>OY747718.1:5690000-6342500 GCA_963556495.2 Valencia hispanica
GAATTAATTTAATTCTTAGTTAAAATTAGTTCATTGAAGAATAACAAAATGACCAGGGAGGCACTTAAAATATATTTTTTACATTTTGTGATATTTATCGATAATTATCGATATCGATCAATATGACTATTCCCTTTATCGATATGCTCTTTTTCTATATCGTCCAGCCCTAATGGATAGATTTTAAAACCTGTAAATATTGTAGAAATTGATTTTTCTCAATGCCAAAATTCTGGACATGGGTAGACAGTGGAATCAGAGTGTTATTATTAACGATATGTTTAAGGTGGGTGATCCCTTTTTCTATCCAGGAGTTTTTTTTTTGTGGTTGTTTACTGGAAAGAAAGTTTGGAATATGCCAGATCAGGGTGAAGAATGAGGTTGTCAAAGTAAAGTTGTTGATGTTGTAATATTTCCACCAGGCTGTCAGAGTAGAGGATATTGTAGGGCTTTCGAAACAGGAATGTTTTTTAACTGTCTAGCTGAGAAATGGTAAATCAGAGATATTAATTTAATTACTGATTGTATGTTCAATGTCTGTGGCATCTGATTGTGCCCGATGGGTCCATTTATAGATATATTGGAGTTATTGCCCTTTATTCACAGTAGTCCAACAGGACATGGGCAGAGGAGGAATATATGGTTCCAAGGTTGGGAATTGAACTCCTGCACAGCTGCTTCAAGGACCAATAGTGTCTGTAAATACACCCTCTCCACTGCTTTATACCTGCACTCTGCATTTTTTAAATACAGATTTTTTATATTATGTTCTACAACAAATCCCAAATTGGATAATACTCAAATGTTGACAGTGATTGAAGGGAGTGTTTATAGTAGTAAGTTACACATTGAAGAAAGTTCTCAAGACTGCCAGGGGAACTTGCTCTGTGGCTGCTGTATATTAGCCACATCATATCAGTCCCTGTTGGTTTTATCTGTACTTTAAACAAAGTTCCATACTACACAGTTGTGACTTGTGTCTCATACAGGAGCGCCACCCAGGGGACAGTAAGAATTATAACGAGTGTATCCGCCATGAAGCCATGAGGGTGGCTGTATGTGACATGCTGGAAGGTAAAGTTCCCTGTCCTGAAGCTCTGAGGTGAGCAAACACACACACACACTTAGTAAGAATAATTGTTACTTTCTTTTGACCTGTTGTATGTTGCATTTACTTTCTTTTATTTCTGTCTGGCTTAACTTATAACAATGTTTTGTATGGGTTTTAGTAGCGTCATGGAGAAGTCCTTCCTAGAATATTATGACTTCTATGAGGGAGTCTGCAAAGAGAGGCTGCATCTCCAGGGTCAGAACATGCAGGTAAATTTGTTTATTTTTACTATTTTATCATAATTGTTTTCTGAAATTGACATTAAAATTTCAATTGAAAATAGTTTAAATTCAACAGGAAGTTTTTTTCTGATTGGAAAAGGGATGGAATTGTCTCAAATATAACAAAACATGAAAAAGGATGATCAATTTTCAAAATATGATTTCTGTTTTATTTAAGCATAATAAAACTTGATTACAAAGATTTTTTTTAGCTCTTCTCATTAATCAGTAAAAAAAATCTTCATTGACTTTACAGCAATCAAATCTCTATTATAATTGCTGGCCAGCTTTTTCCATGTTTCCAAAGGAATTTTGATTATTTATATTTTATGTTGAAAGGCCTCCCCAGTTTGGTGTCACCCCTGCTTTCCACCGGACGCGTAAGCGATGCGTGACGTAATTGACGCGTTTTACTCACGAGTTCAGGAGCAACGGGCGCATTTTGGACGCGTATCACTTGTGAAAGCATTCCACCCAGCAGGTCCCAGGGGATCACAAATTCACAGGAGAATTGCAATTGCATCACTTAAAGCAGTGGTTCCCAAACTGTTTCTGCTGGGCCCCCCCTTTGGTTTATAAGAAAATGTTTACAGGGCATCGCTTAGCGGCATATGCAGAGGCAATGATCCTTGGCGCGGCTGTCCCAGATTAGATTCCTGGCCTCGGAACATGTGCCACATGTCTTCCACCTTCTCTTTCCTGTACTTCTTGTCTAACAACTTTCAAATAAAGGTTATTTTAAAAATACATTTTATGTGTCAAAACAACAGTGGAGCCTCTAAATAAAAATTTAATTAGTACTATTAATTTTTATCTTGAAATTTGCGTTTGAAAATATATTTCCCAATTAGAAATAATATATATTTTTGTTGTTTACTAAGGAAATAATGGAACTTTAAACCTTTCGTTCCTACCCTGCGCCAGCATCCCCACAAAAACATGCATAGGATTTAAAATAAAGGTCATTTTCAGCTTAAAATATTTATTGCTAAATGCATGGGGGCATCCACGTGTTTAAAAATTATAGATAGAGGTGTTTTATTTTCACTTATTTATTGTATCTTTTTATTTTTGTTTGTACGAACTACTTCCATGATGATTTAAGGAAAGACTTCATGTAGAAAACCAAAACAAAACCACAAATATGGTGGGGGCTGGCTGCATTAGTTCAGTAAGAGAAAGTTATTTGTAAGGAAAACTATTCGCACTTAGCCTAAGTGAAAGTGTATATTTGTCAAAATCTTTGGCATTAGATAGTGTAGCCCCCTTAAAAAAGAAAGTGGCTAGCCATAAGAGGCTGACTCAATTCAATTCAGTTTATTTATATAGCGCCAATTCACAACAGATGTCATCTCAAGGCACTTAACAAGAAGTAATTTCAATACATTTATACAAACATTTCAATCAGTTAAAAAGTTTCCTATTTAAGGAATCCCAGCAGATTGCGTCAGTCATTGGCGTGAGGTTGGGCCCCGTTGATGCAGACTTTCCATCCACAGCAATCCTTCAGCAATCCCTCATACTGAGCAAGCATGACTCCTTGGCTTAACGCAGAGTTGCGTACTTTTAAAGCAGAACACTAGGAAGTTGGAGAAAAAATGGCGCTCTACACGCCTAGAGGATTCCTATTTAATCTGGAATAACAGTCTACTGCTGTATAAAAAGACCCTTTGACAAGCTAGAACAGCATATTTTTCATCATTAATAGAGACGAATAAAAACAATCCTAAGTTTATTTTTAGTACAGTTGCCAAACTTACACAGAGTCATAGCTCTTTTGAGCCAACTATTCCCCCAGCTCTTAGCAGTGATAATTTTATGGGATTCTTCATAAATAAAATGTATTCTATTAAAAATAAAATCATTGGCATCCTCCCAAACATGATTACTTCTTCCTCAGTAAATGACGCAGCATCGGAAAGAACTGTAGAACCTAATTTGTGCTTAGGCTGTTTTGATTCAGTTCAGCTTTCGGAATTATCAAAAATATTAGCCTCATCTAAACCTTCAACTTGTATGTTGGACCCAATTCCAACCAAATTATTTAAGGAAGTGTTCCATTTGGTTCCTGGCCCTAACTCAATGTCCCCCGCCTCCCCCGGGACGTGTTCAAAGTTCTGCCGGAGGTGTGAATTAAAGCTCCTTCTGACAGGAGACTCTGCCAGACGTTCCCAGCAGACCCTCACAACACGTTTGGGCCTTCCAGGTCTGTCCGGCGTCCTCCCCCTCCATCGGAGCCGACTCACCACCAGGTAGTGGTCAGTGGACAGCTCAGCCCCTCTCTTCACCCGAGTGTCCAAAACATGCGGCCGCAGATCAGATGAGACGACAACCAAGTCGATCATTGAGCTGCGGCCTAAGGTGTCCTGGTGCCAAGTGCACATATGGACACCTTTATGCTTGAACATGGTGTTTGTTATGGACAATCCATGACGAGCACAGAAGTCCAATAACAAGACACCACTCGGGTTCAGATCGGGGGGGGCCATTCCGCCCAACCACACCCCTCCAGGTCTCACTGTCATTGCCCACGTGAGCGTTGAAGTCCCCCAGCAGAACAAGGGAGTCCCCAGGAGGAGCACTCTCCAGCACCCCCTCCAAAGACTCCAAGAAGGGTGGGTAATCTAATCTGCGGTTTGGCGCGTAAGCACAAACAACAGTCAGGACCCGTCCCCCCACCCGAAGGCGGAGTGAGGCTACCCTCTCGTTCACTGGGGTAAACCCCAACGTACAGGTGCAGAGATGGGGGGCAACAAGTATGCCCACCCCAGCTCAACCATGTCATCAATGCAGGGAATTGAGTAGGAGTCAAATTGTGATATTGAATTCAGGTACCTGAAGTCTATGCAAAAATCGATGCTGCCATCAGTCGTTGGCAACACTCACTCATTGATGTTTCAATTATTCCCAGTAATAGCATCAGATCAACTTCTTTCAATGTAAGCAACACGCGCTCAGGTATCCTGTAACTCATTCTTCTTACAGAAGCTCCATCTTTTAATACAATATCATGTTCTACAATCTCTGTTTTACCAGGATTTTCCCTGAACACATCTGAATTGCACAGATTTCTCACCTGAGCCTGCTTTTCTTCAAAAAGGTGTGGGTTTTGGCAGATGGTGATCATCTTCCACCTCTGAAACCTCCTGGATCAGAAAAATGTTGGGTTTTGGTCTCTCCACCGGTTCCTTAAGCAGGTTCACACGCAGTACTCTGCTAGAGTGGGGCTGATCTGGTATGGCGAGCTTGTAGGTTGTCTGTCCAAGTTTCTTCTGAAACTCATACGGCCCTTGCCATTTTGCTAACAGCTAACTGTCATCACTTGAAAAGGAGCACCAGCACTTTCTGGTCAGGACTGAAATGTCTTTGTCGTGCCAACTGGTCATACCACGCCCTCTGGTGCTCCTGTGCTTCTGCTTTGTGAGCTTGGGCCTACTCCGTCATTCTTTCCAGCCGTTCTCGCATCTGGACAACATAAGAAACAACATTGTCAGCTTGTGATTCTTCTCAGTCGCCCGCCAATGTCTCCCTCAGAAGAGATAGGGGACCCCGTACTTCATAACCATACAACAATTCAATTGGTGTAAAGCCTGTAGAGGCCTGGGGTACTTCTAGGGTACTTGTAGGGCAGCTGTAGCTCAGTGGTAGAGTTGTCAGCCTGCAACCCAGAAATTGTGGGTTCGATTCCAGCTTCCACCTGCTACATGTCGTTGTGTCCTTGGGCAAGACACTTCACCTACCTTGCCTACTGGTGTTGGCCGATGGCGCGATATGGCAGCCTCGCTTCTGTCAGTCTGCCCCAGGGCAGCTGTGGCTATCATCATAGCTTGTTCCACCAGTGTGTGAATGTGAGAGTGAATGAATAATGGAGTTGTAAAGCGCTTTGAGAGTCTTGAAAAGCGCTATATAAATGCAAGCCATTATTATTTTCTGTATATGCAAAGAGGAGGTATGGCAACCACTGATCCCAGTCTGTGCCAGTTGCATTGACAAACTTCCACAACATTTGTTTTAGGGTCTGATTAAAGGGTTCCATTAGACCTTCAGTCTGAGGATAGTATGGAGTTATCCTCAGGCTCTTAATCCCAAGGAGTTGGTACACCTCCTTCAACAAAGTGGACATGAAATTAGTTCCACGGTCAGTGATAATTTAACAAGGAAAACCGACCCTGGAGAAGAGCTGTATTAGACAGAAGGCAACTGCCTTAGCCTTTACTGATCTCAAAGGAAAAGGGTTAGCATAAACGGTGATTACAACCATGTAACGGTTTTCTGCTTTACTTCTTTCTAGAGGACCAACAATGTCCATTCCCAGTTGTTCAAATGGAGTGCTGATACAGACTTGGATAGTTTTCAGCAAAAACTCCTCCTTGCTGGTCATGTCTTGCTCCGATCTTTGATTTCTCTCTGTAGCTTTCTGAAACAAAGATGCTAGAGATGGATCACCATGTTGCATTTCAATGATGCTAACAGGGATTTTAAAAACCAAAGGTAACTCAGACTCAGTGCTAGAAGATGATTTAACAGCAGTGTTTTGAAACTTTTCTTGCCTTCTCTGTCTGTGTGACTTAGGAGACTTCCCGGGTGCAGTCTCCAGATCCACATCATAAAAATGCAAGGCATGGAGTGGGTGTAGAAACTCCTCGTTCTTCGTAGCTTGAGCTGTTATTAGTGCAATGCTGCACGTATGGCTAGGATTCAGTAAGTCAAACAACGCATGCAGAGCTCGACCCAGCACTGCATGAAAGGGAAGATTATCAGCAACACCATTATTTAGAAAAAAAATATTTTTACCTTGATATACAGGTCTGGTGTTAGACATGACATCTCATCTCCATGAATACAGTGAACAAGAATTGTCTCCATATTATTAACTTTATTTGCTGGTACAAAGTCTCTGTGGACAATTTCATTTTCAATTCAGTTTATTTATATAGCGTCGATTCACAACAGATGTCATCTCAAGGCACTTAACAAGAAGCCATTTCAATACATTTATACAAACATTCCAATCAGTTAAAAAGTTTCCTATTTAAGGAATCCCAGCAGATTGCATCAGTCATTGGCGTGAGGTTGGGCCCCGTTGATGCAGACTTGCCAACCACAGCAATCCCTCATACTATGCAAGCATGTAGCGACAGTGGAGAGGAAAAACTCCCCTTTAACAGGAAGAAAACCTCCAACAGAACCAGGCTCAGTAGGAGCGGCCATCTGCCACGACCGTCTGGGGGTTTGAGAAGACAGAGCAGAGACACAGAAGGAACAGAAGATCTGGTATAAAAGTACTTTCTATGTTTCAGAAAGTAAAAAGTTGATAACATGACACGGTGGATGTTCAGTTACTGGGAGCATCATCCCAGTCGATGCCCCCCGTCCAACAGGGCATTGCAGCCAAGCAGGATACCAAACCAGGTATATCTTCTATGAAGAAAAAAACACTGAGAGAAAACAAAGTTAACAGTCTGTACTATACTGTAATACAACTGGAGAGTAGTATTAGGAAAGGAAGTAGCACAGTGAAGAAAATTTAGTCTGTCTTCCAGCAGTCTAAGCCTATAGCAGCATAACTACAGAGATAGCTCAGGATGACCTTAGCCACTCTAACTTTAAGCTTTATCAAAAAGGAAAGTTTTAAGCCTGGCCTTAAAAGTAAACAGATTGTCTGCCTCACGGACTAAAGCTGGGAGCTGGTTCCACAGGAGAGGAGCCTGATAACTGATAAAGATCTGCCTCCCATTCTATTTTTAGAAATCCTAGGAACCACAACTAAACCTGCAGTCTGAGAGCGAAGGGCTCTGTTAAGAACATATGGAACAATTAGATCTCTGATGTATGATGGAGCTTGTATGTACGAAGGATGATCTTAAATTCTATTCTGGATTTAATAGGGAGCCACTGAAGGGAAGCTAAAGCAGGAGAAATGTGATCTCTCTTTTTATTATTCATCAGAAACTCTTGCTGCCGCATTTTGGATCAACTGAAGGCTTTTAATGGCATTTTGTGGACTACCTGATAGTAAAGAATTACAGTAGTCCAGCCTTGAGGTAACAAATGCATGGACTAGTTTCTCAGCATCACTCCTGGACAGGATGTTTCTAATTTTAGCAACATTCCGGAGGTGAAAGAAAGAAATCCTAGAAACCCGTTTAATATGGGATATAAATGTCAAGTCTTGGTCAAAAATAACGCAGAGGTTCTTTACGTTATTACTGGGGGCCAATTTAATGCCATCCAGATGAAGTGATTGACTAATCAGTTTCTGTTTAAGAACTTCTGGTCCAAAGACAGCAACGTCTGTCATGTCAGAATTTAAGAGCAAAAAGTTTAGTCATCCATGTATTTATGTCTTCCAGACATGCCTGTAATCTACCTAACTGACTGGGTTCATCTGGATTTATATTAAATATAGATAAATATAGTTGTGTATCATCGGCATAGCTGTGGAAATTTATCCCATGCTGTCTGATGATTCTATCAATTGGAAGCATATATATGGTGAAAAGAATTGGTCCAAGCACAGAACCCTGTGGAACTCCACAAGTAACGCTTGAGTGTAAAGATTTATCATTTAGATGAACAAATTGGAATCTATCAGACAAATATGATTTAAACCAGCCAAGTGCTGCTCCGTTGTTGGGATCTGCAACATGTTCAAGCCTTTCTAAGAGAATATTGTGATCGACTGTCAAAAGCAGCCCTGAGATCTAACAAGACCAGAACAAACACAAGTCCATTATCAGAATCCATGAGAATATCATTCGTAATCTTCACCAGTGCTGTTTCAGTGCCATGAGCTCTAAAACCTGACTGTAACTCTTCAAACAGGTTGTTACTGTTTAGAAGATCACAGACTTGATTAGCAACTATTTTTTCAAGGATTTTGGATAAGAAAGGAATTTTAGTTTTAGGTGTGTAATTCATTAAGTCATCTTCATCAAGGGAAGGTTTCTTGAGTAAAGGTTTAATTACAGCTATTTTAAATTCCGGTGGTACGTATCCATTTACTAAGGATAGATTCATCATATCCAAAATGGGGCCAGGAACCAAATGGAACACTTCCTTAAATGATTTGGTTTGGATTGGGTCCAACATACAAGTTGAAGGTTTAGATGACAAGAGTCTGAGTAGTTCCTGAGTCAATGATGGCTTTTAATGGTTTCCCATCAACCTCAACTGATGTCCTTTTTTAAGCCATTCTCAAACTCCACTTTCGGTTCCACACTTTGCCATGGCACAAAACACATTTGAGTTATTTTTGTAGAATTCTTATTGCACATAGGTTTTGTGTGGCCCTCCATTCCACTCAAATAACAGATCACAGTCTTGGCTGGGGATCTTAACAGCACATTGATTGACTGGCTATTTGGAGATTTACTCACCGCTGCTTTCTGGTAATGAGGGAAAGGTTTTGAACATCTCTCATTTTCCATGTGGTGTATCGCCATGGCTGTCCTTTTCTCCGTGCCACTACAAACATGTTTTGCAGCCACCGCTGCGGACTTTGGGTTATGTTCAAATGTTGTTAGAAAATGTTCAATGTCATTGTCATCCGTCAATTTTTCTTGCCTGGGTTCATGAAGGTGAGAATGACCTGATTGAGTCAGTATGTGCTCCTTATTGGAGCCAGCACAGGATTAGTCATCATCTTCCAATTGCTCTACCTCTGGTTGTTCAGGTTCATCCAGTTGACGTTCAGGGACTGGGGAGGTACGTGCTTGCACTTTCACTTGCAACAGGTGCAAGTGATGTTGCTGTGCTCTAAAGCGCTGTTCCTGGCGGGTAAACTCCTCCCTCTGTCTTGCTTCCTGGGCCTCCTGCTGACCCATGTGAGAACAAAGAATGGAAACCAGCTCTGATATTGTTTGCTCCTTACCTTGGTCCTCAGTGCCATCCACCCCTCCAGAGGCTCCATTTTCCTCTCCTCCTCCTACCTGCTCCTCTGATCCAACAGGCTGGTTTTGGCAATCTCCCTTCCCATTCTGTGCATGGCTTAGTAGGTGGAGAGGGGGGATATGTTAAAAAAAGAGGGGGGGGGGGATGTAGCTGGATCCGACTTCTGACACCACTGTAATGGACCGAGCAGTGAAGGACAGACGGGCACAGGTTAAAATTCACAAAAAAGAGATTTTTATTTAACCCCAAAAAATAGACTTGAATAAGTTTTAAATAAATTAAGTTATTGGGCTCATAAAAGAGGTAAGAATAGCAGAACTCTGATCAAAGAACTGACAATAAATAACACTAACTCAAACAAACTGACCTCCACATCTGAGACAAAGGGAAAACTTACATAGTGGCTGATCAACCCACAAAGACACAAAGAAGGGGTAAAATACACAAAAACCTAACAGAAACTTACATACCATAGCTCAGGATCATTGGGGGAAATGGGCTTTGTTATAAGCCAATCTGCAGGTCTCCAGAGAGGCTTACTCTGCCCCTTTTCCACCTCTTGGTTCAGCCAAGGGATTGGAGCAGCTGCCACTGAGGTAACTTAAAGAGAAAAGTAAATCAATTCATATACACATAATAGTGTGTATATGATAGTTCCTAGGATTTCTAAAAGTAGAATGGGAGGTAGATCTTTTAGTTTTCAGGCTCCTCTCCTGTGGAACCAGCTCCCAGCTTTAGTCCGTGAGGCAGACACTCTGTTTACTTTTAAGACCAGGCTTAAAACTCTCCTTTTTGATAAAGCTTATAGTTAGTGACTAAGGTCATCCTGAGCTAGCTCTGTAGTTATGCTGCTATAGGCTTAGACTGCTGGAGGACAGACTTACTAATTTTCTTCACTCTGCTACTTCCTTTTCTACTACTACTCTCCAGTTGTATTACAGTACATTCTACTATTTCGACTGTTAACTTTGTGTTCTCTCAGTGTTTTTCTCCACATTGAAGATAATACCTGGTCTGTAATCCTGCTTGGCTGCAATGCCCTGTTGGACGGGGGGCATCGACTGGGATGGTGCTCCCAGTGGGTGAACATCCATTGTGTTCTGTTATCAACTTTTTACTTTCTGTAACATAGAAAGTACTCTTATATCAGATCTTCTGTTCCTTCTGTGTCTCTGCTCTGTCTTCTTGAACCCCCAGACGGTCGTGGCAGATGGCCGCTCCTACTGAGCCTGGTTCTGTTGGAGGTTTCTTCCTGTTAAAGGGGAGTTTTTCCTCTCCACCGTTGCTACATGCTTGCTCAGTATGAGGGATTGCTGAAGGATTGCTGTGGTTGGAAAGTCTTTCCCAACCTCACGCCAATGACTGACGCAGTCTGCTTGGATTCCTTAAATAGGAAACTTTTTAACTGATTGGAATGTTTGTATAAATGTATTGAAATGACTTCTTAAGTGCCTTGAGATGACATCTGTTGTGAATTGGCACTATATAAATAAACTGAATTGAATTGAATTGAAAATTGAATAGTGTACACTAAAATGTGTGCACTAATTTTTGAATACAGTATTAAGGTATGTAATTGTATAAATAAATTCTTAACCAAAACAAATTTGTTTTTCTGCAAATTAAATCCTATATTTAAAGAAAGCAAAATGTGTAGTGTTATGAATACATTTCTTTTGGTATACTGTGATGTGTAGATATTACCAGATTTGTGTGGCTTAAATAGCAGTCATATGTTGGATATGATATCATATTCCCCTGGAGTAAATCATGGGATTTGGGGTTTTAGTCTCCTAGTACAAATATATCAGGCAGGGCCTGTGTCACATTTTCCTGGAACCATTGTTTGGTTTAAAAATTGTTGGTGAAAACTGGAAGTAGGGCTGCCCATTTAAACTTTGGACATGATGGGTGGGGGGGATAGAGCTGAAATGCAAAACTATCCTTTCGAAGTTTAACATAGATTTACTAATGTCAATAATGTTACTCTTCCCCAGGACCCATTTGGTGAGAAGCGTGGTTGTTTCGATTACCAGAGCCTGCTAGCTCGCCTCAACGCCACTCACAGACGAATACGGGAAAAAAGCTTGGCAGAGGAAAACCAAAATGACAACAACTCTGACTCAGACACCAGTTCTTCCGAAACAGACCTCGACAGCCAGGGCAGCTCTCAGCCCTAATTCCATGGTGCTGGTTTTGAACTGATCAGAACTTTGATTCTTTATTTTGCCTTTTTTTCTTTTAAAACTCATTGATTTTCTGTGCAAAAACATGACTTATAATGGGATTTCATTGTTCATGGCTTCACCACCCAAAATGAATCCAGGGTTTATAACTGAAATGCGTCTCCCATTGTCTGCTGAGAGAAAGATGAGGTCGTCCTGTTCTTTCACTGAAAAATGTCTCTTACCAGTTTAATGGGGGCAGATTTTATCAGGTTTATTTGTTCAACCTTTGCAGCTAATCGGATACATTTATCTTGATGGCATGTTTTAGTTGGATTTTCAAAAAAAACTGTAAAACCCAACTTAAGATTAGATTATTTTACCAAGAAAACAGTGATGTCTGCAATAAAAATGCCAGGGTGCTTTGACAGGTTTGGGCAAGATAAGTCCCAAAAAAAATTCCATGATCGTTTAAATAAAGTGGAGCAAAAGTCAGGCCATCCTTCGCGGGATCCTTGTTTTGGTTTTAGGTGCAAGTAAAATGTTAACAGAGGAATACCTGGAGTAATTTTTATAAAGATGTCGGCTAATTCAGTTATGTGCCTTGTCTTTGGATGAGTTCGTCAGTCTGGACGACCTGGTTGCTAAAAAATACACCTGTATTTGTGGGAACAAGTGTTCTAGTGTATTATGAGAATGTTATGCTCATACTCCTTTCAGATATTTGGCATTGACACTGTTGACAATAAATCAGAAATGACTGTCATATGGAATGAAGCTGTTTGAATATTAATTTGACTAATTTTCCATCAGATACATTTGGTATGCCTTTTTTCCTGTGCTGTACAAAAACAAATGGAGATTTACCATGTGTAGAGTAATTTGTTCATTGGTAAACATAGATTTATTTATTGTTTTGTTTTTTTGCAATTGATATATAAACCAACAGTCCAGTTCTTAAACTACACATAACAATAAAGTCATCTAAAGGTCAACAAAACAAATTAAAAAGACAAAGAAACTCTGCAAGTAACACTACAACTCTGTTCAACGCTGTCTACCACAATAATGGGGATTTTTACTTATTTTTGTAAAATTCCTAAATGTGGCAATTAGATCATTTTGTTGGGGGGAATCTTTACTGCCAATAAATTGTCATTTAGAAAAATGAACCTGCGTTTACCATCGTACACTGCTAAAAACCATAAAGGGAACACTAAAATAACATCCTAGATCTGAATGAATGAAATATTCTTATTAAACACTTTGTTCTTTACATAATTGAATGTGCTGACAACAAAATCACACAAAAACTGTCAATGGAAATCAAATATATCAACCCATGGAGGTCCGGATTTGGAGTCACTCAAAATTAAAGTGGAAAAACATACTACAGGCTGATCCAACTTTGATGTCATGTCCTTAAAACAACCTTGGGCATATTTCTGATGAGGTGGCGGATGGTCTCCTGAGGGATCTCCTCCCAGACCTGGACTAAAGCATCCGCCAAGACCTGGAAAGTGTTGTGCAACGTGGCATTGGTGGATGGAGCAAGACATGATGTCCCAGATGTGCTCAATTGGATTCAGGTCTGGGGATCAGGCAGGCCAGTCCACAGCATCAATGCCTTCCTCTTGCAGGAACGGCTGACACACTCCAACCACATGAGGTCTAGCATTGTCTTGCATTAGGAGGAACCCAGGGCCAACGACACCAGCATATTGTCTCACAAGGGGTCTGAGATTCTCATCACGGTACCTAATTGCAGTCAGGCTACCTCTGGCAAGCACATGGAGGGCTGTGCGCCCCCCCAAAGAAATGCCACCCCACACCATTACTGACTCACTGCCAAACCGGCCATGCTAGAGTATGTTGCAGGCAGCAGATAGTTCTCCACGGTGTCTCCAGACTTTGTTACGTGCTCAGTGTGTACCTGCTTTCATCTGTGAAGAGCACAGGGCGCCGGAATTTGACAATCTTTGTGTTCTCTGGCAAATGCCACACGTCCTGCACAGTGTTGGGCTGTAAGCAAAACCCCCACCTGTGGACGTCGGGCCCTCATACCACCCTCATGAAGTCTGTTTCTGACCATTTGAGCAGACACATGCACATTTGTGGCCTGCTAGAGGTCATTTTGCAGGGCTCTGGCAGTGCTCCTCCTGTTCCTCCTTGCACAAAGGCGGAGGTAGTGGTCCTGCTGCTGGGTTGTTGCTCTCCTATGGCCTCTCTGTCTCCTAATGTACTGGCCTGTTTCTTGGTAACGCCTCCATGCTCTGGACACTACGCTGACAGACACAGCAAACCTTGCCAAAGCTTGCATTGATCAGTCAATCAAACTTTATTTATAAAGCGCTTTACAGATTAAAATGACCCCACATAAAACCACATTCCCATCCCTCCCCCACAGATTTAAAAGCATGGACACATCCTGGATGAGCTGCACTACCTGAGCCCCTTGTATGGGTTGTAGACTCAGTCTCATGCTACCACTAGAATGAAAGCACCACCAGCATTCAAAAGTGACCAAAACATCAGCCAGAAAGCATAGGAACCGAGAAGTGGTCTGTGGTCACCACGTGCATAACCACTCCTTTATTGGGGGTGTCTTGCTAATTGCCTATAATTTCCCCCTGTTGTCGATTCCATTTGCACAATAGCATGTGAAATTGATTGTCAATCTGTGTTGCTTCCTAAGTGGACAGTTTGATTTCACAGAAGTGTGATTGACTTGGAGTTACATTGTGTTAAGTGTTCCCTTTATTTCTTAAAGCAGTGTATTTTTCACATCCATTCATAAGAGCACCCAGAAGATTAGTGTTTTTGTGCACATGGTGTCCACTGATCAAATATGCAAAGAATGAAATGCACTGTTGAAAAAAAGTCCTTAATCACATGAGTTCAGTAAGTTTCAGTCATCTGGATACAATCATATATATCTGTACAGGAATCAGTAGATCTGAAAATGTACACTTAGAATTGGGCTTTAAAGGAAAGATCTTCACCGCCCTTGTTCCATTTCAACAAAAATGTTTTTGCCAATAAAATAATTGTTTTAATACCAAAAGTCAAGAGGACTGTTGTGTGGTTTTTGTACGTTTTTTTTTCCTATTATTTATCACCCAGTGCTCCTACCTTAGACATGGGGTCCCGCTCTCCCTCTGCCAGCCCCAGGAGGGCCCTGCACTGAAACCCAAGCCTCCTTCATGCTTGTGGAGTGGGCAGGCCCTTCTTTTCACCTGATGGGGTGGGGTTTCTCCGGCTGGACATAGCTACGTGGAAGGATCACGTTATTCCAGCCAGATCCTCCCCAACCCTTCAGGCGCCCCGGCCGGCCAGGAGGAGGCAGTATATAGTCCCAGGACTAGTGCAGGGAGAACATGCAAACTCCACATAGAAAGGCCCTTTCGCCAACCCCATCCCAGGGTGTGGGTGCCGAGGATGTGGGGGAACAAACACACTCTCAGCACTCACAGCAGTAATCGAACCCGGGACTTTCTAGTTGTGAGGTGAGCCAAGCTACCAGCTGCGCCACTGTGACCCATGTTGTGTGTTTTTCTAATCTTATAACCTTCAGAACTCCATGCTTTTCTGACTATGAAAAGAAACTTAAACGAATTTTGGCCTAGCCTTTTATTCAGTGTTGAATTTTGGAAATGGAGAAAATATTTTGGTCATTAAAGTATTTTTACACGCAGCACTAAATTTCTAGCCTTATCTGTGATTTAAAGAAACTTATATTTCCAGGTAATCTGAAATATAAAATGGTTTTAAAACTATACTTGCATCTCAGTTAAAAGGTAGAAGATGGGAAGATAGCTTCATTATTGGGAAATGCTTGTCTGTTGAAGCACAAAAATTGCATAAAATATTTATGTATAAAATAAAATAAATATTAATTCCATTTATAAGACCATTTGTTATGTTTTATGTGTTGCCATGGAAATACCCGGGACTAAGGGAAGTTTTTGGGTCCCTCGGAAATGGAGAAGGCCCTAAACTTGAAATATTTTGTACAATTGTACAACAATCATTTAACAGAAGATCTGGTAATAATAAAAATGGTTTCCATTTGATCAAGTCTGACATATTTCTAATTTCAGATCTTTGTTTTGAAGCTAACCAGTTGTTTGAGTTTGAAGTCAGTCTTATAGATGTTTTCATTAATCAAGACAAAAACTGATGGGTTGGTTTGATTCCCACCTTTTCCCAAATGGCTGCCATGAGACCTCTGACAACACAAGGAAGGATATGGGACCAAGGTATGCTTCGTCTTCAATCATGTTGTCAAACTTTGCCCCAATGGCTCCAGGTTGAATGCCGAGAAATCAAATAGGACTACAAGTCTAAGGCATTCCTCTTCATTTTCTTTATTTCTTATTGAAATACTTAAACGAACCAACTTGTAGCTCTTTCAGTTGTCGGCTTCTTATCATAATGTGCTCTGGAACTCACTTTTTTTTACTCAGAGAGGTGGGGGCGCCGAACTCCAAAACCCCAGCGGGAACTGTTTCAAAATAAGACCCAGAACTGAGAGACAGAGAGTAAAAACAACACACCCAACAACAGATATCTGTTTCAGAAAGGACGCACCTGCAGATGGGAGCCAGACAAGATCTGACTCGCTTTTCTACAAGGGTGTACCATTTTTATTTCCAAAAGAACAAAGAACATATCACATGACTCCTCTCTCCTCCTTCTACATCTTGACAGGTCATTTATTTTCTCCAGGTCTCCTGACCGTACCAGGAACTAGAGTTATAACTGATCCTCCCTGATTTCAGTTCATATCTTTACTCAAGAGTTTGTTTACTTAAAACCTTAAACCCTATAAAATACTGGTAACAGAGTCATGTTTTACTACCCTGAATAATATAAACAGGCCTATTACTTCTAAAGCTTAAAAAATATATAATTAAAACATATGTACTGCATAATAAAAAATAGCCCCAAAAAAGTAGAATACAACAAATCCCTCTTTCAATCTATTTTTCAAATAGATTGACCACTCCTCTGTACTTCTCCTTCAGGCTCCATGTGAGGGAGTAACAGATATTGACCTTGCATATTATCACCAACAGCTTTTTCAATACACTTTGTGAGCAATGAACGTATACAAGGAATACAGCAACATCCACATAACACCATAGTTGACACAAATACTGCTAAAGAAACCATTATAGACATTGCCAGAGTCTTCCATTTACCAAACATATTATTTAACAAATTGTCCCACATTGAAGTATCTACACCTGATTGTTCTTTCAGCCTATTTGAAAGTATTGAGTCCTTCTACTGCCCTAGTTAATTTACCGTCTGCATTAGTATTATTAGGGATAAAAACACAACATTGATTACCAAAAAGGGAACAGACGCCACCGGTCTGAGCTAAAATCATGTCGACTGCTATTCTATTTTGAAATGCCATTAAGGAGGTGGCTTTAAGTTGCTCATGAACAGCCTCAAACCCATCTCTAGTATTATTAGCTAATTTCTGTACATTATAGTGTATATAGTTTATTCTATCCACGTTCTTGTTCAGGGTACACCACCAACAAATACTTGATTCCCATCCTGCTGAGATCTGATTAACCAATTTATATTCGTCTGGAACACCTCTAGGAACTCCAATGGCATCAATATAAGTTGAATCATCTTCGTGGCTTAAGTCCCTCTTTCTAACATGATTATTCAAAGTGAGAGGAGTCTGGTCTCCTGTGGGATCATAAGTAAATATTGCTACTGGCATAATTAATGTAACAGGTGCACACAATCCTGTCCAATTACTAGGTAAAATGGAGCGGAGAATTTTTCCTCCACACCACCACCAGATGTCAGCACGAGCCTGAAAAGATTTAAGGAAAGTTTGAATTGAATTACAATATGTAATGTTGACTGAACCCATTAGTTTTTGTCCAGGCTCACCATTTTTGAAACAAGTAAAATTATTTGGAGCTACATTACTATCAAAGAAGGGTGGGGTAGCTCTGTTATCAGCTATAGGGAATACATTTTCCCAGTTACTACAATCTTTTACTGGATTTTCACTTGATAGCAGGGAAACCAGACAAGTTGTGCTGAGCTCAAAAGGTGCAGGGACCACCTTGAGAACAGGTCGGGCTCCCATGCACACAACACAGTCCTGTCTCGCTTCTTTTCCGGCATGTTCTACCATAAGCAACCAATTATTAGTGGAGCCCCCCACTCCTGTCATCATTTCAAAGTAATCGTCCACAGATGGTTCTTCTTTAATTATACTACCTCTTGCTGCTGAGGCCTGATTTTGACTTACTGAGGTGGAAACATTAAGAGAGTCTTGACATATTGTAATAGGAAATTGAACATCTTTTCCCCCTTTATAAACCCAAATTATAAAGAGAGTACAACCTTCCCCCTTCTGGAGATATTTTAAGGGTAGGAGATCACTCTTAGTTAAATTAACCGTAAGAAGTAATTTATCTGCAGTCTTATCCAATTTAACCAAGGGACGCATGTGTTTTGCAAAAGAGGTAGTGGTATACCTTCTCCAGTCATATCCTAAAGGATCAGCAATTAAAGTGGACCAACTAGTATCTTTTTGATAATTTGTTATGTACCACAAGGGGTAGGTTTTATATTTACTTGCTTGTTGTCCCTTATAAACCAATGTATTTAAAGGAATAGTAATCAAGCAATTAATTTAGCAATATTGTTTTCTAATTTATTATTATTGTTTTTTATGTTTTAACCCAATTCTCAATATTCTTTTAGTAAAAAGCAAACTCTAGCAATTGTCACCAACCCTAAAAACATCCTACAAAAACCACATCATAATGAAAAAAGAATAAGTAAAACCAAAATTAGTAGTCAGTCAACCTGATTATACTTTAAACACTCCTTAAAATGTTTTATCTTATTACTAAAAAGTTTTATAAAACCGTAAAAACTGAATATTAAGAAAAAATCCTACAAATTAACTACTTAAAAATTATTTGACACCCTCTTAGGCAGTGTCTAGCAATCTGGACCTGTAAATAAAAATTGGTTAAACAACCTGTAAAATACAAGAAAAATGATTAATAAGTGTTCAGTCTTTATTATTTTGTTCTCTAGTCTTCGCTCTTGTTTATTTCTCTGGCAGCAGGTGGCTACCAGAGTGATGAAATGATTCAGTACAGTGGACTCTTTATTTTTCCCAAAGTTACTGTCTTTTATGCAGATCGCCCTCACTGAAATGACAGTTACTTCATTAACTGAACATTTCCCCCAATAAACACAATTGCACAGACAGGCCCCGCCTCCAATAGCTTCCCCCACCGATTGTGAGGTGGTCAAAACCTGCTGTGAAATGTGTTTGATTTCTTGCGATCTTTTCTCTTCGGTACAATCCCTCTTCGAGAAAAGCAAGTCCAAATTGCTTATCTCGCCCAATTTCTTTGCACATATAGATTACACTGGATGATTACAGCAACTTCAACCAATCTTCTGGGTGGGTCAGGCCCCGCCTCCTGGCTTCGGCAGTCGACACCGCCTAGTCAGAACCGACACCACCCGCTGCAAAGAGATTCTCCCAGGTCAGCAGAGAGCTGCTGCAGCATGAGGGACCGGAGGGGGGTCGGAAGGAAGGAGGAGACCAGGCCCTTCAGATGCTGATGATCACTGCGAGGGTCCGGGTCAGGGTGCGATGAAACCTGTGGATCTCTGCCAGCTGTAACTTTAAAGTTGAATTAGACCGCTCGATGACGCCCTGAGATTGCGGATGGTAAACAGTGCCGAACTTGTGGGTTATTCCCATCTGTTCCTCAACCTGTCGGAGATGTTTATTTTTAAAATGTGTGCCATTGTCAGACCTGATCCTAGTCGGAAAGCCATGGCACGGAATCCAGTGGTTAATCAAAGATTTCACCACTGTCTGAGCATCCTCCCGTCTTGCAGGAAAAGCTGAAACCCACGAGGTCAGTGGATCAATCATCACTAACAGGTAACGGAAACCTCTAACAGGGGTCACCATATCTGTATAGTCGATAACGACCTCCTCGCCAGGCCTGCACAAGTCCTGGAAGGCGCCCATTTCTGGCTTGATAGTAGGCTTAGGATTAAATTGACCACACACCACACATTCACTCAAAAAACGCTTAATTAAATGTGGCAGGAAGGGATGCCACCAAAAGCAAAGATTACGTTTCATCTGAGTGTATGACACATGTGCCGCACCATGAGCCTCCTGAAAAAGGGTGGGTTTTAACGCGGCAGGTAAAACCAAACGGCCATCAGGCCCACGCCAAAAACCATCAGAAAAAATCGCACCTCTATCCTTCCACACCGTTATCTCCTGCGACGCAGCAGCCTGCTGTGCCAACTTCACTTCCTCAGCAAAACTGTCTGACATTTCCTGTGCTGACGTGACAATCAGCTGCGTGGGGACATGTGACAGGTAGCCTGCTGCTCCCTTCGCCGCCAAGTCTGCAGCCCTATTTCCCCACGCGTCAACAGTGTCAGCCTTGCTGTGACCCCTACACTTAAGAACAGCGAGGTTAGCTGGTAACTGTACAACATCCAAAAGCTCCATAATATCTGCATGATGGTGTACAGGTTTACCAGTAGCAGTAACAAAACCTGCTCTCTTCCACTGTGGTAATTCATAATGTATAACAGAAAACCCGTAGTTCGAATCAGTGTAAATCGTGACATCTTTATCTCTTCCCCATTTGCATGCTTCAATAAGAGCCCTTATCTCAGCACGCTGTGCGCTCTGCTTGCCGTCCAGCTTCCCTGAAACGACAGTCTGTAGTGAATCTCCATTTTGCTCAACATCTGCAAAACCTGATCTCAACTGGCCCTGTCCATCTCTAAAACAACAACCATCTGTATAGAGCACAAAACCTGTAGGTAAGGGATCAGACCGTGAATCAGGACGTATTTTTTGAGCAACAGAATTCAGCCTGACACAGTCATGCTGCTCCCCAGAGGTGGTGATTTGGTCAGCCATGTTTATTCCTTCATGCGTAAAAATAATGTTTGGTGCCTCCAAAACTCTGCTAATCCGCTGCTGACGCAAAGTAGAAAGAGTAAACGTCTCAGAATTAACCAATGCCATGACTCCATGAGATGTCAAAATATGAAGTGGATAACCCCTGACAATGTGTAAAGTTTTTTCCACTAGGTGTGCAATTCCTGCTGCATGTCTCGTGCAAGGCGGCTGTCTCATTTCAATAGCTTGCAGCTTTATGCTAAGATACATAAGAATGTATCTCTGACCACCTTTTTTCTGAAACAAAATCCCATTAACCACCCCATCTGTTTCTGATGTGTTAAGAAAAAATGGACATGAATAGTCAGGAGTGGCTAAATCAGCTGCTTGTGCTAGAGCCTGTTTCAACTTAATAAATGCCTCCTCAGCTGGTATGTCCCATTCTAATTTAGCATGCAGATTTTTCATACCATGAGCATTTACAAGAGCCCTGAGTGGTGTGGTAAGGTTTGTGTAATTAGGCACATAATGTCTGGAAAAATTTGTCAGTCCCAGAAATGACAGCATTGATTTAACAGTGAGAGGTTTAGAATGGGCCAAAATAGCATTCTTGTGGGTGTCCGTCAGTCCAGCCCCTTGAGCGGTCACCCTTCGCCCCAGGAACTGGACTTCCTGCCTGACCAACTGAAGCTTATCGCGGGAGACTTTGAATCCCTCTTTTCCCAAATGTTGCAACACAACTAGAGTCGCTGCTATGCACGTTTCAACAGTAGGGGATGCTAAAAGTAAATCGTCCACATATTGGGTCAGTACACAGCCTGGAGGGAGCTGTACAGTGCTTAATGACTGCTTCAACACCTAATTAAAAATAACTGGAGATAAAGCAAAACCCTGTGGAAGCCTACTATAACGTAGCTTCCTGCCCCTGAATGTAAATGAAAAAATATCCCTGACAGAAGGATGGAGCGGTAAACAGAAAAATGCATTAGCCAAATCTATGCAGGTAAACCATTTTAAATCAGGAGTCAGTGATGCCAGAGCTGTACACGGATTCGGTGTAGAAATGGGAGGGGTTCTAAGGGCCTCATTAATAGCACGCAAATCATGTGCCATTCTGAATTTACCAGTACCTTGTTTTTCCACAGGAAGAATAGGGGTGTTATATGAAGAGTTTGATGGTTCTAAAACTCCAACTTCAAGTAAGCCTGCAATAGTGTCTGCAATACCTTCCTCAGCCTGAGGTTTATGTGGGTACTGCGAACGCCAGATTGGATCAGAATGTTTCATCTCAAATGTGATGGGTGTGGTTTGCACTAGACCGACATCAGTGGGACCATCTGACCACAAAGAGTCAGGCACGACCTTTAAGGCCTCCACTGCATCAGGATGATCTGTTTTTTCTCTGCCATGATTTCTAGAAAGCTGCAAATGTTCCAGAATGGTAGTATCAGAGAGCTGCGTATCTATTTTGTACATCTGAGTAGAAGGAGAAAAAGAGACTGAAGGTATCTGGGTAGAAACCCAATCCTTTAATTCAACTCCCCTCTTAACCATTCCCCCCAAATCTTTAGCTTGATGTTTCGGATGCAACAAAAGCGATATGTGTGGAAGCGCTTCAGCTTCCATCATATACCATTTATGCTGCTCTGAAGTCAGATCAGCATACAGTGCAACACCCTCCTTCCCCACAAAGCATGGACCCGAAGCCACAGACCAACTTTGGCCTTCAAGTTCTGTTTCAAATTGTTCCTGATATAAAGTAGGATCGCTTCTCTCATAGAGGAAGGTCACATGGAACGGGTCAGGGGGTGGAACAAAAGGCTGGAGTTCAAGCAGCCAAGGCTTCCAGCATCTCAGAAATTCAGCCGCAGAAGATTCCTGTGCAGACATCGTAGTCAATCTGGCCCAGAAAATATCAGCCACTTGTGAAGTGTCATCCTTCAGCAAAAATTGACCACTCATGGTATCACAGCAATGCGTATGTCCATTCGGAAAAGTCACCTTAAGTCCATCAGGAGTACATAGGATCGAAGCACCCAGTTTGATAAGCAGATCTCTGCCTAACAAGTTGACAGGCGTGGTTTGAGCAATGACAAAAGGATGTGATAGTCTTTGATCTCCCACTGAAACAGGCAATGGTTGAGTGATAGGGAGAATCATTGGAGCCCCAGAGATTCCAATCACAGACACTGTGTTCCCAGAAAAATTGACGTCTGGTAAAACTCTGTCCAACGTGCTGAAAGTAGCACCAGTGTCGACAAGGAATGGCAATGAATGTCCATGTACGTCTATTGTGAGCATCGGATCCCCCTTTGTCCTGCTCACTAAGGTACTCTGTGGGCATTGTCAATACTGAGGCCCACTCTGTCCTCCTGGATAGGAGGGAGGAGCCATATGCTGATTCGGAGCCATATGTAGAGGTGGCTGACCGGGAGGTATAGCGCCCCCCTGTGGGTGTGGGCACTCCCTCACCCAGTGTTCATTGGAGCCACACCTGTGACAACCGTTAGCACCTGGCTGCCCTCTCCCCATGCCTCTAAAATCCCCAAACCTGGCCCTGCCACGCGACCTGCCACGAGGCTGCCATGTCCTATAAGGAGCAGTAAATGGCGGATTCGGCGCAGCTCCAGCATACATCACAGGAAAAGAAGGCAGCACTGTTGCTGATCCAACAGTAGGTGCTGCTTCAGCCACCATCTGCTTCACTTTTTTAGACTGATACAAGTCAGTCAATTTATTCTGAGCCTCTTTTAACTGTAGTTTTAACAAAGCAGTCTCCATTTTCTTATTCTCCTCAGAGTCCTTTAACGCAGAATCTTGCACGTCTTGTAAATAATATGTTAGGTGTCTTTCCCATGTAGGCTGATCATAAATGTGTGAATCAGGATTCCGTTTCATTAATGTAGCAACAGACTCTGGCATGCCTGCTAAAACTGCTTCTCTAAACCAAATCCGATTATTTCCCGGATCTCGAGGGTGTTCTCCAGTAACGGCAACCCATTTATCTTTACATTTTGCCATATGTTCTGCGGGAGTAACATCAGTTGACCAGGGAAATTTCAAAATTTTAGACGCAGGCGGAGTAGGATATTTTCTTCTGACCCACTCGGCAAGATCATGTGCATGATGCGTGAATGGGGCTTCATCAAGTACACATGCTAACTGGCACTGGAGCATCATCTCATTATAATCTGTCAATGTCAACATTCTACCCATAATAGCTTTCCAATCCCCCACCGCTAGGGTTTGCCCTGAAGTCAGCTGATTTAATTTATTTATCCAACAGTTTCCTCCACCAGTCAAAGCAGGGAGTTGCAGAATGATGGCAGATATGTCAGCCATCTTCCATGGTTTGTAAATTACTGAACCATCTGATGCTCCCACTAAAGGAAGCATTAAATCAGGGCCCCCACATGCCCCCAGTGGCAACTTAGATCTGGTATTCTTAAATGGTCCCTCACTCCCCTTGTCCCCCAACGTCTGCATATTTTCGACCTGTAGAACTGCTGCACATTCATCACGTTGACTGGGGCTGGCACTCCCTGAAAGGTCTGCAGCTTGCCCCCTTACCACAGATGCTAATCTTTCCTGATCCTGCAGCACCCCATCCATCTATCGCTGAACTTTAGTTAACCTGTGTTCGTGCTGCTCCATCTCATCCATCAATTTAGCATTATACGCCAAGAACAATTTATCGGTGTCCTGTTCTACTAATTTTAGTAGCTGTCGCTTTTCCTCCCCAGTGTGTTCTACAACCCCTTTACCGGTGACTTCAAAACGCAATTTATAATCTTGTCCATCATCTTTTACCTTTAAATCACCCTGTGGTTTATTAGTCAATGGTTCATGAGCTACAGACCTCTGTGGGAGGCCACTCCAGTGCAACACTGCACTGCTTGAAGGAAGGGGGGGAGTAATGCCCACCGGGTGTGGCTCACAAAGAGATGGTGAACTCGGTGCGTCACCCTGCGTGTTTTGAAGTATAATCTGGCCATTGTCTGTCTCCAAGCCCCATGAAATATGTGTTTGACCAGAGGTCGTCAATATGGGGTACATAGGTTGATATGGGGGAGGAATATGGTCTGTCGAAAAACTATTTTCTGCAGTAACACACAAATGATCAATACCCTGTCCTGTTAAACCCCATGTTTTCCACATTTTCTCAGCTTTTAAGTGTCTCATTTTAGCACCAGTGATGCTCTTTGCTGTTTTAGCTTTATCTGCAAAACGTTTTCCTTCCTCAAAACACATTTGTGACAAACTTCTTTTATCATCCCCTCGGGCACCATGACGAGCCCACATGGCCGTCATAAGGCCCTGGAACTGGTTTTTATCTTTTTTACCGGGCTTATCAACTAAAACAGAATATAATTTAGAAATGTATATTAACAATTGGGCATCTAAAGTGCGCCAGTTTTGTCCCTGTGGAGCAGGGAGTAATTTATATTCGGCTGCCATTGAATATTCGTAACAAAAATCCAAAATGGATTAAAATTTTACAAAGTAGGTTATTTCTATTAACTCTATAAACTATTTATTTTAATTGATAAACTATCCATTCGTAGGCCCAAATTTATCCCAATATTAATGCAGTTAACAGTAAAGGCAGGCACAGTTTTTATTTATTTAATTTATTTCTTTTTATAGTGAAGGAGTTTATATATTATTTTTTCATGCAACATTAACCTTAATAATGTTTTAGGCAAAGCCGAAACGAAGGAAAGCTAAAAAGGTTTATAACGCACTGTTTATCTTATCATTAATTTATTTATATACGGAGATTATTGCCGTTTCATCTAAAAATCAAAGAATTCCTAATAGAGTCCGGCCTGCGCCAAAACTCGGGACGCACACTTCGGTGAAACACACGAAGAAATAGAATTCTCCCAATATAAAGCAATTTTTATTTATCATTAAAACATATACCGAAAGAAATACATTTAAAACTCGCTTTGCAACACTAAATCGTCAACAGTTTGCTCAAAAAAAAAAAAAAACTCCGCCGGACTGACAGATCAAAGTCCGGCCCAATAAAACTTCCGGGTCACACCGCGGAATGAATACGCCGGTGCACAGATGGCTAATTCTTCACTACGATGCTAAACTTAACAAACCGTACTCATAAGTAAACCAACCAAAGACAAGAACAAAATGCCTCCAACAAAACCACACTTCGCCATCAATACTCGAATGACTGTTTAACCGAGCCAAATAAATACAGTTCGGAAGCTAAGCTACCAAAGATTAGCTGTCATCATGAGCAACCTAGCTCAACCGGAAGCCAAACGTGACCGCTCCGTTACCATAAAAAAGTTATTTTATATATATTCTAAAGAGTTTACTACCAGTTATCCATAATAACAGTCCTATATATATGTGTTAGACAATGCTTTAGACGTGTTTACGTAGTTGCACAAGGTTGAACGCCTTTATTTCCAGGCGAAACTCATCCAAACTGTATGTTAGCCGTAAGCTAACTTATGGTGGTACTTTAGCTGACTGAAAATGATATTCCCTTATTCCTCTACAATGTCAAGCTTCTACGCTTATTGTCTATACAAGAAGTGAGGGCATTGTCTAGGTGTTTAAGATTCGCAGAGGAATTATGGTTTTAGATTCAGTCGGATAGTTCCCCTAAATGAGAAGTTTATATGAGGCCGGTATGCAAAAAGCTACATGGTAGCCTTTCCTTCCGTAACCTCCACTTTCTCCAATCACACACACATTCACACTAGAAAGAAAGAAAGAACAACAATTTTTACAATTTCATCAAACACTAACCTCTACCGGAGCCACCTAAAGCCGGACCTTTAAACACAATCCAATTCACTTGGCTCAAACGTGCGTTTGGAAGATACGCCGGCCTCTCCAAGGGAATCCGTCTAGACAACAGAGAGCACCCAGGCCCTGGTGCCGTCCCTTCCGCTTGCCAGCCCTGGAGGATTCCGACAGCGTCCCATCGGATGCGAGCGGCCAACTCTCAAGCCCTGGTCCGCACTTCGGTCGGCCCTCAACCGAAAGAACAACACGTCAACATTAAATGGAGAACGTTTAAATCGATCAATACCTATTAATTTGGTGTTAGCTCTTTTCCAGATTGATACAAAACCACCCGGGTGTTGATTAGCAAGGATCAATCCAGTCGCTCTCCGATTCTCTGTTGAACTCAAAGAAAAAACACAAAATCACTATAATTGCCACAAACACATGTATCAATCAGTTATGCCACACTCATTACTCACACTCAATCTCTCCCAGCCCTGAGAAAACTCACAACCAAATCAATGCCCGCATCCTCCACCATTTTGTCGGCTTCTTATCATAATGTGCTCTGGAACTCACTTTTTTTACTCAGAGAGGTGGGGGCGCCGAACTCCAAAACCCCAGCGGGAACTGTTTCAAAATAAGACCCAGAACTGAGAGACAGAGAGTAAAAACAACACACCCAACAACAGATATCTGTTTCAGAAAGGACGCACCTGCAGATGGGAGCCAGACAAGATCTGACTCGCTTTTCTACAAGGGTGTACCATTTTTATTTCCAAAAGAACAAAGAACATATCACATGACTCCTCTCTCCTCCTTCTACATCTTGACAGGTCATTTATTTTCTCCAGGTCTCCTGACCGTACCAGGAACTAGAGTTATAACTGATCCTCCCTGCTTTCAGTTCATATCTTTACTCAAGAGTTTGTTTACTTAAAACCTTAAACCCTATAAAATACTGGTAACAGAGTCATGTTTTACTACCCTGAATAATATAAACAGGCCTATTACTTCTAAAGCTTAAAAAATATATAATTAAAACATATGTACTGCATAATAAAAAATAGCCCCAAAAAAGTAGAATACAACACAGTCTAATTATCAAACTGTTGATTGTTGTAAGTTTCGTAAAGGAGAAAAATGCTACCTGTGTGGGTATGGGGTTCAGGCAGGGATCTTGTGGACTTATAAAATCTGGATTACTTAAAATGGCTATTTCAAAGTCTTTAACTCAGTTAATTACTTCTACTTGTTTCAGAAAAAGTATTGAATAAAGTATAACAAAGTCCTGATAACTATAACTACTCTTTCCTTCTCACTTTCTTTCTTAGTCTTCTGTGATGACATGCACCAAGCTAGTAAAAGACTGTAAATATTGTCATCCTACACTGTCAGGGTTAAACCCCTCTAGCACATGTAAAACACATACATACCTGATCACAAGGAGAACTAAAAGCCAGTAGTGTATTAAATGAATTTTACTTGCAGAGCAAGGAGAGTTGTAAAAGATGGCACGGCAGGACACTGCCTTAAAACAGAATATGAATCAGTTTTATAGCTTATCCCACATTCCTGGCAGTCATGAGGCGATTACAAGCCTTCTTGACCCCTCCTTATCCTGCTCAGGGGGGCTGGGTTCAGTCAACATGTTTCAGAGCATTTGAATACAAAGCTGAATCTTCCCAGTTTCATATAATTCTTTTTTTTTTCTTCTTTTTTTTTTAAACGTGTCCTGTTTGGAAGGGTGTAGCTCAGAATTGGTGTCTGAGTACCAAGTAGAAGCCCAAGAGATTTACTTTCACAAGCGGAGCAGTACAGCTTTTCCTATAGTACTCCACTTGATTTATGTGTGAAAAATCTTTATTATGAATTGTTGGGGTTTTTATTTCCTGATGTTATGGACACGGAGACGGAAAATTAAGGAGAAGAAAGAAGGAAGATGAAGAAGAGAGGTAGGAAACAAAATGTAATGAGAGAGGGTGAGTTGAAAATACAAGAGAGGAAGGGGAACAAAGAAAACACAGGAAAACATTGAAGTCTGCCTCCATACCCACAGGACGGCAGAGAGAGGGGGAAAAACAAAACACGAAAAAGGAACATCGACAAAACCAACCAAACATTGTGAACTAAGAATTACACAACCACATCACACAAAATAGATATAAAATACAACAACAATGTCACAGAAAAACTCATGGTACCGATTAATCAAGCTCTAGTAATGATAACCTCAGCCCAAGAATATATCCTTAAACACCAGAGACCCCACATCTGTGTGTGTGTTACCATGCTGGTGCATATAAGGTTTCTCCATAAGAGTGTTCGATAGTTGGCGTGAGAAGACATCAATCCGTCCCCCAGGAATCGATGCAGACATGAAGGAGATCGGAGCAAAGACGTCCAAAGGACCGCCAGAGCCCCAGGCGGACCCGGGCGGGGCCGACCGCAGTCCCCAAGAGAGGAGAAAAGGAGAACCCCAGGGGAATATCCAGCGGCCACTATGCAGGGGCCCGGGGGGCAGCAGTGACGAGCCCACGGGCTCCGCCGGCAACCGGCCGCGCCGGGGCGGACCGGTCAACAGACCGGGGGAGCCGAGGCCCAGGGACACCCCACCCCCCAGCAGGGACCCGACAAGGGACCGGCCGACGAGGGGCCCCCTGGCACTGCAGGGGCCGCGGCCGGCCACCGGCCGCCACGCGACGCCTCCGCCCTAGGCCAGTCCCCACCGCCAACATCCCAGCGCCCCACCATTAGCCGCAGGGGACGGACAACATCCCCAGGCCGGGCTCAGTCAGCATCTGGACGCCAAGTTGTACCAGCTCCCGGGTCCTGATCCCGGGCAACGCAGGGCGCCGAGACCAGGCATCCAACGAGGGCCAGGGCCGGTCCAACACGCCAATGAACCGGCCACGCACGGTGCGCACAGAACAGGTGATCAAACTAGCAGAGACGCCGGATCCGCATCCCGCCGAGCCACCGAGCAGGCACCACCCAACAATCCCAAACCTGGCACCTCTAAAAGAGGTGCCCCAACCAACCAAAGGAAAATATCGGCCCAGCGCATCGGCCGACCGACACACCGGCCCCCCCAGGCCCGGCCAGGCACGCAAAAGGTCCGAACCGGATTGACCACCGGCGCACCGGCAGGCAGGGACCCCCGTCACCAGCGGGGAGTGACAGAGGGGAAATAGGCCCCCCATTAAGTGTAAGGCCTGAGGTGTGCCAGGCGAGGGGGCAGACCAAGATCCAACCTGACAGGTAGACAAAGATATACAGACACAGTCATACGTTCCCTCCCTCTTAAACCCATACATTCTCACTGACTCACCAAGACACCCAAAAAAATGACGCTGTACCCTCACTCACACACCCCATACACACTTTATGCTCCCAGGTCTAGGTACTGATGCCCCAGTAGAGCCACCAGCCCCCGGACCCGGGAGGTGGACCCCCTACCTTCTAGGATGGAGACAAGCAGACCGCCAAGGGCCCCACAGTGGCAAAGCAGCCCGACAGCCCAGGACCCCGACCAGACCGCCTGTCCTCCTCCGGACCCCAACCCCTGATGGCCCGTAGCGAACAGGGGTGGAAAAAGACCCCTAGCCTCCATCCTCCCGCTCGAGTATGGTGTTGATGCGTGTTGTTATAATGTGCATTTAAAACAGAGGGGTGGGATGTGGGGGAGGCAGCCACACATCCCCCAACCCCCACCCGGAGCCCTCAGTGTCTATATGTGGTTTAACAGTGGGCACCGGCACCAGAGGTGAAGCCGATTGTACCACTCCCCCTCTGGATGCCGAAAAGTGTGCCCACCCCAAAGTCCCTACATATGTGTCGTGTGAAAATGTTATAAGTGGGAGTGTCTAAGTTGTATATTAAAATTGGGACCCAGGAAACCACGGGACAGCGAGGAGGGAAGTCCCTCCTCGCACCCCAGTGATGTGCCCATGCCCCAAGACCCTATATGAGTGGTAAAGTGATGGAGCGGGTGGACAGAGGTGTCCAGGGATGGGGAGGGAAGGACTGGGAGACAAAATGTCTTCCCAGGGAGCCAGCTCCCCAACTGACCCCAATAGGCACCCCTGTTCACCGGGATCCACCAGGGGAGGGAGGCCATGGCACGTCTGACCCGGGGCCCACGGCCACAGCACCACAAAGCCCCACGGACCCCAAGGCAGTCCCCCCAGCCCCATCCCAGAAGGGGAACTAAACCCACCCTGACATTCGCTCTACTCTCAAAACACAAAAGACACTAGACACCCAGGTTGAGTTCACCCCCCCTCCCGCACACTCCTCCCCCCCGTCCAAGTGCCCTCGTAGGGGGAGAGCACCTGTTGCCACACAGCAGCAGCCTCCCCGCCAGCAAAGGAGGCCCCCAGCGCCACCCGCACACCGGAGGCCCCCGTAGCCCGAACCACGTCGACGTACCTGCCCAGACCAGGAGCAAACCGATGAGCCGGGCGGCCGACCCAACAGGCCGACATCCACCAGCCTCATTCTTTGTGGAGCGACCACTGTTGCTCAACGGCCCGGCCACGACCCCCACAGCCAACAGAGACCCCACGCCGGCCGACCCCCAGCCAGGACCACAGCTAGGGGGCTCGGCGCCCCGAGCCCCGAATCCCCAGGCCCACCCCAGACCCTACCCAGGCGCAGCACGGCCACCAGGCCAGTAACCCATGTCCGCCAGTGCAACCCCCCCAAGGCACCGCATGCAGCCATCCGGAGTCACCACCCAAAGCCCAACCCCAGGCCGGCCACGACGTCCAGCGCCCCATCCGCCCAGTGACCCCACCCCCCGGGGTGTTTTAACCATCTTGATATGTATTGGAGCCTGTTGGCTAAGAAATAATGATGGAAGTTTGGTAGATCTAGACCTCCTTTTTCTTTGGTCTTCTGCAGTGTTTTTAAGCTGATACGTGGGGGTTTATCTTTCCAAAGAAATTTAGAGATAGAGGAGTCCAGAGATCTAAACCAGTCTAGTGATGGTTTACTTGGGATCATTGAGAATAAGTAGTTGATTCTGGGCAAAACCATCATTTTTATTGAAGCAACCCTTCCCATAAGTGATATGGGTAGAGATTTCCATCTGGCAAGATCATCTTCCACTTTTTTTAAAAGTGGGATGTAGTTTAACGTTATTAAATCTGCCAGTCTTGGTGAGACATTGATACCTAAATAGGTCATATTCCCTGACTGCAGTTGTGTATTAGTTGGATTCTGGACAGAACAATTGATTGGAAGAACTGTAGATTTTAACCAATTTATAGAATAATCTGAAACATTTGAGTAAGAGTTTATCAACCCGATTACCTGAGAGAAAGAGGTTTGTGAATGCTGGAGAAAAAGTAATACATCATCTGCATAAAGACTGATTTTATGTTCTATGTTATTGCATTTTATGCCTTTAATATTGTGAGTTTGCCTGATCGCTGCAGCTAGTGGTTCAATAAAAATAGCGAACAGGGAGGGAGAGAGAGGACATCCCTGCCTGGTACCTCTCTGAAGATAAAACCTAGATGATGTTTGGCTATTTGTCCCGATACATGCTGTTGGTGAACTGTATAATAATTTCAACCAGTTTATAAAAGAATTTCCAAAGCCAAATTTATGTAAGGTTACAAATAAGAATTTCCAGTTAACTCTATCAAATGCTTTTTCTGCATCTAAAGATAATATATTAGTTTTAATGTTTTTACAGTTAGAAAAATCTATCAAATCTATTAATCTACGTGAATTTGTGGATGAATGTCTCCCTTTAATAAAACCAGTTTGATCAGGATGTATTATAAGAGGGGTTACTTTCTCTATCCTTTTTGCGAGGGCTTTGCAGATTATTTTAAGATCAACATTAATGAGGGATATGGGACGATAGCTGGTGGGAAACAAAGGGTCTTTACCTGATTTTAGTAGAAGACTAATGTAGGCAGAATTCATATTTGGTGGGAGTCGGCCATTTTCCTTGGTTTCCTGCAGCATTCTGTGGAATGTTGGTGCCAGAATATTCTAGAATTCTTTATAGAACTCTGCTGGAAATCCATCTGGGCCTGGAGCCTTATTATTGGGCATGCCTTGGAGGGCCTCCTGGAGTTCAGCCGCTGTTAGTGGTGAATCCAGGGCCATCGCTTGACTTTCAGATAATTTAGGTAGTGTTATGTTATCAAAAAATTGTTCAATTTCATGATCCGATGGATTTATCTCTGGTGAGTATAAAGCCTTGTAAAATTCTTTAAATGTGTTGTTTATTCTTCCAGGATCATATACTGTATTCCCGGTCTGATCTTTAATAGCAGATATAGTTGTTTTTTCTTTATTAATTTTTAGCTGGTTAGCCAAAAATCTACCTGATTTATTACCTTGTTCAAAGTTTTCTATCCTAAGTCTTTGAATTAAGAACTGGGTCTGTTTATTAATAATTTGATTTAATTCTAGCTTTGCTTTACGGATTTTGCCTAGTCTATCCTCCTCTAGAGAAGCTTCTAATGAATTAATAGTTTCTTCTAATTCCTGAATACGTTTTTTTCCATTTTCTTTTTATTTGATGAGAATGAGATTATTTTACCTCTAATCACAGCTTTTCCTGCCTCCCAAAGAATGGATGGCGACGTACCAGGGAGGTCATTATATTCTAAATAAGAAGCCCACTCTTTTTCAAAATATTTAATAAATTCTTTATCCTTAAGTAAGGATATATTAAATCTCCAATTTTTGCTTTGAGGTGTTTCTGTTTTATTTACTAAAGTTAGAGAAACAGGAGCATGATCGTTAACAGCTATAGGGTGTATCTCAGTGTCTGAAATGTCAGTCAACAGTGAGCTGCTGACTAACAAATAATCCAGTCGAGAATATGAATGGTGGACATTTGAGAAGAAAGTATATTTTTTGTCATTGGGGTGAAGTGATCGCCATGCATCACAAAGTCCATAATCGCTCATGTACTGTTTGACTATATCTATAGATTTCCAGCTGCGCTGAGTCCCTGCTGTGCTGAGCCTGTCTATTTCTTCATTTAAACCAAAGTTGAGGTCGCCCCCAAGAAGAAGTGAGCAATCCATGTGTTCAAGGAGCACAGAGAAGAAGGAATGAAAGAATGAGGGGTCATCAACATTTGGACCATATATACTGACAATACATAACTTTTGGTTATGTATAGATAGTTTTACTATAATAAATCTACCCTCTGGATCTGTAACTGTATCTATTACTGTAAAATTTACATTTTAATTTATTAATATTGCTACTCCCCTTTGTCTGGAGTTATAGCATGCAGAAAACACATTAGGAAACTCAGGGGATTTAAGATCATCTGCAGCTGAGGTAGATTTATGGGTTTCTTGTAATAAGACGACATCTGCCTTCAATCTTTTAAGCTGGTTAAGAATCTTAACTCTTTTCTCTCTGGTGCCAGCTCCATGAATATTCCACATGACAAACCTTAGAGTAGTCATAGTTTTGAGATAAAAGTTGTAAAGTCCATATCACCATAAAAACAGATAAACACAGGTGTATTATTAGTTTGTGCCTGGGGTTGCCTGATTGAAAATCCAAAAGCCGAGATATAAGAAAGAGAAAAATAGAAGAAAGTTGTGAAGGTGTGAAGGGTGAGGGTGAGAGTGAGAGAGAAAGAAATAGTAATGTTATGAAAAAATTCTGTGTGTGTGAGTGATAAAAGAAGGAAAAATGAGTGACAAAGACATTTGGTGATAGACGTGAAGATGAGAAAAGAAAAAAGAGCCAGTATCCCAGTGCTTAGACCTGGCCCCGCCCACATTGAGTGATGTAAACAACTTTACAGAGCTGTGCTAACATTAGATTATAGTTGACTGGTAAAACAACTCTTATCTGACCAGTGTTACATGACTAATAAAGCCAAGGAGTAAGCTGGGGGTCCCTTAACAGCTGCCCATTAACATACAGTTTATCTACCGCTACTGTAGCTCTGGTGCCTTCACTGATATATTTCTTCCTGATTGGGAACAAAACGCGGCTTCTATCCAGGATTTCCTTTGGATATTGATCATTAACGCTATAATTCGTTCCCTGGAGCTCTCTGCCCTGGCCTCTGACCTGCTCTTTTTGCTTGTAATGCTCAAATTTAGCAACAATAGGTTGCGGCCGGCTGTTGTTGGGCTTCTTACCTCCGAGCCGGTGGACGCGGTGAAAAGTGATGTTTTTTACCGTGTCGCTTGGGAGCTTTAACTGATGTTGGAGAAAATCTCGGATGGTGGATTCAGCGTCGTCCTCAGCCTGTTCTGGGATCCTGGAAAAAACAAGATTGTCCCGCATTCCCCTGGCCTGTATATCCAAGATAGTTTCTTTCATCCTCTTCCTTTCTCCGGACAGCTGCGTCATCCCCTCGGTGAGTTTCTTTACACCGTCTCTCAGCGTTTGGTTTTCTGCAGCGAGCGATGCTACCTGTTGTTGGCTGAACTCCAGGGATTCCCTTAGAGCTTGAAACTCTTTGTGGAGAACCTCAACCAGGCCCAGACGGGCGTCTAGGCTGGTTAGCTTCTTATCTATTGAGTCCAGGACATCGCTGTAGCTTTTCTCTGGAGAGATGGTGGAGGTGCTGGCCTCAGAACGAGTGCGTTTTTGTGATGGTGTGCTTGTCGGCACAGCAGAGGTGGATTTCTGTGGCTTGCCCATAATAATGTTGTCAAAGCACTCGTCCAAGTAGCTTTCCAGGCTGTGCAAGGTTTCCTCGTCCAGTTTGTTTATGGAGAAATACAAAATAATGGTTATTATTATTAAACTTTTGCTATATTTGGCTCAAATGTTATGGTTTGTTTTTACCCGAGTTTGTTTGTTTTACCAGTTTACCGCCATATTACTTACGCACAGCTCTCGCGAGATCTCAGCAGCAGCTCATCTCAGTTTCATATCATTCTGCATACAATACTTCTCCACAAGCATAGCAAAATAAATGATAACTGAAATAAATTTATTTATAATTGTTGTGCTTACATACAGAAACTGGAAACTGGACTATTTAAGTGAATTTTGGTTTTGGTATTAAACTCAGATCTAACCCCATAGTAATCATTTTGACCTTCAGATTAGCCCAAGAACAGTGCACAGGGAGATTCATTGAGTGGGTCTTCCAAAGCTGAGTAGCTCCATCTAAGTCTTACACATCCAAGTGCAATCTAAAACAGATTTAGTGGTGTAAAGTACTCAACTACTGGCCTCAAAAGCAGTGGCAACATGTTCTCTGGAGTCACAAATCATGTTTCTCTTTGTGGCCATTTTGTAGGAGGTAGGCTTGTCCTCTTAGTTCTATTGAAAGACACAAAATTCTTCAGCATACCAAGTCATTTTGCACAACTTTACGAACCTACCTTTATGAGAACAACTTATTCATAGCCCCCTCAGTTCCATCATGATTGCGCATCAGTTCACAAACCAAGGTGATACCAAGACATAGAGGAGCAAGTTTGGAGAGTCCTACCCTCAATCTGAGCCTATAGTCAGGCAGTTACTGTGCACCTAAAAACTTTGAGTAAGCCAAGATGATGTGGTTTTGTATGTTTCTGATTAATTCAAAACATTCAAGTTAAATGGGGACACCTTGAACATCCTCTTTCCTTGAGTGACATAGTGGAAGGATAAGGTAAGGTACACCTGATTCACACCGAGTGCAGAATGGATGAGATCTGGTTTCCATACGGACTGCTATTCTATGGCATTACATTTCAGACAAAAGTCCCTTATGAGCTTGTATCAAACTCCACGCGCGGATTGGAGGCAGTATTTTTATTCACCACCAGCGTGTATTACACTTTACGGGTGCATTGAATGTTCCATGCGCACAATTCAGTGATGACAAGTGCTCCTCTCCTGCAGCCACAAAACGCAACACTCGTGCGTGAGCTGCAGCTCTCCATCTGCTCGCTCGTTGATCAACTCCTGTGCGCTCATGTGAAACTTTGGCGTCCAATCCCCACCTTGCCCACCTTGTAAGTAGAGAAAAAAACACAAAAATATTACCCTGCATATGATTGACCATTTTGTTGTTATTACCACCCTGTGACCGTGGTTGGCGCTGGCTTCCATAGATAACTGTGGGGAGCCAACTTGGCTGAGTCGGAGTTTGGTGAGTAAACTTTTTATGAGTTTAGCATAGAAACATGCATGTTTCATTGTTGCAGTGTTGGCTCCGCGCAGTTAACTAGAGAAGCCAGCGCCAACAAGAGCATGTGTGTTGTGTTTTGTGCCTGCAGTAGAGCGTTTGTGGTCATTGAATTGTGTACATGGAACCTTCAATGCACCCGTAGAGAGTAATAATAATACAAATACGGCCTCCAATCCGCGCGTGAAGTTTGATACAAGCTTGTAGGGGACTTTTGCCTGAGATTTAAAGCCATACTATTCATCCCAAATGTGGTTTTGTGTGCGGAAGTGCTCCGGAAATTGCTCCATTGAAAGCATAAAATCTCGGGTTTCGCATGATAACTGCCTCTGCATGAGGCTTTACACTATTTTCAATTCAATTCAGTTTATTTATATAGCGCTTAACAAGAAGTCATTTCAATACATTTATACAAACATTCCAATCAGTTAAAAAGTTTCCTATTTAAGGAATCCCAGCAGATTGCGTCAGTCATTGGCGTGAGGTTGGGCAGACTTTCCAACCACAGCAATCCTTCAGCAATCCCTCATACTGAGCAAGCATGTAGCGACGGTGGAGAGGAAAAACTCCCCTTTAACAGGAAGAAACCTCCAACAGAACCAGGCTCAGTAGGAGCGGCCATCTGCCACGACCGTCTGGGGGATTGAGAAGACAGAGCCGAAACACAGAAGGAACAGAAGATCTGATATAAGAGTACTTTCTATGTTACAGAAAGTAAAAAGTTGATAACAGGACACAGTGGATGTTCAGTTACTGGGAGGATCATCCCAGTCGATGCCCCCCGTCCAACAGGGCATTCCAGCCAAGCAGGATACCAGACCAGGTATATCTTCTATGGAGAGAAAAACACTGAGAGAAAACAAAGTTAACAGTCGAAATGACAGAATGTACTGTAATACAACTGGAGAGTCGTAGGAGAAAAGGAAGTAGCAGAATGAAGAAAATTGGTAACTCTGTCCTCCAGCAGTCTAAGCCTATAGCAGCATAACTACAGAGGTAGCTCAGGATGACCTTAGCCACTCTGACTATAAGCTTTATCAAAAAGGAAAGTTTTAAGCCTGGCCTTAAAAGTAAACAGAGTGTCTGCCTCATGGACTAAAGCTGGGAGCTGGTTCCACAGGAGAGGAGCCTGATAACTAAAATATCTGCCTCCCATTCTACTTTTAGAAATCCTAGGAACTACAAGTAAACCTGCAGTCTGAGAGTGAAGTGCTCTGTTAGGAACATATGGAACAATTAGATCTCTGATGTATGATGGAGCTTGATTATTAAGGGCTTTGTATGTAAGAAGAAGGATCTTAAATTCTATTCTGGATTTAACAGGGAGCAAATGAAGGGAAGCTAAAACAGGAGAAATGTGATCTCTCTTTTTAATATTCATCAGAACTCTTGCTGCCGCATTTTGGATCAACTGAAGGCTTTTAATGGCATTTTGTGGACTTCCTGATAGTAAAGAATTACAGTAGTCCAGCCTTGAGGTGTGGACTAGTTTCTCAGCATCACTCCTGGACAAGATGTTTCTAATTTTAGCAATATTCCGGAGGTGAAAGAAAGAAATCCTAGAAACCTGTTTAATATGAGATTTTAATGTCAAGTCTTGGTCAAAAATAACGGCGAGGTTCTTTACGTTATTACTGTGGGCCAATTTAATGCCATCCAGATGAAGTGATTGACTAATCAGTTTCTGTTTAAGAACTTCTGGTCCAAAGACAGCAACTTCTGTCTTGTCAGAATTTAAAAGCAAAAAGTTTAGGGTCATCCATGTTTTTATGTCTTCCAGACATGCCTGTAATCTACCTAACTGACTGGGTTCATCAGGATTTATGGATAAATATAGTTGTGTATCGTCTGCATAGCTGTGGAAATTTATCCCATGCTGTCTAATGATTCTACCAATTGGGAGCATATATATGGTGAAAAGAATTGGTCCAAGCACAGAACCCTATGGAACTCCACAAGTAACTCTTGAGAGTGAAGATGATTTATCATTTAGATGAACAAACTGGAAACTATCAGACAAATATGATTTAAACCAGCCTAGTGCTGTTCCTTTGATCCCTGCAACACGTTGAAGCCTTTCTAAGAGAATATTATGATCAACTGTGTTGCAGCACTGAGATCTAACAAAACCAGAACTGACACAATTCCATTATCTGAGGCCATGAGAATATAATTAGTAACCTTCACCAGTGCTGTTTCAGTGCTATGATGAGCTCTAAAACCTGACTGAAACTCTTCAAACAGCTCTTTACTGTTTAGATGCTCACAGACTTGATTAGCAACAATTTTCTCAAGGACTTTGGATAAGAAAGGAAGGTTAGATATAGGTCTGTAATTCACTAAGTCATCTTGATCAAGGGAATGTTTCTTGAGTAAAGGTTTAATTACAGCTATTTTAAATTCTTGTGGTACGTATCCGTTTACTAAGGATAGATTCATCATATCCAAAATGGGGCCAGGAACCAAATGGAACACTTCCTTAAATAATTTGGTTGGAATTGGGTCCAACATACAAGTTGAAGGTTTAGATGAGGCTAATATTTTTGATAATTCCGAAAGCTCGACTGAATCAAAACAGCCTAAGCACAAATGAGGTTCTACAGTTCTTTCCCATACTGCCTCATTTACTGAGGAAGAAGTAATCATGTTTGGGAGGATGCCAATGATTTTATTTTTAATAAAATTTATTTTATTTATGAAGAATTCCATAAAATCATCACTGCTAAGAGCTGGGGGAATAGTTGGCTCAACAGAGCTATGTCTCTCTGTAAGTTTGGCAACTGTACTAAAAAGAAAGCTAGGATTGTTTTTATTTGCCTCTATTAATGATGAAAAAATATGCTGTTCTAGCTTGTCTTAGGGTCTTTTTATACAGCAGCATAATCCTCCTGCTGCAACCAGGTTTCTGTGAGACAAAGGAAATCAATGTGATTATCACAAACCAAGTCATTTACTAACAAAGTCTTTGAGGAGAGAGATCTTATGTTTAATAAACCACATTTAATAGATTTATTTTTCTGTTCAGTCAAAGTTGTATTTATTTTTATGAGATTTCCATAATTTGCTTTTGTTGGCTTAACTTTTAATCCATTTAATTTTGGCTGTGGGCAAGACACTGTTTCTATAGGGCAATGGGTGGGTAACAGTACAGAAGCAGCAGAGAGGTGGGTTAAACTATGACTCTGCTTCCTGGTCTGGACCCTGGGTTGTCAGTGTTTTGGAGGACTAATAAATCCGGCCATATTCCTAGAAAGAAGAGCTGCTCCATCCAAAGTGGGATGGATGCCGTCTCTCTGGATCAGACCAGGTTTTCCCCAAAATGTTCACCAGTTATCAATGTAGCCCACATCGTTTGCAGGACACCACCTAGACAACCATTGATGGAATGACAGCATACGGCTACACATGTCGTCACTGGTCCGATCAGGCAGGGGACCAGAAAAGATTACCGAGTCTGACATTGTTTTAGCAAACTTACACACCAAAGCAACACTAATTTTAGTGACCTCCGATTGGCGTAACCGGGTGTCATTGCCGCCAGGATGAATAACAATCTTACTGTATTTACGCTTATCTTTAGCCAGCAGTCTCAGGTAGGATTTGATGTCGCCCGTTCTGGCCCCTGGCAAGCATTTGACTATGGTCAATGGTGTCTCTAATGCCACGTTTCTGACTATGGAGCTGCCAATTACCAGGGTCGGCTTCTCAGCGGGTGTGTCGCTAAGCGGGGAAAATCTGTTAGAAACGCGGACCGGTTGGTGGTGGCCCGGGGGCTGGGTCCTAGAACTATGCTTCCTACGTACAATCACCCAGCTGGCCTGAGGTCCCGGCTGCGCGGGCTCTACCGGAGGACAGCTAGAGGGTTCTATCCTTGTTGGCTCAGCGCTGGCTAATGGGCTTCGGCTATCTGCTGGTTGTGCTTCTAATTCTGATACCCTCGCCACCAAACCTACAAAAATATTACATTTATTACAGTTACCATTATCACTAAAGGAGGCAGGGAAGTAACTAAACATCTGACAGAAAGAGCAAGAGAGAAGAGAAGAGTTAGAGACAGGAGAGAGAAGAGTAGCCATAGCCGCAATGAAGCTAAGCTAACTGAGCTAGTGAGACCTTACCACCCCAAGAAAAACTGTGTGAAAAACGTTCCCAAAACGTAAAGTACACCACCACAAAATGTGTGTTTTAGTGTGCTTGTGTTTTAAAATAACTTAGAAAGGCCTCAGCACAGAGTAAATAAGATCAAATCAAGAGAGTCTGAACACCAAACCGCTTACAGGGAGCACAACAGTGACAACAGGAAATGACGCAATACGGCTTACCCTGTCACAGCAGCCCCATTGTTCTCTGGTATGTACCAGAAAGTGGCTTCCGGTGACTACATTCAGTCATTCACCCATTCATGCACACACTGGTCGTGGTAAGGTACATTGTAGCCCCAGCCAGACCCGGCTCCAGGGCAATTTAGCTGGGGGGGCTGCAGCTTATTTTGGGAGGGCCCAGTTTTTATTTAGACCCTTAGCGTTTTTACCTCCCATTGGCAGTATGTTAAAAATATACGGGTAAAGGGGTGCACGGTGGCGTAGCTGGTAGAGCAGCTCACCTCACAGCTAGAAGGTCCCGGGTTCAATTACCGCTGGGGACGCTGTGGGTTCTGGAGGTGTGTTTGTTCCCCCGCATCATCCACCCTGGGTGGGGTTGGCGAAAGGGCCTTTCTATGTGGAGTTTGCATGTTCTCCCAGTGTTCCCTTGAGCAGCTAATGTGAGCTACTCCCACAAAAACATGCACTAGTCCTGGGGCTATATACTTCCTCCTCCTGGGCTGCTGGGGTGCCTGAAGGGATGGGGAGGATCTGGCTGGAATTACGGGATCCTTCCATCCTTCCGGGGAAACCCCACCCCATCAGGTGAAAAGAAGGGCCTGCTCACTGCCCAAGCATGAAGGAGGCTTGGGTTTCAGTGCGGGGCCCTCCCGGGGCTGGCAGAGGGAGAGCGGAACCCCAGGAATGGAACTAGGTAGGAGCACTGGGGGATAAATAATGCGAAAAAACTTTGGGATAAAAAAAAAAAATCTAAATATCCGGGTCCAAACAGCCCTTTTTGACACTCTTTTTATGTACATATTCATCCATCCATCCATTTTCCATACCCGTCCATCCTATGTAGGGTTGCGGGGCAGCTGGTGCCTATCTCCAGCGGTCATGGGGCGAGAGGCAGGGTACACCCTGGACAGGTCGCCAGTCCATCGCAGGGGAACACAGAGACATACAGGACAAACAACCATGTACGCACACACTCATACCTAAGGGCAATTTAGAGCAACCAATTCACCTAACAGTCATGTTTTTGGACTGTGGGAGGAAGCGGGAGTACCCGGAGAGAACCCACGCATGCACAGGGAGAACATGCAAACTCCATGCAGAAAGACCCCAGGCTGGGATTTGAACCCAGGACCTTCTTGCTGCAAGGCAACAGTGCTACCAACTGCGCCACTGTGCAGCCCTGTACATATTCATATTATACGGTTAGTTTTTCCGAACTATTGCTCTGTTCTAGATCGGTGGTCAGAACGTTTGTTTTTGTTCTCCAAAAGGAGCCGCTGTTGAGTCACTGTCATGACCCTGCTGTGCATCTTGCTTGTGTATGTGAGTGAGCTATCTTCCTTTATAGAAGATCAATGTCGCTCAGCCGGAGCTGTGGTTAAGTCGCGCTGATCCAGAGGGAAATTAGCAGACGTCGCCAAACAACCGGCTTTGTAAAAATAAGAAGAGTAACTCGCAAACCAGTTAATAACAACAGAAAACAGAAAACACAGCAACACGCCCTGCTTCTTCCATGTCAATTCTCTTGTTATTTTTCTGCTGCTTTAATCAGTGACGCTGCTCGCTGCTGAAACTGCTGAAACTGCTGAAAAATAATGTAATGTCCAACTCAACGCCTGAAGATCCACAGAGCCATCATGTCGAACAAAAACAATCATTTTACGTCCAGTTAATGTACTCCAATAAAGTACTTAGCAACTCTTCCTCAATCCATCTCTGCCACTAAAAACCTTTTTAAATTCCTTTCTTGCATGTATTTCCTCCAAATGTTTAAATCATGACTACTAGTTAACATGCTCTTAATAGCGCGCTTCTTCTTCTTGATAATAATTCACGACTGGCAAACAACGAATTGGTGCGTTACGGCCACCAACTGGTAAGAAGTGTGGACCAAAATGTCATTTAAGGGTCATATTCTAGTATTCAACTGTGTGTTGGACCGCCCATGGCGCCGGGCCTGGGCACAGCTTTCAATGCCGACAGAAGCAAGGCTGCCGTACACACGGGCACCACCGGGCCCTCTGACCGCCACCAGCAGGTAAGGTGGGTGAATTGTCTTGCCCAAGGACACAACGACTGTGACGGACAAAATGCGGATTCGAACCGGCAACCCACTGATTACAGGACAAATTCCTACTACCTGAGCCACGATCACCTACAGTAAATAAAAGCCATACTTGTCTTCTTATTCAGTTCACTTTTGTTGGACATTATTCACTTGGCTTGTTCTACAAAGGGTAAGTTACACTCCGTTTTTATATAGTTTCTTTTTTTTATAATGTCTAAGTCTGTTGTCATAACTGTAATTTTTAATTTTTAAATATATTTATAGAATCACGATCATTGCTAACTTTGTGTTTGTCACACACAGTGCGTATAAACAGAAGAAAAGCATTTGTGGCCCATCTAGCAATGCAAAAAAGGACTGGAAGAAGACGTGGGGGTGCATCCCCTCAACAGGCTAAGGTCAGAGCAAGGGGATTTTCATCATCTTGTGGCTGAACTGAGGATGGCCAGAAGTACTTTCGGATGAGTGCTGAGCAGCTAGATTAGGCACTGATTAACTTCTGCATCACTGTACCAGAACTACAGACAGTCCTTAAACTAAAGAGCTGCTATAGACCCAAACAGAGACTGGCAGTCACACTAAGGTAAATATAAATATTAAAAGCACCAATTTATAAGACACAATTTATTTACAATGTGAAATATTTAAAAAAAACATAAAAAAGACATCACTCAAAGCGAAAAAACCCTTATAAAATTAAAAGGATCCGACTCCTCCTAATGTGGATCCATCAGTATTCCTGTTAAGGACCCCATTGTCTGTGGAAGGTGGGGGCCTGTTTGCTGCAAATCTCTTTGTTACTGTGGTCTGTTGATGGTTGCAGGGGGTGCAGGTTGTGGAGTCAATTCAATTCAAATTCAAAAATACTCTATTGATCCCAGAGGGAAATTAAGTGTTGGTATAGCTCATATAATAAATTTTTTAAGGAGTTTTTGTATATGATGATGGCTGAGGGCAGGAAGGATTTCCTGTAGCGGTCTGTATTGCAGCAAAACTGAAGAAGCCTCCGACTGAAGACGCTCTGTTGTTGTATGACTGACTCATGAAGAGGATGCTCAGGGTTGTCCATAATTTTTTTTGATTTAATGAAGAATTCTTCTTTGCATTATCGTCTCCAGATTTTCCACAGTTGTCCCAAGAACAGAACCAGCCTTCTTTATCAGGTTGTTTAGCCTATTTAAGTCCCTGGCTCTGATGCTGCTACCCCAACAGATGACGGCTGAAGAGATTACACTCTCCACAACAGACTTGTAGAAGATCTCCAGCATCTTGCTGCAAACCTTGAAGGACCTAAGCTTCCTCAAGAAGTACAGTCTGCTCTGTCCCTTCTTGTAGACGGCTTCACTGTTGCGCCTCCAGTCCAGTCTGTTGTCAAGGTGAACTCCGAGGTATTTATATTCCTCAACCACCTCCACTTCTTCTCCCATGATGGAAACAGTGTTTGACTTATCTCTGTTTCTTCTGAGATCTACAATCATCTCCTTTGTTTTGTTCACATTCAAGGTGAGACAATTGTTTCCACACCATGTCATAAGTCTGTGGGGGTTAGGTGAATGGGTCTTCCAGGGGCCTGCTGAGATGCAGCTACCATAATTTTCAGACTATAAGCCGCTAGTTTTTTCACACGGTTGGGACCCTGCGTCCTGTACAACGATTCGACTAATCTATATGTTTTTTACTGGCTTATGGCCTCCGGGGGCACTATAGCAGTGTTGTGACTCCATTTTAAGTCAAATTAACTGAACAGACTTTTGGATGACTGGAAGCAATTTTTCATAGATGGACTGAGCAGACAACATTTCCCAGCAATCCTAGCAGTGACCCCCAAAACACTCCTATTGGTCCGTGGCCACCAATGGTGACATTAACGATGACATCACGGCACAAAGCCTATAAGAGTGGTCGTGGCGGCCATTTTCAAACTGTTCTCAGCCAGAAGTTTCAAGGGAAACTCCGGCCAAACAGAGGACATCTCACCGGTGAAGATTCTCTTTTGTTCTGACCCGCTGGACCGGGAAGAACCCTCATTTCAAAGCTTCGAAGTGCTCATCCTGTTGGTGTATCTAGTTTGAGCTATATCAGAACTGTTCCAAGACAGTTTGTTGTTGACCTTGACCTGCTATCCAGCCCGCAGTTGGGCCACACAGTCCTTAAATCCTGCACAGGTTTTTATAACTCTTCCTTTTGTTGCTCAACTACGTACACATTTTGCTCTCTTCCTCGTGGACCAGATCTCCCTTTGCACAAAGTAGGACTGAACCGGTCGGCAGAGTCGGACTCGGTCCGACCTGCGTTAGCTGGTCCTAGCTTAAAGGTTAACTCCATTGTTCTTTAGTCTGTTGCTAAAGCAGAGGCCTTCCACATGGACACCCCACACCATGTGCTCTGTCCACTATAGCCAGAGCTACGTTTTATGGCGCTTTGTCTCCTCACATGTGCTGCTCCCCACCTTGGCACAGATCTAAGATTTTTGACTCTTTGTACTGCAGGCTATCTTAGTTGAGCCCCCTGAAGTGAGGGCCCCCTCCCTTTTTGAATCAAACCTCAGCTGTTTATCCCTGATCCACTTTGTGTTAATTGTGTTTAATGTTCACCTATTATTGTTTTCTAAGATCTGTAGTAGTAGTTGCATGCTTTAGGATAGATGGGAATTATTGACGAAATGTTTTGGCCGTAAGGTTGATCTGTTTTTCTTAATAAATTCCCCTTATCTTAAAGAGAAGTTGTCTGGGATTACTTGGAGTGATGTGTACGACTAATGTCCAAAGCGTAAGAACTTATTCCTTCATCTATTGTTTAATTTGCTCAGCCTTATCAGGCAGGCAATCATAAACATAAACTGAGACTGAACGATTTGGCTATATATTCCTGGAATCCACCAGGATTGTGCCCCAAACTTAGTAATTTATACATAAAATTATTCATCTTATTAATTATTGCCCTAGGCAATTATTCATAGTTATTCATAGCCAAATCCTACCTGTCTGTGGTACAACAGCAGGAAGCGTACAAGTGAGCCTGACATGTGAGGAAAGAATATGGGCCAAAGAAGAAGACACTAGTTTTGATTTTGACGTGTTATTTTGTGCATCATGCACACATCCTCATTGTGAAAAACAAATAAATGGCGATCTCTTCACCCCAATGACAAAAAATATATGTTCTTCTCAAATGTCCACCATTCATATTCTAAACCGGATTAATTGTTAGTCAGCAGCTCACTGTTTACTGACATTTCAGACACTGAGATACACCCTCTAGCTGTTAACGATCATGCTCCTGTTTCTCTAACTTTAGTAAATAAAACAGAAACACCTCAAAGCAAAAAGGAGTGGAGTGGTTCAATCAGCTTCAGCTCTGGTGCCGGTGCCCACTGTTAAACCACATATAGACACTGAGGGCTCGGGGTGGGGGTTGGGGGATGTGTGGCTGCCTTCCCCACATCCCCACATCCCACCCCTCTGTTTTAAATGCACATTATAACAACACGCATCAACACCATACTCGAGCGGAAGGATGGAGGCTAGGGGTCTTTTCACACCCCTGTTTGCTACGGGCCATCAGGGGTTGGGGTCCGGAGGAAGAACAGGCGGTCTGGTCGGGGTCCTGGGCTGTCGGGCTGCTTTGCCACTGTGGGGCCCTTGGCGGTCTCCTTGTCTCTGTCCTAGAAGGTAGGGGGTCCATCTCCCGGGTCCGGGGGCTGGTGGCTCTACTGGGGCATCGGTACCTGGACTTGGGAGCATCAAGTGTGTATGGGGTGTGTGAGTGAGGGTACAGCGTCATTTTTTTGGGGTGTCTTGGTGAGTCAGTAAGAATGTATGGGTTTAAGAGGGAGGGGATGTATGACTGTGTCTGTATGTCTTTGTCTACCTGTCAGGTTGGATCTTGGTCTGCCCCCTCGCCTGGCGCACCTCAGGCCTTACACTTAATGGGGGGCCTATTTCCCCTCCGTCACTCCCCGCCGATGACGGGGGCCCCTGCCTGCCGGTGCATCGGTGGTCAATCCGGTTCGGACCTGGTGCGTGCCTGGCCGGGCCTGGGGGGGCCGGTGTGTCGGTCGGCCGATGCACTTGGCCGATATCTTCCTTTGGTTGGTTGGGGCACCTCTTTTAGAGGTGCCAGGTTTGGGATTGTTGGGTGGTGCCTGCTCGGTGGCTCGGCGCGATGCGGATCCGGCGTCTCTGCTCGTTTGATCACCTGTTCTGTGCGCACCGTGCGTGGCCGGTTCATTGGCGGGTTGGACCGGCCCTGGCCCTCGTTGGAGGTCTGGTCTCTGCGCCCTGCGTTGCGTGGGATCAGGACCCGGGAGCTGGTACAACTTGGTGTCCAGATGCTGGCTTAGCCCGGCCTGGGGATGCTGTCCGTCCCCTGCGGCTATTGGTGGGGCGCTGGGATGTTGGCGGTGGGGATTGGCCTAGGGTGGAGGCTGTGCGTGGCGGCCGGCCGCGTCCCCTGAAGTGCCAGGGGCCCCTCGTCGGCCGGTCCCTTGTCGGGTCCCTGCTGGGGGGTGGGGTGCCCCTGGGCCCCGGCTCCCCTGGTCCATTGACCGGCCCGCCCTGGCGCGGCCGGTTGCCGGCGGGGCCCATGGGCTCGTCACTGCTGCCCCCCGGGCCCCTGCATAGTGGCCGCTGGATGTTCCCCTGGGGTTCTCCTTTTCTCCTCTCTTGGGGGATGCGGTCGGCCCCGCCCGGGTCCGCCTGGGGCTCTGGGGGTCTATTGGATGTCTTGCTCCGATCTCCTTCGTGTCTGCATCGATTCCTGGGAGACAGATTGATGCCTGCTCACGCCGACTATCGGGCGCTCTTATGGAGAAACCTTATATGCACCAGCCTGCTAACACACACACATAGATGTGGGGTCTCTGGTGTTTAAGGATCTATTCTTGGGCTAAGGTTATCATTACTAGAGCTTGATTAATCGGTACCATGAGTTTTTCTGTGACATTGTTGTTGTATTTTTATATCTATTTTTGTGTGATGTGGTTGTGTAATTCTTAGTTCACAATGTTTGGTTTGTTTTGTCGATGTTCCTTTTTCGTGTTTTGTTTTGTTTTCCCCCCTCTCTCTGCCGTCCTGTGGGTATGGAGGCAGACTTCAATGTCTTCCTGTGTTTTCTTTGTTCCTCTTCCTCTCTTGTGTTTTCAACTCACCCTCTCTCTTGACTTTTTGTTTCCTACCTCTCTTCTTCATCTTCCTTCTTTCTTCTCCTTAATTTTCCGTCTCCGTGTCCATAACATCAGGAAATAAAAACCCCAACAATTCATAATAAAGATTTTTCACACATATATCAAGCTGGAGTACTATAGCAAAAGCTGTACTGCTCCTCTTGTGAAAGTAAATCTGTTGGGCTTCTACTTGGTACTCAGACACCAATTCTGAGCTCCACACTGCCAAACAGGACACGTTAAAAAGAAAAAGAAAAAAAAAAACAAATAAATGCAAATAAATAAATGCATATGATGCTGCTTTAAAGTTAAAGGCAATTGGGCTGGCCATCAAAGAAGGAAATAGAGCTACTGCAGTAAGCTGGGCATCAGTGAATCAATGGTGAGATGTTGGCTTTAGTGGGCAAGAGGAAGATGAAGATAGTAACATAGACTTTTCTGGTAGGCTAAATTTTATTTTCTAACCAAGCATGATACTGTCGTGTTGTTGTGTTTTTGCTGTGTTGCTGTACTGCCGATTTTCAGGCAGAGTTTGAATAAAGCATGTCTTAAACTAGGAAAGCACTCAGAGCGCAGACTTCCGCCAGAGCCACTCATTTCCCCCCATCCGCATGCTTTCCACCGGACGCGTAAACGGCACTTAACGTAATAGACCTGTATCACTCACAAAAGCGTTCCACCCAGCTGGTCCAAGGAGATCACAGAATCACAGGAGAATTGCAATTGCATAACTTAAAGGGAATAAAGCGGGGGGGGGGGGTTAAAATCTAGTCGTCCATGATAAAAACCAACAAATTAGACCCACAGACCGACCGACTTCAACACTAGTGTCACAGGTAGTGATGTTTCTTTTTTTTCCCTTTTAGTTAAGTTAAGTAATCGGATATCTGCAGGTGTCTGTTATTTTATAGATGTTTGATTTTTTTCACTTCTTCCATATTTGATTTCCTGCCTGGTCGGATCTAAACCGCTGAGCACGCGCTTTAGAAGCATACAGACTGTCTGTATGTCTTTGTCTACTTGTCAGGTTGGGTGTTGGGCTGCCCTCTCGCCTGGCGCACCTCAGGCCTTACATTTAAGGGGGGCCTATTTCCCCTCCATCACCCATTGCCAGTGACAGATGCCCCTGCCCACTAATGCGTTGGTGGTCATTCCGGTTCGGACCTAGTGCGTGCCTGGCCGGGCCTGGGGGGACTGTTGTGTCGGTCGGCTGATACGCTGCCTGTTCGGTGGCTCAGTGGGATACGGATCCAGTATCTCTACTCGTTCGATCACCTGTTCTGTGCGCACCATGAGTGGTCGGTTCATTGACGGGTTGGACCGGACCTGGGCTTTGTTGGATGCGTGGTGTCAGCGCTCTGCGTTGCGCGGGATCAGGACTCGGGAGCTGGTACAACTTAGTGTCCAGGTGCTGGCTGAGCTTGGCCCGGGGATGCCGTCCATCCGCTGCGGCTATCGGTGGGGGCCCCCAACGTGGGGCAGGGGTGGGGCGCTGGGATGTTGGCGGTGAGGATTAGCCTAGGGTGGCGGTGGTGCGTGGCGTCCGGCGGCCAGCCGTGGCCCCTGCGGTGGCGGGGGCCTCTCATCGGCCAGTCCCTTGTCGGGTCTCTGCTGGGGGGTGGGGCGCTCCGGTTCTCCCAGTCCATGGACGGGCCCGCCCTGGCGCAGCCGGTTGCCGGCGGAGCCCTTGGGCTAGTCACTGCTGCCCCCCGGGCCCCTGCATCGTAGCCACTGGACGTTCCCCTGGGGTTCTCCTCTGCTCCTCTCTTGGGGGATGCGGTCGGCCCTACCCTGGTCTGCCTGGGGCTCTGGGTGTCCTTTGGATGTCTTGGCTCTGATCTCCTTGATGTCTGCATGTCAGCATGTTGGGGACGTCATGTTCAAGTTGTCCCTTCAACAGAAGTTGTTACATAGTTATTCGTCTAATTTTTTTCATAAGTCACATAATGATCTCTACGTTGTACTACTCCCTTGGTTACAGCTAAGGTAATCATGCCCAGAGCACATCCATCTAGTGGGTGCTGCTCTTTTGCATGCAGATATTCATGATTAATCTCCCCCCTTGTTAATTCTAAAAGAGTTAGCAACACACAGAAAGCACAAAAAAGAGAGACAAAATCTAGTCCTTTAAAGCGAGTCCGTCTCTGCCAGGTGTAAGCAGTATTTCAGCATCTCCCTCTTTGTCCGGGGTCTCCTCTGGGCTAGCTGGACGTTCTGTCTCACCCAGTGCTGAACCACCAGGCTCAGGAATGTCAACATATGTGTCAGAACTGCTGTTACCAGGACTGTGGTCATCAGTTTGATGTAGCTGATTACACCTGCGCCTTTCTCGTAACCTCTCTGAGCGTTTCTCCCCAGGTGGAGAAGCAGGTGAGTAAGATTGGACAGAGTGTCGTGGGGAGCTCTGCTGTTGTTCTTCCCCTTCAGCATGTGAAGACGGTGGTGAGGGCACATGGCCAGGTGGATCAGGTGGACAGTGTCTTGTGCAGTGATTACAGTGGTACCAGAGGTCCTTACCTTTGACTTTCAATGCAGTGGGTGTTAGATTAGAATTACTTTAAACGGACCTTCTCTGCGGGGTTTGTTCCACTGCCGTCTGAACACTCTTATAAACACTTGGTCTCCTACTTCGATCTGCTTGGCATCCCGTGGGATTCGCTGTTCCCCTTTGCTGTTGGCTGCTTTCACCTGTTGGAAGATAAATCTGTGGACTTGAGTTAAACCCCTCAAATAATCCCCAAATTCCTTTTCTAGCTGAGGCAAAAACACCCCCTCCACAGGCCCGCGGAGCTGTGGGAGGGGGAGAGGATGACCACATAACATCTCGTGAGGCGTTAGATGTGTTAGTTTATTAGTTTGCGATCTCATATGCATCAAGGCTAGAGGGAGTGCATCAACCCATGTCAGTTTCCGCCCGCTTTCTGCAATAATCTTGCTAATTTCCGCCTTAAGAGCCCCATTAGCACATTCTACTGAACCCTGCTACTGAAGGTGATATACACATCCATATTTTTTTTCACTCCTAGAATCTTAAACATTTCTTTAATGGCATTGTTTCCAAAATGAGGGCCATTATCCGATGAGATGGTATCCGGCAACCCAAACCGGGGAAATACTTTGGTGCGCAAAAACCTTGCTGCTGCCTTATAATCGGCCCTTGATGTTTGACAGGCTTCAATCCACCTGCTGAATCTACAGACCACCACAAACATATCCCTTTTTATTTCTGACTCTTTCAATCATGTCTACATAATCCATCATCAGATGCCGAAATGGTCCTTCAAGCACTGGAATATGTGCTATTGGGTGAGTAAATATTTTCCGTACATTATATTTTGGACAGTGCCAGTTCTCTATCTACCATTGCTGCCATGTATGGTGACCACCACATAGCCTGTAGCTTCTTTATTACCTGTGCTCTTGAGCAATGATCTGGTTCATGCATTTTCTTTATTGCATGGGATAGAAATGCTAAAGGCAGAACAAAATGCCCTTGACTACTTCTCCACAGACCTTCATGTGGTGTGGCTGTTCTGATTGCCCCCCTTTGGACCCACAGTCTTTTTTCTGCTTCTGGAACTGCATTTTGGGCCTGTATTAGTGATGCTAAATTAGTGATAGGAGTAGCATCTTCTTCATACAGAATTGGACATTGATACGTTTCAGCAGTCACATGTTTTGCTGCTTCATCGGCTAGATAATTTTGTCTGGCTACTAAAGAATTGCTAGTCTGATGCGCTGGGCATTTCACAATAGCTAGTTCTTTTGGTAATTGCATGGCTCTAATTAATTTCTCTACAGCTTCTCCATGCACCACTGGTGTACCATCTGCACGGATGAAGCCGCGTTGTTTCCATATACTGGCATTTATATTCAAATTCAAATTCAAAATTACTTTATTAATCCCAAAGGGAAATTAAATGTTGTTGTAACTCCTTATGCAAGTTCCATCAAAGATTTGTTGTAGATGCTGATGGCTGTGGGTAGGGATGATCTCTTGTAGCGCTCTGCAGATCTGAAGAAGCCTCTGACTGAAGACACTCTGTAGTTTTATGACAGTCTGATGTAGAGGATGCTCTGGATCTATGGCGTCTTCTTTTCAACTCATCAAGGTTTTGTGGCTGTAGTTGAGGTATTATTTGAGCTTTTGTGATGTTAATCAGCTGCTGCCAGTTGTAAACCACCTTGTTGCCGTGGTTATGCATCATAACAAATGTCCAAAAATAAAAAGTATCAGCAAAAATCCTTCCAGCTGCACAGCATTCAAAACCAGAGAGAACAGTTGTCCACAAAAACAATGTTTTTACCAGAAATGGAAGAATTAAAGTTTAAAAAAAGAAAAAAAAATATGAACCAAAGTAACAGAGCTACTCCAACATGCTGCCACCTTGAACGGCGCAATTCCGGAATATGGCACACTCCATACCCGTAGGATGAGTCTGTATATACAATAGCTGTTTTTCCTGCAGCCAGCTCACATGCAGCTGTCAAAGCTTTTACTTCTCCCAGCTGAGCTGAACAGGGTTGATTTAAACTCACTCATTGCAGTCTGACAAATGGTCCATCTGGCTTTAGCTGAACAACACCGTACCCTGCTTTCAACCCCTTTTCTCTTTTTATACATGATACAACAACAGAGTTAATTCAAAAGGGATCGGATGATTGTACAGATTTTCTCTTACCTTCAAAAACTTTTCTGTTTCACTGACACAGTCATGATGCTGTCCCTCAGTTGGCAACATCATTTTTGTAGCTGCATTTATAGTATTACATCTGTGTATGGTAAATTCACTTCCTGACAAAATGACCTCATAGCCTGTCAGCCTGGCCTGTTAGCCTGGCCTGGTTAGCATTGCATGAAGTTGGTGTGAAGTATACAAATTTACTGAGTGACCCATGGTCAAAACACTTGCTTTTTTATATGCAAATGCAGCAGCTGCCAGACCTTAATAACAAGGTGGCAATCCCTCTTCTGTGGTGTCCAGTTTAGTGCTATAGGATGCCAAAGGCTGCTTTCCTGTAGGTGAGTCTTGCATCAACACTGCACATATATATCCTTTTTTCTCAGCAGCATTATCAGCACAATCAGCAGCTAACACTCTGTTGAAAATAGTTGGAGAATGAACAAAGCCCTGTGGCAGTCTTTAAAAGGTATACTGTTGTCCCTGGTACGTGAAAGCAAACAAATATTGAGAATCAGGATAGACCGGAATGCTGAAAAACGCTGAACACAAATCAATCAGTGTACCATTTAATTTCCACTGGAATATTAGTTAATAAGGTATACGTGTCTGGTGCTATGGGAGTTTCTTCTGCTATTATTGCATTTATTGGTCGTAAATCATGAATCAGTCTATAATCATTTGAGTTGGGTTTTTTAATCGGAAATATGTGTGTGTTACACACACTTCTTGTCTTTATTAAAACTCCTCCTTTGACTAGTCCCTCAATAGGTGGTTGAATTCCTTCTATTGCATGTTGTTTGAGTGGGTATTGTTTTTAAAATGGAAGCTTTGCTCCTGATTTTATTTGGAACTGGAGAGGGGTTGCAGATTTTATTAATCCTACATTTGTTTGTGTGCTGACCACACTTGAGGTGGTACCTGTTTTAATAATTCTTCCTGTTCTTTTGTTAGTGACATTATCAATTATGTTTTACAGGGTAGCCTCACTTTTTCTGCTATGAAGTTGTTGGCATAGTTGAATGTTATTGTAATAAACTGGTTGTTTTGTGACACGTGAACATCTGCACAGTCTGTGGGATTCCATGTTTTTCCAGACAAAGCTTCTTTTATCATGGGCCCTAGATAGTGTGATTCATAACCTTCTGCAATCAATAAGGTTACATGTGTTCAGAGTTCATAACTTGGAACCAGGCTCTCCAATCATCTGTTAGCTTCACCACTGCTGGTGCTCCGTGTTTTCCCACAATGATGTCGGAGTACTGTATTACGCCTGGAGTTTGATTTACCAGCTCATACCAGTATTGTTCATAATCTTCGTGCTCTTAGTTTTGATCAAATAATAATGTACAGTGAAATGGGAGGACTGGTTTGTTGATGTTGAAGGTTATTTACAGTAACATCTATTATGGGTTCATTCTGTGGCTGCATTGTGATAATTGGTGTGATTAAATCCTCTCCTGGCTACTCTGGGCCTCCCTATTGCCATTGTGCAGCTGGCCCCATCCATGGGCTGTTAGACTGCTGTCCTCTTCTGAGATTACCAGGACAATTTCTTTGTAGATGTCCTGGCATTCCACACTCCCAGGAGAGTATTTCCTGTTGTGTTGTCTGCTTTTGTGTTGTCTCTGGCTGTGTTTGGGTTGGAGGACGTGGCATCTGTGGCTGGCCTCTTGGTTGCATCCTTCCTCTGCCCATAGCTCTCGTTCCCATATTTCCTCCCTGATTCACATGCACATGTTATGGGAGGAGCAGATGCTGGCTGTGGTTGTGAGGGAGCTGTAACTCATTGTGGTGCAGCCTGAGCCGCACAGATCACCAGAGCCTTAGTTATAGTAGCTTCAGGCCGCTGCTCTGCTTTACAGTTCTTATCTGGTTCTGTAGAAACCACTGTCACAGGTGCTTGATGTTTAGCCTTATCTTTCTTCTGTTTTGTGATTTCCCCAATCTGGAGCTGTCAGATTTCCAGCCAGCGCTTTACTCTTATCTTCTTAGGCCTGTTTTTCAGCCCTGTATGCTTCCACATAATGTACTAGGTGTTCTGAGAAAATAGCCCAGTCCATTTTCCTCAGCCCCACAACATCATCCAGTTTCTTTCTTACTTCTTCTGGCATGGCTTTCTTCACCCGCAGTTTAAACAGAGTCTGGTCCGTTTCATTACTATTCCAGGCACTTCCAGTCTCTTCTTTCCACTTTTTTTGGAAATCGTGAAGAAACTTAATTGGACGTTTTCCGTCTTTCAGAGTTTCCTTCTCCAGCTTAGATGGATCCCTTATCGATGGATACTTGGTACGCAGAGCAGCCCAAATTTTATTTCTGTATTCTCCGAAAGGCTGATGATCATTATTGTTGTTACTGATCACTGCCCTGGTTCCTCCATCCGTCAGGACGTCTGCTGTGGCATATTTCCCAATAACATTCATTAACAATGCTTTTATGTCTCCCATAGCGAGTGTCACTCCAACAGTGTCTTCTTCTAAGGCTGTGATCCATTGATCCGCCCCTTCTGTTAGCATTGCCAGCCTTTGACTTAGTCCCACCATGTCCAAGAAGCTCCAAGGCACATATCTTACAGCTTGTGCAGGTCCCTTCTGCAGCAGCGGACACATGGATGCTCCAGGAGTGTCGTCATCTTCCTTTTCTGATGTTTCACCTTGACCAGTATTAAGAGGTATCACTCGGTTTCTTAAATGCATATAGTCAGCCAAACTGCTCATGCTGGGCCTGATGTCTCCTGTGATTCCCACTTCATATCTTTGAGACATTGATCTTCTCTTTTGTCTCACACTAGGCACGCTGTGGGCCTCTTCCAGCTTGCTTCTGCCCCCTTCTGACATGGATTCATAGTCCTCAAACTGCTGAAGAGTGTTTGTTGGGGCCTGAAGTGGTGTCTTAGCCTTTTTATGTTATTTCATGAACTGCTCTAGTCTTTCCATGTATGCTGTGTGCAAACTTTGATTTTCTCTGGATAATCTTGTAATTGCTAATTGCACCCACTGTAGTCCCTCCCTTTCTATTTCACCCTTTTCGGACTCGGCTATTATCTGGAGACACTTTTCCATTAATCTTGGTCTGTGTGCTTCACTTTGCCAGCAATATTTCTCATCCTGGCTCTCTCTCCTTGTCTGATCTGGAGGGCACTTTCTCTCTTCAGCTCTTGGGCTTGTGCGTGCAGGCTCCTTTTATTTGACCTCTGACCCTGGTCCCATTAACTCACTCTTCCTCATTACTCTAGCTTTGAGCATCAACGTTTTATGGCAGCCCTTTATTTGATAAATCCTCTGAGTCTGAGAAGTCAAGGTTAATTAGGGGTCCCATTGAGTCTAAATACAGGCTAATTATTTTGTCTTTTTGATATTTGTTGCTGTGTACTTTTGTAGATTTAATTTCGCTCTCTCTGGAGCTTCTTTTTACTGTACTGTCCGGTGTTTCTTTATCAAATAATTCTAGCACGACTGTTCCTGCAATCTGTCCCTCCATCAATTTTGCATGTCTCAGCGGATATTGTCCTGCTGTTTTCTCATTCGGGTTGTAAGGTGGTCTTTCTACGTTTTTCTTGCATTTATCCATCTTTATTACTTTGTCCATTTTCCGTAAGATGGACTCTACATGATCACAGGTCACTGGGTCAAAACCGCCATAAAAGGCCCATCTTTTTCCTCCAGCAGACATTTTATGCCACTTCCTCATGCAGTGTTTTATCTTCCTTTTTTGCATTGGGTGATTTAAAATAACTGTTTCTACTGGAGTTCATACTTCACTTTGCTGTCCTAAACGATTCCCCATCTCCACACGGTTTGGCTGGCTACAGCAGACCTCCTTATGGCAGTATTCTTTATCTTAGTTTTTATTCAGTTGTTTTATCAACCAAATTATTATTATTATTATTATTAATTTTCAGGCTGTTATATTCTAAACTTTATTAGGCTAATCCTTCTAGATATGGTGTTCTTCAGCCAAATTCCAGATAATGTTATCCCTTGTTTTATTAATGATTACGATTTTCTTTTTTCTTCTTCCAACCCTTTCAATTATTAATTTTGTTTATTAACCTTGTTATCCTTGCTAACTATTCTTATTATTGCTGTTAATATTTAGTAATATTATTACTTCCTCCTACACACTTCTAGTTAAACATGCACAGATTATCTTTTCCCTTTCAGTGTTTATACCAGTTTTCATGCAGCTCACACTTTTTATACTGTATAATACAGTATTTACAATTTAGGTGTTGTACAGTATTTACAAGGCCTTTTTCCCCTGTTTTCTTTTACTTTCTTCTGTGGCTCCTTTAGAACAACCCTATTTCCATAGAGGCGTTGTTTGGCCTTTTCAAGACCCAGATTACGCCTGAGAGGGCACCGTAACCTTTGCTTTGGATCTAGGCCGAATTCTGTTTGGGCTCCGTGGATCCCGATTGCTCCTGAGCAGGCACAGCAATTCTTCTTTTTTTGGATCCAAGCCGGGTTATTCTCTGGTCCGGATCACTCCTGAGAGGGCAAAGTGACACATAATCGGACCCTAACCCCTTCACCCCCAATGCCGCTAGGGTGGTACAGAGCTCACTTTATCCACGCACTTTAATCTTTATTTCTTAGAACCGTAAATACCCCATGAAACGGGGTGCCTCTGAGCTGCTCCTTGTCCTCCAGTCCCACGTCTCAGGCCTTATCACAACCTTTCCTCCTGCCTATCTTGCCAAATGTCGTGGATGAGTGACGACTTTTATCTTGAGTTGTAGTCTCCAAATTCTAACTATCTAAACTGTCAATTATCTGGCTAGTGAATTTTAATAGCATCACAAAGCACTTGCTAGGCAGTTGAAGTCCTTTAGGATCTTGAAGTTTATTATGCACAAGCATGACGGTACACAGCTTACAAGCAAAGACACACGCTGACAGACAGACAAGCAGACAGACTGAAAATACATTTGATCAGACCTATTAATTTATACCTTTGTGTCTCCCGCTGGTTCCCTCCTTTTTCTTTTCCGGTCTGCCCAGGTTTGATTATCATTGATTTTTTTTCTATAAACTATGATGAAATGCACACACCTGTTATATGACACAAACAACCTTATATGCGCATAAGTACTCATCCCAGCTGTCAGCTCAGGTGGATATTGTAGCACACAGAGATCACAGTGTACCAACGGGGCACTTCAGTCCACAGAACTGGTGTTTTTTTGTCTCCCAACATGATACTTCAGGCTACACAACAAATGCTTTTTTTCTGACATTGACAGTCTCCAGGGTCTTAAATGATGTTCACATTTTTTATGTTCCCTATCTTAAGGCACGTGTGTGTTCTGTTGAGAATATTTTAATTACAAGCATATGGTTGTTTCTTCTGTCATCACAAGAATGTTAAGAAAAAGGCAAGAGGTGTGACCTCAACTTCAGGTCAAAGGGTAAAACAAAACAAGATGCATGCTTAGTATGGAATTACTGGTTTAGACTGGGTTTAAGTGTTTTTTTATGTGTGTGCTGTGTTCTTTAAAGATATCCAGATTTTTTTTTATTGTAAATATTTAAAAGTTAGATGAATGCCTTCTGGAGTATTTTTTGTAACTCTCACTGTTGTTTATAGGAGCTTATAGGGGAGAAATAGGGGGTAAAAATACTACCTATATAAATATACATAGTTTATATAATCATAAATAAATCCTAAATCTTAAAAATAATATTATGATTCTGACAACTTAGATGTTTACCTAACATGGCAAGTCAAACATGATGAAGGAATGCCCTTTAAATTTTAATAGGTTTAGATTTTGAAATAGATGCTAAACAGCTTTATGTGCTTTTGAACAAAAGCTAGAATTTATCAAAATCTTCAAAAAGCAGTAGATTTAATAGAGAATTGATAGACTGCCTTAAAACATAGTTGATTTTTTGTTAATCAATTTTTCTTTTACTTTTTAAACCTTCTGCCTGTCCTAAAGACAATATAGGCCTTAATTCCAAATAAGAGAAATTATTTGCAAGGAAAGCACAGCTGTAGGTTTTGTTCTTACTTTGATAACAGTATGATGCTGCTGATGGTTAATTTATTTTCCTTCCTAAGTTGTCCAGGAGTTTCTTAAATATCTCAGCTTAGCTGGTTTTGTCAATAGAGTACTACATAGTTTACTTTTAATAATGTACTTTGATTCCATAACTTCTATACAGACAGGAGTTGTGCAGGCCCCCCTAACAAGGGACCTGCACAATAGGCCCATGGACCCTAAGGTTGAAATATTGAAAATTCCTTAATCACTCATCTGAGTGTGAGTAGTGGTCTTGAAAAGTGGCGATTGAACCAGAACAGATAAAGTACATACAGAAAAACGAATTAAACATATGTTGCTTGTTAGTAGTCAATATTAAATTTATAGTCAGATGAGGTATGAATAAAAAATGTTTTCAGGTTTTTGAATACCCCACAAGTGCTTTTTAAACAGCCAGTTTGAACATATAATGCAAATAGCCTGTACATCAGAAAAAGCCTATTTTTCATTGAAACAGCCAGTGTTTTTATAACCTTATGTAGAATTTACCAGGGACTACTCTTTTAACTTAATTGAAATGATTTTATGATATCTACCAAAATGAAAATAAGTCTAACTAAATTCAGATGTTTTAATGATAGTTGAAGACTGAAATACAATACATGTGCCTAAAGCTGCACAGTTAGAAATTCAATTAATCACTTTTGAGTATGACAAATGTCCTTAATTAAGTTATTATGATTTGCTTTACTTATTACGATGCAGTGTTAGTTTTTACAGTATAGATTAGAAAAAGAGAGAAAGGAAAATGTGTTGTGGCATTGGCAACTCTACCAAAACCCACCCTAAATTAACTGCCCCATGGGCAGTTCCATGCCTTCTGTGTTATCCTCCAGTTCAGATTACAGATCGGATTACAATCAATGGGGAATATTAAAGGGGAAGGTTTGAATCAGGGGGGCTTTCATATGTGTGTTTAAGTTGGAGTGGATGCGAAGGGAGGAGCCTGTCACCTCTGTTGTATGAACGGTGGATTGAAGCCCAGAAATGTCACCTGAATGAAGGCAGAGATCATAGGTCACAGAGGGGGACCACGTGAGCGAGAGGAAAAAGCCACCCCACCCACATGCTACAGAACATTGAAAATTGGAGGCCAGTATTAACTGACTGAATGGAGATAGGAGCTTTGATCCCAATCAATATGGACACCCTCCCATGAAAAAGACTGAACTGCTGAACTGTGTGACTGATTGTTGGATTCTAAAAGAGATCAGCGGACACTGCTCTGGGACATATATGCTTAATGTCTCTACAGCTATCACGCTCAGTCTGGTGTCTGAGAAAAACCTGGATTGCCTGGGGGTGTCACGGCTATTAGGTAATGAAGACCCCAACTTTGCTCTTTCACATATTTTGTGCCCCATCTGATCCTTCCCATGTCACTATTATGACAATTATTATGAAGTTTTCAAATTAGAACTGGATGATAAAGAGTGGGTAAACACATTTGATTTCATTTTTGTGGGAAAAATGTTGCTTCTGCCACCATGCTAACACCTCATCGGTTATTGTGATATAAAATGATTGATGAAGCAGTAACCCATTTTTTCTTAGCAGTGCATCCAAACAAAGGATTTGGGTCCAATGACAAAGAAGACTTTGATCTATACATCCCTGACTACTTGAAATTCAAGGTGATAAATTGAATGGGACATGAAACATTTGATAACAAATAAAGATGGAGATAAATCTACAATACAGGTGTTTATTGAACTAAAAAATCTCTCTGTAACAGGCTGCAAATCTAGTCACACCTGATAAAAAAAACAAAAACTTTTATAATTGGAATTTTTCTGAAACAGATTGGTTGTTAAATGGAGTTATGTTTCAGAAAAAGGGGGAGATCGAATATTTCAACTATTTTTCACCGAACAAGGCCTTTCAATTGGTTGCTTCAAAGCATTTCAGATAAATAAAAAAACAGTATTTGTTTGGGGTTCAACAGTCTTTTGGTTAATAGGGTAAAATTATGGTTTTCTTTTTTTTTAAGTATTAGGCTTCATCAGCTCAGAAAATTAATAAAAAAAGAGACTGTGATGTGAGAAAATCTTATAAAACTATGGGTTTAATAAACTTAGGCTGTTAGCAGCATAAATTAATAAAATTAGATAGATTAGGTATTCTTCCTCTAACCAGATTTAACACATTGAAAATTCATATACATGTATATTAACATATTTGGTGCCAGTTACCATAGAAAGAATTGTTTTAAAATAATCAATTTTATATTTAACATCTAAATAAATAATTTTGAGGTATGGTAGATGAGATAAAAATTCCAAAGAAGTGTGTCTCAAGAGAAATTAAAATTGTTCGGATGATGATGAAGGGTTTAATCCTTTCACTGAGTAGTGGAATTCAGATGTTAGTAGGGATTCCATTTAACAGTTATTTTAGGTATACTTCACTTGGCCAGATCTAAAGCTGATGGACTTTTGAAAGGCGATCACTTTTACCACAGCTTGATGGAAAATAAATAAATTCATTAAAGGAATCGCCAAGAAAATATAATAAGAAAAAAAATTATATTATGTTTTTTAGTACTTAAAGTATGCCCTTCTATATATTTTAAAGAAAAGCTCTTTATGGTCGAGGCAGTTTTCAGTATTGTTAATTTTTGATACAGGATTTTTAGAGTGCGTTTTGCATTGTAATGGCAAAAAATAGTATCTCAGGGTTTCCATAATAAAGAAGACTTGAGTCCAAGAAGGCGTTTAAGTATTTAATTCAAACATGTCTGGCCAGGACACGGAGGGGACAGAGTTACTCGTGCATCACCCTAACCAACCTTTCTAACTAACCGCTTAAATAGTATTCAGCAATCATTGTTTATCTCTGTAGACGTCTTCTCCAACGTTCACGCCCCGCCTCCGTAGAACTGCTTCACACGAGTCTTATATCAACGCATAAAGCAGCACATCCGAAGGCCAGACTGTTATCTTACTGCCCCGGCGTCTGTCTCTCTGGTGACCTGACACATATATCTTTCTCATAACATTAAGATGGAGCCATAAACTTTGTCATTTTACCCTAGATGCATTCACTAAACAGAGAATATACACTTAATTCCTAATTGCATAACAATTTTCCACCACAATTCCCTGCTTTTATTAACTTAATACCATAAATATAAAGGAAAATTCAAAAGTGCTATCTCAAATCTCCCTAAAAGGTTGGTAGGTTGATAAAAAAATACAATGTTCAAAACACAAATTACAATCAGACATGAGACATGCTTGGCCATGGAATTAGCTCAGAGTGACAAATATTAGATCCTTCCAGATGACTTTGCTGAGACTCCTGTGCATTGAGACCGAAAACGCACGGGGTCTTCTTACGCCATTTTCTTGTGGGCAAAATGTCATCTCAACAGCCCCTCGCCCCAGAGGCGGCCATCCACAGGTCTCGTCATCGGTCAGGATGCTCTAGATAAAACACAGAACAAAAGAGAAATTATGTAGCATCTTCCAGTACACTTGAGAGGGTATTACATCAACACTAGATGTTGAAATGTGTACTCTTCCCTTGCGCTGTTTGTTGTCTGTTGCCGTGAAGTCAGCCTCCGCCAGCATCCAGTGACCCGTAGCCACCGATCAGTCCTTCCTCAGAAAGTTGAGAGTGGTCACCCCTCAGAAGGTCCTTCAGTGAGAACCTCCCAATGCGACCCTTGGGAGCTGAGCTAATTAGGTATTACAGCATTGATGTTCAAACATAGGTGAGCCAATTCCCAAAAGATGAATAGGATGATTATGACAATTGATTAAGTGGAACCCACACCCTCGGAGTTTGGTTTCAGATCAACCTGATTCAACTGTGTGCAAAAGCAATTCTAAACAACTCACAACCTGGTTAATGAGCCAAACCTCATCAACTGAAGCTAGATTACAATTAAGGTAAATGTCTCCAAATCACTCTGTACTAAATCCATGCCAAGAAAAAGACAACCAACCATTCCAACTTGTGAGAGTAAAAAATCCCAAGAATCAACTACTCCTAGCAAGAAGTAAAGAAGTTTTTCAGATCAAATTAAAACTTTTTAAAGTTCCCAGACACAATATGTACTACAAGTCTGAACCCAAACCAAAATGGAATATGAAGTCAGATGTCAAGTCCAGGTAGTAAAAACCCTCATTAGTTTATGACGGAGTTATGATTCACAAGAAACTCAATTACTTGTAAGTTACAATTCTCTTCATAATCCCTTAAAAATCTGTTCCAATTACTATCAAATCCAATTCCCCCCCCTTTTTTTAAGGCATCGTCTTGCACATGCCTTAAAAAATCAAGAAACAAAGAAACAATAACTTCAACCGCTTCTCCAGTGTCAAGAAAACAAACATAGTAGGTTTAAAGGTCATGCATAAGGCATAACCTCAGAACCTGTTTATCCTGCTGCTGTCGCCGCTGAGGCATCTTCAACCCCCAGATGATCATATCCCAATCATTTAGGTTTGCAATTAGGTTCTTATATTTGAATTACCTTGTTGTTGAAAGTGTGCTATACAAATAAAATTGCCTTGCCTTGCCTTGCAAAAACAAAACAAACTAATAATTTCACCACATAGTTACCTAATGTATTACAGAATTTTAGTCCTACTTGCATTAGCTACAACAACACGTAATTTCCCTCTGGGATCAATAAAGTATTTTGAATTGAATTAGACAACTTCTTCAGACCCTGCTTTTCCAGAATCTAATTGATGTTACAGTAAGGATTATCTTTGCAACCACCTTGGTTAAAATTGTTTTACTCAGGACAGTTTATTTACCTAATTAATATCTCTGCTGCTGTTATTTGCTCATCTGTTTCTTACAGTTTATTCTCTGTTAACTCCTTGAAAAAAAAATACATTTATTCTAAATGCACAATTTTAAAACCTGTACAACTGTAAAACATCTCTAATTCAATTTATCAAACTCAGTTGCACATTCAGATTTGAGTATGCCACTCTATTTTAATAACGACGATGTCAAGTAACTCCTTTACCTGTACCTGATACTCTTGCTTAAGAAAGAAACGTTTCTTCATTGCAGTTTCTGTGTAGGACTTGAGTTATACTTTATACTTTACCGAAGTAATTATCTTTTTGCCCACTTTTACCTCTACTCAGTACTTTAGACTGCTCATATTTTAAAAGCAGCCTTGTTACTCCCGTTTTCTTTAGTCTTTTATTAAAAGGAACACACAAAAAACCCTCAAACATCAAAAAGTGTTACAACTGAATAGAATTTAACTGCGGTTTGATAGTAGGTCTCACATTTATTATTCTGACACCCTGTTTTTATGCGATCTATAGCATATAATGCGCACAGGTGTTAACTGAATATTTTCCACATTTGTCCCGTCTTTAGAACAGTGACCGAAATTCTGAATCTATTTTTATCATAATTTTTCTTAATGAAGTAAACTAAATTTAAAAAAATAGAAACCAAGTTAAACCCCACTGTGTGTGTAGGTCACACCTGTTGGCTTAAAGATTGCACTAAATGCATAATTTTCACATATACCATACCACTTTATTTATATAGCACGTTTATACATAGCCGAGGCCGACCAAGGTGCTGTACAGTAGAACATCATATGCAGCTGAAACAGGTAGCCTAGTGCATCTCAAATGCGTCATTATTTAAAAAATTTTATTAAACATTACTATCATTAAGGAAAAATTATTTTTGGTCGAGGTAGGGCTAAAGCTTTATTTTTTATCATTTAATGTTCTAATCCTAAATTTGTTTTATGATTTCTACCTCCTTTGTGTGAATCTAAATTTATGTGCAGTCTATGATCTAAATGCTTCTACTATCTGTCACTTTGCTGCCGGTACAGCAGAAGTTCCCCTTCTTGGGAAAATAAAAGCATGATTCATGAAGTTAAGCATTACCGTGTTTTAATTTGGAATGCTCATGTTTGAAACAGGAAGTGGTTTTGCGCAAAAAACAAACAGTTTGACTAACCCGGACTCGTTAACATCCAGGAAGCAACTGAAAACTCAAGACTAAACTTTTCGTCCAAACAAGTGTTTAAGTTCCTATTTTAGACTTCCAGCCGCAGAGCGCTATTAACGCTTCATCAGTGTCGGGATCTATGATTGTTTACAACCAGAGAATCGCAGCACATCGGTCGTAAGAAAGAAGTTTGTGGCTCAATTAGCTGATTAGCAACTAGAGAATCATATTAAACTTGCAACAGACTTTATTTCAGATCATTTTTACCACATTGTAGTTAATAACTCGCTGGCTAAGATTAACCTTAGAGTGTTTACCCGCGTTGTTTTCTATTCGTTTTCTGTAAATTACTCAAAAGACTGAAATACTTTCATACTGCTACTCGCATCTGTATTAACTGGAGTTGGTTTTCAATATATATCCGATTTTAACAGTGCGTTTTCCGTGTTATTTCTATTTACTGCGGAGTAGGCTACGTTTATCAAAAGTATTAGTTAAACATAGAAACCATCATTCATCTAGGTTATTGTTGAATTGCATCGTTTCTCATAGAATCTTAAAAGAACGTTTTCAAGCTAAGGTTCCCGGGCCAAATGCTGCCGCCCCTTATCTCAGGAACACAGAGTGTTATAGTTTTAGGTCGAACCAGTTTTAATCAGTTACAATAGTTCGAATTTTATATTACCATTTACCTTTGTGCATTATTTCCCCCCGAGGCTTTTGTTGATTAGCGCAAATCTAACAGCTGTAACTCACTGAGTACAGCACACCCATTTAATAGGCTATAAAATTAATATGGATTTAGGTTAGAAAATACTCAAATATTAGATTGATGAGGTAAATGTAATTTCCATCTCTCACATTAATTTGAAGCATTGCTTTGGAAAAACCAGCATAATAAATCAAATAGACTAAAGAATGTTTATTCATATTTGCACCTTGGAGAAAAATATCATTATTAATGATTGTTGGAAATGTGTTCCACCAAATATGTTTTCAAAACTGATGTAGGAATTTATTCTCCAGTAAATCACTGAGTCACGTTTAGATTATTACATTATCACCATTAAAACTACAGCAAGTTTTCAAGATAATATAGTTTATTTTAAACATTAAATCTGACTCGTATGCACCAATAGATCATAATAATCATCCATCATTCATTATGCTTTAAATTGGAATATTCTCTGTTTTATTTGATCTATTTTTATCCAAGATCACTTGATGTTAAGATTGCAGTTTCCTAGATCTGTTGCGTTTAGTTTTTCAGTTAGAGCGATGACATATTTATAATCCTGAGACCCCGAGCAAACCACTGATACTAAATGCATGTCAAATGCATTAAAAAGCCTATTTTGGAAATAATATTTAACAAGGATGAGAAAAGATAATGGAGTGTTTCCACGTCCTTCAGTCAGCATGCAGACACATCTCACAATTGGTGACCCAAGACACAGAGAGTATCCTTGAGCTTCTCACATGTTGGTTCAACATAACAATACATATCTCAGTTAACACAGAGATTTGACCTTTAACATGATCAGTATATTTTTTCCCACATTAAGCCATTCAAATCCTCTTTTATAAAAAATGCTACGCAGAAAAATTCTCACAACAGGCCTCAAATAATTTAGGCTTTGATAAAAGCCAAGAGGAGCTACAACAAAACTAACTGTGAAATCTATAGTTCAGGATTAGATTTTTACCCCTAAACACCAAGTGATTATATTTTATTTGCTTTCTTAATTTGAAAAGTGATACGTCACTGTTGACGAACAAATACGTTTCGTTGGATTTGCTTTTACTACAAGAAAGTAAAACAATTGGCTGAACAGTGTCCAACATTAGTAATTCAGTATGCTCATTCATTTGGAAACAAGCAATTAAATTCCAACATTTCATATTCTCATTACGTTTCAATATTTATTACTATTTTAAAGAAAACGGGTCCCCAGAGTGTTTTTGCAGCTACAGGGGATCATACTTCTGAGCCTCTCTTGTAAGGTCTAAGAGAAAAAGTTAGAATTTGAATTCCCTTCACCATAGCCCCAAATAAGCCTAAATATATAAGCAGCCCCCAAACTCAGGTACGCACAGGTAACCTCCCAAGCAACTTGTCCATACCTTTTTGGGTCGAACCTCGAACATTACTCCTCCCCTGTGGACAAAGTGGTCAGTCCAATCTAGAAAAAAACAAAAAAGAATGCAAACCAGCCTGATTTGCATTCTGGTTCAGTTGAAATTGAAACTTGCATTGGTTGTCATAAGCAAAATTCCAAACTCACAGGACCACTGTATTGTTATAATTGATGGCCCCTAAAAAACATTTCAGGTATATTAATATTTACTTAAAACAGTGAGACGACTTCCCTTTAATTACAAAATCAGGTGCCTTATATTAAGACCCACTTATATAACTTCCTGTGTTTACCCACCAGAGTGACAAAACCATCAGATTTCTAGGATCAAACCTTTCCTGACCTCCTGCCCCTTATCCTGGAAGGAGACACAGAATACTTCACAGCTTGAGATCAATTCTTTCTTACAACAAACCCCAAAATACAAGGAAACAATTCACCCCAATTGTCCCAGAAAGAAAGGAAAATATGTTTTCACTGTCAGTCAGCTTAGTCAAAATTTAAGTCAGTCAGGGTATAATTCACAACCTACTCTAAATGCCCCAATCAACTTTGCTATTTGTTCTAGTCGTAAAATGGGAACGTTTCCGTTTCTAAGTTAGTGCACACAAGCTGCGACAGCTAAGGAAACTTGTACTTAGTGTAATAACAATTCCATCAAATAACTTTCAACCAAAAGGAAATAAAATAAAATGTGGGCTCTCCTGACAGAGAGCATTAGGAGAGAAAAGAAAAGACTTCTTGACCATTTACCAGATAACTGTGTGCAACACAGTCTTTAAGCTCTGATTAGACTAAACTCACCGGATGACGAATCATCACCTTATCAGAGCCGTAGCAGTTTCGTTGTCTGCTTTACCCCGTCTGTCTAAAACAAACAAATTTGGTTTAGTTGCACATCAACTTTCCCTTACAAATTACAACACAATAATAAAACAAAATTTAGATCAACATAGAAAATAGAAAGAATCAGAAATTATGGCCTGCTTCCATCGAGACCCCTTTCGCTCTAAGGGTCCTCTGGCAGAAACAAAACAACAACAAAACAAGATTTACTTTCCTAAGGGAGTGTGTATGTGTGTGTGTTACATAAGCAGGTGTCACAGAGATAAAATACAGCTACATCAGTCGGCAAGCATTTCTTAATTGCATTTGAGCTGTGTGTATTTTTGTCCTGCCTGAATTTCACTGGGTCATCTGCAGGCTGGCCGGCCCAGGGCCCCCCCCTCGATCCAGCTAATCGCCATGTTTCAGGGACCACAGCCCCCAAATAACTCATCTCACTTGAGCAAGAGTTTTCCCCTCTGCCCACTGGTCAGCCCGCATTCAGGCCGGAGTCCGGCCTCCGCCTTTGTTATGGCTGCCAAACCCCTTATTCCAAGGGTGGGGGAGGTACTAGGGCTCCTTGTGGCTCTCCCCAGGCGCCGCTGGACCGAAGGCAGGGGTCCCAACCAGCCTGAAGAAAAACACAGGACAACTCAGCGAAACTCACCCGCAGTTCTACAATGGAATGTGTAACAATAACTGCGTGTGTGTGTGTGACTTTCTGCATTATACCAAGCCATCAAACAAATGATCTTAATGCTCTAACACTCCAGTTCTGGAAGAAGCAAACAAGAGTAAATAAAAGAGAAATAAACAAAACCCCATAAATAAACCACAAAGAAATTACATAACTTTTAGATTTTCTTTCAGATTATCCAAATTCCTCCCCTGGGCCCATTAATTCTTTTATTTTTATTTATTTATTTATTTATTTTTCTTTCTGTCGACATATTGGACTGTCTGGAGGTTACAGACCCGATTGTCTGCCTGGGTACCCAGTTCCAATGAAGGACGTCTCCCCCATCGCTTTCTAGTTTCCTTGAGTGAAACAAAAACTTAAAAAAAACCCTAGTCGGAAAATAATCAATCAATTTAATTAATTGACCACTTGTCCAACTGCCGTGCTCCCAGGTAAAACCCGGAGCAAAAACCCGATACTTTCTTTAACGTTGATTAAAGACAGAGAAAATTTTCCCAGGACGCTAGCAACTCCCTTGACCCTGTCCCTGCCGGTCCATTCCGTTCGCTGAGGCTGCGTTGGGCGCCAAGTGTAATGGCAAAAAATAGTATCTCAGGGTTTCCATTATAAAGAAGACTTGAGTCCAAGAAGTATTTAATTCAAACATGTCTGGCCAGAACACGGAGGGGACAGAGTTACTCGTGCATCACCCTAACCAACCTTTCTAACTAACCGCTTAAATAGTATTCAGCAATCATTGTTTATCTCTGTAGACGTCTTCTCCAACGTTCACGCCCCGCCTCCGGAGAACTGCTTCACACAAGTCTTATATCAACGCATAAAGCAGCACATCCGAAGGCCAGACTGTTATCTTACTGCCCCGGCGTCTGTCTCTCTGGTGACCTGACACATATATCTTTCTCATAACATTAAGCTGGAGCAATAACCTTGTCATTTTACCCTAGATGCATTCACTAAACAGAGAATATACACTTAATTCCTAATTGCATAACAATTTAACAGCGTCAATGATGATTTTTGTGATTTCAACATAAAGCAAAAGTAATAGATTTTTCTACAGATAGACCTTAGGTTTGTATGGTTAGTATTGTGCGGTTTTGTTGACCTCTGTGATGTTTTGAGGGTGTAGATGGAAAGGAGTTGTATCAGACAGTTGACTGTTTTAAATGATGATAAGGATTTTCATTTCAGCGATTGTCTATTTTGGTTAGTTTATATATTATGATGTAGTCATGTTTGGTTATAATGTTAAATTGGCAGTCTGGATAATAGTTTGATTTTGTGTTCGTGAGGCCGATCAGTGTGGCGCTACTTAGAACTATGAGGTGAGTAAGAGAATTTTAAAAGGACAAATGCAAAAGAAATAAATCTCAAATTAGATCCAATTATGGATAAAGCAAACAGAAAAAGAGTTTTTACTCTAACTTGTAAACCATCCTCGGTCCTATAGAAAGTGGAAAGAAAGACTCCAAATTTGAAAAACAAATTGGCTAAAATCTGTGCACAGACAAAAATGAATTGGGTGGATGATTTAATAACAGCATTCATTGCTGTTAGGAGCTCCTTAAATCAAGAAACAGGGTTTACCCTTATGAACTTATCACGGGGAAACATTTTTCTGGAACTGAAATTGAACGTACCTTAAAAAAGTAAAGGTGAGTATGAAAGTAATTCTAATTAGTTGCGAGCTGTTCTTTTAGGTTTTGCTGACCAGGTGCAAGACCAGCAGCCAACCAGACCAGGTTCAGATCCACACACGGCTTGTTGGGTCCTGCTAAAGATTAACACAACAGGATGGTCTGAAGCCCGGCCGTCAGACTAAAGAAAAAGGTTGGAGCCAATGCACTCCCATCGAGGTGCCAGGACGCACCCGAGATGACATCCAGGAGCAGACCACCCTCTGCAAAGAGGTTTCCAACTTCAGCACGCCTGTACCATTAGGTGGCAGGGCATGTTGAAGCGCAGAGCCACCCGGCTGGGGCTGCAGGATTCAAAGGAAAAGAAGCTCAGACCCCTGCCAAAGAGGCAGAATAATCCTCTGGTCTGCATAATGAGTCCTGAGGGTTGTCAAACCAAAGGGAACTGAAGAAATACACTGTTAGCTGCATTTGGGTGATGTGCTAGTAAACTCCCACCCTAGGTCATAGAAGATCGAGCTAGATAATCACAATTCCCGGCCAGAAGAAGATGACTTGACTGCTGACCCAAAAAAGTTCCAGAGAATTAAAAGAACTCAAAATTGTTATGATTGTTAGGATGATTAAGCAAAGCTGAGTGAAAGTTTCAAGGTTTCTGGCCCGAAGTACAAGCTATTACCAGCTTAACAAGGGTGTGAATGATATAACAACCAAGAACAGAGTGTTTTTATAACCTTACATTTTATATTTGTTGAAGAGTTAATGAGTGCATTAGATGTGTATAAGTCCATCCATCCATCCATTTTCTTCCGCTTATCCGGGGTCGGGTCGCGGGGGCAGCAGCCTAAGCAAAGAGACCCAGACTTCCTTCTCCCCAGCCACTTGTTCCAGTTCCTCGGGAGGAACCCCAAGGCGCTCCCAGGCCAGCCGAGAAACATAGTCCCTCCAGCGTGTCCTGGGCCTTCCCCTGGGCCTCCTCCCGGTGAGATGTGCCTGAAACACCTCACCAGGGAGGCGTCCAGGAGGCATCCTGACCAGATGCCCGAGCCACCTCAACTGACTCCTCTCGATGTGGAGAAGCAGCGGCTCTACTCTGAGCCCCCTCCGGATGACTGAGCTTCTCACCCTATCTCTAAGGGAGAGCCCAGACACTCTGCGGAGGAAACTCATTTCAGCCGCTTGTATCCGTGATCTCGGTCACCACCCAGAATTCGTGACCATAGATGAGGGTAGGAATGTAGATCGACCGGTAAATCGAGAGCTTCGCCTTTTGGCTCAGCTCTCTCTTCACCACGACAGACCGGTAGAGCGCCCGCATAACTGCAGATGCCCCACCAATCCGTCTATCGATCTCCCGCTCCATTTTTCCCTCATTCGTGAACAAGATGTGTATAAGTGTGATACCTAATATTTCTCTTTACATATAATGACCTCTTATTACAATAAGAGGTCAGAAGGGGGTGTTGTTGAGAATATTTTAATTAATTAATTACAAGCATAAGGTTGTTTCTTCTGTCATGAAAAGAATGTTAAGAAAAAGGCAAGAGGTGTGACCTCGACTTTAGGTCAAAGGGTCAAACAAAACACAGTGCATGCTTAGTATGGAATAACTGGTTTAGACTGGGTTCAAGAGGTTTATCTGTGTGTGCTGTTCTTTAATTCAATTCAGTTTATTTATATAGCGCCAATTCACAACAGACGTCATCTCAAGGCACTTAACAAGAAGTCATTTCAATAAATTTAGACAAACATTCCAATCAGTTAAAAAGTTTCCTATTTAACGAATCCCAGCAGATTGCATCAGTCATGGCGTGAGGTTGGGCCCCGTTGATGCAGACTTTCCAACCACAGCAATCCTTCAGCAATTCCTCATACTGAGCAAGCATGTAGCGACAGTGGAGAGGAAAAACTCCCCTTTAACAGGAGGAAACCTCCAACAGAACCAGGCTCAGTAGGAGCGGCCATCTGGCACGACAGTCTGGGGGTTCAAGAAGACAGAGCAGAGACACAGAAGGAACAGAAGATCTGATATAAGAGTACTTTCTATGTTACAGACAGTAAAAAGTTGATAACAGGACACAGTGGATGTTCAGTTACTGGGAGCAATATCCCAGTCGATGCCCCCCGTCCAACAGGGCACCGCAGCCAAGCAGGACACCAGACCAGGTATATCTTCTATGGAGAGAAAAACACTGAGAGAAAACAAAGTTAACAGTCGAAATAACAGAATGTACTGTAATACAACTGGAGAGTAGTAGTAGAAAAGGAAGTAGCAGAGTGAAGAAAATTGGTAAGTCTGTCCTCCAGCAGTCTAAGCCTATAGCAGCATAACTACAGAGCTAGCTCAGGATGACCTAAGCCACTCTAACTATAAGCTTTATCGAAAAGGAAAGTTTTAATCCTGGCCTTAAAAGTCAACAGTGTCTGCCTCATGGACTAAAGCTGGGAGCTGGTTCCACAGGAGAGGAGCCTGATAACTAAAAGATCTGCCTTCCATTCTACTTTTAGAAATCCTAGGAACTACAGTCGTGGTCAAAAGTTTTGAGAATTACATAAATATTTGAAATTGGAAAAGTTGCTGCTTAAGTTTTTATGATAGCAATTTGCATATACTCCAGAATGTTATGAACAGTGATCAGATGAATTGCATAGTCCTTAGAATGGCAGACTTGACATGTTAAAAGGAGGGTGATGCTTGAAATCATTGTTCTCCCATTATCCCATAACCTGCAAAGAAACGCCATCATTGCGTTGCATAAAAATGGCTTCACAGGCAATTTTGTGGCTACTAAAATTGCACCTAAATCAACAATTTATAGGATTATCAAGAACTTCAAGGAAAGAGGTTCAATTCTTGTTAAGAAGGCTTCCGGGCGTCTAAGAAAGTCCAGCAAGCGCCAGGATCTTCTCCTAAAGAGGATTCAGCTGCGGAATCGGAGTGCCGCCATTGCAGAGCTTGCTCAGGAATGGCAGCAGGAAGGTGTGAGCACATCTGCACGCACAGTGAGGCGAAGACTTTTGGAAGATGGCCTGGTGTCAAGAAGGGCAGCAAAGAAGCCACTTCTCTCCAAAAAAACATCAGGGACAGATTGATCTTCTGCAGAAAGTATGGTGAATGGACTGCTGAGGACTGGGGCAAAGTCATATTCTCCGATGAAGCCTCTTTCCGATTGTTTGGGGCATCTGGAAAAAGGCTTGTCTGGAGAAGAAAAGGTGAGCGCTACCATCAGTCCTGTGTCATGCCAACAGAAAAGCATCCTGAGACCATTCATGTGTGGGGTTGCTTCTCATCCAAGGGAGTGGGCTCACTTACAATTTTGCCCAAAAGAACAGCCATGAATGAAGAATGGTACCAAAATACCCTCCAACAGCAACTTCTTTCAACAATCCAACAACAGTTTGGTGAAGAACAATGCATTTTCCAGCATGATGGAGCACCGTGCCATAAGGCAAAAGTGATAACTAAGTCGTTCGGGGACCAAAACATTTAAATTTTGGGTCCATGCCCTGGAAACTCCCCAGATCTTAATCCCATTGAGAACTTGTGGTCAGTCCTCAAGAGGCGGGTGGACAAACAAAAACCCAATAATTCTGACAAACTCCAAGAAGTGATTATGAAAGAATGGGTTGCTATCAGTCAGGATTTGGCCCAGAAGTTGATTGAGAGGATGCCCAGTCGAATTGCAGAGGTCCTGAAAAAGAAGGGCCAACACTGCAAATACTGACTCTTTGCATAAATGTCATGTAATTGTCAATAAAAGCCTTTGAAACGTATAAAGTGCTTGTAATTATATTTCATTATATCACAGAAAAAACTGAAACAAAGATCTAAAAGTAGTTTTGCAGCAAACTTTGTGAAAACTAATATTTGTGTCATTCTCAAAACTTTTGGCCACGACTGTACAAGTAAACCTGCAGTCTGAGAGTGAAGTGCTCTGTTGGGAACATATGGAACAATTAGATCTCTGATGTATGATGGAGCTTGATTATTAAGGGCTTTGTATGTAAGAAGAAGGATCTTAAATTCTATTCTGGATTTAACAGGGAGCCAATGAAGGGAAGCTAAAGCAGGAGAAATGTGATCTCTCTTTTTAATATTCATCAGAACTTTTGCTGCCGCATTTTGGATCAACTGAAGGCTTTTAATGGCATTTTGTGGACTTCCTGATAGTAAAGAATTACAGTAGTCCAGCCTTGAGGTAACATATGCATGGACTAGTTTCTCAGCATCACTCCTGGACAGGATGTTTCTAATTTTAGCAATATTCCGGAGGTGAAAGAAGGAAATCCTAGAAACCTGTTTAATATGGGATTTAAATGTCAAGTCTTGGTCAAAAATAACGCTGAGGTTCTTTACTAAATTTCTGGGGGCCATTTTAATGCCATCCAGATGAAGTGATTGACTAATCAGTTTCTTTTTTAGAACTTCTGGTCCAAAGACAGCAACTTATGTCTTGTCAGAATTTAAAAGCAAAGAGTTTAGATTCATCCATGTTTTTATGTCTTCCAGACATGCCTGTAATCTACCTAACTGACTGGGTTCATCAGGATTTATGGATAAATATAGTTGTCTATCATCGGCATGGCTGTGGGAATTTATCCCATGCTGTCTAATGATTCAACCAATTGGAAGCATATATATGGTGAAAAGAATTGGTCCAAGCACAGAACCCTGTGGAACTCCACAAGTAACCCTTGAGAGTGAAGAAGATTGATCATTTAGATGAACAAACTGGAATATGTCAGACAAATATGATTTAAACCAGCCTAGTGCTGTTCCTTTGATCCCTGCAACATGTTCAAGCCTTTCTAAGAGAATATTATGATCGACTGTGTCAAAAGCAGCACTGAGATCTAACAAAACCAGAACAGACACCAGTCCATTATGTGAGGCCATGAGAATATCATTAGTAACCTTCACCAGTGCTGTTTCAGTGCTATGACGAGCTCTAAAACCTGACTGAAACTCTTCAAACAGCTCGGTACTGTTTAGATGCTCACAGACTTGATTAGCAACAATTTTATATATATATATATATATATATATATATATATATATATATATATATATATACATATATATATATCGTAATGAAACTATTGAGTCCTGTGTAATTTGTTTTGCTGTTTCCAGGTTGTCAGAGAACATAAGAACCTAGGAGAATATGGGGACTTCAGTGTCTAGCATGGGAATTAGACTGAAGTACAACAGTTCTCAAAAAGATACTTTAAATGTTTCAAAGGCACGGGCAGCATCAGAGCCAGGGATTTAAATAGGCTAAACAACCTGAAAAAGAAGGCTGGTTCTGTTCTTGGGACAACTGTGGAAAATCTGGAGATGATAATCCAAAGAAGGATTCTTCATAAAAATTAAAAAAAATGGACAACCCTGAACATCCTCTTCATTAGACAGTCATACAACAACAGAGCGTCTTCAGTCGGAGGCTTCTTCAGTTTCGCTGCAATACAGAACGCTACAGGAAATCCTTCCTGCCCACAGCCATCATCATCTACAACAACTCCTTAAAGAATTAATCATATGAGCTATACCAACACTTAATTTCCCTCTGGGATCAATAAAGTATTTTTGAATTGAATTGAATTGAATGAAAGACACTGCATCTTCAAACGCATGGGCACTTTCACGAAAAAGGACACCCTGCATGCTTTAAGGCATGAATGTGTATACAATAAAAAGACAATTTGTGCACTGTGTGGCTGACAAACATAATTCCACCGTTCTCTCGCCTTTTCCAGAATGTTCTCTCCTTTTTCACTGCTTGTTCTTAGTACAATTTACCATTTAATACTCCACAGTAGCAAAAATATTTTCCCCCTAGAATTATTAAAGTATTTCTGATTCTTTAACAAGTGTACTGTTGTGTATTTTGACGACAGAGTTTTGACATATTTTCTGTGTGTTTCGAGTGTGTTTATATACTTTTCTAGTATTACTAATTTCAATGGGAAGCTTTTTATATCTTTTGAAAAGCTTGTTACACAACTGGTGGTGGAGATGGTGGTCAGGATAATCCATGATGGATTACAGGGGTTCACAATAGGGTTTGGCTTACAGTTATATAAACAATACAGCCAGAGGCTGTAGGATTGAGTGAATGTCCTTATCGTTTACCTGGAGACTGGTTAGACAAATTTATAGCGTGACCAGGTGTATAACTTGCTGTTACCCACAGTAAAGTAATACAGACACACAAGACAGAACTACTTCATATGACTCTGAATGATTGAGAAGCACCAGTGGGAACTTTCGATCGGCGGTCACAAATTAAAAAACCTCCTTAATTAAAACAAAAGAGGCCAACGACGGTGACCGAGCTATGTTAGCTGCAGTGCTAACACGTTTATCGGGTGTCCATCTAAACAGACAAGCTTACCCTGCAAACCACAACCAAATAAAATCACTTACCAGCAGTTACCTTTACAGCCTTTACCTTTACAAATCTGAAAGCATTGATCTTTGAAATGCTGTGGGCACACATGCAAAACTTTGGGAAGTTTTGTGGGTACATTTCGAGCAAAAATAAAATCCATCCATTAGGTCTTCAGGGGCTCAAATGAAGGAGTAAAAATTATTTTTGTGCTTGTTGATGCAACCATCTACAGAGCAATTGCTGTACTTTCCTCTTAGCTTCGCCATGACTGTCTGTTAACGGTTGCGAGGATGTGCGCTCCCGTGGTCTTTAAAGGGCAGAGGTGACCTTAGATAGGCAAAGGTGCTGGTAATTGGTAGAGAGGTGTGGTCATTTCCCTTCTTGACGTCTGCAGGGGAAAGATTTTAGAGACACCCGTTTTAGTATTAGCTCAAAGCACATTTTCCAAAAAAGGGAATAAGGAAGGGAGAACGGTGAGAACGGTAAAAATATTTTCTCACTGTTGAGTCTTATACACAATCTTTAGGAAAGATATGACTGTTAAAAGACCTTTAGAAAGTGAATTTAGCATAAAATGGGACCTTTAATAAATGTAGGCCTATTTATTGGGCCTACATTATTTATTTATCTATCCGGGTGGCTCTAGTTCAGTGGTAGAGTTGTCGGCCTGCAACCCAGAAGTCGTGGGTTTGACTTCTGGGTCGTGCTTCCAGCTGGTACATGTCGTTGTGCCCTTGGGCAAGACACTTCACCTACCCGCCTACTGTTGTTGGTCGGAGGGGCCGATGGCGCGATTTGGCAGCCTCGCTTCTGTCAGTCTGCCCAGGCTATAATCATAGCTTGCTTCCACCAGTGTGTGAATGTGAGAGTGAATTAATAATGGAGCTGTAATGCAACTCTATACTCGAAAAGTGCTATATAAATGCAAGCCATCATTATTATTATTTGCTGGATTTGTGATGTGGATTCTTTGGTCAGCTTGTTCAGAATGAATATTAATTAATTAATTACATACCACTGAATGTGTCATTATCATTTAAAAAATATACCGGTATAGATAGATTATGACGGAATCTTTTGACCCAGACTGACGGACAACGAAATGGTCTATCACAAGATCTGCTGAAAGTAAATAATTTTAAAAAAGTTACATATAGTCACTGTATTGTGTCAATGTGTGGGTCATGTGTCGGGCTGCAGAATTTAAATTAATGGACGGTCGAGTCAAGACTTGATCTGGATACAGCCACTGGTACCTGGTCGGGTTTAAAAATCCTCTTAAGTTTAAAACATACATGAGAGAGACAAATGAGCCTTAAATTAAATATGCAAAGAGAAATTATTGGGGGGGGGGGAAACAATCGCAGGTGACGCTGAGCAAGTAGAAAACCTTGCATTAAAGAGAAATTAGTTTATCAGCTACCTGTGGATACTGTACCCACTTTTGAATGCGAGTCTTTATTGAATGTAACATCAACCTCTGCAAGGAATGCTGCAGCATCCACACATAAAGAAACATGACTGTATAAGATAATGGAGTACCAGTCAGTTCGGATACTGATTATATGGAAATTGTCCTGGGAGCACAAGTGGATGTTAGATCTGCGCTTGTAAAAAAAGTTCTGTATTGGTTTTAGGCGTTGGGGAAAAAACTGTCATTTGTAAATATTGCCGGGAACATGTTCTTGGCATCCCTGGCTAAAATGACGCCTATGCACAGCCGGTGAAAATGCTCTGATTGGACTCAGTGTTTTTTCGTACTTGCTGAAGCCATGTGGAGTCTGGACCACATCTATTCCGCACTTTGTATGAATCAGGGAGTCAGGGAGAGAATTTTGCATCTCAAGTCTGGTTCGTCCAACACTACAATTTTTAGCTGCACGAAGGTTCTAAATTTATATGCAGAAACCATTTGTATAAATAGCTTGGGAATGTCAAGCCATCATACTGTTCAGGCTGGAGATGGGTTCTGTATGTGAGAGATGAATTCCCAAGTTCTGCCTCAGCAACCACCCATGCCTTATTGTCTTGGACTGCTGGTACTAGTGATGTTACGATGTGTGCCGAGGCTACGAAGCATGTGTGGAGCAGTGGAGGGAGCGTTTTAACAAAGCACAAATCATTTAGGGGAGGAGCCGGAAGCCCCACTGCCTGCTGTACCATGTGACTGCTTTGGGAAGTGTTTCAGAGTTTGCGGAGTGGTTTGACAGCAATATAAATCCCCTCAGGCTCCATTCAAAATGTGGGTTTGTGTAGGAGAGTTGCAGTCCGTTTGGAGTTTGGATAGGAAAGTTTGGTTAGCGTTTATATAGTATGGAGATAGTTTTGAGAGTATAGAGACATAGTTTGAAGATTTAGGAGAGTGAAGAGAGAAAGATAAGACAGGTAGGGTGACCAACCGTCCTGTTTTCCCCGGACAAGTCAACTTTTCACGTGATGTCCAGGGCGTCCAGGGGGGATTTCAGATTGATGAAAATGTCCTGGGTTTCATCGTTTTTAAGGGGACTAATAAGCATACTTAAATTGACTGGCAATACGACACATTTCCCCTCGCTTTCGTGGATGGTTCTGAACCGTTTCATTGACGTAAGACAGGGGGCTTTGATGCGCTGCACCACTTGGCCCTTGGCAGTGCTGCACGCACGGCGTTGCGACTGTTTACAAGATATTAAAGCGCAAGTGTAGCTTTACAGACAAACAGAGCTGGCATAGCTGGGATATGTGTTTCTGTGTGTGACAAAAGTGGCAAAGATGTAGTAGGTCCACATGGAAACGAAATCTATAATAATAATTCATCTATAAATTGACTGAGGAGGATGAAGATAAAATCTAAATAATATATATATATATATATATATATATATATATATAATAATACCTGTTTTTCCAGAATGTTATTTCAGATTTTGTTTAAATTTTGTCCAGTAAAGCGAACTATTACTGGTACATTTTCTAATTCGGAATAATTATTTCTATTATTAATTCCTAGAGATTTTAAAGTCATTTTTGCACTTGTGAAAGCCTATCTGAAGTTTGTTATTAAACTGTTCATTCTAACCACATGGAGAATGCATGCTTTAAATATGTTAAAATCAAAAGTCTGGTCACAGTCATGACAGTGTTTCAGGACTGTGTCAAGTGTCCTCTTTTTTAGAAATCAAAATATGGTCACACTAATTTAGGAGAATGAGGAGAGAGAGATAAGTGAGAGGATGGAGCCAGCTAGGAAGAGGAGGATTTCCCCTGTTTGGGAGCCAAATATTATCAGGCTGGAAACCCCCTGGAGTATTGGGAAAAGCAAAAATTGTAGTACCCCAATTTATATAGTCTAGCACTTGTGTTAATGTGTCCGCCGGCATCTTCTGTGTCATGCGAAAGAGGGTTTTTAAAGGCTGGTGAGGTGGTGTCAAGAAAACGGAATCGCTTAAAACCTAAAACTGTTGAGAAATTGCTATTTTTGAATAAAAATGTTTTTCCCCCGTTTTGTACATCATTGCCCAAACTACACAATCATTTTCAGTGCCCTCTTCCTAGTTCCACGAGTATTTTCACTTTCCTCTGCCTGCTTACGCCCATGCTTTTTCCCGGAAAAACATTATTACACAACCTGCCATAACATATGATACTACCATTTTGGGATAATTTACAGACAGAATACATAAAAAAATATTTTTATTATTTACATTTGTAATATTTTATGTAGAAAAAATATTTTTTTGGAACTCAGTCATTCCCAAGAACCATAGCAGACTTACAACTTTAATGCGTCACACATTAAGTGGCTAAGAGCTACAGTTGCCTGTGATTATGTACCTGGCCAGTAGGGGAGTTTGTGTTCACATGAAGCCCGTGAGCAGAACCCTTTCTTGAACCAATTGGCTCAAGTGGTTCAATGCCTCATGGGGCTTCATCTTACCATCACTAGCTGGTACCTATCAGCTGCTTCAAGAGTCCCACAGGCCAAAACGACCCGTTAGGACTCCTTCTTCAGCTTTACAGCAACCCTTGAACCTGAGGGTTACCACCATAACAGGCACCGACCACCTTGCGGCCACAGCTGCAGTCAGCCGCCTCAACAATGGAGGCACATAACATGGCCCACTCTCATTCAATGTCCCCCACCTCCTCCGGGACATGTTCAATGCTCAAAACATGTTCAATTTTGTGTCTGCCAGGTCTGACCAGTATCCTCCCCCACCATCAGTGCCAACTTCTCTTGCCATGGCGCTGTGAGAAACGGCTGCCTTTCCAGTAGCTCTCTAGTTTTTTTTTAGCTATTTTTATTTCTTTTAGCTTTTTTTAACTACATTAGCTATGTTATTCCTACTTTTTAAATATTGTGTTTTTTCAACTTTAATTAATATGCACCCAAAAGGCAGTTTCCTCACTTATTCACGAGAGGAGCTGCTGGCTTTGCGCACAAAAACACAAGCCAGAATACGACACCCTATCCCTGTGGAGTTGAGGAGGAGACCTAGGGGGTGCAAAGCCGGGGCCAAGCTTAGGGCTGAGCGGGTGGAGAAACGGAGGTGCTACAAAGCATCGATTCCCTCCGTCATCATGGGAAATGTGAACTCTCTGCCAAACAAGATTGACAAGTTTTCCGCATAGAACAACCAGCGGATCTACCGTGAGAGCAGCTTGTTCATCTTTACGGAGAACTGGTTAAACCAACTCGTACCGGATGCTAACGTGGACCTGCTGGGATTCACAGCTGTGAGAGTCGACAGAGACATGAAAGCGAGCGGAAAAAGTAAAGGTGGGGGACTCATCATGTATGTGAACAACAGTTGGTGTAACCCAGGACATATCTCCATAAAGACAGTTCTATATTTACATCCCTCAGAGAGCTGATGGAGCCGCTGCCTTTGAGAAAATCCACTCGGCCACAGCAAGGCTGCAGACACAGTACCCTGAGGCCCTGATGATCATCTCTGGGGACTTTACCCACGTCACTTTGGACTCCACTTTGGCTGTTTTCAGCCAGGTTGTCGACTGTCCGACCAAAAACAACAGGACAATAGATCTATTGTATGTAAATGCAAAGGATGCATACAGAGCGACTCCCCTCCCCCCACTAGGGAAGTCTGATCACAACCTGGTGCACCTACAGCCGCTGTACACCCCACTGGTCCAAAAGAAGATGGTGACAACCCAATCCATAAGGAGGTGGTCCCCTGAGATGGAAAGTGCCCTCAGAGACTGTTTTAACACCACGGTCTGGAATGTGCTGATGGACCCGCATGGTGAGGACATCGAGGGAATGACACACTGTCTGATGGATTACCTGAACTTTTGCCCAGACATGGTCTCCCCTGCCAAGACAGTTCGCAGTTATCCTAATAACAAGCCGTGGGTAACGCGGGAAGTCAAAGCTGTCCTCAACAGGAAGAAGGCTGCTTTCAGGAGCAGAGACAGGGAGGCCATGAAGGCAGCACAGCTGAAGGTGAAGCACTGTGTGAGGGAAGCTAAGAACAGCAACAGGAGAAAGGTGGAGCAGAAGCTGAGGGACAACAACATGAGGGAGGTCTGGGAAGGTGTGAGGACCATCACAGGTTACAGCACAAAGACCAGAGCTACAGAGGGGACAGTGGAGAGGGCGAATGAACTGAATGACTCCTTCAACCGGTTCAAACGGACCCTGTCCCCTCAACCCTCACCACCTCCACCAGCACAGCCATCTCTCCTTCTTCCCTCCACTCATCTTCCCCCGAACACCACAACACCCCCCTTTCCCTCCTCCCTCACCTCAACACAGTCTCCACCACACTTCACCACAGACCAGGTCAGAGGACAGCTGAGGAAAATCTGGCCCAGGAAAGCAGCAGGTCCGGATAAGGGAAGTGGCAAAGTGAGGATTCTCTTCTTGGATTTCTCTACTGCCTTCAACACCATCCAGCCCCCTATGCTCCAGGACAAACTGAGCAGGATCCAGAAGTGGACCCCCTCCTGGTGGACTGGATCTCCGACTACCTCTCTGACAAGCCACAGTACGTCAGGCAGAAGGACAACACCTCTTTTACACCTGCCAGCGTCCTCTTTTACACCGTGGTGTGCAGGGGGGGCAGCATATCCAGGAAGGGCACATCCAGACTGGATAAACTGATCAGGCGGGCCGGCTCTGTGGTCGGCATGAAGCTGGACTTTCTGTTGACGGTGGCAGAGATGAGGACACTGGACAAACTGCTGGATATTCTTGATAACACCAGCCATCCTCTGCACACTGTCATCAGCAACCAGAGGAGCCGGTTCAGTGAGAGACTGCTTCTTCCCAAATGCAGGACCAGTAGATACAAGAACTCCTTTGTCAATCATGCAATCACCCTCTTCAACTCCTCACTTGGGGGGAGGAGGAAATAGGGAGGACAGAGGGGAGGGAGCAGTAGCCACAGTGTAATATTATATTTATATAATTATTTCATTTAATCAAACGTTCTGTATATGTTTATTTATTTATCTTACTCCACCCTTTTGTTTGCTGCTGGAAATGTTAATTTCCCTGAGGGAGTCATCCCAAAAGGATGAATAAAGTTAAGTCTTAGTCTCTAAGTCTCAACTCAACACCAAGTAGTGGTCAATGGAGAGCTCCGCCCCTTTCTCCATCCAAGTGTCAAAGATATGAGGCTACAGACAGGGCCACCTTAACCAGCTGATAGGCCCCTGGGCAGAGAGGTTCAGTAACCCAAAACAACCCTCCCCCCCTTCCCCCCTCCCTACGGCCCTTATATATGTATGTGTTATAACGGCTCCTACATATGTGTGTATAGATAGATACACTATCTATCTATCATAGATAAATAGATATGCTGAAAATTGAAAATATAATATCAAAGCTAACATATGTATTTTATTTTTGTATTGAACACCATAAAACATATAACAAAGTAGTGAATACCACCATAACCTCTGCATAAACATCAAATAGTGATGACAGCAGAAACAAAGAACAGCAGCTAACAAGTCAGTGCAAGGACCTTCTCTTTAAAGAAGGCAAGGCAAGTTTATTTGTATAGCACAATTCATGTTACAGGACAATTCAAACTGCTTTACATAAAACATCAAAAGCATTACAGCAGGGTGCAGAAAAAGCAAAAGTACAGGAATAAAAAGCATGATTTAAAATGAAAAAAAAAATCTTAAAAGAAGCCGTGCAGATTTATAACTTAGACTAAAAACCTAATCAAAAGCAGCTGAGAACAGGTTGTTGTGCATCATGCACACGCACACACACACACCCACGCGCACACACACACACACACGCACACACACACACACACACACTCCTTTCAGGACCATGGGCAGCAATATGGCCAATGTGTCAGCAAGTGCTTATTGATTTACATTTAACCTGTTCCACCCCACAGCCCCGCCGCCGGGTCACTGTGGGGGAAGGGTGGAGAGAATGTACGAATTTAGTTGACCTGTGGTCACTAATTGCTAAGCATGTCCTATCATTATTAACCTCAGAATCTTAGCTAAAGACTAAATAGTTTTTGTGACCTCCAAACCCAGAAAAAATAACAAGCAATTAAAAGAGCAGTTGTGCTATTTTGCATTCAACCGAACCTGTCGGTCACCCTGCCGAACAGAACCGAGCAAACTTTGTCTTCCATGAAAGCCAGCATCTCACAGATTCTAAAGCTACAAGTCTCATCATGCTACGTGCAAATTTCAGCAAATGAGCAGCAAAATGAGCTCAAAAATACGTACAGCATTTGAAAAACAAGAGCATAAATTTTTCCTTACCTTTGTTTTTTCCGTGCTGAAAAGAATAATCCACCGTGATATGACTGTATTTCCAGAAAAACTACAATATCCAGTGTGTATTTAGAAAAGAAAAATTGAAAAAAACAAAAACCTGCTGTAGAAATCTCACATGTCTCGCTCCTATCGGCTGCACCTCCTCACCTGCAGTTCCCTGCTGCGCGGGCTGCTCCATGTCTAAAGGTGCTGCTGCTGCATCCTCCTCTCTGCCCGGTGTGTCAGTGAGCTAGCTATGTCCAACTTCTTTAGCTGACTTAAACAATTCTGTCAGCTTAGGCATTTTCTTTCTTATTTCTTTGTCTCGAAACTCCTTCTCAAGAATCCCTTTTCTTTCTGAGCACTGCTCTAAAATGTCTTCCCCAACATTTTTCCACGTTTCTTTACATCCAGATGACCACGCCCTGAAATTGTCTAAATTGTTTGATTGGTGAGCTCATGGTGCAATGGTAACTTTAGAGGCCACGTGGGTGAAGTAGGTCACTTGTAATTTGGATCAATAAGCAGCATTAAATTAGCATATAAAATGATTGACAGAAAACCTGACAAGTAATAAAACGTTTCTTTAGTTCTTTGTTTTTTTACCTGAAATGATAGGCCCCCTGAGCGTCATAGGCCCCTGGCCACCGCCTCGGTTGGCCCGTGCATTAAGGCGGCCTTGGCTACAGATCAGATGAGACGACAACAAAGTCGATCATCGAGCTGCGATCTAACGTATCGTGGTGCCAAGAGCACATACGGACACCTTTAGGTCTGAACATGGTGTTTGTTATGCACAATCCATAAAGAGCACAGAAGTCCAGTAACAAAACACCACTCTGGTTAAGCAGGGGGCACCATTCCTTCCAAACACGCCTCTCCAGGTCTCACTGTCATTGCCCATGTGACTGTTGAAGTCCCCAAGCAGAACAAGGCAGTCCCCGGGAGGAGCACTCTCCAGCACCCCCTCCAAGGACTCCAAAAAGGGTAGGTAATCCGATCTGCTGTTTGGTCCATAAGCACAAACAACAGTCAGGAAGCATCCCCTCACGTGTAGGCAGTGGGTGGCTATGCGCTCATACACTGGGGTAAACCCCAATGTACTGGCACCAAGATAGGGGGCAACAAGTATGCCCACTCCTGCTCGGCGTCTCTCAACGGTGGCAACTCAAGAATGGAAGAGTGTCCAACCCCTTTTGAGGGGACTGGTTCCAGGACCAGAGCTGTGTGAGGTGAGTCTGACTATATCCAGCCAGAACCTCTGAACCTCGCACACCAACTTAGGGTCCTTCCCCACCAGAGAGGAAACATTCCACGTCTCAAGATCCAGCTTCTGTGGCCGAGGATCGGACCTACAAGGTCCCCGTCGTTGGCCACCCCCCATCTCACATGGCACCGACCCCTTTGGCCTCTCCCAGAGTCGGTGAGTCCATGGGAAGGGGGGCTCATGTTTCCTCTTCCGGCTGAGCTTGGCTAGGCTCCATGGGTAAAAGCCCGGCCACCAGGCACTCACCAACGTGCACTACCCTCCAGGCCTGGCTCCAGAGGGGGACCACGGTGACCCACTGATGCTGCTCATCATAAGGGGTCTTTGGGCTGTGCTTTGTCTGATCCCTCATCTAGGACCTGTTTTCCATGGGTGACCCTATCGGATGAAAAGAAAGCCCCTGACAATTTACCTCCTAGGATCATTAGGACACTCAAACCCCTGCACCGTGATAAGTTGGCAGCCCAGGGAGGGACTATATTTCACTAAGAAATGTATTTTAAATGGATGTCACCAAACATGTGACTCTGTCTGTTTAAAGTGGTATATAAATAATTTATTGACTTAATTGCTAAGCACTAATCTGGCTCCTAAAGTTCACAACATTGTAATGAATTTACCTGGACAGTAGAGTGATGATGCTAGAATTCAGTCTGAAATATAAGATGAAGTTTTAAAAATAAAAAAGCACAGAACAAACATAAAATGTTTTAAAGTTGTAATTTTTATTTGTCTTCTGAAATTTTGTCATTCAACTGAATGTGTTATTTTTTTCAAAATGTTTTTCATAATATTCTTCAGTTTTTTATTCATCCTACTTTTTAAAGTGTAGTTGATCAAGTAAATCAGCATTCAGTCAGAACTTCATATTTTCTTTTACAGCATAGCTTTTTAATAAGTCTCTTTTCAGCATTTGTATTCTTTTTTTACATGTTTAAAAATAGAAAATCTAAACACCAGGCTTGACATTCAATTAAAATCAGTTGTGTACAGTGGTAGATACTTTGTACTTTTTTCTCTCAAGTGTTTTGACAATATACTCAGATCCAGCATATTTATTGCATTCATTAGTTGAAGGAAGCCTCTCATCTTTCTGCTCCTTTTATTTTATCTGTCTTTTTATTGTGATCAAAGTCAACCAGAAAACAAATCTTTATGGCAAACTTATAATTCTTATTCTATATAAAAACAGGCCTGTAAAAATGAGGAGAAAAGGGCAATATATATCACAAGTGAGGATATATTCTGAAAATGTAATGTAAGTTGAGACATCAATCTGCACCATATCAATCCACTGTTGAAATCACCACAGCACTTACGAAATTCAATCCATTTTGCACACTTCTCCTTGACATTGTGTACTCCTGTCAATTTGAAAAATTGATTTCTCCTTTGACAAAAGAAGAAGAGAACTGTTTTTTAAACAGAGGAGAGACTTCCTTTCAAAATAACATTTCCATTAAGGTCAGTGTCCTGCACATGCATTTGGAAATAATGTAAACTGTATGCGGAAAACAAGAAATTTAAACAAAGCGATTTATGGGTAAGAAACAGTAGAGGATGAAGACATCTGAGGATGAGGTAAAGCTTTTCACCTTTTCTTCATCCTCAAGGCAAGAATCTTAAGGGGCACAGGCGGACGGATGGATGGATGGATGGATGGATGGACATACATAGATAAAGCAGATAGCTGATGAGGCTGTAAACCAACTAAGTGACAGAAGATTTCACCTTCTGAAACTCTGAGCAGCTTTTGGCACAAACCAATACATGAAGCTGAGGCTGCACTAGTTATTCACCACAAGTCTAAATTCCCCCACCATACTGGACTGACCAAGACATTTGTGACACATGACCAGGTGGATCTGGGAAACAACTAAAAGCTAAACTTAGTATTTGCATAGGCTTTTAAGTATTTTCAGTGCATACTTTTTTTTAAAGTCTCCATAGATGCACTTGCTGTTCTATTTTTGATCACAGTTTTATAATTTCATGCAACAAAAATGATGTCACTGATATTTAGATGTTTTTCTGCTTGATTCAGCTACAGAACAGTACTCTAACAAGAAAACAATCACTTGATATTTGACATAAAAGGGCAGGACTTAATTTTTATCCTTTACAAGATGGAACACATTGGAGCGGTCTGAAGGGGCAGCTAAGTACAGTTTAGACTGAAAAATCTACCTCAAGACTTCAAGTAAGGTTGGACAGTTCCAGATCACCAGTTTGAAATAACCAGAATATTAATCTGAAGTTAGTATCGATACTCTTGAAAATATATACAGCAGCATCATAACATTTCACATTGTATGTCTGATTTTAATACAAAATATTCCTGAGAAAGTTGTTCTCCATTGATTTTGTTAAGCCATTTGTTATAACTCTGCATCTGATACAAAAATATGTAAATTAAACAGCAAAATAAAATGTTTACAGCAAAACCAATCTTTAATCGCTTCATCTAGGTAGACTAGTTGCATGTGAAGGAAATGCTACAGCATATATTTAGCAAATATGACAAAACTTTTACATTTGAAAACCATTGAATTCTGGTTTCCAAACTTGAATCTACCCAGTGTCTACCAGTCTTACTGAAACTGAACTGTTTCATCCTGCCTACCACGATCTGACCAAGTTTGAACTTAATCTAGCACAAAAAGAACAGAAATCATTGACTGTTTCCTAAATTAAAACAATGTTAGATTGATGGTTATTTTACCCAGACAGAATCAACCTTGATTTAAACATTTTAAGCAAAGATTTTGTATAAATCTTCAATGCAAAAAATGTGTAAATACTTATATAGCAAGTTTACTAAAATTACTAGAAAACTAGAAAGACTTGTGTAGCCCTTAGCAAAAAAAATTACAAATTTTTGTTTATTACTGTCAAGACATATTTCATCATAATTTACTCAACTTCCTTTAAGGAAAGCAAGAATCAGGCGAGGAATATTTAGATTAGATGTTTTGACAGTTTATCTGGTCCAAAATTAAATGCTGACACACATGATACAAAAATAAAAAATAAAAAAAACAGAATCCCATGACTACTTTCAGGCTCCAGGTCAATTTACTCCTTTGCCAAGTCATACCTCAATTTGTAGACACAAGCTGCCATTCTGTCCCAACTAACTTCCATGACATGCCAGTGAGCAAAGCATTTCATACCCATCTATAGAACTATTGGATATCAGGTGATTTCTCTAGGTAGTTAAGTGTTCTGATGAACTATGAAGAGAAATAGCTGTTAAAAATGCTCACTTTACATTTAATTGAATGTATTTGTTTATTTTCTGAGGACTTAAAATAACACCCTGTTTTCAATAACTATTATTCTAATCCCTATTTGGGCTTGTTGATTGAAATACAAGAACAAAACCCTTGATCAAACTAAAATAATTCTAAGCAGCCTCCTGCTGCCAACAATTTTTTCTTTGGAGACAATTATTTGCATTTCCTTACAGTGGAATTTAATTATAGAAAATGATTTGAAACCATTTGTTGGTAAGGCAGATACGACTAGTCCTTTGATGGGTAAAAATTAATGCATAGTATGAAATGTCCCATGGCAGATACCCCCTCCTTATACTAAAAAACCCCAAACTATAAGCATGTAATGACAAAGGGATGAAAAGACCTGCACCCTTCTTGTTAACAGACTCTATTTGACAAGTTTTAGGCAAATTTGCTGATGTCACAACTCCAAAACAGCTCACACCAAAGCACCAAACACCACATGATACAGAACACATAAATCATTCAAATCATCATGTGAAATCAGAGTATCAAATTATTGCAACAATAAATTTCTCTGATATAAAATTGTTCTCAATGTATGCATAAGTTTGATGAAACAATGTGGTTACTGTTACTTACTACGAAATCGATTGCTTCTCATCTTGTTATAAATTATTTATTCTAGTTTTTTTTACTCTGTATTTCTGCTTTTACTGTCATTTCACCATTTCACTTCTCATTAATAGCCGTACTTTTGCGAATTAGTAGCTCAAACACCCGACTCTTTCAGCATTACAGTAAAACATAAGTACAAGCATATATTTTTTAACATAAAACAAATGAACTGGTTTCCACACTGATCCACTCTTATCTTTTTCCAAAACATTTTGCTCCCTGAATACTTCAGGGTGTAGAGACTACCTGTTTTTTTGCCCACAGAAAATTCAATAACTTATTCTGTTGACCTTATTAAACATTTTTTTTGTTTAAGGTATGTTACTTATTTTCAAAATTTGTTTATGATACGCTGTGCAGCTTATATACGGCATGGCAGAATGCATGTCCTTTTCAGGAAATATTTGAAGGGAAGAGCAAGATCTGAAATTTAATACTTACTGTAATAAGGACTTTTTTGACAGTAAATACATGAGCTTCTCTAAATGTTGAGACAAATATGTTTACTTGTTCGGTTTAGTATTTAAATGTTCCTATCTAAGGTTTTCTTAGATTTGTACGCATGTATATCTACAAGTCACTGTCCCTAGTTTATATTTTGACAGTACAATTGAAGGGATGTGGTAAAAATCTGAAAAGTATCTTGACTTGAAATCTCAAATGTGATTACAATGCCAGCTTTCTGAAATTTCTCAGAGGTTGTTTACAGCTGTGTTTGTTTCTAATTCATGGTCTTTTATGTAACTTGGATAACATTAATTAACCTTAATATTGTATTCTTCAAGTTACGTAACACTAATTCATGACAATGACACATTAAAGTGTCAAATAAACAAACAGAAATGCTGTGGTGAGAAAAATCCCTTTGAAAAGGCATTGACCAGGTTTTAAGAACAGGGTGATACCTTGCATGCCTGGGTCAAACAGGAAGATCCATGTAAAGGGACAGCGGACACGTAAAGTTCAGACTCAAAGAATCAGTAATAGCGAAATTTAGTGTAAAATAATATGTTTGCTTCTGGTTACTGGCACAGGCATACACAGCTGCCATTGGATAGTTTGAGGTTTTGATAAAGGCTACAAGAAGAAGAAAAGTAACTGGTATGGGAAGGAAGCAAAAAAGCAACCATGTCAGAAGTAGTTGTGGTAACAGAAGGATGATCAAGAGCATATTGTAGAATTTTTTTAAATGGTCAACATGTAAGATGCAGCAATCCTTTTTTGTAAGAAGCACAGCAGTTTTTAAGCATTGGGATCTTATTACATCCAAAAAAGAATGTTTTATCAGTACAATATGTAGCATTTAAACACAAACAATTCATAGTAAACACTCTTGAATTTTTAGAATTGTTATTCAAAAAGAGAGATCAGAGTGGCTTGCAGGAGTCATGCTAAATATTCATGCTGGTAATCAGTGCCTTGTCATTTCTCTTCCTAAAATAGCTTAGCAGAGATGCTCTCCTAATATTGCTGACAACCTGCTTTCTCAACAAAGTCATCTTCTTTCACATTCCAGGAGGAGCATGGTCTGTCGAATCTCTGTTCTTCTTCATTTGCAAAAAAGGACACAAAAGTAGTTTTTCGTTCATTATGTCTCCAGAAAGTGCTGTTTCCTGTAGGATATGTTCTTTTCTCATTTTAACAGCAAGTCAGGGGGTTCAAGGCAAATGATACATTTGTCCCCCTAGAATTGATAAGCAAAAAAAAAAAAAAATCTATTTTCTTCTATTTATTTCTTGTCTGATTTTTATTCATTCTTCTGATTGCATTTTTCAGTTCGAAATTTTTTCAATTCATGCCATGCAACATTTGCTAGAGGAGCAGTTTCCATTCGTTCAAATCTGTCAAAGTTGGTGAAAATGGACAGGATTAGGAGTTTTGGGACGTTTCAAGATGATTTGCAGTGTACTGCAAGACTGGAGTGATAGTTTGCATTTTCTGAAATCTACTAGATTTCAGTGTTCTTTTCATAAATCCTTTAGCTGAGTATAGATTATTTGGGGAGTTGAGCAGTTGGAAGCTTTGTTCGGCTTTTATGGTCCTTAATGGAGCTGAACAGATCTAACAGTTACTGAAGCCAAACAATATGACTGGAGAGTTTTGAAATAAAATATTTTATGAGTAAAGTAATAATTATACAGAGCTGGGAAAATAGTGACACCAAGGTAGATTATCTCCAGACCCAACTCTCAAAATATTACTTTGTGAAGCTCCTTCTGTGCTTTGTTTGCTTCAAAGGTGGGGGAAGGATTCTAAAGGGCTCACCTATTTGAAAAGCTTTTCTCTTTTCTGTAGCAGATGATAATGAAAGTAGTCAGGTTGTAGGACATCTGTAAAACCCCATTGTCTTCTGTTGGTCATTCTTTCAGTTTCTACATTGAAAATGTTTAGGAAAAAGTGGAACAGGAGCACTTGAGATATTTACTGTTCGCCTCTTCATGGTGAAAAAGTTAGAAGCTCAGAACTGCAAGGAAAAATGAGAGGAAAAAAATCAGTCAGCATCCAAAGTATACAAGCATTTACTCTTAATCCTTCAAGTACCAGGCCATGGTTCACAATGCCCTTCTTTAAGGATGGGTAATAGTTTAAAAGTCAAATGGTAATTATTTTTATACAGTAAATCATTTATTTGAAAAAATATTTTATTTGATTAATTTTACACAGAATGAATACCATCCAGCTCTGGTGTAAATAAAAGTCAGATCAAATCGCTTGGATGGTGCAGGTGGGTAAAATAATGCTTTTTCTTGGTTTGTTTTCACTAAGAGAGAGATGTTTTAAGTAGCTCCTGCAGCCTTCACCAATATGTAGTCCTATTTAATCCTAAATCCACACTTAATGACTTCTCAAGATGATCAATTATCACTTAGACTCATAGAGCCACCCAGCAGGAGATTTAGGATGATCAATTAGCAACATTGCAATTATTTTATCCACCATCAAAAGAAGAAGCTTATAGTTTTATTTCCTCAGCTGTTAAACTAATACACAGTATGAAACCACATAACATGCAAGTCTTTTTGCCAAAAGCATCAACACTAAATTCCCCCCCCCCCCCAATATACAATTGCTGACCTATTTCTTAAAATCTTATACTTTAATCAAAATCTTTTATTGCAGCAGCATAATCTCAACACAGAAAAGAAAAGAAAGTTTCTTGAGATTATTTAGTAGTGACAATAATTCCATGTCAAGAAATAGTACAATTATCGATACTCCTGTCAATACTTGTACAGGAGACGTAACATTTCAAAAGATTGGTGCAAACAGAGAGAGGGATCTCTGACTCCTTCTCTTTGCAGAATCTTTCTGAATAGTCCAGTCTTTGTTCCTCTCTTATGCCCCTTTTCCACTAGGGTTGGGCCAGTTCAAGTCAGCCCATATTTAGCACATTTCCACTTCCTTTGTCTGGGCCGAGCTGTCACTTTTTTTCGGACTACCTCTGGCTCAGTCTGAAGCGGGTCGAGGTGACCCTACACACCCACCTAAGGACTGATTGGTCTGGTAAAGTCATGTCACTCCTTTTCCTACCTACGTACATAGCTCCTCATCCCCTGCACAATGTAATAGTGGAGCCACAGACTCAGGAACAGCCTCTGGGTCAGTCCATTCATTGTTTTATCCATCTTATCCCACTTTCCGTGTGCATGTCCGCTTTTGTTTTCTAGGCTTGTGCCGCTTCCGAATGACATCATGGACTTTTCGCACCACTTTGCTACACTGAGCCCTTCCATGTCCTTGCTCACTGCTGCGTTCCTGAGATGGCAATAGGCACATTTCCACTATAGGAACTTCAGGGTAATTTAACCAGGTCTTTTTCTGACGGGGTAATCTGTTGGCCTGCTCCTCTCAGCCGGCACGTCTCCATACACAATCGACCCTTTAAGGAATCAGCTAAAGACATCAGCAAATCACGACAGTTTGAGCAGTGAGTAGAGTCACTAATATGCACAAAAAGGTGCCAACAGCAGCAGAAATAACAAGAGATCAACATGGAAGAAACAGGGCTTGTTGCTGCATTTCTGCTTGCTGTTGTTATAAAATGCTTAACCAGTACCTCTTCTTATTTTTACTAAACCGGTTATTTGGCGATGTCTGCTCATTTCCCTCTGAATTACAACTAATCAGTGTAACTTAACCACAGCTCCCACTGAGCGACTCAATCGGGCCATTCCGAGTACATACCCCCATACAGGTGCTCCATTCGTTTCCTGAAATGGCCCCGAAACGGCCCTGTCAGCCCGACCCAATGAAGTGGAGATCAGAAAGGTCTGGTCAAATTACCCGGAAGTTCCGATAGTGAAAACGCGCCAAGAAACACAACCAGGCCATGCTAGGCCAGGTTGACCCTACAGGGCCCGGGCCAAGTAGACCCTAGTGCATTACGTTTTCTCTGGTTCAGGTCTCCCCACTGGTTTTTTGGCAGGATTTAAGTATGGGGACTGAGGAGCTCATGGAAGAAGGTAAGCTTTGTGTTTGATGTACTATTTCTGTGTTATATTGAAATTCTGTTTTGTTCTCATTATCCTTGTCAAAGAACGAATAATGACCCTTGTTCTGACTTATCTAAAATTCTCTGGATGTTAAAATAGTTCAATAAACACAGTATGCTAATAAGGCTCCCAGGCATTTGGAAGAGAAACAGATCCAAAGCATCACAGATCCTGCACCATAGTTATTAGTGACTGAGGAGATGCTTTTCCACATATCCATCCTTTGTTTCATTCCAAACCAATCTGAATGGTTTGCTAAAGAAAAGCCACATTTTTCTAGCATTACTGCCCAACTACCAACTTAAAGAATATTTAGCGGTTGTTATGGAGTTTGGCAGTGTTTTCCCTACCAATATGTTAAAGTTGTTCCCCACCCCCAATGACTTTACCAATCCCCACTTAAAGGTAAAGTTAATATTATTTTAGAAATAGCATAATCTCAAAGCAGAGGATATCTAATGTTATTTTATCTAAAAAAAAACAGGGCTATATTTGGTTATTCATTAAAAAAATCTTATTTTCACAACAATTTGTGATTTTTGATACTACATTGTCATGTGTTTACAATACTCCTCTGCTCTCTGTGTCATGCATGCTTGAGTTCCACCCAAATGCTAGTTGCTGGTCTCAAGGTAAAGCACCAGTTTTTAAATGTTAAACTTCTTCAGTGTAGAAAGTGAAATAAGCTGACAATGCAGAGTTGCTTGCCCCTCCTTTTTTTGTTTCAGTGGATGACCAGTCTTTCTCCATGACCTCTCTAATTAACCAATTATAATCCCTCTGTTGCCGAATAAAGAGTAGAATGGAAAGAACCAAAACTAATCTGCACACAATTCTAATGTGCCACATTTACTTAAACACTTCAGTTTATTTACTTCAGTTGGTGTTCAGATATTATTTTGGTTCAGTCTTTCCCCACTATGTACATCTTAATCAACATCAGGAAAATGGGTCATATCACGCCAGTTCTTAAATGAATGCACTGGCTGACTGTTTGTCAAAGAATAGTTTTTCAAAATTCTGCTAGAGGCCTATGAAGCACCAAAAGATCTTGGGCAGAAATACGTTTATGAGTTGCTTGTCAAGTATAACCCATGTATACCCCTCAGGTCTTTAGAGATCTGCTTACTTAGTGTTCTCAGGACCAGAACTAAACAAGTTGAGTTTTAGTTTGTATGCTCCTCAGCTCGCAAACAAAATCCCTCAAAACGCTGACATGCCCAGAAGCTGTTGGCTCCTTTAATTCAGAATTCAAAACATTTTTGTTTACAGCAGCTTTTGCTCAAATAATCTTACTAATAAGCCATTTGCTTATTAATTTAATTTCTGTACTTTAAAACTGTTTCCTTTTATGCATTGATGTTATAGTTTATTTTCTTTCTGTCTTTCCGTTGACATCATGTAAAGCTATTGTGTATGAATGTTGCTAGAAATAAAATTTGCCTTGCCTTATAAATAAACATATGCATTAAAATATTGCTGACACTTACTTTAAATGTATCTCAATACTTGTAACAGAGGCTAAATTTACATGTATCTGTAGCTGCAAAATAAATTAGTTGTAAATCAATAGCATTAGTTAATACTCATTTTAATGAGTAACTGTCAACACACTCACTCATATTCTTTTGCTCGTTGTGTGTGTCTTTGTTTCAATACCTAAATAACAAAGTGGATCATGTTACTATTTTTTAAGGGATTCTATTAAAACCAATCGTTTCTTAACATGTTATTTGCAACCCCCCCGTTAATGTACTCAAAGTAAAGGTTGGAATCTGCTTTATTCTGTCGTGTTCGATTATGCAACTGTAACAATAGATGAATTTATTTTAAGGTTGTTTCACTTCTTTATCAATATCTACTTGTTTGCATATTTGTTAAACACACTCTTTTTGGTTGATAAATATTTTTTTATGGATCATGAAATTAAGTACAAGCCACAGTTCAGTGACTTTTAAATTTCAAAGATGCTACTGGCAAAGAGTCGATTGTGATAAAATTAGAGAAAGGCAACTTTACTTTACCAGAGGCACACAGCTTTCAAATATTTACCACACGCTTGTGCAAGAATTCAATAAAGAAAATTGAGTTCTTTTAATATGTAGCTTACAATGTAAATGTTCTTTGTGTGTGTGTGTGTGCGTGTGTGTTTGCGTGTGTTGGCATGTGTCCTTTGTGTCAATACAATAAAGTAACAAAAGACAGTATCACGCTTCCACAGCAAACCCAGCATGCAAGTACACTATAAACAAAGGCTGATTATGAAACAGGTTACATCTGATAAACTCACACAAATAATTAAAATGCAGAAGTCATTGAGTCGGCTGGTCAGTTCTCTGATATATCAAAGATCAATTGGCAAGGAAGTTCAAAATCTATGAAATTTCTAAATGATCAGAGTTCAATTTTAAACCAGAGGACTGCAGCCAACCAGGACCAGGTTGAAGTCTATGAATTAAACAATAAATAAATAAATAAATAAATAAATAAATAAATAAACAAACAGTAGTGGAAGTCCTCTGTTGGTGTTTTCAACAAACCTACAGACAGTTTTAGATGTATCACATTGGTGATAAACACTGATTTTGTTGCAGTTTGTGTTTGCTCACATGACATTCTGCAATCAATCACCCAGCACTGTGTGAGATGGAACAAGCTGGGAATGGAGTTTGTGAAGGCTGTTTGGCCCTGATGTGAAACAAACAGAGGCTGCTGAAAAGAAAAGGACTATGAAACACAAAAAAAAAACGAACAAAAAAGTGTTACAGTGATACACAACCACAAACACAAGGTGAGAACAACACAAACAGTGCACAATACAACAGTGGAATTCACATTCTTACATGATGAAGGGAATTTTCCTTTGTTTCTTTCTGTCCTCCATCATTTCATCACACTTTTCTATCTTGCCCAGAACCAATCCATCCATCAGCATCTCCTCTCTTCGATGTTGCTCAGTTGATAGACTACTCAGAACATATCATTTTAAAGCACTTACATCTAGTTACTTCTTCAATGACATTTCACTCTATTCTTTCATCAGTTTTTATTTTCCTATCTCCTCCTCAGTTAAGTCCCCTTTTACGTCATTTTTTATAAATATGCATAACTTTGTCCATTTAGCTATTTTATTTAATTGTTTCCATGTGCATGAAAGGCTGGTGTCTCACAGAAGTGATATTCTATTTTTTGTGGTGAGAAAGCAAGGGGACCTCACAAAGAGAAAGGAGAAAGGATACGTAATTAAATAGCTAATGTAATATAGCATTTTGGAAAGAGGGGACTAGAGCATGTAGTATAATGCACAGAAGAATACATATTTGTTCTGCAGTCTTTCTTTTGTATACATACAATGCAAAAGTTGGAAAACATTACAAGAAAGGAATCTCATGAAAACATTGTGGAAAATAGATACCTGAGTCATCAATGAATAAAAAAAGAAACATTACCAAAATGGACAGAGGTTGAACAAACTGTAATGTAAAAAGAGATCACATAATTTTAGATATTTTTCTTCTTAGTTAAATACAAACTCTTATACATATTCATGTCTGGATCACAAATTAAAAGTTGAATTACAATCTTGGCTAAATCTCAGCCAATAGTCATATTAGCGGAACATATTCCACAATCTTATGATTCAATAGTAAAATAAACATTTCAAATAAAAAAAATATGATAAAGAATTATTACAGACTTGAAGGTGAAATAAAATGGACCACAATCCAGTTTTGCCTGAGATAACCAAACAAGTTAACTCTCATACATTTTTTTGCATGCATTTATCTTCTGAACTTACTGCAGTTTAAATGATACCACAGATAACAGGGCATTGCAGACTACAAACAACTGAAATGGTGTGTCCAAACTATGAACTTTGGTGAGAAGCAGTCTTGGAAGAAAGATTTTTGCCTGAGATAACCAAACAAGTTAACTCTCATACATTTTTTTGCATGCATTTATCTTCTGAACTCACTGCAGTTTAAATGGTACCACAGATAACAGGGCATTGCAGACTAAAAACAACTGAAATGGTGTGTCACAACTATGAACTTTGGTGAGAAGCAGTCTTGGAAGAAATATTTTTTCTTTTTCACTTGCAGCAGATAAATTGACCTTGTTTTTTTTATTTCTTTAAATTAGTTCAACTTCTGGTTTTACTTGCATATATCTGAAAAATACATCGCTTTCTCAACAGTTCTCTTTGAATAGAAAACCAAATAAAAATGAAGTATCTCAAAATCTATAACAAAGTAGCTCCATAGCAGTTACTATAATCGTGAAAAAATAATCTGTCCCTCCCTTACCCATCCCCATTACAGGTCATAGGTTGATCTGTTCCCACCAACCTCATCAACATTTTAGCATGCAAAATTTCAGCCCCTCCAATTTCTACTTGCATTCAGAGATTACAGTAACTTTGTTCTGCATGCCCATGTATATTATATGTATGCGTCCAGACGCATATACTCTTATAGTAGTCCAAATGTATTATATACATTGCTTATGTTTTTAACTAACATTTCAAGCTTCGTTACAATATTATTCACATATCTGTACTTGTTGCTTGCGCTGGAAGACCATGCAAAAACTTATATATTTTATTGTGTTCTGACAAGCAGAGCCCTCTGTTTAAGGGACTACTGTAGTTATAAGGAACAGTTGATAGGAGGTAAAATGAGATTAAAGAATTGATTGTGTGTGCGTGCTTATACTGTATATGTCAATTTATAACACATCTAAACCTATATGTGTGCGTGTGTGTTTATATATACATATATATATATATATATATATATATATATATATATATATATATATATATATAAATGGAAGTGTTGATTATTTATTTTAATCAAAAGCAGATAATGAGCAAAAGAGAAATCTAAATCAAATCAATATTTGGTGTAACCACCCTTTGACTTCAAAACAGAGTCAATTCTTCTAGGTTGAGTTGCACCCAGTTTTTGGAAAGAACCCAGCTGGTAGGTTGTTCCAAACATCTTGGAGAACTAACCACAGATCTTCTGTGGATGTAGGATTCCTCACAACCTTCTGTCTCGTCATGTAATCCCGGAAACACTCAATGATGTTGAGATCAGGGCTCTGTGGGGGCCATACCATCACTTCCTGGTCTTCCTGTTCTTCTTTACGCTGAGGATAGTTCTTAATTACTTTGGCTGTATGTTTGGGGTCGTTGTCCTGTTGCAAAATACATTTGGGTCCATTCATATGCATCCCCAATTGTATTTCATGATGGATAAGTATCTGCCTGTATTTCTCAGCATTGAGAACACCATTAATCCTGACCAAATCTCCAACTCCATTTGCAGAAATACAGCCCCAAATGTTCAAGAAACCTCCACCATGCTTCACTGTTGCCTGCAGACACTCATTATTGTACCGCTCTCCAGCCCTTCGACAAACACACTGCCTTCTGGTACAGCCAGATCTTTCAAATTTTCTCTCATCAGTCCAGAGCACCCGCTGCCATTGTTTTGCACCCCCGTTCCAATGTTTTCATGCATACTTGAGTCACTTGTCCTTGTTTCCACGTCATAGGTAGGGCTTTTTTGCTGCAACTCTTCCATGAATACCACTTCTGGCGAGACTTCTCCGGACTGTAGATGGGTGTACCTGGGTCCCAATGGTTTCTGCCAGTTCTGAGCTGATGGCCTGCTGGACATCTAACGATTTCGAAAGGTAATAAGCTTGCATGCTTGCAGTGCCCTGTACCTTGTGTCTTGTTTCTGTGCTCAATCTTGCCATGACATGAAACTATCTTCCACAACCTCACCTTGGTATTGGAGTTTGGCTGTTCCTCACTTAGTTCTAATCATCCTACACAACTGTTTTTGTTTCAGTTAATGACAGTGTTTCTACCTACGTGTGACATTGATGATCATTAGCACCTGTTTGGTATAATTGGTTGATCATACACCTGACTATAATACTACAAAATCCCTGACTTTGTGCAAGTGTCCCCATAAGAATTGATGCTGGTTTGAAGGCAAACAGTAGTAACAATAAATGTTGATTTGATTTAGATTTTTCTTTTGTTTGCTTACTTTGCACTTTGCAAGTTGATAAAAAAAAATAAACATTCACTATTTATATATTTGAAAGCATTCTTTGTTTGCAGCTTTTTTCCACACCTGCCTAAAACTTTTGCACATTACTGTATATATATATATATATATATATATATATATATATATATATATATACCTCTGAAAAAAGTATAGGTTTCAACTGTTCACTTTTATAATGTAGCTGGCTGTGAAGTCATTTTAATGAATAAATTTAGTTGTTTTTACTTTGTTTTTAATCTTAGGACATCGAGCTAATATCTTGCTTTAATTGTTTTTTTCAAGGTCTGAGCATGAAAATACAATTATCCTCCTAAACTGGGTTCTCAGCTGCCATCACTGGAATATGGCAGCAGATTGAAATGTTTTCAACAATGTTTTAAATGAACAGGAGTTAAATCGATGTATGCCCAGCGAACACAGATGCCTGTCTGCTTAATCATAAGGAATCAAATGTTTGATTTAATACAACCTTATTGTCTCCCCCAGAACAATGTGAAAGCAAGAATAAAAAATGTAAGAGCTTAGGTCAATACTTTATCCTGCATTAGCAGACAGGTTTGTTACGACATTTCTGCACACCAATCCTGTGTAAAAAAGAGTAACCTTTAGAAGTTTTTACAGTGAAAAATAATGAAAAAGATCTGGAGACAAATTAATGCTAATGGTTGTCAAAGATCAAGTGAAAACTATTATCTCTTAGTGTTTTTCTTTAAGACCCAAAAAGTAAAAGAAACAAATCCATGTTGGACATGGGTATGCATGTTTGTTGAGAGGTAGATGCAGGTCAGGACACACTCTGTAATCCTTTTCATTTCAGCCATTTTTCCATATTCCTCCTCGTTGTTGTCTTCGTCCTTTCTGGCATTTGGCATCTGCTTTTCTTCTACCATGGACTGTCACTCCAGTAGCCATTCATGGCGCCTCCGACTAAGCAGTCGCAGCCGGGGAAAAAAGACAAGATGGACAGACAAAAGAGGGAGGGTAGGGGTTTGGAAGTAAAGTTTGGGGTAAAAACAGGGAAAGAGAGAAGCCAAAAAGGGAGAAAACTAAAAATACTGATTCTGGTTGCAGATTCAAGTAGTAATGCAATGGATGGTAGAGGTGGTAAGAAAAAGGTCAATCAACTCAGACCTGAGGAAAACCCTGCTTCTCTTCCTGATGCTGAGCTGCAGTATCTGAAATTTGTTAAATTTTACAAAAAATATTTTTAACCACCCCTACACTAAAAACTAATTTTCAAAGCTAAACAAACCAAGTACTTGCTTCTGTTTTTACAATCAAACCTCGACCCTTGATGATTCCAACACTGGTTCCTGCACCAAAATTCTAGAACTAAAGCAGCTAGTACTGATTGCTGAGCTGGTAGAAAAGAATTGCTTTTCTGCATAACAATAAAAATGCTAAACTACAACATGAATAACCATTCTAAGACAGAATTGTCTCGGAGAGAACAAACAACTCTGATCTCCCTTTTGCCAGTCTTAGTTCACTATGGTGTGGATGAGCTGCACTAACATCATCTGTCTTCAAAAACAGAGCTATACTTTATCTCCAAACTTAGAAACTGGCCAATAAACTTTAGATAAATAGTATCGTTTTTATTTGCACTTAATCATTTTAGACAACATCTTGGATTAATGAGATATTTGACAACTACCCCTCTGCATACTGTATGAACTATCCAATGAGGTGATGACATTCTGATTCTTTTAGCCCTTACATACACTTACAAAGAAATAATATCTACCTGCAGGGTTTATAGCTCAGTGTTTGGAGGAGAGCCCAGGTGAGAGGACAGCAGGTGAGGGGTGAAGTTCTGGAAAAATTCTGCTGTTACTATGAAGACCTATGATGTTAATATGCCTTGATGAAGTTTGATATAAATTTTCCCAAAGTGAATAAAATGAATATTAAATGCAGTGTTTATCTCTTTTAACAATGATTCCCATCAATGATGTTGTGATACTTTATGAAAAAGTTTATTAAGATCTTGACGATCTTATTGATTGATTGATTGAATATGGAATCTTTGTAGGATTTGTAGGATTAACCTCATAAATTGGTTGTCTAACAAAACATTAGCTTCTTCTACCTCTACCTTCTACTAAGGGATATTTTACACCCTCTCAGAGATTGGGACTCACTGATCCATAACACGTTTCTAACCATCTGCTCTAAACTGTCATTACTGCCTAAGCATTTTTTTCTTTTATCAAATACAGCTACAGTGGATATGTGGAGGAAGGAAAAGGAGATCAACTTGTCAATTTTACGAGCTTGAGTCTGAGGTTTTTAGTTGATCAAAACTCCTTCTGCTCCATTTTACAGCAGTTGTACATTAGGAACAAACTATGCCTTTAAATAAAAGATAAAAATCTAACTCAGTAGCCTTTGCGTTTTTGAGGGTCTGAAGGGTTTTTAGTTTTGAGGATTTGTCTAAATGCTTTTGCATTATTTAGCCCACAACTGGGCATTGTATATGTTGTTATTTTTAAAATGTACAGTTTACATACCTAAGTTATTGTATATATTTGGCAAAATGTGTGAATTTGTTCCCTCTGAGTTTTAGGATTATTCACAATTTCTTATTTTTATACACAGCTACTCTTAAGTACTGAATTAATGCATTTAGGTGCAAGGGCAATCAAACACAGCCAAGGATTAGTACAAGGTAACTACAGGAAAACTAACTTTTCAGTCTTAGCTGACCAAGATTCTTTCCCTGTTAGTAAGGAAAGTGTATGGAGTAAATTGGTGTATTTTCAAATGCAACTGCAAGAATTGTTTAGAAAATTGTTTTAGACTAAATTAATCTCTAGAATTAAGCATTTAAATACAACTCTGACTCTGATGTTTCTCATCTGAAGCAAAAGTTTTATAGAATGCAAAAAGGGGACAAAAGAAAAGCTGGTAGATAGCGCTTCTTCAATTCTATTGCTTTTGTGTTATTTTATGTTTTGTTATCTACATGTTGTCTTATCTGTTTCTTTTTGGCTAAACTACAAGATGGATGGGATGGGGGAGTGACATCGCCTGAGGGCAGATGGCTCAAAGGGGGAATTGATGATTGGAGTTAGTCGCAGTGGACCCCCTGTCATCCCAGAAATGTTATTTAGACTGCGTGACTTCTCAAAACCTGTGACTACATTAAGGGGTGAAAGGTGAAGCGTGAAGATCATTCATGACAGATATTAGAAGGTGAGGGTGTTCATGGTAAATCAAAGGTTTTAAATGGAAGGACCATTGTTAAAAAAAATCAGGATGTTATGACAGGATTGCACATCAAATACAGCAAGTGTAAACCATTTGTTAAAGTTACAAGCATTTCCCCGCCAAAAAAGCATTAAATAAATAAAACAAAAGTAATTCCAAAGAAACCCAATGCAAAACACATGTTTTCCAGATTAAAAGGAAAGATTTTTTTTATTAAAGAAAGAAAGAAAGATGGATGGAGGGACAAATAGATGAAGAGACAAACACAGACAGACAGAGACAGGACAAGCTGTCAGTTGCCATTATATTACTGAACTAACTAGAGATGGCACACTGCAGACCAAACAAAATCTTGGTGTTGAAGGGGGGTTTTGCAATTGCACATGGGCCCTTCATCAAAAGTCATCCATTGCCATATTTTCACTTTACATCCACTGAAATAGTTTAGATTTTTAAGGACAGTGTAGTGGCACTTTAAAAGAAACAGAGTAGCTCAAGCATTTAAATCATCTTGAGCAAAAGACAAACAGCAATACATCCTTTACAGATTCCTAGTTACACTTTTCCTTTGAGCTGTTTTTCCCGCTACAAAAGATGGAAAAACTCACACTGGAAAACACTAAACAAAATGGAAGGACAGACAGAGAGATAGAAAGATAGACTGACTATTCACAAACCATCTACAGGTTTGCAGTTAACTGTTTTTGTCCTGCGTCTGAAGATCATATTCAGATAAACCATGAGGCAAAATACCAGCGTGATACATGCTAGGGCATTTTGAAGGGACGTTTTGGGCATACAAGCTGTCACACATTTTGATTTCCAGAAAATGTGAAAAGTACTGTTAGTAAGAATGGAGGGTATTAGATAATTTGCTCAGAAAGCAATAGTTTATTTTTTAAATCCCCTGTTTTATTCTGATTCACTTTTCACATGTTTGTTCTGAATGTGCAAACAATTTCATGAGGGCTGTTTTTTAAGAGAAATAAATGTCTGTACAATATAGTGTATGGGTACATGTCTCTCTCTTTAATTCTATGCAGTTTTAGTCCTGAAGTACAGTTTTCAATGTTTTATGCATTCTGCCACTTGTGTATAAAAAGCATGTCCCAAATAAAGGAAACAAGAAACCAAAACAGGTAAGAAGACTAGTTCTGACTTTTGTAACGTTTATATGGTTAAAATGTTTTTGTTCAGATGAATACATATTTAAGAGCACTTAGTATCTTTTTCCTCAGTACCAAAGACATCTGTTGACAGTATTTCTGAATAAAAGACTAAGAGTAATTGGCCAACATCAATTTTGTTCACCGCTGCAATTTGTCACAAGACGCTCTGTCATAATTTTTGGATTATTTTGGTCTATGTTAAATTCTCATTAAAGCTAAGCTATCTAATGGTCATAATTTTAATCATGGTAGAGAGACAATTTTTAGTTTCCTATACAGTGTGAATGCCACTATGTTTTCATTCATCCTTTCATGATCCACTTTATTCCCTTTTTGAAAGGTCGGCTTGCTTTTTTAAATTTAGAATCTTAAACACTATTCTCTGCTCAGTGACTGCAAGAGAGCTAAGCAACATCTGCTGCCTTGCTTTCAATATTACATTGCCCCTAACTGTTTATATTAATTGAGAGCCAGGTGTTATGAAAAATGTTCTGCAATTATGGGACAAAGGTTACTTTTTAAAGTATAAATAAACTGCATAAGAATGATGCAATGAAGCTAAACACAAATAACGTTCTAATATTCCAATTTAATCACACTGTTGATTCAAAAACAAACTGAATTGTGGCTGAGGGTTGAACTGTATTGTATCAAATCAAATATGTGATTACTCCTCATGTATTGGATTCCTGGCAGTGTGATGACATATTTTGTATTAGCCAATAAAGCAGTGTAACCCCAGGACAGTCCATATCTACTTGCTTTGATATTGTAGTATCCAATAGAAGCCATCGTGATTTCATGAAGAAAAGTACAAGTCTTGATCCAACAAAAGAGAGACAAACCAACAAGGAACAAACTAGTGAGACAAACAGGGGCTAATAAGCATGGCAGCAGGAGAATTTTAAGAGAAATGGGTGGAAACAAAGTGTGTATACACTGGGATGGTAATAACTTAGCTGAGATTAATTACAGAGCAGAATTAGCGAAGAGATAAAATAGAGACTTATACTAAATGCAAAGGCTGACTGAGGAAATGGCTTAAAAAGTAACTACAGTGCCTATAAAAAGTATTCATGCCTGGGATTTAACCCTTTTTTTCTCCTTTAACTTTCAATCGATTTTTGATTGCTTCGTTGATTGCAAATCGTAGAAAGTAAAACAAACAGTTAAGAAAAAGTAGATAACATCTATGTTTGATGATCTTTCCCTAAAACTGTGGCTGAGAAGACTTTTGATGTAATAAATTCAAATCCAGACAGAACTAGGGATTCGGACCCATCTCAGCAGTTCTTCATGTGATAATCCATTTGAGCACTGGATGGAAAACTTGTAGAAATCCAACATTCCACAACTGGTAGTTGTAAATCCCAGTAATCTAACAAAAAATCCTTGTACTGGTCCTCAAAAGAAAGTCTAAAAGTTCTTAGAGTTATTCAGTGTGAGCAGCAATTCTGAAGTCTTAACCGCCGCTGGCAAGTGGATTGCCCCCTAACAGATGCAAAACCTCCAGTCTAAGTTGAGGCTTTGTTTCTCTTAGAACTGTGTTATTGCTGTAAGTCCTTACACAAGCCCTGTCCGATGTTGACTGGAAGCTCTGTTCTTATATACCCTTTAAACCGAACATAATTTGTATACGTGACTATTTGCTATTTCTACCAGAATCTTAACTTAATCCTGGTCCTAATAATGAATAGTTCCTGTGTGTCTTCATAAAAAAGCTCTGACCTATAATTATGTCTCTGCTGTCTGGAACTTAACTTGCTTCTCCATTTTACCACCTGTAGTTCCTTTTTTGTGGTTTTGCGGACCTCTGCCTGTCTGCACATATGTGCATCACACTAGAACTAGGCTGCATATCTCTTAATGACATCAGATGAACTTCTTTTTTATGCTCTGATTATAACTTATCATGACCTGTCTTTACCTTCCATTCCATTGTCCCATTCTCACTGCCTTGGTCAGCTTCTTCTTTCCGTTCATGTACCACAGTTTAGTCATCTCATGTCCCTAACTTACATATTTAATACATTTCAAAAGACTCAATGTAAATAAAAAAAAGCTCACTTCAAACATTACATTATTTCCCATTTATTACTGTCATTCTTCACTATCATTCACCAGGTCTCTTTTCTACATAGGAAAAAGATCTTTTTTTACCATTAGGCTGCAAGCCTGCTAGGGTTTTAAATTTAGCTGTTTGGCCTCTTCTTTCTCTAAATTAAACCCAGCTTTGCACACCAATAATTTCCTTTTTTCTCTTAGCCTGAGACATTCCATCTTTATGCCAAGATTATTAAACATGTTTCTCTTTTAAGAAGGCATAATTTAAGACGTATAAAAATCATAATTGAAATCATTTTTTAAAATTCATTTATCATTGAATAATGCAAAATCACATTCCTAATGATCATCAAACCAATATTTCGATTGACTGCTTCCAATTACAATTTAGGAATAATTTATACCAAAGAACTTGGATCAACCTTTCATCATTACAACTGGGATTATAACTTTTTGTGATTAGATACAGAAAGAAAATGATTAAAGCAGGGTTCGCATAAGCCAAAAGCATAACCTGATTAATTGTATTGAAATCTTATTTTGCTGTTAGTTTTTGTTGTTTCTTTCTATTATCAATTTTAAAAGTTGATTTCTAAAAGCCTAATTAGAGACTAGTCTACAAAATACCCTTGACTATAGGGTCTATTGACAGACCAAGAGTTTCCTTTTAATCTAGCATAGTTTTAAGTCTTCTCCATGCGCAAATAAATTTAGATAAATACAAATATGCAGGCCCTACTCTTCGAAACTTTACTCCTCTTTCAATGTTAAGCCAAATCACCAGGAAGGGCTAATGAGATGCTGTCGGATTATTTTGAAAGTTTGAAAAGATGGCATGTTGAAAATTATTTATACCCTTCTCCATGAGTAATGGACAATCATTACTGACATTATATGTTGCTGGCAGGAAGCTTTGTTGCAGATTTGTCCCAGGTCTAAACTGCCAGCAGTTAAAACCCACAATGTCGTGCACATTTCAACAGTATTTTATTGCATGAATGCATTCACACTAGTGATTCTGTTTCTCCTTTTCATTTTTTTATATTTAAGAGCTTTTTTAAATCGCTACTCCTGCATACTTTGTGCTATTTCAGCCATTCAAGTATTAAAAAATTCAGCTCATTGTGGACATCACGGCTGACTTTTGGTACTAAACCTTTCATACTTAAAAAAAATATGAAGCTTTTTCTTGCAATGTTTGGCTTATTAAAATACATGACAGATCTTGAAAATTCTGCAAAGTTCAGCAAAAAAAAACCTAACAACTTCTGCCTACTACCCTTTGAGCCCTATGCTTTTTTAGTGATATGTTCGAAAATTACATTCCTGTAATTAAATGAGTATAGTTCTGTAACCACAAGTTCTATTTGATTATGTTTGGTCAAAAGATAAAGGGAACACTTTTAAGAATCATTAGCATGTGTAAATATCATCTGATGTATTATTGCTGAGGTGTAAATGAACATGGCACATTGTAAAAACTGTTAGGGTTTTTGTTTTCCTGAAAAGAAATGTACATATAGGATGAATATCTCTTTGGAAAAATGTAGCTGCATCCTCAAACCTCAATAAATTCATACAGTAGTTACAAATCTTGACATTATCTGTACAAAGATTGATTCTAATAAACTGAAAAACAACAATATTATAGAACTTTTTGTACAGAATGGTGAGGTTGGCACAGTGTGTCAATCTGATCTACACTTTGCCATTTCCTATTTATATAACATTGACGAAGCTAGGCTTTGCCCTCACCAACATAGTTTCTGTATTTACGCACGCTTGTATCTCCGTGACAGATTGGTCAATTCAGATGGTTGACACCTTTGGAACCATCAAGGCCAATAGAAGAAAGCTATATGCACGGAAATGTGATTGACAGCACGGTCAGCGAATGAGACTCGTCAAAACGCAGTAGAAAATAAAACAAGACATCCAGTAACTCTAGCCTGTGCATGTAGCATCCTGTTCTGTAATGTAGTGCTGCTGTGTTTTTCTCTCGTATGGATGAAGTGTGGATAAAAGGAACTTTCAACGCCAAACATCATAGGTAAGAACTATTTTTTTCAGTGCTGTTAGGCAAAATCATTTCTATAGTTGTTGTTCTTTGGCTTGTACCTGTCTGAAACTTCCATGGAGAGTGTTCTGAGACAAAGATGTAGCATTAGCATGGCAGTAGCAAGGCCTTCTATGCTGGCCTAACACAATCAGAAATACTAACCTATATTTTAAACCTAAATTATAAAATTTGTTCAATGAAATTGTATTAATCTACTTCCAAAAGTATTTTTTGTGTGTCAAACGTTTTTCTTGGCTGTGCATTACCGATATTTTGTCCAATCAGATTTGTGTCTGCGTGTGTTGCTAGGGGAAATCAAATCTGCTCAAGGCCTTCAGAATCAGTAGAGCAGACCAACAATAAATAAACTATATTACAACCAAACAATTTTTTTTAACCAATCAGCATTCAGATTTACGTCACAATGATGTCAGAATTTATCCACGCTCTGATTGGATGGTCAGAGCAAAGTTATCACTGCCATCTTTTGCTAGCAAAGCACATCTTCAACAATTCAACAACAACATTTATTATTTTTAATATTTTAAAATCTATTCACAATGGCTGAAGGTAGAGAAGAATGGATAGATTTGGTTGCAGATGTTGCCACACCATATTCAACATGGAACTTTCAAGAAACATCACTGGACAGACACATCTTTCAGCATTAGCCTCCCTGTCCATAGAAAGTGGCCTACTCTTGGACCTGAAGTGCATAGTTAGACTATACAACTGAGTAAGGGATAATAGTTGGCTAATTCCATTGGCAGATGCATTTTGACATGTCCTTTAACATGTATGGACTTTGAAAGGCTCTGCACAGACAGGGCGCAGAGGGGTCTAAACAGCTGAGTTCAGAGCTAAATGATGTGTATTTGACGGCTTTGGCAGTCAAATACTTTAAAAATACGACCTGTCGAAGGATTTTTGGGGTACTATGCGAGGAAAAAGGCTCCAACCAGACAGCTGTTCTGTCTCGCAGCGAGTCCTGATGACTGTCAAGTGGGAAGGTGCTGTCCATGGTCTTTGAACTGGAAGATGATATCTGCATCTTTTCTAAGGAGGAGGGCAGCGATCGTACCCACAAATTTTACTGTAACAAGTTGTTTATAAAACTTTCATACAGTGATTATTTTTTTCCTGAAATCGATGTTCAATGGATAAAATTACTTGATATTATGATTACTTGATGATTAAAGCACTTGTGCACAGAGATAATTTATCGCTGAACATCTTCTTATAAACCAGAGGGGGGCCCTAGTAGAAATAGCTTGGGAACCACTGTCTTAGAGGGTAGGGGATCCACCTCCTGGGTCCGGGGGTGGTTGCTCTACTGGGGTATTGGTACCTGGACCTGGGAGTTTAGAGTGTGTGTATGGGGAGTATGAGTGAGTGTACAGCATCTATTCTTGTGTGTTGAGGTGTGCAGGTAAGAGTGTATGTGTGTAAGTGGGAGGGAACGTATGACTGTGTCTGTGTGTTCCTGTGTATCCATCAGGTTGGATCTTGGGCTGCCCCCTCGGCTGGTACATCTCAGGCTCCCCACCAAATGGAGGGCCTATCCTCCTGTCACTCCCTGCTGGTGACTGATGTCTCTGCCCGCCAATGCGTTGGTGGCTCTCGGTGTCCGGGGCTGGATACTCAAGGGCATGCCGGTTCATCCCTGGTGCCTGCCTGGCCAAGGCTGGGTGTACCAGTGTATCGGCTGGTGTGCCAGGCCGATGTTTTAACTCCTGCGCCATTGGCTGGGGCACCTCTTTGGAAGGGACCTATTTCAGCATTTTTTGGTGGCAGCTGTCGGGTGGCTTGACAGGGGTCAGGTCTAGCATCTCCACTTGATCGCCTGTCTGTATGTTTCATGCTCGGTCCATTTATTGGTGGGTTTGATTAAAGGAGTCATAACCTAGTATTATCTTGGATACCCACGCTCTATTATAGTCTTTCAGGCCCTTCTAAAAAAGAAAAGTTGAAAAAAGTGAAAAAAAATAAACACAGAGCTCCTCTGACCCTTATTTCTGAAGGCATTATTGTCTCGCGAGATCTGATGCGGTACTTTGGGTGTCGTGGACGGGCATTGTAATAATGCAAATGAGGGGCGCGTTGATTGTTGGCAGGAAGGAGGGGGTTTGACACCGCAGGTAACGCTTCAGCATATCTAACCCATATCTACTACTCCCGCTAGCATACAATAGCCACATTAGCAGCTAGCTGCTGTTTGTTACACACAACAGAGCAATAAAAACACAGCCTTACCATTTCAATTGCAGGCAAGTCTCTGATTGTTGGAATGGCCCCTTTTTCCAAACGGAGCTTCGATGCCAACTTCGCCTGATATTGTCCCAAATTCGTAAAAGATTCCGGCGTAAAAAAATAGAAAAAATATTTCCATGTTGATTCTGGCAGTCAACAACAGAGCAACTCACGTGTGCACTATGTTTCTGGCAGAAATGGTTCTAGATGATTGAGCTGATTAAAATAAAAGGCTGACACGAATGTGTCTTCTTAATGCATCATTGCGTGAAGAAACTTTCTGCATTTTTCACAGTGGAGTTGTACTTCGAATCGGTGATGTGTCGGTCGCGAACGAACCGGCTCTAAGAGGTAACTCTTTGAAGTGAACGATGGGAGCCGGCTCGTCATTGGGAGCCGTTTTTTACATTTTTCATTCCCCCCTGCTTGTTTTGGTACACATCGTTTTGCATTAATTTTGGTAATAAATACACCTTAAGCAACAGAAAATCTGAGGAGCCGAAAGAGCCAGCTCTTTATGGTGAGCCAAGCCAAAAGAACTGGCTCTCCAAAAAGAGCTGGAATTCCCATCACTAGAATTCAGTAATGGCGGTGCTCGACTGAATGAGAGGGGGAGAGGAGAGAGGGGAGAGAGGGAGGACAGGCTTCCTGCAGCATAGGTAGGTCTGCGATGTCTATATATGGTATATCCTGCGGCGACTTGACGTCAAGTCGGCCAGAAATTAAAACCACGTATTTGAGTGCGCATGCATGTGGGCTGGTTGACGAACCCAGGGGTAAACAAACGCTTCACTTTTAAATATCGGCTTCCTGGGCAGTGTATAATCGTTAGGCAATCATAACATAATTTTTTTTTCTCATGGAAAAGTGAAAATTACAGGTCATGACTCCTTTAACCTTGGTTGGATGCTTGGACTTGGTGCTCTCCAGCGATTGATATTCGGGAGCTGGTTGAGCTCGGTGTCTGGGTGCCAGCTGGTCTTGGCCTGGGGATGCCGTCCGTCCGCTGTGACCATTGGTGTGGCACCTCGACATAGGGTGGAGAAGCACTGTGGGGATCGGCCTGGGCTGGCAGGACACACACGTCGGTTGATCTATGGCCGGGTCCCCACTGGGGGGTGCATCTCTGGGTCCATGGCTGGATCCGCCCTGGTGTAGCCAGTTGGAGGCGGAGCCTGTGGGTTCGTGACTGCGGCCCCAAGGCCCCTACATTTTAGCTGCTGGATGTTGCCCTGAGGCTCTCCTCTGCTCCTCTCTTGGGGGGTGTGGCCAGCCCTGCATTGGTCCGCCCAGGGCTCCTGTGCTCTGGGTGTCCTTTGGATGTCTATGGCTCCAATCTCCTTTGTGTTGGCGTCGATTCCTGGGATTGACAGGAAAGCTGTGGGTCAGATTAGAGTAGGATGTATGTTTGGCTGGGGACAGGAGATGAGGATGCCGAGCTTGTTCCAGAATTGAACCTATTGAAGAATTACGTCAGTTTATTGGCTCTGTCCAGACTTCCATCTATCAAATCCTTCTTGTGCTTAGAGCCAGGGATCTTTTTCATTCCTGACCAGACATGTCTGATATTGTTTCTCTGTAGTTCTCTCTCCAGCTTTTTCCTGTATGACTTCTTGCTGTCTCTGTTCTTGACTTTAAGTTGCTTCCGTATACTCCTCATTAATTCCCTGCCTCACACTTTGAAGGCGTAAATCTGTCTTGTTTAGTATTTCCTTCAGGTCACTGGGGATCCAGGGTTTGTTATTAGGAAAGTATCTCACTGTTCTTGTGAGGAAGATGTTGTCCATACAGAAGTTTATATAGTCAGTAACTCACTCAGTCATGGTACTGATGTCCTCTCCATGTGCTTGGCAAAGAGACATCCAGTCTGTAGTCTCAAAACAATCTTGCAGGGCTTCTTCAGCTTCATGTGACCATTTTCTCACAGTTCTCTTTGTCACAGGTTGCCTCTGAACAAGGGGTTTGTATTCTGAGCAGAGAAAAACTAGATTGTGATCTGATTGTGCCAAAGGAGGTCTTGGTTTGGACATGTATGCATCCTTTACAGTTGCATAAAACAAATCTAAGGTCTTGTTTTCGCTTGTGGAGCAGCTGACAAACTGTTGAAATGTTGGATGTGTAGACGAGAGCGAGGCATCATAAAAATCACCAGATATTATCACAAACGCATTGGGGTGCCGGGTCTGTAGCTTAGCAACAATGGAACCAATGGCATCACATGAAGTGTCGACACCGGCTGAGGGTGGAACACAAACGGTTACCAAAATTACATTGGTGAACTCTCTTGCTAAATAATATGGGGAAAAAATACTTACTGCCAAGTGTTCAATATCTGGGCTAAAGAGATGACACTTCACAGTAACATGTCCTGCATGAAACCATCTGTTGTTGACATTATTGCTACTCCAACTCCCTTTGTTTTCCTGCTCCTCCTCAGATCTCTGTCAGCTTATATAGTCAGGAACCCTGGCAGAGACACGTTGCAGTCGGGGATATGATCCTGCAGCCACGTGAAACACATACAGTGGGGCAAAACAGTACTTGGCAACCACCAATTGTGCAAGTTGTCCCAATTTAAAAAATGAGACAGGTCTGTAATTTTCATCATAGGTACACTTCAACTGTAAGAGACAGAATGTAAAAGAAAACCCAGAAAATAACAGAATTCTGGCCCTCACAGACCTGTTACTCCTTCTTTAAGAAGCTATTCTATCCTCCACTACTTACCTGTATTAATGGCATCTGTTTGAACATGTTATCTGTAAAAAGACAGTAGCCCACACTTTCAAACAGTCAGAATCCAACTTCCATCATGGCCAAGACCAGAGAGCTGTCCAAGGACACCAAAGACAAGATTGTACACCTGCACAAGACTGGGATGAGCCAATCTGGTGCTTGGTGAGAAGAGATCAACTGTTGGAACAATTATTAGGAAATGGAATAAATACAAGATCACTGACAATCCCCTCCACCTGGGACTCCATGCAAGATCTCACCTCGTGGGAGACACATCATGTTGAGAATGGTGAGGAAACAGCCCAGAACCACATGGGGGGAACTGGTGAATGAGCTGAAGAGATCTGGGACCACTGTAACAAAGGTTACTATTAGTAACACACTACGTCATCAAGGATTAAAATCCTGCAGTGTCCCTGCTTAAGCCAACACATGTTCAGGCCCTTCTAAAGTTGGCAAGAGACCATCTGGATGATCCAGAGGAGGAATAGGGAGAATGTCATGTGGTCAGATGAGACCAAAATAAAACTCTTTGCTATAAACGTCTCTCACTGAGGGGGAAGAATGCTGAGTTGCATCGAAAGAACACCACTGTGAAGCATGGTGGTGGAAACATTATGCTTTGGGGCTGCTTTTCTGCACAGGGGACAGATTTTGAAATTTTGGGCACAAACCTCCTTCCATCCCTGAGAGCATTGAAGATGAAGTGAGAAAACTTGCACAATTGGTGGCTGCCAAATACTTTTTTGCCCCACTGTAATACCGATACGATAAGGGCTTGGAGTTCGTTCAACAATGATCTCACATTGCCATTACACTATGATCGATGGAAGAGATGGTTTTAACTCTCTCTCTCTCTCTCTCTCTCTCTCTCTCTCTCTCTCTCTCTCTCTCTCTCTCTCTCTCTCTCTCTCTCTCTCTCTCTCTCTCTCTCTCTCTCTCTCTCTCTCTCTCTCTCTCTCTCTCTCTCTCTCTCTCTCTCTCTCTCTCTCTCTCTCTCTCTCTCTCTCTCTCTCTCTCTCTCTCTCTCTCTCTCTCTCTCTCTCTCTCTCTCTCTCTCTCTCTCTCTCTCTCTCTCTCTCAGAGAAGGGATACTTCTCTTTAAAAAAAAAATTCTCTTAGCCTTTACATTACATTAGTTGGATATCTGAGTCTTAATCAAAAGCGTTGGCTTTCCTCCATTGTTTAATGTGTTCATATGGTTGCTTCCTATTTTGACAGGGTGAGTTTTAATCCCTGCAGAAGTTTTCACCTGCACCAGTGATTGCTGGGCAAGGCTTAGCCTCTTTAAAAATAGCTGATTATGCACCTGAGCGTTCTGAATCTATTGTTTGTGCAGGTATTGGGTGTTGCTGGCACGGCTCATCCTCCACAGTTACCAGCCTTATCTCGTCAGATGACTGTCCTGCCGACTCTGCTACAGATCGTTTAGGAGCTCAGCTGAGCAAAAGACGGCAGGGCTCGCAGTCCGGAGAGTTTTCTGGTGTCAGGTCTTCCTTGACAAAATCCCTTGACTCTGTGCTTTTGTTTGACACACCTGGGCATTCTGTAGGACACAGTCTCAAGTTTTGGCCGGGCAGTTCATCGGCCCCACACTCTGCTTTAAAAAGGACCAGATGCTGACATTATCGGGGTCTGCCTCCGGGTTCACAAAAACCATCTGCCATCCGTGTGCGTGTGTGTGTGAAAGAGAGAGAGACGCCAGGAGAGGGAGTGAGTGTGAGCGTGGTGAATAGTTTTTTCTTTTTATGGCTTTTATTGAATAATGTTTAACTTGCAATTTGTCAGGGGCTATTTGTTGACGTTGTTGTTTTTTCCCTTTGTGAGCAGGTGCAGATATCTGCATTAGTTGGCAGTGGATTTGTTTTTAATATTGTTTTGGTGGTGGTCATTTTCTGTATTGTGTCTTTGGAGTTTTGTTTGTTGTTGGCTGCTAACTGCTCTTCTGTTGTTTTTGTTGTGTTTGTTTTTTTTTATCAGCAATTAGCCTGATACAAACTGGATTTTATTAGTCAATAAAAATAAACTAAATTTTATTGTAATTAATCACTCCTGCCATGTGATCTTGAACTTGGTGAAAATCTACAGACTGTTTTTAGTGCTTAAAGAGTTACACCCTGTTACACTAAAAAACTCAAACAAATGGGTTGTTAAGGGGATGTATTACATGCATATTCAGGAAGGTAAAGGTAGTAACAATTTCAATTTTCAATTCAGTTTATTTATATGGCGCTGATTCACAACAGATGTCATCTCAAGGCACTTTACAAGAAAAGTCATTTCAGTATAATTGTACAAACATTCCAATTAGTTTAAATTTTTAGTTAGTTTCCTATGTAAGGAATCCCAGCTGATTGCATTAAGTCATTGACTTGAGGTTGCGTCCCGTTGATGCAGACTTCCAACCACAGCAATCCCTCAGCAATCCCTCATACTGAGCAAGCATGTAGCGGCAGTGGAGAGGAAAAACTTCAATTTTAACAGGAAGAAACATCCAGCAGAACCTGGCTCAGTGCAAGCGGCCATCTGCCACGACCGTCTGGGGGTTTAAGAAGACAGAGCAGAGACACAGAAAGAACAGAGGATCTGATATAAGAGTACTTTCTATGTTATAGAAAGTGAAAAGTTGATAACAGGAGATGGGGGATGTTCAGCAGCCAAGATCATCATCCCCGTGGATGTCCCCGTCCAAACGGCATTGCAGCTAAGCAGAATACCAGAACCATATAAAAGAACCTTTGCATGCTAAATTGAATTTAAAGTTTGATCAATTTTCAAATTGTTTCATATATGATTTCTGTCATTGGAAATTGTTAAAATAAAATTTCACACCATTGTTTTTCACCTTTGTTTGTACGCACCTGGCAATAACCCAGTCAGAATAATAATGGTCAGCTTTGCATTGGAAAGCAAAAAAATAGAAGCTAAAGAAAAATTATTTTACATGTCTCTGCCTCAGAAAGCTATACTATACTATGTACTATAACTTACTATAGCAAAAATGTCTATTTTATTGAGATGGTGACAGAGTTTAAGAACTGACTAAAGTTGAACTTAGGTTGCAAAACATAAAAGACTTCAATGTCAACTTATACTTGTTCCCTACAGACTTCTGAGACTTGACTAGGCCTCCTAGTCTGAGACCCAAGTCTTTTTTTAATAGTTTTTATCTCATGTAATGAAGATTGAAAGGAAGCCTACAGGCTATAACTTCATTGCATGTTTGCTGTGAAATGATGAGGTTGATTATTAGACTTCAATATATGAAGGAATGGACAATATTTAGACATGGATGTAATGAGGTGTGAACTTGCATTACAAAGACATTTAAACACTTTTCTTGATTCATACAGAAACTCAACAATGATAGGTTTGAATCTGTTTCTATTATTTTTCTTCAAGCATAAGTGCTTAATTTAACTTTGAGCTATTTTCAAAATAATACAAAAGACCCTTTAGCAGATTTTTTGAAAGGTGAATTTTTTAAAATTTATATTTTTTGTCTAAACAATGAAAGTATAACTGTAAGTATTAAAATATAATTTCTAAATGTTTATGGCCTTAAGATAAACAGTACAGGTTTGATATCCTAACCTTTAGCGATGCAGGGTTAGAAGTGCAATAATGTTGTTAATTATTGAAAAAAAAAGTTGTTAAGAGACTTGAAACTTTACTCTGACTTGTGGCAAAAGACTTGAGACTGTACTTGGACTTCTCCCTTAAAGACTTGAGATCTGACTTGGAAAAAATGACTTGTAGACATCTCTGCCACATGAACTGAACCTTGCCACATGACCTTTTTTACATTATAATATTTTTGAAGCTACCAGCATCATGCATACTATATTTGTAAATTGACAAGCAAAAAGATTACAGTAACTAATTTCTGTAAGATTTCTGTAAGGAGAAGCCTCTCCCAACCTCTCCTGACCTCTAGCCTTATTTTCTTTTCTTATTTTCATTTCTTAGCTTTTTTCTTAGTTAGTTTATACACCCAGCCTCTGGAGTAACTGTATTGGACCGGATCTCTTTCTTGGATTACTCTCTGAAGGACTGTGGATTACCAAAATGGCGTTTTGCTCATCTGAGGACTTTGAGAAACTGCTCCAGAGAATTGAAACAATCGGACAAAGTTACACCATCTTCAGAATATTTTTGATCTAAATACTGGATATGGAAATGAGACAACTTTATCGATGACTACACGCAGGGAGGAAGAACCTGGTAGCCCGGTGTTACCTCGGTCCAACAGTCTCGCACAGAAGCCACAGAAACACGCTACTCCTCCAGCCAAAAGGCGTTTAACGGGTAGAACACCCCATTCCCAATTCGACAATGACTGACCGGCTTTAAAACACACTGAATCTACACCTGCTTTCTCTGCTCCCAGGAAGAAGAAACAAAAGAACCCGCAACCCAAAGCAAGAGATATCACTACCCCTGGAATACCGCTGAGAAACAGATTTGCAGCCCTCAGTTCCCCGATTGACAACATAGCCTCTGGTACCAGTCAAGGCCACCAGGAGAAATCCATCCACATGAAGCGGACACATAAGAAAGTAAGAAGCCCCCACCAAAAAGTATCATCATACATGATGGATCAATTAATGGTATCGAAGATTTTTGTAGCTAGAACACTAGTGTTATGAGCTGCCAAAGAATACAGTGAGAGAAAAATCTGAGAAAATCCAGACGATTTTAGAACAACACCCTAAGCTGGAAAAGCTCGTTATCCATGCAGGATCAAATGATGTAGCCAAAAAACAATCTGAAGTTCTCAAAGCAGACTTCTCTGATCTGCTACAGAGACTTTGTGGACTTAACATAAACATCTTTATCAGCGGACCAGTCCCTGAAGGAAATGATGATAGGTACAGTAGACTTTGCATGCTCCATAAAAGTTTGGAGAGAAAATCTGTTGAAAAATCGATCCTATTTATTAATAACTTTAAAAGATTTGGATGTGCAAAGCACTTGTTCAAGATAAATGGTCGTTATCTTAACAGAGCTAAACTGTGACTGTTCAAATAACAGAACATATTTGAGGTCAACAAACACTTGATAAGGCACCCAAAAGCTCACCTCAAAGCACAGCCTGTGGACACTATCAGAGAAGAAACACAAAAAGTGAAGATTACATCATCCGCCCAGACAGCTGCAAGGAGTGACAGAGAACAAACATTTCCAGCAGTGAGTAAAGGTGTATATTTCTCTGCAAAGTGTTCTTCAAGTATCCCAATGTCATCAGACTCATCGACACCTAATGACTCTCCGTTTAGCGATTTCTCAGACACTGAAATCACAATTTAGAATTGGGTCACAACTAACACCGAAACTTGGACTACATCAGGCCTCTGGGAATAACACTGGATGTACTCTGCTCATGCCCGAACTGGTAATAATGGACATCTGATGTGCAAGGGAAATGGACAAGTAATCCCACTCCCACTGTCTTCCAGAAGTTTTCCGGCCAGCCCAAAAAAATAATTCAAGTCAATATTAGCAAAAGAAAACAAAAAATGAAAACCAAACACACTTATAATAAAAAAAATCTCACGTTGATCACCTGTCAGAAAGTTCAGCTACCAATGATCAAATCACTTAAGTCATCACTGAACATAAAATACATGCCCTTTTTTATCTGAAACCTGGCTAGATGTAAATAATGAAACATCTGTATTGATAGAATCTACTTCTCCAAATTTCAATTTCCTAAGTGAGAGCTGGAAACACAGACGAGGTGGAGGCGTAGCCACAATTTTTCACAACTCAGTGAACTTTAAAAAGGTGTCCCCCGGCATATTTGACTCTTTTGAATACCTAGCCACCCAGATAAATGAGCCTAAAAAAGCTCTCTTTTTAAGTTTATATAAACCCCGAAAACCTAACTCTAACTAATTTAATGATTTCAGTTACCTTCTTCCCGTAATGTGTCGATTATGACCAATTAATCATTGTGGGGGACTTCAACATCCATACTGACAACCCCCAGCATAGACTAGCTAAAACATTAAGTGACACTCTTCACAACTTTGGCCTGACCCACCATGTCAAACAACCAACACACAATAGAGGACACACTCTTGACTTAATTATCTGCAAAGGTTTAAATATATCTGACATCTCGGTAATGGATATTGCATTATCTGACCATTTCTGTGTCTTCTTTGAAAGTACCATCTCTGCTAAAATATCTAGACACAGTGAGATAACTGTAAAAAAGTGTTTTCTCTGGAACAGTTCAGTTAAAACCTTTAAAAGTATTTACTCTTCCACCACATCCCCTTCATCTCCCAACTCCAACTCAATGAAATTATCTACCAGCTTATTTACTGATTTCATTGCTCCGACTAAAGTGAGAGTAGTCTCAGGTAGACAGAAGTCTCCGTGGACAAGCGATCCACTGGTATGTAGTGAAAAAAGGGAGTGTCGGTGAGCGGAGAGAAAATGGGAAAATGTCAGAATTTCACAAATTAAACCAAAAAAAAAACTAGAAGAAACCATTAACCAATTAAGCTCCTCCTCTTGCTGTCTTGATACCCAAAGTTTTCCCTGACATTGGGTCTGATCTGATTAAAGTAGTGAAGTTACCCCGCCTGTCAGGCCTCTTCCCCCAGGCTTTAAAAACAGCAGCTATTAAACCACTGCTAAAAAAGAATAACCTGGACAACACGTTAATGCAAAACTACAGGCCAATTTCTAATCTTCCATTCACCAGTAAAATTATTGAAAAAGCTGTGTTTCAGCAGTTAAATAGCTTCATAACAATGACCAACCGCTTTGATGTTGGACCTCAGTGCAGCATTTGACACTGTTGATGATGATATTCTATTGGAACGACTGGAGAGCTGGGTCGGACTCTCTGGTACAGTACTTGGCTGGTTTGAGTCTTACCTAATGAACAGGGACATTTGTTTGGAATTCCACGTATTGACTTTGTTTCAATAGGAAACTTTTAATCAGAACGAACAGAAATCACATGTGGGTTGCCCCAGGGCTCCATCCTGGGGTCCCTCTTATTTAATATCTACTAGCCCAGATTATAACAACCAATAAGATTAGCTACCATTACTATGCAGATGAAACTCAGCTCTATATTACGATGTCACCAGGTGACTTTGAACCCATCCAAACCCTCAGTAAATGCATCGACCAAATCAATGGATAGATGTGCCATTATTTTCTCCAGCTGAACAGAAACAAAACAGAGGTAATTACTTTTGGACCTAAAGAGGAACGATCAACAGTCAGCAAACAGCTTCAGTTGATACAGCTAGAAACCACTGATCAGGCCCGAAATTTAGGTGTAGTAATGGACTCAGACCTGAACCTCCAGGGTCATAAACAGGCAATAACAAGGTCAGCCTTCTATCACCTGAAGAACATTTCTAGGATTAAAGGACTGTTGTCGCAACAGAACCAAGAAAAACTCAGCCATGCATTTATCTTTAGTCGCATTGATTACTGCAACAGCGTTCTCACAGGTCTGCCTAAAAAGTCAATCAGTCAGCTGCAGCAGCTAATCCAGAACGCTACTGCCCGTGTCCTCACTAGAGCCAGGAAAGTAGACTAAATCACCCCAGTTCTAAAGTCCTTACATTGGCTCCCTGTAGCTCAGAGAAAAGACTTCAAAATACTTTTACTAGTTTATAAATCATTGAATGGCTTATATATTGAAGATCTGCTGTTACTATACCAACCCACCAAAACACTCTAATTCCAGTCTACTCAACATCCCTAGAATTAGAACCAAACACGGAGAAGAAGCTTTCAGTTTCTATGCTCCTCTAATCTGGAACAAACTTCCAGAAAACTGCAAAACTGCTGAAACACTGAGTTCTTTTAAATCACAACTAAAAACGTATCTGTTTAGAGCTGCCTTTGAGTAATGTTTTGATCTATCATATTTTGTGTATGCTTCTTGCTGTTTACATTATATGCTTTATAATGCCTTGATGTATCTGTATATGTTTCTTGCTTTATTGCTGTTTTTAATTTATATGCTTTGTCTGTTTTACAGCTATTTTTATTTTACCTCTTAATCATGTAAAGCACCTTGAATCACCTTGTTGTTGAAAGCGTGCTATACAAATAAAATTGCCTTGCCTTGCCTTGCCTAACAATATTTTACAAACAAAAACTATTTTTATACACACGTTAACATGGTCATCATATTTGTATTAGTCAGTTCAACTACAATAATAGATTTGTTTGTTAACTCAGGATTCCTCAAGTTATAAAAATTGTTTTGTTTTGGCATGCGACAGCTTTGCAAAACATACATTTGCATAAAGAGCAGCCTCATTGCACCTTACTGGTCTGTTAAAAAGCAGTCTGCGGGTAAGCTTAAATCTAGAATTGTCTGGCTTCAGTCAGTGCAATCAAATTTTTAGCATGTCTAAAACTAACTTTCTAACCTTGTAGCAAAAAACTTAAGGTGGCCAGGTTGTTTATCAATGCCATGATCAGAGGTGAATAAAAGCAAGCCCAAAATAATGTCAATAGCTGTAGGTATTATTGCACATTGCTTAAGCCATAAAGTTAGTTCTGGCTCCAAAACAGATTTTTTAAATGTTTTATCAGTTTTAACTGCTTTTTTCTTCTCAAGTTGAAAAGAAGAGGCAAAGCTTTTGATCGCAGCAATTCTGTAGTGCTGTGACATGTACATACCTTCGCTGGTCAGACTTTAGTAACAGAACGAAGAGGAAGAGACTGAGGAGGATAGCCTGAAGATGGAATAATACATAAATGTTAGAATTCTGTGGGGAAAAGATGACCCTTTGGAAGACACAGAGCGTAGAGACTAAAAAAGCAGCATGTGGCCAATGAACTGGAAAAGACTAGAAAACTAAATAAATTTGCTCATAGTCTGATAACACAACCATTTTAGAAGTAATTACCCTGCATATGTAAGACGTAACTAGAAAAATGGGGGTTTAGTAGCAGGCAGATTTTTGTGCGCCTCTGTTGAACACTTAATAATATTTGGCCTTTCATAATAACAAGATAACTATCTAAAAACGGCTTTAGTTTTCCCTGATCACTGTGTATTTCTATTTAGTAATTCTCAGTTTTCTATAGTCATACACCAGCAATTATTCAACTGATTTTCCTCCAATATTTATCTCCCAATATATATTTTTAGATCTTCCCATCAAACTACTGTAGCTCTTGGTTTTTCAATCAATTTGTGCATGCTGTGTGTTTTTTTCCACTCTGACATACTCAGATTTTCTATTAATTTTGGACTTACTCATATTTTCATTCCAGTCTGCCAGCCTGCTTTTGAGTTCTCAATACATCACAAACCATGACAGTTTCACCCGGAGGGAGATGACACAAATTAAGTCTTACTGTTAGGTATAATTCACCTGACCTGGCTTTCTGTTTGATTAAGTGTTAAATACAAATACAAAACATTGTTGTGGGAGATCTTTTTTCCTTCTATGCTGTATCCCAAGCTTTGAATCTCTCACAGAGCATTGTTTAATCCATGATCTGAAAATAGAGTCTTGCTCACAAAAACAAAAATCTATCAAGAGATAGACCTCTGGGTAAACTGATAAGCCAGGGCAGGAGAGAAATGAACAGATGATAACCATCAGGAAATGGTTACTACAGTGGCTTGCAAAAGTATTCGGCCCACTTTAACTTTTCCACATTTTGTCACATTACAGCCACAAACATGAATCAATTTTATTGGAATTCCATGTGAAAGACCAACCCAAAGTGGTGTACACGTGAGAAGTGGAACGAAAATCATACATGATTCCAAACATTTTTTATAAATAAATAAATAACTAAAAAATGTGGGGTGTGCGTAATTATTCAGCCCCCTTTGGTCTGAGTGCAGTCAGTTGCCCATAGACATTGCCTGATGAGTGCTAATGACTAAATAGAGTGCAAATGTGTGTAATCTAATGTCAGTACAAATACAGCTGCCCTGTGACAGCCTCAGAGGTTGTCTAAGAGAATGTTGGGAGCAACAACACCATGAAGTCCAAAGAACACGCCAGACAGGTCAGGGATAAAGTTATTGAGAAATTTAAAGCAGGCTTAGGCTACAAAAAGATTTCCCAAGCCTTGAACAACCCACGGAGCACTGTTCAAGCGATCATTCAGAAATGGAAGGAGTATGGCACAACTGTAAACCTACCAAGACAAGGCCGTCCACCTAAACTCACAGGCCGAACAAGGAGAGCGCTGATCAGAAATGCAGCCAAGAGGCCCATGGTGACTCTGGACGAGCTGCAGAGATCTACAGCTCAGGTTGGGGAATCTGTCCATAGGACAACTATTAGTGGTGCACTGCACAAAGTTGGCCTTTATGGAAGAGTGGCAAGAAGAAAGCCATTGTCAAAGGAAAACCATAAGAAGTCCCGGTTGCAGTTTACCACAAGCCATGTGGGGGACACAGCACACATGTGGAAGAAGGTGCTCTGGTCAGATGAGTCCAAAATGGAACTTTTTGGCCAAAATGCAAAACACTATGTGTGGCGGAAAACTAACACTGCACATCACTCTGAACACACCATCCCCACTGTCAAATATGGTGGTGGCAGCATCATGCTCTGGGGGTGCTTCTCTTCAGCAGGGACAGGGAAGCTGGTCAGAGTTGATGGGAAGATGGATGGAGCCAAATACAGGGCAATCTTGGAAGAAAACCTCTTGGAGTCTGCAAAAGACTTGAGACTGGGGCGGAGGTTCACCTTCCAGCAGGACAACGACCCTAAACATAAAGCCAGGGTTACAATGGAATGGTTTAAAACAAAACATATCCATGTGTTAGAATGGCCCAGTCAAAGTCCAGATCTAAATCCAATCGAGAATCTGTGGCAAGATCTGAAAGCTGCTGTTCACAAACGCTGTCCATCTAATCTGACTGAGCTGGAGCTGTTTTGCAAAGAAGAATGGGCAAGAATTTCAGTCTCTAGATGTGCAAAGCTGGTAGAGACATACCTGGCAGCTGTAATTGCAGCAAAAGGTGGTTCTGCAAAGTATTGACTCAGGGGGCTGAATAAAAACGCACACCCCACTTTTCAGTTATTTTATTTGCAAAAAATGTTTGGAATCATGTATGATTTTCGTTCCACTTCTCACGTGTACACCACTTTGTATTGGTCTTTCACGTGGAATTCCAATAAAATTGATTCATGTTTGTGGCTGTAATGTGACAAAATGTGGAAAAGTTCAAGGGGGCTGAATACTTTTGCAAGCCACTGTATGGAGGAGCTGCAAGACACTGTACTGTTTAGGGAGATAAAACAAAAAAATCAGCATTTCCTCACAACTCAATCAAGTGACCAGTCTCTAATTACAGGTGAAAAATGATGATGATGATGATGATGATGATGATGATGATGATGATGATGATGGCTTACAGCTAATGAAAACCCAAAATTTTAAATCTCAGAAAAATAGAATATCGTGAAAAGGTTCAATATTTTAGGCTGAAAGTTTCACACTCTAATCAGTTAATTAATCCAAAACACCTACAAAGGGTTCCTGAACCTTTAAATGGTCTCTCAGTTTAGTTCAGTATGAATCACAATCTTGGGGGAGACTGCTGACCTCACAGTTGTGCAGAAAACCATCATCGACACTCTGCATAAAGGGGGAAAGCCTCAAGAGGTAATTGCAAAAGAAGTTGGATGTTCCCAACGTGATGTATCAAAGCACATTATTAGAAAGCTATGTGGAGGGGGAACAGTGTGAAAGAAAAAGGTGCACAAGCAACAGGGATGACTGCAGTCTGGAGAGGATTGTCAGGAAAAGGCCATTCGAAAGTGTTGGGGACCTTCACAAAGAGTGGACTGGGACTGGAGTTAGTGCATCAAGAGCCACCACACGCATACGGATCCTGGATATGGGCTTCAAATGTTGTATTCCTTTTGTCAAGCTGTTCCTGAACAACAAACAACTTCAGAAGCATCTACCTAGGCTAAAGAAAAAAAGAACAGCAAATGTTACATCTCATTTGAAAACCAAGGTCCCAGAGTCTGGAGGAATAATGGAGAGGCACACAATCCAAGATGCTTGAAGTCCAGTGTAAAGTTTCCACAGTGTTGGGATTCATTTTCCACAAACTGAATGGACTGCGTCTCCCAGCATCCCTTGCGGCGCCCTCAACACATCCTCATTGGTCTGTGGCCAGTGATGACATCACAGACTTAATAAAGGGGAGCAGAACATGAAATCATTGTCGTTCCCCTGTTCATTGCTGAGCTGAATGGAGATGATCAATTGAATTAGCTAGCAATTGAATTAGCTAGCCACTTTCCCTCTTTTGATCCAACCTGCTGGATCAGGAAACAACTTCCCTGAAAACTGTACCTAGGAAGTCTGCTAGCATCTGAGTTATACCAAGATAGCTCTCTGAAGACAATTCCGGTTATTGCCTGCATTTGGACGCGTCCATCTCTGACCTGGGCTGTGCATGGCCCTTTTACCACCGTTTGATCACTTTCGTTCCCTTTTCTCCATGGTTCACACCAGTCCATCGTGGACTGGTGTGGACAGAAGAGAATCATCGCCAAGTAGGATTTCTGCTGAGTCTGGGTAGAGGAGGTAGGTCCGTCGGGTTTTTTTGATTCCGTCTTTCTATTGGTTGATATAAGTTTGTGAACTTGTAAACCACTGTTTACTCGTAACCAATTAGCGTCGCCGCACGCTGGCCTTGAGTGCTGTATGCCCTGTGTTGTAAACTGGTTGTCGCTAGAAGCAGTGCTATATCTCATCTTTCTTTCTTTTCCTTTTATTCTGTAAACGTCAGTTGATTGCAGCCATACTGCCACCTGTCTGGGCCGGCTGCCCACATAGACCAGGTCGCGTGGTGTCCATCGTCTTCTAAAACTAGAGCTAATTGTCCCTTTGTTTCCATATCATCTCCACTGTGGTGTGAGTCTGGCCTTTGAAGCCCATGTTTTCCAGCCTGTGTTTCATTGCTTCACAGAGTGGAGCACGGGACCGATAAGAGCAAAGACTTTATAATCGTCCCCCCACACACACTCCCCTCTTTCTTTCTCTCTCTCTCTCTGGAGAAATTTGCCACTGACAAATCCATGGACAGGATAATTACTTCTGTTAAAAAGATACCTCTTTCTGATAAAACTCTTGTTCACCGTGTCCATGTTTTGGCAGAGGACGTCCAGCGACTTCCGTCAATGGTGAGATCAAAGAAGCCAGATACATATCGCTGGCTATTGACGAGTCCACCGACAATACTGACATTTCCCAAATGTGTGTTATTGTCAGATATTTTGATGGAAAAGATTTGAAAGAAGAGCTGCTGGCATTGATTCTACTGGAAGGCATCACCACTGGCACTATTATCTTTGATAAGCTCGATGAGCAATTTCAGAAGCATGGATTGTCATTTGAAAAAGTCATTCTGCTTGTCACAGATGGTGCTCCTGCCATGATTGGCCGAAACAGGGGACTAGTGAGCAGAATTAAGACTGTCGCTCCCAACGTTATCGCAGTTCACTCTCACACAAACAGTGCTGTGTGCAAAATTAAGTGGCGATCCTAAAGAGGTTATGGACAAAACAATGACAATAATTAACTTCATCAGAGGGAATTCAAGCATAAAACCCTGTTTATTTCGAAAGTTTGTGCAAGAATCAGAAGCCTCTCACGATGATCTTTTACTCCACAGCGACATACGCTGGCTGAGTAAGGGGAAAACACTGGAGCGTTTCGTTGAGCTCAGAGATCAAATTGTGGATTTTTTAATGCAAAGTCAATCAAATGCGGCAGCTGACCCACTGAGCCCCACGCATACATGTACATTGCATTTTTAATGGACATATTTTCCCATTTGAACACACTGAATCTACAACTACAGGGAAAAGAAAAAATCTTGGTGGAAAAACTTGATGCCTTTGGAAAAAAAATTGTATCTTTTCCAAACAGATATGTTGTTGGGGAGGCTGCTTCACTATAGCACACTTAAGACAGTTTGTCACAGCAAGGTCAGGGAGAACATGAAGACATTTATCACACAGCTGAGGGAAAATTTCTCTGCCAGATTTGAGGATTTTGCCATTTCCAGGGATTTCATTGGATTCATGCGAGACCTGTTCACTATCAGCCCAGGTGGAGAATTTTCTGCCAATGTGAGAAAGGTGATGCCGCTTGACGAGGCAGCTATTCAAAGTGAACTGATTGAAATCTAGGCTGCAGGTGACATGAAGGTAGCTCTCCGTGGTGCTGAAAGCTTGAGCGCCTTTTGGGTGGCTTGTCCCCAAGAGTATGACACCCTGAAGACGCTGGCCATTTATGTGGTCACCACGTTCGGATCAACATACTCCTGTAAAGCTGCTTTCTCAAAAATGAACTCTATAAAAATGCATAAGAGGAATCGTCTGTCAAACCAGTCTTTGGAAGACTGCTTACGCATAAGCCTGACTGCTGCCAAGCCCAATGTTAAGAGAATAGTGTCGGAGAGGAAATGTAACTTCTCCCATTAACCAAACGTAAGTATTCCGAGGCCTGTGCTTTTATTTGTTTGCTTTTTGTTGTCCTTCCTTTGCACTTCAGCACCACGGTGTTACCGCATGGTGAGCTGCTCCTGCGCTCCACATCCACCTTCTCTCTCTACAATGTTTAAAAAAAACTTTGTTCTTTTTCTCAGGCCTCTTGTCTCCTCAGCATTCTTTATTGCTACTCGTGTTTGGTGTGTTTGACTAGCCTTAAGTTTCCGCTGTCTTTTCATACTTTGGTGTGGTTTTAGTATCGCAACCACTGCTGTTATTAGTATCACAGACTGTTTATTTGTTATGTAAGGAAAAATCTTACTGTTGTTGCCTCCTTATTATCCTTTTTTGCTGTTATAAAAAAAGCGCATTATCATTGTTATTTTTTCCCCAAGGGAGCATTTTATGTAATTTCATTTTACCTACATTCAGCTTGTTTCCTCCCTTAACGACAATTCTTTTAGTTGGCTCTGCCTACCAACCAGGTTAATATTGTTTACTTGTACACGCGTTGCTTTCCTCCCGTGAGCGTTTGTTGTCGCTGAGACACCGCTATTCGCTATTGTGGTGGGAAGCGCCAGAATGGACATTCTAAGAACTGCTGCAGATAAAATAACAAAAGATATGTTGAATGAGAGCAATGAGTTTGTAGTCATTTCTAATTAAAGACAGTTTTTTTCAGTTTGTTTAATTTGATTTAGAAAAAACATATGACAGGCAGTTTTCACTATTCCTGATTCAGTGACATTGGGGGGCCGGGAGTGGCCCGAGGGTGGCCAGTTGACATTCACTGCTGTAGAGAATCTATCAAATCAAATCAAATCAAGCTTTATTTATAAAGTGCTTTTCATACACAAATTGCAGTTCAAAGTGCTTTACAGAATTAATAAGAAACCCACACAAACCACGTTCCCATCCCTCCCCCACAAATTTAAAAGCACGATCATAGTTTTACCCCCCTCCCCCCAACCCAACCCTCATGCAAGTACCCACAAAAATAACATTAAAAAGGACAATTTACAGATAAGCAAGGTAAGGAAGCGCCATGAAGGGAACCATCTGCACCGGCAACAGCAGATCAACAGCAGCCGCTAAGGCACGGACCCAGGACGCCCAGAAGAGGCGAGGCCGAGACACCCACCTCCACCAAGCGCTACCTGGTGAGCACCCAGGCAGCCACAGCCGACCACCACTCCTGAGAGTGAGGGCTCCCACAGTGGAAAGACTATTAAAATAACAAGTTAAAGTAAAGTAAACCTGAACGTTCTCTGCAGCCCTGAGGTCCTCCGGCAGCCTTCATCAGGACAAGTGCTGCTGAATTTTGTAGAAGTTGTAAACTGGATATATTCGTTTTGGGAAGACCGGAAAGGGCATTACAGTAGTCAATTCTACTGGTGATAAAAGCATGCATCAGAGTCTCTGTGTTGGCCTGAGAGAGAATGGGGCAGACTCTGGCAATGTTCTTTAGACAATAAAAACCTATTTTAGTGATGTTTTTAATGTGAGGGATAAAAGTCAGCTCAAAGTCAAAAATCACGCCCAGAGTTTTCACTTGGAAAGACTGATTAAAAGACAGTGACCATCTCTTCCGAGGACAGTGCCAAGAGGGAGCATATAAAGGTTAAAAAGCACTGGGCCTAAAATTGAAAGCTGGGGCACATCACATGTAGTCTTGTGGACCCTAGAGGAGCAGGTATCTAAACTTACCATAAAAGTCCTGTCTGGGAGATAGGATGTGATCCATTTGTGAACAGCACCAGAGAGGCCTGTCATTTCTAAACGGGTTAAAAAAATATTGTGGTCAACTGTATCAAAGGCAGCCCTTAGATCCAGTAGAACCAACACTGTAATCTTCTGTGCACCATAGCTTAATCTAAAATCATTTAAAATCTTCAAAACTGTGTCAGTGCTGTGGTTCACCCTGAAACCACACGTCTCCAGGACATTGTGTTTATTAATAAAATCATTCAGCATAACTAAAACCAGCTTTTCTAAAATTGTGCTTAAAAATGGTAAGGTAGATACAGGTTGAACGTTATTAAAATCATTGAAATCAAAATTGCTATTGTTCAACAGGGGCCTCACCACCGCCCCTTTAAAGGCGGCAGGAAGGACCTCCGCCTGTAGGAAGCAATTCATCAAGGAGAAAATCTCATCTCTAAAAGATTCATAAAATTGCTTAAAAAAAGAAAAGGGAATTGGGTCCAAAAGACATGTGGTGGGCTTCACTGCGGAGAAAACTTTGTCAAGAATCTTAGCTTCCACAAGGACAAAACAGTCCAGCGTTTCCTCTGGTAAAGACACGATCAGATTTGTTTAAAACCATGTTAATATTGCATCTGATGGTGTCTACCTTCCCTCTGAAGAGCATTTGAGGGGGTTTTCTGTAATGCAGTAGCTAGGTGATGACAACATCTGTCTATTGAAATGGAGCCCATCCGCCCCAAAAGAGATGCCTCCTGCCCCAGAAAATGTTAAAATTATCTATAAAACCGATGTACATCACAGTGGTAGAGGAAAGTCAAGTATTCAGAGATAAAAGTTTGCTAAAATGACCAATTCCTCTGCCAGCGGTGGGAGTGGGGCCAGAGATAAAAACGGACACATGTGAGTTTTTAAAAAGTTTAAAAAGGTGGATAAAATCATGCTTCAGGAGCTCAGACTGCTGCTTACGAATGTAATTGGTGCCAGCGTGAATTATAACTTGGAATCTCCAATTATGAGTGTGGTGGGAAGCAGATCTCCAGGTTTTTGAGTCTGGGCAGAGGATTTGTCACCATCTCGGACTTGTTGAATGTTGGGCAGAGAAGCATCCCCAGGACTGCAGCGATGTGGATTCTGCGTCGAGGACATTTTCCGCGGGTTTGGGGTGAAGTGGAGCACTTCCCGGTGAATTCTGGCTGCGGTCCTGGGTTTGGTGTGACGTGGAGGGCTGCGGGAGTCCGACTGCTGCACCGGCTGCTGGGAGGGATTAGGCTGTAAGCCTGCAGAGCTACGAGGGCCAGGGGCCATAAGAGAAAGCAGGTCCGGGTCCAAGGCACCAAAAGTGTTTGACAGTGGCAAGCCGGTTGGAGGAGAGCGGTGGCCGCTGCTCCATGCACCCCCACCACGGCAGGCCCCGACCCTGAACCAGGTAGCTGGAACCAGCAGTCCTCCTCTGCAGCAGATGTCACACGGGCATTTGGCACCCCGGGTCCACTTAGAGACCAAGCAGCACATCCCCTCTCCGCAGATTCACTGGCCTTATATGGAATGGTGCCCGCCAGGTGAGCGCTGTGGTCAGTTGCAGCAAGAGTCTGGCCAAAGATGATGTCCATGTCATGCTCGTGCTCCTGGATTTGGTGAGGGGTTGAAATCCTCTGCTCCAGCTCCAGAACCTTCTGGCTTGGCATGAGGCAGCCATCCCACCCTGGGCTGCAGGTGAGTGGAGGCATGTTGGGGGAAAAGGTATTCCACGCACTACACCCCCCACAAAAACCCCACTTCCGATAAAAGCAACCGATGAGTAAAAAGTTACCAATGATAAAATCAGTTAAAACCAGTCTTATGTCACGTTCACACCGGTCAGCGCGTCCAGGCATCAAATCGCTCAAACGGATGAAAGTCGGCGCTTTACAATTAAAACCCAGCTGCTTGGACACTTTGTAGTCTGCGTCGGCGCGTCAAGGAATCAGCGCATCACGTCATTACGTCAGCGTGCTGGCGTGGATTTGTCTGTTGCTAGTTGTTTACAACATGGCGGATCATTTATTTAATTAATGAAGCCACACAAGTCAGACAACGTCGTCTAAACACATAAGAAAGTTAAAAGAAAAATGTTTAACTGCTTACCTGGCACTCAAATACCCTCCGATATCTTCCTTCAAATAAGATCTGATCTCTTCCTGTCTTTGTAAAAAGACGAAGACAGGTCACACAATTCATGAACATTACACACAGTGACGGTTAGTTGATCCTCCATCCTGAATGAAAAACTTGCCGATCCACCCATGGAAGGAGTAACTACATCAATACAAAGAGTCGCTCTGATTGGTTGACGCCCCGCGTTTGCTGCCCAAAAGTTCAGTTTTCCCAACTTCACGCAGCAGCTGCACCGATGGTCCGTCAGCGCATCCGGGCAGCAGCCGCGTGGACCCGCTGATGCCAGCTGCGCCGATGCACGCGACTTGCTGCGGGGCAGCTTGGCGCCCACTAGATGCGTAGGTACTATAGACTTGCATGTAATCTAGCTGCCCTGCTGCCTGGACGCGCTGACCGGTGTGAACGTGCCATTACAAGAAAGTTTAAAAACCAGTTGAAACAGTGTTTGTTGGGAGCAGGTCTTGGCAGGTCTCACTAACAATCAGTCAGTGTTAGAATTCTGACTTGCCTCTTTGGCCAGGAGGCTACTGCTCCTGTGCCCTAAAGCGTTTGTCAGCCTGCGGCTGCTGTAGTCTCCGTTAGCTGAGGCTACCTGCACCTTGCTGTTCTAGGGTAGAGTGTTGCAAGCTTCCTACACATCTTACCATTCCAACAACAATTATCTTAACAACCTCACACCTCCAGGTGTCAAATTAGCATAGACACCTACTCCACACTACCCCATGACACAAATAATATGGGGCATTGCCAAGAGAAAGATGAGAGACATTAAAATTGACTCAAGATGGCCTCCACGAGGTTTGCCGTGGTACGAGCTCTTCTCTTGTCTCTGTCACTACTGTCTGTCTTGTTGGTCAAATAGCCATTTTATGTGACATACACCTGCTGGGAGTTATTCTGCCTCAGGGACAATCACTACACTATTGATAAGGATGTGATGTACACTCTTCCTCCTGAGATAACAACAAACATCCCAGCGTATCCAGGCTCCTGGAAACACAAGCCGGCAAAAAACAAAAAAACAAACAAAAAAACACAGAGCAGGTGTACACTGCAATTTTAGGAAGCGACCATACCGACCACCACTACCAGCCCTGCTTCTCACCAACGTAGGATCATTGAAAAATTATAATGGATGAACTTCTCCTTCTTCTCCAAGCCAACAAGGATTACAAGGTTTGCTCTGCCCTCTGCCTCACTGAGACCTGGCTGGACCACACCGTGCTTGACCTGGCTGTAACTCTTCCCGGCTTCTCTCTACACTGCGCCGACAGCTCAATCAAGCTATCAACAAAAACCAAAGGTCGCGGCACATGTGTGATGGTGAATTAACGATGGTGTGACAACACAGAGCTCAAGCGTTACTGCAGTCCTTACATGAAATATATTGCTGTGAAGTGCAAACTCAATTCAATTCAATTCAGTTCATTTATATAGCGCTGATTTACAACAGATGTCATCTCAAGGCACTTTACAAGAAGTCGTTTCAATACATTTATACAAACATTTCAATCAGTTAAAAAGTTTCCTATTTAAGGAATCCCAGCAGATTGCAACAGTCATTGGTGTGAGGTTGGGCCCCGTTGATGCAGACTTGCCAACCACAGCAATCCTTCAGCAATCCCTCATACTGAGCAAGCATGTAGCGACGGTGGAGAGGAAAAACTCCCCTTTAACAAGAAGAAACCGCCAACAGAACCAGGCTCAGTCAGAGCAGCCATCTGCCACGACCGTCTGGGGGTTTGAGAAGACAGAACAGAGACACAGAAGTGTTCTGTTACTGGGAGCATCATCCCAGTCGATGCCCCCCGTCCAACAGGGCATTGCAGCCAAGCAGGATACCAGATCAGGTATATCTTCTATGGACAAAAAAACACTGAGAGAAAATAAAGTTAACAGTCGAAATAACAGAATGTACTGTAATACAACTGGAGAGTAGGAATTAGCAGAGTGAAGATAATTGGTAAGTCTGTCCTCCAGCTGTCTAAGCCTATAGCAGCATAACTACAGAGATAGCTCAGGATGGCATTAGCTACTCTAACTATAATCTTTATCAAAAAGGAAAGTTTTAAGCCTGGCCTTGAAAGTAAACAGAGTGTCTGCCTCACGCACTAAAACTGGGAGCTGGTTCCACAGGAGAGGAGTCTGATAACTAAAAGATCTGCCTCCCATTCCACTTTTAGAAATCCTAGGAACTACAAGTAAACCTGCAGTCTGAGAGCGAAGTGCTCTGTTGGTAACATATGAAACAATTAGATTTCTGATGTATGATGGAGCGTGATTATTAAGGGCTTTATTTGTAAGAAGGAGGATCTTCAATTCTATTCTGGATTTAATGGGGAGCCAATGAAGGTAAGCTTAAACAGGAGAAATGTGATTTCTCTTTTTATTATTCATCAGAACTCTTGCTGCCGCATTTTGGATCGAATGAAGGCTTTTAATGGCATTTTGTGGACTACCTGATAGTAAGGAATTACAGTAGTCCAGCATGGATTATTTTCTCAGCATCACTCCTGGACAGGATGTTTCTACTTTTAGCAATATTCCGGAGGTGTAAGAAAGAAATCCTAGAAACCTGTTTAATGTGGGATTTAAATGTCAAGTCTTGGTCAGAAATAACGCCAAGGTTCTTTACGTTATTACTGGAGGCCAATGGTATCTTTGCCATCCAGATGAAGTGATTGACTAAGCAGTTTCTTTTTTAGAACTTCTGGTCCAAAGACAGCAACTTCTGTCTTGTCAGAATTTAAAAGCAAAAAGTTTAGATTCATCCATGTTTTTATGTCTTCCAGACATGCCTGTAATCTACCTAGCTGACTGGGTTCATCAGGATTTATGGATAAATATAGTTGTGTATCATCGGCTTAGCTGTGGAAATCTAAGGTCATCCTGAGCTATCTCTGTAGTTATGCTTCTACAGGCTTTAACTGCTGGAGGACATACTTACCAATTTTCTTCACTTTACTACTTTTCTCTTCCACTACTCTTCAGTTACTTTATTTTTCTGTTACTCTGACTGTTAACTTTGTTTTCTCTCAGTGTTTTTCTCTCCATAGAAGCTACAGCTTGTCTGGTATCCTGCTTAGCTGCAATGCCCTGTTGGGACGGAGGGCATCCCGGTAACTGAGTGTCCCCCGTGTCCTGTTATCATCTGTTCTTTAAACATAGAAAGTACTCTTACAACAGTTCTTTTGTTCTTTCTGTGTCTCTGCTCTGTCTTCGCATACCCCCAGACGGTCGTGGCAGATGGCCGCTCGTACTGAGCCAGGTTGTGCTGGAGGTTTCTTCCTGTTAAAGGGGAGTTTTTCCTCTCCACTGTCGCTACATGCTTGCTTAGTATGAGGGATTGCTGTGGTTGGAGTCTGCATGACTGCAACTGCCAGTCAATGACTTGATGCAATCTGCTGGGGTTCTTTACATAGAAAACTTTTAAACTGATTGGAATGTTTGTGTGATTGTATTGAAATGACTTTTCTTGTAAAGTGCTTTGAGATTACATCTGTTGTGAATCCATGCTTCATAAATAGTCTGAATTGAATTTAATACTCCAAAATTTCTTTAATATATCAATTAATGTATTTGTAGGTTTTCTTACATGTTTTACTTTCACACATGTACACACAACTTTCATTTTCCTCACAGTTCTTTCTTTGCTGCAGAATGTAGATGATACGTAATGGTTTCTAGGGCTTGTTTCAAAGAAACGAGTTTGATGTCACATAGGGTTGGACGGTATTCATTTTGTTTGAACTTCTGAGATTTTTTAAAGAGGCTAATAGGATATCTCGCCAAACCAGGACAAATCAAGATACAGAATATAAATTTGCGCTCTTTTGGGATTCCAGTCAAGAAGGACTGAACTACACGCGAGGAAAAACAAGAGATTGGTGTCAAAACTATTATTCACAAAATTCACTGCATCAACCCACTTCAGTTTCTAGGAGGAAGAGGAGCAGTTTCACAGCGTGGTGTTGTAACACCATATTCTAACAAAAAGTATTGCCCAGAATGCTGTCTTGGTCCATAACTCTAATGGATTGCATTGGACGGGGCCTGAACACCTGGATCCCTCTTCTTTGCTAGGAGAGAGGTGAGGTACTAGGTCTTCAACGTAATCCTGACGCTTATGTAAACATTCAGTCTAGCATCTGGGTAATTGGTGACAGTATTCCGGCTGAGGAATTAGCCTTGACCCAGGCTTATTTGAAATGCTTCAGATCAAATCTAAATAAATATAAATTCCCCATAGAAATGCTGTGATCCTGCCGTTGAACTGGTGCTACCTCCACCATCCTGAGAGAGAAGATGACTCCACGCATGTTACCCTGCCACTGCAACTGTTTGTTTCTTCAGTCAGCATGCTGCCACTGTCCTGCCCCAAGCCAAGGGCCTCCCTAGCTACTAGCAGAAAGGCATAACTAACTGGTTTTCCCCACTGTACTGTAAAGGCTCCCCTCTAATTAATGCCTTGTCCACACGTAGCCGGTTATCTCACAAAACAAATATATTTTTCTACGGTTTGGCCTATCATCCACACGAACAATTTACGGCAATGAAAACAAATATTTTTAAAAACTCTGGCCAAAGTGAAGATTTATGTTTTCTCAGTTTTAAGCATTTGTGTGTGGACAGAAATAACCAGAGTTTTCGGCTCTGCAATGTCACTTTCCACAACAAAAATGCTCCCACATCATTTGTGCGACCTGTGTTTACATTAAGAAACAACGTTTATGCCCTAAGAGATGTGTTGGCATCATCAATTGTCCAAGCGCTTTTTTGTTTGCTTGTTTTTACAACTGCTTTTACTGCTGTATGCAGAAGTTAGAACATAGAAAGTTACTCTGAGTGGAAAGGATTTGGGGGAACTACTGTCCCCTACAGCTTTGGCAAGTCTATGAATGTGCTTAACAATGCACTATGCGGTTAGGTGGACAGATATATTTTTTTAAACAAGGTGGTGAGAATATTCGTTTAAAAAAAATCCCAGCTACGTGTGTACATGGTCTAAGGCTACCTTTGTTCATCTGAGCTTTCTTTGTTCTTAAGAACTTTAGCTTAATAACACAGGATTCAGAATTAGTTTGGGATCAAACAACATAAAAATTGTTTTTTATTGTGAATTTGTTTGTGTTTTTGCTTGTTTGTTGATAGTTAAAACTGTTCTAGGCTGGAGCAGGGCTTACAGCAAGCTGGAATTGAGGCTATCGGTGATTCAAACTTTATTTGGTAAGTGTTTGATTACTGATAGTTTTGTGGCATCAACTTGTTCCATTTTGTTATTTTTCCTTTCCTATTTTTTATGGCATCAAAACGATGCCAGCTTAAAATGAAACTGAAAAGAAATGTTGGCACAGAAATTAAAAATTGGCATTGAAAAATTTAATTGTAACTGAAAATATTAATTTTGAATCTGAAATAAATGTAGTGAAAATTCCTGTATTGAAAATGAAACAAAAGTTGAAAGTGAAAAAAGTTTCTATGAAAGTCAAAATATTTACATTGAAAAAAATAACTCACCTACAATCAAGTTTTCATTTCATAATTAGCATTTCAGCTAATTAGCATTTCAGCTAATTTTGGCTAACATTTCCATTTAAACTAATTTTTAACGTACTGAAAGGATTTAATTATTGATTAAAAAAAATGTCTGTTTGCCAACATGATTTCACTAGCATTTTAGCTAAAACTAGCATTTTAGCTATTTTTAGGTGATATCGGTGTTATAGTTTATTGTTGATTTACTGAATAGACTTGTTAGTGTTTCCCAACATGCTACCCCTAGCGTTTTAGCTAACATTAGGAATTTAGCCTTTTTTAGGTAACAGTGCAATCTTAGATCATTTTGAAAGTTTTGCTATGTGGTAGGGTTGGCAGACTATTTCTCATTCTGCTGATTCTCCTTCTTACACTTCAGCAAGTCTTCTGCAGTTGATTTCGAATACTTCAGCTATTTTCTGCAAATAAATTCAGCTTACAGCATTCACAAAGCATTTTCAATAAATGCAACTTTTTCTATTTCTAAGATATCTAAGACATCGTATTACAGCAAAATCCACTGCTATAACTTTCTGTAATGTTTATTTTGATATAACGTTAAAATGAGTTACTTTTTGCTTCTTTTCTTCGGATGCACCGTTTAAAGCCATACTCTATTCGCAACTTTCATGATATTTGCTCTCTGTCGCCCTCTTCAGGCTTGCCGCACAACATCCCTGTCGTAAAATCAAATCTCTCTGTTGCTCATAGGAGGAATGTTTCAGTGGCTGCTTTCCAAATCGCTTGCCCAAACAACAAACAAGCGCCGTTTCAGTTCGCAATTCAACTGTAACAATGGGGATAATTTAGAGTAAAGACCTCACTGCTAGGTATTCAGTTTCTGGGGGAGGTTGGGGTAATTGGAAAAACAGTGGGATTAGATACAGAGAACGTCTAAGCGCCACGTAGCAAACACCTCCCGACACTAGAATCAGCCTAAATCTTTAGGTGTTTTTAGGAAAAAATCAAAGAAAAATTTAAATCACTAGCTTGACAAAACCAAAAGAAAAAAGTTTGACTACTGAAATACAGCGACTATGCCGGAGTTTGCAGCTTCATCTACAGAACCGAGTCTTACACGTTAGCATCACATTAGCCTCTAGATGGCTAACAGAGATCGATTCGGTTGTGTAATTCACATTACTACTTTAAGGCATACCATGCAAACTATGTTCATCCACCTCCACACATTGAATTAATAGCTTTCTCAGGACTGTATAACAACATCATGCCAGACAAACCACTATAATCCTGGTGAAACCGATCCATTAGCAGCACGGCTAACTCGGCGTCCATAGTACATGACGTTCGTTCCAAAATAACTCTCCAACGAGGAAAAAACGGCCCAATATTTACTCTGGTCTTTGCTCTCTCTCTATCACATTCTTTTTCTCTTTTTCTAGCTTCTTCTGATATGGGATTTCTTGGTCTCTTTGGTGGATCAGCCATCTCTACAGTCTAAACAGCGAGGCTGTATGACTCTGCCGTAAAGCAGAACACTTCCAGCGGCGGGTCGCCGCTCAAAAGTTCTATAGCGCAGAAAAAAGCCAAGGACCCCTGTAAGGTGTTGATAACTCTAAACTTTGATACACCATAACTTTCGAAAAAAACATTATATTAAGGTGTAAAAGTTGCGTAGTATGCCTTTAAATATACAGAAAAAAACAGATAAGACAAATCATGCTTCAGCCTGGTTTCTTTTTAATAATAAACGTGGAAAAAAAAAAAACAGCCAGAGCAGACGGTACAAGACGGTACAGCAAACCGGGCATTCTGAAGCTGCATGTTATACTAAAAATGTTGTAAGAAATGATTGTCATGTCCTCTGGTGAGGCAGTCAATGAGGAAGATTTTTTTCAGAGATCTGCAATTAAAGCAACAAGACTTGAATTTGATCAGTATGTCTCAGAACATTAGTTAATATAACTCAGAGGGTCTACATGCTGATTCAGCAATGAAAACAAACACACACACTCAGAGATAGGAGCCAGTTATTACCAAACAGTTCAAATCTGCTGAGTTGAAGGACTTTTGCCAATGTATGGATTTGTCCACATCAACACCAGCCATCATAAAGCTCAGGCGAACATACTGAACAAACTGTGAAACACATTTTAAAGCAGCCTGATAAATTCCTGGTTCTGATCCCAAATGTAGTGACATATGTGAACTCAGCTGTCCCAATGACGGGGAGGAACATTAGAAAACTGGGCTGATATTGGAGGGGAACCTGTGAACTACCTCTGTAGATAAGCAGCAGGAGTTAACAAAATAATTCCAGACCAAGTCATCTAAAATAAAATGGATGGGGCTAAAAGATAGTAATAACTCAGAAAAACATTAACACATGAAAAGAGCTCAATCCTGCAGCACAGCAGCCCACCAGTCATGTTTATGTGTCTAATCCTACACACAAAGACAAACACAATCTGTTGCAGATGCTGAGAATGCATTGCTACAATTAATAATAATAATATTAATAAATTAATAAATCCAGGTTTTGTTTAAATATTGGTATGTTAGTAAGGTATTAGTATTAAGGTATTAAGGTAGTATTGGTATGTTGGTAAGGAACTGTTTATAAAATACCAATCTTTTTTTATTTCATTGTGCTGGTTCTCAATTAAGATAGAGGGGTTAGATGAGCTGTAGTGACAAAGAACTACAAATCCACGTAGCTGCACCCTGATGATGTCATACTGATTAGGCTCTTACTCCTGCGATGTTTTTTTTGTTGACGGAAAATGTAATCCCTTTATTTGACACTTTCTATTTCACCACTTAGGAGATCTGCAGTCACACAATAAGATCTAATGAGAAAGGTTTACAAGTCTTCTTGCTGAAGGCCAATCTATAGTTAGTAATGGAAAAAAGATACAAAAAGTGTTTTCTGATATGGATTATGCTTTTCTAAAATGATTAGTCAGCATTCTTAGCTTCATTCCTTTCTGAGCGTTCTTTTTCTTTTTTTGAACTGATGGTTCCTACACAATCCTGACAGAGAGGTTTTAGATTTAGTTCACATAAACTGCAAAAACAAATCTACAACATATCAGATCTTTTAGTTATTTTATGAGCTTATTAATGGTTACAGGTTAATGCTAGAAAAGAAAACATTTCCTCATAGGCACTGTATATAAATCACTGTATATATTTTTGCTGCTTTTTTGCACTCTGGTACATGATATTGCAATATTACCGCCCAATCCAAGTGTTTTGTCTACTAAGCACAACAGGATTCATGTTCCATCCCAGAAAATTGTGAAAACAAGTGTTCCTTTCGAAATAGTTGCAGGTCTTTGGAAACCTTTCAGGTCCACAGACTTCAATCAATCAATTTGAATGAATAGAAATTCTAGGCTGTTGTTTGGGCCATAGGACACCATTTCTGTTCACTTTCTAGATAAGGAATTTGAACTCAACAAACCGATCTACTGTACAGTAGTTGTTTTTACTTTGGGACCCATCACAAAACAAACATGCACAACTAAAGTATTTTATTTTTCCACATTTATTATTGCTTAATCCTCACCGAGTTCTACAATACAGTTTTTCTACTTCTCTTTCATTGTTTATAATAAAACTGTTAAAAAATCTAGTTGTATTCTTTTTCTTTACTTTATGTAATTTGTATACCATGGAAAAAAATGTTATGGTAGGCACTTGTATTGGGACAGTCTTTAACCTATCTGTAAGTACCAGAGTGAGAAGAGGCTGGATGTGAGGAGGAAAGGGAGGAGGAGGAAGAGGAGCAGGTGAAGGGAAAGACCACTACGTACAAAACACAGACGATGACAAAAGGAACAAATGTAGAGACAGAAAAAAACAGAAAAAGACAAAAATATGATAGTGTAACTCAGACTATCAATGAACAACCTGACACAACCTGTAACAGGAGATGAGCCAAAAACATAAAAATGACAATAACAACAACTCACATTTGACAAGCATCTGTTTTGGTTTAATCTTTAGACTCATTGTATCCCTGTAAAATATCTAATGCATAATAAGAACATGGTGTGGGTAAAGTTATAGCAAAAGTTTTTTTTTTTCACATAAACATGAATTCAGTCAAAAACTGATGCTCTGTGTCATGATTTATTTATTTGTTTTATTGTTGGTGGGATTAATGTTGTTAATTTTGTGTTATTTTCTAAAATCCTTTGAGAAGGTCAAATGTGGCAACATTACATTAAAAAGGAAATTAGAATCCAATTGGAAGTTACACTTCACATTGTTTATTGTCTCAATGGGGGTTTAGGAAATTTCCAAGGCTCAGCAATTACAGTATAACTAGATTTTTAGAGTGCCCATTTGTGGACAGATGTAAGAAAAATATCCCATGTTTCTAGCCAGGATAGAGTAGATTCAACTGTTGCTTAACATCCATCTATCCATTATCTATCTATACCGTCTATTCAGGTTGCTGGGGGGTGGTGCCTATCTCCAGCAATCATAGTGCGAGAGGCGGGGTTCACCCTGGACACATTTTAGAGCCTTTTCTCTTCTCTTTTTCCCTTTTATTTCCTGTGAATGTCTCATGTTGCTTGTCTGCTCTGTTTTTATTGCTGTATTATTGTTGTATTCTGTTCAGCGCCTTGGGTGCCTCTTTGATCACTGAAGGCGCTATATAAATAAAGAATGATGATAATGATGATGGACAGGTCGCCAGTCCGTCACAGGGAACACAGAGACACACAGGCTAGACAACCATACACACTCATACCTAAGGGCAATTTAGAAAGACCAATTAACCTAACAGTTATGATTTTTGGACTTTGGGAGAAGAAGTGAGAGTACCCGAAGGGAATCCACAGGGAGAACATGCAAACTCCATGCAAAAAGACCCCAGGCTGGGATATGAACCCAGGACCTTCTTGCTGCAAGGCAACAGTGCTACCAGCTCTGACACTGTGCAGCCCCTGTTGCTTAACAGTACAAGCAAAACATGCAGCTGCAGTAGACAGAGTACTTGATGTGTTCAAAATAAATCACAATAAGAGGTTGCATTTCACTTATTTAGTTACACAGAATTTACAGTATATACAGTCGCATAATTAGGCAACTTTGCTTTATTTTAATTAAGCTAACCTAAGAAAATGTGATCATCAACATAAAGCAAGAGCAGAGCTGCAACATGTACCAATCCAATAAGAACAAATAACGTGAGAAAGAGTGAGACGTTCTGAACAAAGCAACATTTACGGCAGCTCTGTTCTTCACCAGCAATAAAGACATGGTGTAACATTTTTATCTGGAAATATTTAAGTTTAGCGCAAAATAATGTTAATATCCTATTGTGGTAACACTAAGAATGTGACAAAAAGTCAGATTAGGTTTGTGAGATAACAGATGAGGAAGAAAGTTAAAAAGTTCATAATGAGCATATTAACTTTGCATTGTTATTGTAAACAGTACATGTTGTAATGATTATGACTACTAGGGGGGTGCTAATGTTATATAAAAGTTGTACTGAGGCATTGGCCTGCGGAACCCTGCTGGATCCAAACTGCATCGTCTTACCGCACAGGATAGCTCCACTATTGGAACTTTTGGGTAATTTTACCAGACCTTCCCGATATGCGCATGTCCCCATTACACTGGGCCGGCTTGAAAAATTCATTTTCTAGGCCATTTCAGGAACCACCCAATTACCTGCATTGGGGTATGTACTCGGATATGACCTGGTAGGGTTGACGGGAGGGACTGTGGTTAACTGGTGCTGACTGGTTACAGCCATCTACTGATATAATTTCCCACCGAGTTAAAAACTCAGTGGGAAATGATACCCGCAGATGTCGCCAAACCGGTTTTGTAAAACGGACGAAACAGTATATTACAACATAGCAAACAGAAATGCAGTAACCATCCCTGCTTCTTCCTTGGGTGATCTACAGGTCCTTCTCAAAAAATTAGCATATTGTGATAAAGTTCATTCTTTTCCATAATGTAATGATAAAAATTAAACTTTCATATATTTTATATTCATTGCACACCAACTGAAATATTTCAGGTCTTTTATTGTTTTAAAACTGATGATTTTGGCATACAGCTCATGAAAACCCAAAATTCGTATCTCAAAAAATTAGCATATTTCATCCGACCAATAAAAGAAAAGTGTTTTTAATACAAAAAAAGTCAACCTTCAAATAATTATGTTCAGTTACGCACTCAATACTTGGTCGGGAATCCTTTTGCAGACATGACTGCTTCAATGCGACGTGGCATGGAGGCAATCAGCTTGTGGCACTGCTGAGGTGTTATGGAGGCCCAGGATGCTTCGATAGCGGCCTTAAGCTCATCCAGAGTGTTGGGTCTTGCGTCTCTCAACTTCCTCTTCACAATATCCCACACATTCTCTATGGGGTTCAGGTCAGGAGAGTTGGCAAGCCAATTGAGCACAGTAATACCATGGTCAGTAAACCATTTACCAGTGGTTTTGGCACTGTGAGCAGGTGCCAGGTCATGCTGAAAAATGAAATCTTCATCTCCATAAAGCTTTTCAGCAGATGGAAGCATGAAGTGCTCCAAAATCTCCTGATAGCTAGCTGCATTGACCCTGCCTTTAATAAAACACAGTGGACCAACACCAGCAGCTGACATGGAACCCCAGACCATCACTGACTGTGGGTACTTGACACTGGACTTCAGGCATTTTGGCATTTCCTTCTCCCCAGTCTTCCTCCAGACTCTGGCACCTTGATTTCCGAATGACATGCAAAATTTGCTTTCATCCGAAAAAAGTACTTTGGACCACTGAGCAACAGTCCAGTGCTGCTTCTCTGTACCCCAGGTCAGGCGCTTCTGCCGCTGTTTCTGGTTCAAAAGTGGCTTATAGCCCATTTCCTGCACATGCATGTGCACGGTGGCTCTGGATGTTTCTACTCCAGACTCAGTCCACTGCTTCCGCAGGTCCCCCAAGGTCTGGAATCGGTCCTTCTCCACAATCCTCCTCAGGGTCCGGTCACCTCTTCTCGTTGTGCAGCGTTTTCTGCCACACTGTTTCCTTCCCACAGACTTCCCACTGAGGTGCCTTGATACAGCACTCTGGGAACAGCCTATTAGTTCAGAAATTTCTTTCTGTGTCTTACCTCTTGCTTGAGGGTGTCAATGATGGCCTTCTGGGCAGCAGTCAGGTTGGCAGTCTTACCCATGATTGCGGTTTTGAGTAATGAACCAGGCTGGGAGTTTTTAAAAGCCTCAAGAATCTTTTGCAGGTGTTTAGAGTTAATTAGTTGATTCAGATGATTAGGTTAATAGCTCGTTTAGAGAACCTTTTCATGATATGCTAATTTTTTGAGATAGGAATTTTGGGTTTTCATGAGCTGTATGCCAAAATCATCAGTTTTAAAACAATAAAAGACCTGAAATATTTCAGTTGGTTTGCAATGAATCTAAAATATATGAAAGTTTAATTTTTATCATTACACTATGGAAAAGAATGAACTTTATCACAATATGCTAATTTTTTGAGAAGGACCTGTACCTGCAAGCAGCCATTCAGGAGGTAAACTCAATTGAGGATGTTCTAACATCAGTTCACAGCTGTTTCAGGTGGAAAACACAAACAGTGAAATAGTTCTGTCAGAAGCTACAAATCATATGCTAACTTCAGCTTGGAACAATAGGAGAAAATATGTGCTAACGTTATTTAGTTAAACTATAACTTGAGAAAAATGTTAGAAGGGTTAGTGATCACTCTCAGATACTCTTAAATTCATTTAAGCACAAAAATCAGTGACATCTGAGCACTTTAGACCTTCTCTGCTGACCCTGCTTCTTCTGTGATTTTAAGCATTCCACTAATTTGTGGCTTCGCTGCTGTGAATTCTAATTGCTTTCTATTAAGTTTATTGTCGAATACTTTGCTTCAAGATTATTACCCAACTGGACAATGGACACTCTATTATGCAAGAATTGTCTGTGCTCCAGAAAATGACACATTCTTTCACAAATGTTTGTAGAAGCAGGACACATGATTAGGTGCTGGATTTTATACATCTGCAGCCATGGAAAGGGGTGTAACAGCTTCACTCAGTGATTTAATACTTTAAATTAAAGATGTTTAGAAAGCCTACTTGGGTTGACTTACAGAGATAGCAATGAACTACTAAATTCAAGCTTTCGCAAAGTGAGTCTCATAAGACTTTTCCAGTACTGTCTAGAACTTGGTGATGAGATAGCAAAATTGTTAACTGATTTAAAACAATCAGAAAACATCCATCCACTTGTCCTTGCAGGGTCACGTGAGGGCTGGTGCCTATCTCCAGCCGTCATTGGGTCAGAGGCAGGGTACACCATGGACAGGTCACCAGTTTATCACAGGGTAACATAGAGACACAGAGGACAAACAACTATACAAACACATACTCACACCTAGGGACAATTTAGAGAAACAACTTAACCTAACAGTCAAGTTTTTGGACTGTGGGAGGAAGCTGGAATACCTGGAGAGGACCTACACCTACACAGGGAAAACATGCAAACTCTATGAAAAAAGACCCCAGGCTAGGATTTGAATCAAGAAACTCTTGCTGCAAGGCAACAGTTCTTCCAACTATGTAGCCTCAATCAGAAAACATCACATCAGTTTAAGAACTCTCAGAAAACAAAGCACAACACCATACTTTAAAATGTGATCTTATGACATTACTCTCATTGTTTTAAAGTAATGATTCCTAAGTAACTTCTTTTCCAAAACTTCAATGAATCCTATTTTTTTTAATACAATGCTTACTCTACCTGGACTATTGTAAGAACATGACCAATACAAAGTAAGACTTAATTGTCAAATGAATACAGCATGAATCGAATAATATGACAATATTATAAGCAATACTTTTAAAAAACAGGAACCACATACAGTGAAATATATGCTGTAATGGTTCTGACAGGACAAGCTGGTCATCATGCTTTACCTGTCTAATACATTTTAGAGTCTAGATATAGAGCAAAATGTGGTTTCCCCCTTAACTTTAAAACATTTAGCTTGATTTACTGTAAATGCGCTACTCTTTTGTTATAAACGTTCCTCAAAAACACTGCATTTTATCCAGATGTAAACAAAGAAGACACTTCAAAATGATATAGTAGGTACTGTATATCTGAATGTTGCATTACTTAATTTCCCTCTGGGATTATTTAAAAAAAAAAAGAATTGAATATGTAATGTTGCCACAGAAATATGGCAAAAACAGAAAAGATGGTGCGGAGCATGAATGGGACACCCTCCTAAGATCCTGTTTCAATGTCCATTAAAAATATTATTATTATTATTATTATTATTATTATTCAAATAATACCCCAACCTATGTGCATGGAAAGCCATATATCATCAGCATGTGTAATATTAAGTTTAGATGCAAAGGTATATAATTTGGCCAATATTCAGATTGTAGGTTGGTGTTTCAATTCAATTATAATGGAATAATAACAAACTAACAGAAGAAAAACAAAATGGGATTCATAATAAATTTTAATTCCTGCATGTGAATAATTGTCACACATCATGAAGACCTTTGAAAGACTCATCTTGGACCAGCACCGGCCCATGGTTCAGTCACTTACGGATCCAATCCAGCCCATGTGTTACGGACTATAAATACCTTGGTCTGATTATTGACAATAAACTGAACTTCACCAAAAACACAGATGCCATCTACAGAAAGCGACAGATCCATCTCTATCTTCTGAGGTGACTGAGGTCCTTCAAGGATTAGAATATTTGTATGAGTCTGTTATGCCCTTTTTTATGCTGTAGTATGCTGCGGCAGCAGACTGAGGGCGGTTGACACCAACAGACTCAATAAAATTATCTGTATAGCCAGTTGGTAAAGCCAGTTGGAGTGGAGCTGGACTCTCTGAGGGAGGTGCCAGAGAGGAGGAAGCTGTCCAAGCTAAAAACCATAATGGGACAGTCCTTCCCACCCTCTCCACAACATGCTGGATACCCTGAGGAGCACATTCAGTAACAGACTCATTCCGCCCTCATTGTTACAAAGAACAACACATGGAAATTTTCCCTCCTGTAGCCATCAGACTTTACAACTCTGCACTGAACAGAATGTCCAAGACATAACTCTGTCACTTCTGGCGATGTCTTGTATAAAATTATATATATATATATATATATATATATATATATATATATATATATATATATATATATATATATATATATATATATATTTCTATTTTTTATCTCTCTTACTTTTGATGTTTCACTCCAGGAGACAGAAAATAAAGGGGGAAAAAGAAAGAAGATGAAGAGAGGTAGGAAAAAAGTTAAGAGAAAGAGAGGGTGATTTGAAGATATTATAGAGGAAGGGGAATAACGAAAATATCCGAGTTCGCTTCTACACCTGCAGGACGGCAGAAAGAGGGAAAAAACCAATAATAAAACAAACCTAACAATGTGAACTGAGAACTACGCAACCACAACCCACAGATAGATATATAAATACCACAACAACGTAGGGCTGGACGATAATTCGATAGCAATATATATCGATCGATAGATGTGTGGTGCGATAGAAAAAAAAGGGGTCGATAAAAAAGTTCGATAGAAAAAACCACGTTTTGCCTGGTTTTTTCAGGTAGCTTAATACAACAATCATTACTTACTCCAAACAAATCATTACCACTGACTGGCAGCTCTGTCAGCCACCCCTCTCTCCTTTCAAACCACAAAAAGGATGAAATGATTTGAGCTGAAACATAATTTTTTGATAGTCCCTAAGCGAACCATCGCAGTAATTTCACGTCGGTCAGATGTCACAGCAAGGGAGCAGCGGAGGAAGTTGTTCCGGATAAATGTTTCAGTGACTCAGGTAAAGGTTGTATTCCGTTTTGAACCGATCCTTGACGCACTAAAACACTAAACGTAGCAATAATAAACCAAATAAAATACTACGATCAGTTGTCTTAGCAGGACTCCCTTCTCCCGGCTCGCTTTAAAAAACAGCGTTGGATAGGCCAGCGGCTGAAATGAATTAGAATAAGGCCCTGTTTACACGAAGGAAAAATGCTAAGATTTCCCTGCGGTTTGGCCTCTCATTTACACGAAAACCTAGTTTTTATCACAGAAAACGATTATTTCTAAAAACTCCGGCCAAAGCAGAGATTTGCGTTTTCTTTGTTTTAAGTGTTTGCGTGTGGACAGAAAGTTTTCAGCTCCGCAAAGTCACTTTCCGGGACAGAAATGCTCCAACATCACTTGAGCTATCTGTGTTTACACTCAGAAACAGCATTTATGCCCTCAGAGATGTGGCATCATCGATTGTCCAAGCGCTTTTTGCTTGCTAGCTTTTTCAAGTTCATGTAGATGTTAGAGGTTAGAATATAGAAAGTTACTCTGAATGGATAGGATTTGGGGAAATTACTGCCCCCTACAGGTTTGGCATGTCTATGAATGTGCTTAACAACACACTTATGCGGTTAGGTGTGGACGGAGATTTTTTTCCTAACGAGGTGGTGAAAATATTCGTTAAAGAAAAAACGTGTGCACTTAGCCTAAGCTTTATTGACAAACTAAACCAAAGGTTTGAGCCATTAATATTATAACGTGTCATAAAATGTTTAAAAGATTAAAATGCATTAAGATAAGCCTTTAATTTCAATTAGTTACAATTAAAAAATATATAATATAATGGTTAATAATATGACTTTTCTTTGTATTTACTGATGTTACTCGGGTTTCTATTTGTTTCTGTGTCTTACAAACTTATTCATGATAAAAAGAGGTGAAAAATGAATTAATTTAATTCTTAGTTAAAATTAGTTCATTGAAGAATAACAAAATGACCGGGGAGGCACTTAAAATATATTTTTTAAGTTTTGTGATATTTATCTATAATTATCTATATCGATCAATATGACTATTCCCTTTATCGATATGCTCTTTTTCTATATTGTCCAGCCCTACAACAGCGTCACTCAAAAGCTCATGGTCCTGATTACTTGTCAAGCAAAAGTGATAGGACAGAGATCACAGTTGGGAAGGTGGATGTTCCAAACGCAGAGCAAGACTGGAGCCGATGGTCCAGTTGGAGCAGGGATGGAGGACGAGCTTGGAGCAGGGCTGGACGTACCTGCTGGAACTCCACCAACAGGCTCATTGGATAAAACTCCTAGCTGTAGGAAGCAGCTGGAGTCTGGAACAGTTCAGGTGTGATGCGCTAGTGCGGATCAGGAGCTAAGCTTCAGAGCAAGGCTGATGACTGAGCCCTATAGAGGTGAGTGAGTGGAGCTTTTGAGTGTGTGGATGAGGAGATCCAGCCAATGGTTGGTGAGAAGCTCATCAGGAGCAGCTGCTCCTAGTTGGTGCAGCTCTCTCGGGGAGAGAGCTGAGATGACGCTTGAGGAGGGAGCAGTGTAAGACAGGATGAACCTTTAGGGACGTTGGGAGTTGAAGGCGATAGGTGACCGGATTGATGTGTCGGATGATTGGGTAGGGACCCACAAAGCGGGGTGTCAATTTCTGGGGCCCCGAGGGCAATCAGAGGTGCCATGTGGGGAGCCAGACGAGATCTCCGCACTGAAACGTGGGACTGGGTCGGTGACTCCGGTGGTGTTGAGCGCTAGCACGCTTGATGGATGCCCAAGCCCAGATCCACGCAGCCCTGGTTCGGCAGATGAACAATTGGGCCGCTCGAACCTCCACCTCCGGTTCCTGGTGGGAGAATAGGGGGGGCTGGTAGCCGTTGCAGACCTCAAACGGTGACAACCCAGTGGCAGAGGAGACCTGCATGTTCAGGGACAGTTCGGCCCAAATCAGTGCCTGTGGCCAGGAAGTAGGTTGCGAGGAGACAAAGCAGCGGAGGTACTTGCCCACCATCTGATTGGCCCTCTCCGTCTGTCCTTTGGCCTCTGGCCTTCCAGAACTGCGCAGTGAACTGGGAGCCTCTGTCGGAGACAATATCCTGGGGGAACCCATGGAGGCGCACTATGTGCTTGAGAACCAACTCTGCTGACCCCTTGGCCGTGGGCAGGGCGACCAGATGGACTGCCTTGGAGAAATGGTCACAAAGGTGGCAATAGTGGTCATGCCTTCAGCAGGGGGCAGGCCAGTGACGAAATTCACCCCAATATTTGACCATGGTTGAGACGGGACTGGTAGAGGACCAAGTGGACCAGTCCGGGCTGAGTAGGGGATTTTGCTCTAGCGCAGACAGAGCAAGCGCTGACAAAACTGCAGACGTCCTTCACCTTGGTGGGCCACCACAGGGCGCGGCGGATGAACCGAAGAGTACTGTTAACCCCCACATGAGCAGCCACCGGTCAACAGTGGCCCCATAGGAGGGCCTCCTGGTGGCAGCGGGTCGAGACGTAGAGGCGGTTGGGCGGCGTTTCGGGTGGTGCTGGTTCCAGAGCCAGAGCCGATCGGATGGAATCCTCCAAGGGCCATCAGAGGGCGGCCAGGACCTGATGTGGGGGGATGATGGGAGCTGGTTGGGATGGTGTAGGATCATGGGAGAAGCACAGAGAGAGAGCGTTGGCCTTCCTGTTTTTTGAACCAGGTCGATAAGAGAAGTGGAAGTTGTAGTGTTCAAAAAGGTGGGTCCACCGGGCCTGAAGGGGGTTCAGTTATTTTGCGTTCCGGATGTGGATGAGGTTTTGATGGTCGGTCCAGATCAGGAACGGTTCCGGCATCCCCATGAGCCAGTGGGGCCACTCCTCCAAAGCCCACTTGATGGCCAGAAGTTCATGGTCGCCGACCCCATAGCGTTGTTGTACAGGTGTGAACTTCCGAGAAAAGAAGCAGCATGGATGGAGCTTCTGGTCTGGACCCTGCTGGAACAGGACAGCCCCGTACCGATCTCTGAGGCCTCCACCTCAACAGTGAATGACTTGGTGGGGTCAGGATGGAGTAGGATTGGCGCCTATGTGAAGAGCCAGAGTAGTCTGTAAAAGGTCCTCTTGGCCTCCGGGGGTAGGTGAAATGGGTGCGGTTGGTCTGGTCAGGTCCGTAAGTGGAGCCACTCTAGAGCTATAATTACGGATGAACCGTCGATAAAAATTAGCAAAGCCGAAGAAGGACTGCAACCGTTTGAGTGTGGTAGGAAGTGGCCGGGTGGTTACTGCAGACACCTTCTGAGGATCCATGGCCACGCCTTCGGGTGAGATGACATATCCCAGAAAGGTGGTGGAGCGCTCATGAAAGGCACACTTCTCTAGTTTACAGTAGAGGTGATTCTGGAGGAGTCATTTGAAAACGACGCGGACATGCCTGGCGTGGTCCACCTCTCACGTGGCATAGACTAAAATGTCGTCCAGGTAGACATACACCCACCGTCCCAGCATGTCTCTGAGAACGTTGTTCAGGAACCGTTGAAAGACTGCTGGGCTATTACACAGGCCAAAGGGCATGACTTAGTACTCCCAGTGGCCGGTGGGAATGCTGAACGCTGTCTTCCACTCATCACCCTCTCCAATACGGACTAGATTGTATGCGTTCCGCAGGTCAAGGCAAAGATGGAGGCTTTGGACAGTCTAACACAGTGTTCACCAGAGAAAGTGGATGACGATCCTTAATGGTCACTTTATTTAAACCCCTGTAATCGATACAGGGACGGAGGGTCCCCTCCTTTTTTTTAACAAAGAAAAACCCTGCCGACGAATCTCTGGTCGAGAGCCTCTGAAATATAGGCCTCCATCTGTGCGGTCTCCTCCTGGGAAAGTGGAAACTGCCGGCCGCGCGGGGGCACCACCCCTAGGCTGGAGATTGATGGCCATGTCATAGGAGTGATGGGGTGGTAGTTGGGAAGCTTTCTTCTTGCTATAAAGCCAGATCCCGGTAAGGTGGGGGGATCTCCTCCAGGCCCGGGACTGGATCGACCTCCGATGCCCTGGTGGACGGTGGGCGGAGACATCGGGGTGAGCAGGAGGGACCCCGGCTGTGGATTTGCTGCGTAGACCAGGAGATCTGGGGCTTATGTGTTCGGAACCAGGGGTACCCCAGGATGAGTGGTGTGGAGCTGGAAACGATGACCAGGAAGCTGATGAGTTCAGTGTGATCACCGACCCACATCCGAACCTCGGTGGTGCAGTGTTTGATGGGACTGGGCTGCAGCGGATGTCCATCGATGGAGGTCACCGGTATTGGTCGCTGCAACAGCTGCAGAGGCATTTGTAATCTTTCCACCAGCTGAGTGGAGATGAAGTTCTCAGCTGCACCAGTATCCACCAACGCGGAGCACGTGTGGTCTGGGTCAGGGTGGAGGAGCTGGACGGAGAGAAGGAAATGGTTAGGAGTTGTGGTGCCAGATGAAATCCCTCCTACCTTCACCTGGCCTGATCTTTTGCCGGCCGGAGTGAGCAGTGACGCAGGGAATGGGCTGGAGATCCACATTAACCGCATAATCGCTCTCTGTGCCATCTCTCTTTCTTCTCAGGGGGCAGATGGCCGAGCTGTATCGGCTCCTCTTGATCCTCCGAGCGGGGGCGTGGCGAGGCAGAGCTGGCTTCAGCTGAGCGGAACTGAAAGGGGCGGTGCATCGGAGAGCGGGCCGGTTGCTTGGGGTGGCACATTACATGCTGGTCAATCTCGAGAGCCAGGGTCACTGCTGAGTCGAGCGTTTTGGGAGCCTCCCGGCCGACCATCTCATCTTTGATGTAGCCAGCTAACCCCTCCAGGAAGATGGACTTCATCGAGCCGTCGCCCCAGGACAGTTTGGCAGCCAGAGTCTGGAATTCGGTGGTAAAGAGGTGAACCGGCTGGTTGCCCTGGCGTAGGTGGAGAAGCTGATCCTCAGTGTCGACCTCGCTGCACGGCGAGACGAAGGTCTTCCAGAGTTCCACCACAAACAGCGGGTAGTCATTGCACAAGGGCGACTTCTGATGATAGAGCGCTGCAGCCCAGTCCTGCGCTCTCCTGGACAGCAGCGAGGTGAGCAGAGCCACCCTGGAAGCTGAAGCGACGTACATGACCGGTTGGCATTCAAAAATCATATTCAGGGTTGCTATCAGACCGTCTGGTTTGCCGTCAGAGCCGTTCCATTTGTCTAGGAGACAAATCCATGGTTTGAAGGTGGAGGACGGAGCGGTATTGATGAGCCCACCCAGACGCATGTGGGCGTTGGGAGATTGTCTCCAGCAGGAGTTGAGACATTCGGCCATGCTTCTTAGATGGAGCACCTCGGCACGGAGGGTCTCTATTTCTGCTGGAACATTAGTCGTAGGCTCAGTCATCCTGTCAAGCAACAATGATCGGACAGAGATAATTGTTGGGAAGGTGGATGTTCCAAACGCAGAGCGAGACTGGAGATGATGGTCCAGTTGGAGCAGGGATGGAGGATGAGCATGGAGCAGGGCTGGACGTACCTGCTGGAACTCCTCCAACAGGCTGCTTGGATAAAACTCCTAGCTGTAGGAAGCAACTGGAGTCTGGAACAGTTCTGGAGTGATGTGCTAGTGCGGATCAGGAGCTAAGCTTCAGAGCAAGGCTGATGACTGAGCACCGTAGAGGTGAGTGAGTGGAGCTTTTGAGTGTGTGGATGAGGAGATCCACCCAATGGTTGGTGAGAAGCTAATCAGGAACAGCTGCCCCGAGTTGGTCCTGATGACTTCTTGACATTACTAAAAGATCTAGTTGTGGTAACTTCAGCCCAAGAATACATCTGTAAACACCTAAATCCCCACACCTGTGTGTGTGGGTGTGCGCATCTGTGTGTGTGTGCGTGTGTGAGAGCATACTGGTGCATATGAGGTTTCTCCATATGAGTGTTCAATAGCTGGTGCGAGGAGCCATCGATCTTTCTCCCAGGAATCGATGCGGACACGAAGGAGATCGAAGCCATAGACATCCAAAGGACCCCCAGAGCACAGGAGCCCCAGGCAGACATACGCAGGACTGACTGCACCCTCAGGAGAGAACCAGAGGAGAGCTCCAGGGGAATGTCCAGCAGCTAACCTGACTATGCATTACAGTGCTTAAATTCTGACAAGACAGAAGTAGTCGTCTTTGGACCAGAAACTCTGAAAATGAAACTGCTTAGTACAATCACTTCATCTGGATAGCATTAAATTGGCCTTCGGTAGTAACGTAAAGAACCTCTGTGGTATTTTTGACCAAGACATGACATTCAAATCTCATATTAAACAGGTTTCTATGATTTCATACTTTCAACTCCAGAATCTTGCTAAACTTGCTTAACATCAGGTCCATGAGTGATACTGAAAAGGAAAAATGAGCACATTACATCTGTTTTAAACTCATTGCATTGGCTCCCCGTATGTCTTAGGATCAATTTAAAGGTTATTTTAATGGTTTTTAAGTGTCTTAATGGTCTTGGGCATTCTTATCTTTCAGAACTGCTTGTATCTTATGAACCCTCCCGGTCTCTGCGCTCCACTGGCAGCCATCTCCTTGCCATCCCAAAAGTCAGGACACATACTCATGATTAGGTGTCAGAGATAGGCTAGACCATATTCTGTCAAAATGCAAATGAGTTACACGCCTACCTGTCACATGTCAAAAGAGTCCCCGCCCATTTGTTAACATAGGCCACACCCTTCTGTCAAAATAAGCCACACTCACCTGTCAAAATAGGCCCCACCCATCTGTAAAAATAGACCTCCCCTTCCGATTCCAGTAGCCCCGTCCACCTGTCAAAATAGTCCCCTCCCTTCCGGTTCCGGTGGCCCCGCCCTTCCGGTTGTGGTTAAAGCTCTTCCGGTTCCGGCCCCTTCCGGGTCATACAGTGCCCCTAGGATCCAATGTCAGATACTGCACCCTGTTCTATATGTTGTGCCCTTGAAATTAATATTACACCAATATGTATAAATATCTCCCTCTAGTGGTCCAGAAATAGTATTACACCTTAACGTATACATGGCTCCCTCTAGTGGTTCAGAATTAATATTAGACCCAATTGTATAAATGGCTCCCTCTAGTGGTCCAATAAATAGTATTACACCCTATAGTATAAATTGTTCCCTCTAGTGGTCCAGAAATAGTATTACACCTGAACGTATACATGGCTACCTCTAGTGGTTCAAAACAAGTCTGCTGGCCCCACCCCGTACGCTAGGTTCCTATATAAACCTCCTGGTGCTCAGCATTATATCGAGGACTTCCATCCTGACACAATCTTCGCTCCGAGACGATGGATATGGGGGGATTCGTCAGCCAGACCACTCTACCGTCATACTGGGGGGTCGTCCAACCATATGAGCCGTTAACCGCTCCATCATCGCCTGAGGGGATCGGCTACGCTAACCCATATCACCCCTCGTCAATTTCATTACTCTTGCCGTGCTACTCGCCACCATCACCTGTGTTCTCCTTCTCTGAGATTCTGCCTGCAGATGCCCAGCCCGACACTTGGGTAGAGGAATCATACACCCCTCAAGCTGGGGGCACGGGTCTCCCTTATTTCAACCTATATCGTCCGCCTACACCGAAACCTCATTGTGTAAGGCCCCCTCTGTCTACTTCTACCCTGATGCCTATGCCCTAGCTCGAGGGAGACTGTGATGGACCTTCAGCGCCCCGCGGTGGAGGGACCCTTTATGCGTTGGAATGCACGACGTTGGAACACAGGTGCACGCCTCAGGATGAGGGGGCTGCTTCTCCGGCTCTGGTTGAGGTTAACGGCTAGGATAAGGTGGAAGGTTTGATGTCATCCAGGTTCATCAAGGCTGTAAAGACTGCTGTTCTGCATCTATTTCACATGACCAGTGCGGCTTATCAGAAAGCTAACTGCTACGGATGTAAAATTAACCATCCCAGTCAGTTGCAGCATCAATGCCTAGAGCTAATGGACGAGGATTATTACCAACTCCACTTTCAACCCGTCATGCGACAACTTCTTACCCTGCGACTCATTCCTGCTATTCAAATTCTGTTGGTAAATCGGAGCATGATCTGAAGGTGAAAACAGTTGCAGAAACCGTTCTACACGAGCTGAGGAGTATGCAGGGGGTCTACAGCGCAATTCATGCTGTGTATGGTGATAGGGATGATCAAGCCATTCTGGACGAACTCAGGACTGTCTCCCGATGCTACGGCGTTGAGGATTGATATGGACTAATGCTGGTTATATTACCTCTGATATAAACGCTGTAGTTTAATCCTGACAGGTTTTCATTTTTAATCCTGCTATTTTTGACGAACTCTGGACTGTCTCCCGATGCTACGGCGTTGAGGATTGATATGGGCTAGTGTTGGTTATATTACCTCTGAAATAAACGGTGTAGTTTAATCCTGACATGTCATTTTTAATCCTGCCATTCTGGACAGACTCTGAACTGTCTCCCGATGCTCCGGCGTTGAGGATTGATATGGACTAGTGTTGGCTATATTACCTCTGATATAAATGGTGTAGTTTAATCCTGACATGTCATTTTTAATCCTGCCATTCTGGACGGACTCTGAACTGTCTCCCGATGCTCCGGCGTTGAGGATTGATATGGACTAGTGTTGGCTATATTACCTCTGATATAAACGGTGTAGTATAATCCTGACATGTTTTAATTTTTAATCCTTTGTTTTTATAGCGCTGAGATACTATAGTTTTACGCTTGTATTAATAATAAAAAATAACTTCGATCCAATCATCTGGCTTATCTATCTGATTAATTGATACAAGGGTTAAATTACAGTAGACGTTCTCCTGTACTATCATTCGACAGAAAATGTCAGAACAGAGGGTGTTGAGCAATGCATACTATGACCCCGCCAATCCGGGGAGTTATGGGGGTATTGACAGATTGAGAAGGGGGTTAAAGGACAGAGAAGGGCGGGTGATTGGTGTCGGAATAGTAAAAGACTTTCTTTCAGGCGAGGACACCTACACTTTGCACAAAACCGGACGAGTAAAGTTTCCAGGGAATCGTGTTTTTGTAACCCAACCCTTGAGGCAATTTCAGGCCGACTTATGTGACATGCAAGCTTTGGCGACACTTAACAACGGATTCAACTATTTACTAACGGTTATTGATGTGTTTTCAAAAAAGGCGTATGTACGCGCTTTAAAGAGAAAGACGGGAGGTGAGGTAGTTAAGGGGTTTGAATCAGTTTTTCAAGAGAGTCAAATTCCACAAAAACTACAGACAGATGCTGGAAAAGAGTTTTATAAAAAACATCCATCCATCCATCCATCGTCTTCCGCTTATCCGGGGTCGGGTCGCGGGGGCAGCAGCTTAAGCAAAGAGACTCAGACTTCCCTCTCCCCAGCCACTTGTTCCAGCTCCTCGGGAGGAACCCCAAGGCGCTCCCAGGCCAGCCGAGAAACATAGTCCCTCCAGCGTGTCCTGGGCCTTCCCCTGGGCCTCCTCCCGGTGAGACGTGCCTGAAACACCTCACCAGGGAGGCGTCCAGGAGGCTTCCTGACCAGATGCCCGAGCCACCTCAACTGACTCCTCTAAATGTGGAGAAGCAGGGGCTCTACTCTGAGCCCCCTCCGGATGACTGAGCAGCTCACCCTATCTCTAAGGGAGAGCCCAGACACTCTGCGGAGGAAACTCATTTCAGCCGCTTGTATCCGTGATCTCGTTCTTTCGGTCACCATCCACCCAGGATTGATACTGTTATTCCAGCCTGCCTCTCTGCCTCACTCGTCATAAAATGTATTACTATGCCTGGCTGTGTCTTGTGGGAGTGTAACCATGCATGCAAAAATAGCTCTAAACACTCCATTGCCCGCAGTCTTCCAGATCCTCTGCTAATTTTGTCGCAGATTCTCTGCTTCTTCCTCCCAGGCCTCCAAATCCTCTCTGCAGCAGTTACCTGCTAGACAGGCCTCTTACCACTCACCTCTGATTACCTCTTCAGCCTTCTTAGTAATTTCCACCTCTTTCTCAATACAGAAGCTCCCTTCTCACTTTCATACCTTGATGGATTCTTCTGTTTGTTGCGTTGCTCTCTCTACTGGTATCCTGTGTGTTCCTGACTCCCTGTGTACCTTTCGTTACTTATAGTAAGTTTTATGATTTCATATTAAACTACCTTCACATTAGCTTCCGCCTCCTGCTCTGCCTGCATTTGGGCCCAACAATCATCAACACCATGACATCAGCAAGGTTATTGAAACAGTTGTTTTGGCAGTTAAATACCTTCTTAACAATGACCGACCACCTTGACATCTTTCGGTCTGGTTTCCACGGTGGCCCCTAGAGACAAAGCATGTGCAAGTTCCAAAACACATACAAATCCCAAACCACATGTGAATCCCAAACCCCATGCAAAATCCAAAACACATGCACATTTCAAAACACATGCAAATCCGAAAACACATGCAAATCTGAAAACACATGCAAAACCAAAATCAGATACAAAATCTGAAACCCATGCAAATCCTAAAACACACGGAAAATCCAAAACACATGCAAATCCCAAAACACATGCAAACTTCACGACGGAAGTGCTGCAGGATACCTCGGGCAGTCACGAGCTTTTGTTTCCTAATAGATTCACATTCCAAACAGGAGGTAGTATAGGCCAGGGGTTCTCAACTGGTCCCACCCTGGGACCCCTTTTCCCATGGTTATTAAGTCGTGACCCACTTTTCAGAATTCAACCAACAAAATTTATTTTTCAAAAATAACTGTTGAAAACACTCATATATCATCTTTTTAAAAACATAACCCTACATACATACAAATATTATCCTGTCCAACATGCATTTCAGAGCATATTAATAAGTAACTGGACCCTGACAACCGCATGTACAAAAGTTAATTAAATAAATAAGGCCACAAAGCAAGATATTTTCACTCTACTCTGAACAAATTAATAAGAAACTGAGGAGGACCATGACAACTGCATGTACAAAAGTGAATAAAATCAATGTCAAAATCACTCAAAATAAAGTTTTCACCTAACCAGGTCATTTGTGAAAGTTAATGAGACAATTGGAGATGTGCTTTACTCTTGATAAGAGTTTCAAAGTCTGGGGTGACAGTAGACAGAGCTACTCTCAGATCATGCTCAGTGTCCAACCTGTTTCTCTGCTTTGACTTGAGCTGGACCAAGGCAGAGAAGCCTATTTCACACAAATAGATTGTGCTGAATGGTAAGATGGTTTCACTGCAAAAGTGGCGAGGGATGGATCCTCAGTCATCACATCACTGCACCAGAAGTGGGAAACGCTTACCTCACCAAATCTCTTTTTCAGCTTCAGGTTACCATGGCTACCATAGTAAACTACCGCACGTCTCTGATTAATGCCTGTCAAAATAAACTTTTTTTTTTTTAAATAAAAGACCAGTCAAACATGAGACCCACATTAAATATTATTTATTTATTTTTGACAAGCTTACTGAGACCCAACAACAACAGCTCTGCGACCCACTTTTGGGTCGCGACCCACCAGTTGAGAATCACTGGTATAGGCCATAGGGTGAAACCGGTTTTCGTTTCATCTGGCATCTATGTGCTGTTTGCTTCATAAAATAAATATGTTCATACTGAGCTCAAAAGTAAACTTTTTTTTGCGCCGCTTTTTATAATCGATGTTTTAATTCGGGACCAGTTTGTTTTTACAGTAGACTGAGCAAATGTGTATGTAGAAAGTGCTACATGCATTTAACATCTGTGAAACAAGAACATGAACTGGATTTCACACTAAATCCAGTTGGATTCGGTGTCCAGTATAACATCACTGTTAGTACTGTTATCTTATCCCGAGTTCTTCTGTCTCTGACCACCTGGACTGGGTCGAGGGGGCATTATAGCACAGAGCTGGCCGTCCTGATGGTCTTATTTAACCATTTCCTCCTATCTTCAAATAGGCTGCTGCTCCAACATACTGTACCATAGAAGATGGTCGATTCCACCACAGAGCCAAAAAGGTCTTTAGGAGTACCCCCTGAACTCCAAAAAACCTCAGTCTCCTCAGGAGGTCTGACTATCCCTGTAGAGAGCATTAGTGTTGTGGCTCCAGTCCAGTGTATTGTTCAGGTGAACACCTAGGTACTTAGAAGAGCCAGCCATTTCCCTGTCTACTCCCTGGATGTTCACCAGTGTCAGTGTGGTGGGTCTGCGCCTGTGGAAATCCACCTCCAGCTCCTTGGTTCTCCCTGTATTATTTACTGCAATGTAATGAATGAATGTGAATAAAAAAATTCACATGCAGATACTCTGGTTTATTATTGCCATTTGTGGACAATAAGGTTATCTGTGGAAACTAATACCAGAAAGCTAGAGGTCGAAAGGAGATGAAACAAAAACCGGGATTAACTTAAGGCCAATACTGCCTCCTGTTTGGAATGTGTATCTACTTCCTGGTTTGTGTAGACACTAGGTAACAAAAGCTCATGACTGCCCCTCGCGTCTTGGAGCACTTCTGTTGTAAAGTTTCCAAGTGTCTTGGGATTTGTATGTGTTTTGGATTTTGCATGTGTTTTGGGATTTGCATGTGTTTTAGATTTTGCATGTGTTTTAGGATTTGCATGTGTTTTGGATTTTGCATGTGTTTTGGGATTCACGTTTTTGGGATTCATATGCATTTTGGAATTTGTACGTGCTTTGTCTCTAAGGGCCACCGTAGGTTTCTGTGCTCAGTGCAATACTACGACTGCACTTGTCAAAGTGTTCAATGATCTTTGCATAAATGCAGACTGTGGAACAACCACAGTGCAGGTGCTTCTGGCCCTCAGCACACCATTTGACACTGTTTACCATGGTATTTCACTGAAGTTACTGGAGTGCTGGGTTGGACCTTCTGCTACAGTACTTGACTGGTTAGTCTTACCTAAAGAACAGCAACTTCTTTGTGTCACAAGAGGGATTATTTGTTTATCAACACAGCAGATGTGTGAGCAACCTGGGTACAGAGAGAAACACCGGCCTTTAACATAGCTCCGGTTCCCATTGTTATTATTTGCGATTATCCTGCAGTTGCAGTACTGGTTAGCGATATTAGCTTGTTTGTTAGTCAAGGCCAGGGGTTGTGTTAATTGAATATTTCTGGTTTACCGTGACAAAAAAATCTGAAGGCCATCGTTCATTTTGACAGGCTGCAATTCCCACTCCTGACCACTTGGTGCAGACATGCAGACATATTATGCACAAAGGTCACGTAACTAATCAATCAAAAAAAGATTCCCACAAGATCAGAAAAGTTGCCATTCAGAGAGTCTTGCCGAGTCTTAATGGTTACTATTGATAGATATAATACTACTATTGTTTTATTCTTCCTGCCTTATTTATATATTCTCTGTTATTAGCTTATTAACATTTTTGTATTTCATGTTTTATTTCTCTAACACTGTGAAGCACTTTGGTTCAGCTGATGGCTTTGGTAAAGTGCTATACAAATAAAGGTTGATTGATTGATTTATACTGGTAAAGTGCTATACAAATAAAGGTTGATTGATTGATTGATATTTGACACTGTATGAATTTGGGTTCTACTGATTTAGGCTCTCACATCCTGGGTTGGCATAGCAACTCTCTTTTACATCTAAGGACGTCCTGACATATTTTGATTGCGCTTCCACTATCAAAGGGCCTGAAGCCTGCGAGTCTAATGCTCTCATATTGAAGAAATGTTTTCTGATGTCATGTTGATAGGAGTCAGGATTACTGAACCTATTTAATTCTGTGTTTTGTTTAGGAAGGGAGGTCAAAATTTTACAATTTTTGTTGACGCTGTACCCCCTTGCTTGATCAATCAATTTTGTATTAAAATCTCCAAATATCTGAAGGAATCTCTCTTATCTCTTTTAATTAAGAACTCCGGCCACACCAATAATCCCTCTATAGGTAACTTCATCGGAGCTGAGAAAAATCACATGCAGGGCATCCCCAGATTACATCTTGGGGGCCTTCTTAATTAACATCTACATGCTCACACTAACTCAAATTATAACAAGTAATAAGATAAATTACTATAGATGATATAGCTACTTAATGCCCCAGAAGAAATCCTAAGTTAGTAGAGTTATGTGTGGTATGTGTGGTATATATATATATATATATATATATATATATATATATATATATATATATATATATATATATATATATATATATATATATATATATATATATATATATATATATATATATATAAAATCCTGCTCGTGAACTGACTTGACCCACACAAGCATGTGGTGGATATGGAAATAAATGGCAAAGTGGGAAAGGCTCTTGCAGACACTGGTAGTTCACAAACTTTGATGAAATCGTCCATGTTGAACAATGCACTGCCAAACTTCAACAGGCCCGTAAACATTACTTGTGTTCATGGATGTCAGAAAGATTACCCAAGTGCAGATGTTACAATTGAAGTTGAGGGCCAAACCGTTTTGTTGACGTTGGAGTTTGGAAATAGTTAGCATATGATGTTATTTTTGGGGAAAACTTAGTTTGGTACACCAAAACTCTGTAGTATATTTCTGTGCCATCAAGGGTTTAGAGGGTTTAGAACCACGGCCAGATGATGATGTGCAAGAAGATGGAAGTAAAATCAGGAAAACAAAATGACAAAGTATACAGAAAAAAAATGAAAACAGTAGGAGGTCAAAACTTCCTGAACCTGCAATGCCAATAACTCCACTTATTAATCTCCAGAAAAAAGCCAAGACAATGATGCTTCTTTAAAACTTCTCTTTGATAAAGCACATAAAGTAGATAGTAAAAAAGTATTGTGGAGCTCAAAAGTTTAACTGGATAACTTTTTATCATTAAGGGTAAACTTTTGTATCTAGCTGACATTGAGGAACCCAGACTTGTTATGCCAAAAGAATACTGTTTGGTAATCCTGCATTTTGGACACACTGTACCATTGTCAGGGCACCAGGGACAGGGAAAGACTTATAACTGTATTGCTCAATGTTTTTATCAGTCAAGCTTATACAAAGATGTGATTGACTACTGCAAAACATGTCATGACTGTCAGTTACTAGCTCCCACCAAAGTTTCAGACTGAGCCCAATTGCACATAATATTAATAATGGATGCACCCTATCAGTATATAGCAATGGATCTCATAGGTCCATTACCAAAGAGCAGTCATGGCCATAAATATCCATTAGTCATTTGTGATTAAGCAATCAGATATCAAGATGTCTATCCATTACTTTCTCTTTAGGTCAAACACATCATCTGGTGTTTAGTAGACCCTTTCTCGGAGTCGGAGACAGAGAACCTTTCATTTCCAGAGTTGGCATCCCAAAGGAGATTCTAACATATCAAGGTATCAATTTCATGACACATTTGATCCCAAATCTTTATGACCAATTTAGTGTAAAAGGTGTTCAAACCACACAGTAACTCAGTTGGTAGCACTGCTGCCTTGCAGCAAGAAGCTCTTGGGTTCAAATTCTTGCCTGGGGTCTTTCTGCATGGAGTTTGCATGTTCTCTCTGTGGATATGTGGCAAGGTGCACAACAAGGGCCCAGATGGGATTCAGTCCCCAGACGCATGAGAGTAATGCGCGCCTACTAGTCAGCCACAGGGATATCCCTGTGGCCAAGTAGCCAGGGTGCATTATCAATCGGAAACACAGTGACAGGACCCCACACTTTCACATCTCTCCCCCTTTTTTTCCCAAGCTCCGTGCAGGGTGCCACCAATTAGGAATCCATGGACTTATTATCAGTGTCACGTGGATCCTGTCAACAACGCCAAATGTGGAAAGGTGCACGACGAGGGCCCAGGTGGGATTCGATCCCCAGACTCCGCGTGGGTTCCCTCAAGGGACTCACAGTCCAAAATAATGACTGTTAGGTTAATTGGTTTCTCTAAATTGCCCTTAGGTATGAGTGTATGAGTGCGTGGTAGTTTGGCCTGTGTGTCTCTGTGTTGCCATGCGATGGACTGGGTGTATCTGGTTACTAAAAAGATCTACCAACCCGAAATTGTGTTTCTGAATATTGCATATGATGATGGACTATTTGTACCTCTCAGAAACTATATTTATTCACCTTAGCTAATCCATCTTAAACATAATTAGGAATATTTTCGTCATTTAGGTTGTTTTAAAACAGTTTTTTGTTACAGTGTTGAATGTTATGGGGTTGAAGGTAGAAGACAGATAGAAGCTAAAAGTAGCCATAGGTCTACATTAGCTAGTGTATGGAACAGAATATAACATGAGAAAAACAAAAAAATTAATTAATTTTCCAAAGAAAATCATTGGCTTTTTCAAAAACTATCATAAATATAATTCTTACATGTAGGTGTTTAAAGGTTGATCATGGTGCTGTCAGTTTGATAATAAAAGCTATAAAATGTCACTAAAAAAGTATGATAACATTTACCTTCCTTTACTGTATGAGCAAGAAAAGACCTGAGTGATGTTACTTCCTGCGTGCTGAGAAAGTTTGACCAAGCAATTATTTTAAAAAATGGGGAGATTTGTATGCTGTTACGGGGTTGAACAAAGCTGGGGTATACAATTAAATTGTTCTATTTTATAAAAAATATATTTTTCTCATATTTTTTTCAAATTTAGAGAATTCAGAGAATCACCCATTTGTACTTACCCAACTAATCCAGAGGAACCATTTCCCCTGTTAATTCTTATCTCCTCTTATCTGCTTTGGAATGCCTTTTTTTGAACATGTTTCTGCTGAGGCATATTCGAGTTTAAGAATGATTTTACATCTTGTTGACATGGTCTTGATTACATAAGCTGCATATTTAGGCTTAAGTATTTAGGCTGAATTTAATGTATTGTTCCAAACTTTCTAAATTTATCTTAATAAATTTCTACTCTGGGCAAATAGACCACAATGAGTCATTGAATTTTTTTATTATTCTGTCTAGTGCATACAAAGTTGAGTGGTCTCAAGGGAGTGACAATGATGAAGTTGAGCTGTTACACAGTATGATTGTTTCAGATAAAGAACTGTGAAAATGTTTGTCTTCCTATTATTTTAACAAAAAATGTGCTATATTTTTAAATATAACATTTTTAATCTAAGTATGTAAGTGTATTTGGAATCTGCTTTTGTACCATTATGTGGATTATTAACATTTATATATTTTTTACAGTACATGTACAGTACATATTAATCAAGAACATGCATAAAGTAAAAGGTTACTGTTCTTCCTGTGGTTCCCTTTCCCTGTGGCTCTCTTACCTTTCCGAACATTCCCATCAGTAGTTCGCTGAAACTCCCCAGCACTAAGAAGAAAGCAGGCACGGTCATGTGGGTATCGTTCACGGCTTGTGGTAGATCCAAGTCCGCCAGCGACTGGACTGCGCTCATCTCCAAGAACTTGGTCTATGGTTGGACAGTCCTCATTGGCCAAAGCTGCTGCATTGGCAGCTGCATCACCGTTCTGCTTGGAGTCTTAGAAAAAGGGTGAAGGAGATGAAAGGTGGAACATCAGTAAAATGACTAAATGAAAGGAAAAAATAAACCGATAACAGTTACTACCATACAGACAAATTAAAAATATAACTTATGAATCAAAGATGAAATACAACAGGAAAGAGAAAAAAAATCTAAAAAATGGTTTGCAATGACAACACCACAACTGCAAGAGAAGAAGTATATGGTAGTCATTAGTATACAGAAAACTAATATTTTAGTTAGACCAAAGCCTGGAGGCAATATTAACAATTTGGAATGGCCCAGCCAGAGTCATGACTTGAATCGGAATCTGTCTATTGGTTGGGTAAACTTTACGCTGATGGCAAAAAGGCCTTCCAACCTAAAAGATCTGTCGTCCATTGCAAAATATTAATGACCAAAAATACCACTGTAATAGTTTACAGTATCTGTGGTGATGACCTTAAAGTCTTTGAGGTTGTAAGGCCTCCTGGGACTCCTCAGAATGACCTGGTTTGTCTGTTAATTTGGTTACCAGTTAATTAAATAGCCAAATACAAGCATTATATTTGGCTGTGTACACTAGGCAGGACAGCCAAGATGATAAAAGGGTTTTATGCCTCTATTTATATGTAAACTTTGTGCAGAAGGTAAAAAGTACAGTGGAATCTCTAAACACAAAACAACTGAATATATATTTTTTAGAATATAAACTTTATATAAATTAAGTAAACAGATTTTAATCTTCACACAAATGTGCACAAAGGCCATCGCAGGTGTGCAACCCCATCTGCTGTCAGGAACCTGCAAATGTGTGCTGTCTCCTGTGTAACACTTTTCCTTTGAAGGCTATGATACAACAAAGATGCAGATGGCAAGCAAATTTTTGAAGTGCTCACTGCCTGAAGCATCAAAGAGGTGTGTCTAAATTCCATAGCTTCTATGTGAAGCCTTATTTAAACAAAGCTGTTGTCTGATGATCAATAACTCTGTACAACAACAATATTTTTACTCTTTTCCTGACAAACAAATGTCTGATTTACTTTTATTTGTAAGCCTAGAGACAGTGACACTAGTAATGCCAGCATCTCTAAAGACAGTGATGTTCAGTGTGCTAGCAGGATTACCAACGTTTGAGCGGAGCTTGGAGTGAGACTTGAATAGGGTGCGGCCGGGGAGTTACTCTTTATTTGATAATACAGTTCTATTAAAATTATTTTGGCTTGAGAACAACACTACAAGCTGCATAGTCAATGCTTAGAGCTTGACTTTAAAAGACTGATGCCATTACTTAGATGAATATCCCACAAACATAGAAAAGGCTTAGTTTACTGTTATTAACTAAAGCAGTATCTGATCTTTCTAAAGAGAATTTAAAACAGATTTCAACAGCAGCTGCATCCGCAGTATTGTAATCCATTTCATCACTGTACAGCTGCAGAAACACCAAAGGTTCACAGCATCAGCAAAGAACGGTCTAGTCCAAGGTGTAGTGAAGTTGGCCTCCCCACCTTCTTCAAATCAAACAAATTGGTTTGTGTTGCAAACATTATTGTTTCAGCTGCTTCGTTTTACTATTATTACAATCACCTGTATTTAACCAGATAAAGATCATGACCTCTTACAAGCGTGACCTGGCAAAGAGACGACAACAATATGATACAGCACATGATAGAAACCCACAGAGCAGTTACATTTCAGATAATACCGACAGTACCATAAAAACTGTATGTACATTATAAAACTAGAAAAATATCCTAAAATCTTACAAGTAACATTCACTACCAAAAGTGAGGAATTTAAAAATCAAAAATAATCATACAATAAATAATATACAATTTCACACACATGGTACAATAGGTCCTAATAATGAACTTTCTATCACCAAACTCATGCCTATCAGAACCTACAGTCACACCCTCAGGTTCAAGTTCTAAATAAAATATATAAAGACTAAAAAAAAACCTCTAACCTGAAGAAATTAGAACCAATAACAAACAAACCTCCATGTCAAAAATCTTAACTAAACAGTTACCTAATCTTCTTCTGCTCAAAATCTACACTATATATCTATTTAAACAGTTTGCACATTCTTTAAACATTTGAAATGCTTCTATACAAATAGTTGTATTGTTTTATTCTGTGTTATCACTATTTTATAACTTTGCTTTATTTTTTCCTTGATGGAAGGCATGTGCTCTTAGTACTCAAATAATGGTTAAGTCATGATGTAAGTGGTTTCCATCTATTCATTTTTCTCTCAAACATTTACAATGCAATGCTTCTTGTTTTCACATTATATAGGATTATTGACTTTCATGCTGTAAATGATTGTGATTTTGGGGTTGTGAATGCTGTGCCAGGGTGAGGGTAATTGTTGTATTTTTTTACAATAGGGAAACTTGTTTTCAAATGCAAATTTTAAAGTTACATACTTTTTGAGCAAATATAAATATCCATTCGAAAGGTTCCACTGTACTTTTAATCTAAAGAATGGGATCAACAAACCATTCATGATTGTTGCACTGCCCCAAATAATCCCTGCTATTACATGAAATATACCCTTTTGAGTTGTGTTTTACAAAGCCATAATCTTCAAGTGGAAAGGAAAATATTGTTCTTTTATTTCTCTGATTGTTTATTTATTAATTTGTCAACATGCAGAAACAAGTCATTGGCCAACTTCTAAGACCCAGACTTGCAGCCCTGATAAAGATTTTAAAACTTTTCTTCATCGACTTTCTTTTTATCATTTTCATTCCAGTCCATGTACAACTTTGTCTTTGGCATTTCTCACCCAAAAAAGTTTTTCCCCAAAATACTTTAGCAAGGACCAATACACAAAGTGAATGAAATTTACTGAAGCATTTTGCAAAATTTTTAGATATTTAATGGCACGATTTGGTATTATGATTGACATCAAATGTCTCCAAGTTAGCTTTATTACCACAGTCATGCAGAAAGGTGTTTAAAACATGCTTAAAGGTCTCATTCATTGAGAAACCGCATAATGCTTGTTCTTTTTGAAATACAATTCTCACTCTTAGTTTCATATGCATACTGCACATGGAACTTTTCTTCATTCCCCATTGCCTGCTTTAGCCGGCAGAAAGGAAATAAATGGCAAAAACAAATGAGTCAGAAAAGGCCAGTCTCTTCGATGTCACAGAGAAAATTAGTATTCATGGTCGTTCCAACCTTTGCTTCGAAAGGCTTCAAAGGTATGGAGCTAGAATTGGGACTTTAGTTTTGTACCTGTAACTTTTAGTTTTGTACTTGTAACTTATAATTTGTACTTGTAACTTATGATTTGTACTTGTAACTTGTGTTTTGTACTTTTAACTTGCGTTTTGTAACTTGTACACATTTTAAAAATACAGGTTTCAAGTTTCAAGTTTCAAGTTACAGGTTTCAAGTTTCAAGTTTCAAGTTACAGGTCTCAAGTTTCAAGTTACAGGTTTCAAGTTTCAAGTTTCAAGTTACAAGTTTCAAATTACAGATAATTTTTTTCCATATTTGGCTTGCCTAGAAGAACCAATGAGTGGCTTGCTGATTTTGACCAACAAATCATGTTTCTGCAATTTCTATCCAGTCATGGCGAGAGGAAGGTAGGGCTCTGCACTGCTTACAACCAAACATGATTACATTCACACTCTATCTGCAGCCACCACAGCCGCTACAAACCACGCCCCCAGGTGACTCAGGCACAACTGAAGCAACATGGCTGCTGCCGGTCAGGTCTCTCCAAGCAGGAGAAATCCGTCATGGCAGCTCTTCAGAGGGCTTCTCCCTTGGCGTCAGCCCCTGGAATGATGGTAAGTTAAGCGGGTTTCCTTATGTATTTAGTTGTATACTTTTGGAAGTGCTAAAACATTATAATAAAGTTATTTTAGGTTTGTTAACATATGTATTGCAAAGGCTGCAAATTCAGATAGGAGGAGGTGCTGTACTCAAATTTAAAATGTAGTTAATCCTTTACTCATAAAAATAGTTATAAGCATGTCCAGAAAGTATAACTGACTTTTGTCCACTGTGGTATAAGTTTTGAGATTGATAACTTTGCCTGAATTAAAGCTAAGCTACAAATAGCAAGGGAAACGTTACCATAGCAACGCTTAGGCACACTCGACCAGGTAAATCTCTGATACGGAGTAGCGTGAGGTTACAGACTTGAGTACATTCTTTATGTTTTGTCAGAAATCAAATTTGGTAAACATGAGCTCTGCTAATGTTAAAACATGCAGTTGTCCAGATCACACAACATCTATATATGTGTGTGTGTGTGTATATATATATATATATATATATATATATATATATATATATATATATATATATATATATATATATATATGAAAGGCCCAAAATCAATAAACAGCTTAAAGCTGTAGAGTTATTGGTTGGGCTTTTGTCATTTGCATAATTTTGAATTTTTATTTTGTAAATCACTTTGAGCTGCTTTTCACTGTATGAAAGGTGCTTAAGAAATAACATTAACTAATTTTATTAACAGTTTTATTAACAATTGGTTTTAACATAACCATAAACCCTGTCAGATGGCGGTCATGTGATCTGGAGGATTTCCCATTTAAGGAGGAGCTACTCACCAGCTCGCCGCTCTGACATCACTTTTTACATGTCCCGAGCTCCGCAGCTGTGCTTCCAAGCATCGCTAGTTCCCGGGTGTAGCGGATTTCCCGATCCTCACAATCACCCGATCCTACCGTCTCGTTAGATCTTGTAATCCCAGCTTTCTCGACAGATCAGTCCTCACGTTCAGGGATTACTATACTAAACCGCGTGCTACTGTCCTTCCCTCGCTCGTCTATCACCGCGCTTGGGTCTCAGCCGCACGCAACACTCCTATCGGTCTATCAGGCCGTGATCCTGACAAAACCCAAGTTGGAAAAATTGTGTGGCTCAGTCGATATTTATAAACATATAGGATGAACCTAAATAAATGTTTCCTGGACCATTCTTTAAACTTTAATAGAATAAACAGGAAGTATCTGGCAGACATGCTGGATCTACTGAAGATAAATCAGAGATTTGGATGAGGAGCTGCAACTGAGACCTGTGGCTGATGTTAACTGGTTGACAAGTGGAACATCATACAGAGCAGTCTGCAGAGAAGGCTCTGGGTAGCTTCATTGTAGTGTCCACTGCATTGTCCATCAACAAGCTTTGCAATTTCTCAATGCAAAGTTGCAATATCAATAAATATGTTCACAGGACAGTTGGTCCCACCAGAGAACCCCGCTGACTGCTTCCAAACCATCATCTTCTCATGTTCTGCTACTTCTCAAGCTCATCCTCAGGGACCACAGGGCTGAAGCAGATGTGGAGAAGCCTGCATGCTGAGATGACCTGCATTGATGTAAAAGCAAACATGTCAGGTTGTGCCACTTTGTTTTGTAAAAAAAAATTATAATTTTATATATATATATATATATATATATATATATATATATATATATATATATGTATACAGTGTGTGTATGTGTCTGTATGATGCCAGCATATTCAAAATGTAACAGATTTATTATAATTTATATATACTGGTTCATATACCATTAGAGGGCACTTTAACCATTTTTCTTTAGTCCTTGGCCATAAGCTTGAAGTCAATCCTTAAAATTTGCAGATTATCTCTCCAACCCCGTCAGCCCATTTCTCTATGCTGGATTATTTCTCAAGGACATGAATATCTAATCCCAAAGTCTGAATTTAAGAACTGAAACTGGAAGGTGAAAAGTTAAAGTTTGAGTGCTGAATTTGCAAAACACAGTTTCAAGGCAAAATAATTCATGTTGAAAATAGAAAATTCAATTTCAAAAACAAAAGACTATACTTTTGAAGATTAAATTGGCAGAAGAAGTTGTTTGGACATGGTTGCATCCATCTTTAGTTGATTTTAGTTTAGCCTGCTACAACACAACAGGGCAAAACGTGGATGTTGTGTGATCTGGACATCTGCATGTTTTAACATTAGCAAGAGCTCATGTTTACCAAATTTGATTTCTAACAAAACATAAAGAATGTACTCAAGTATGTAACCTCACGTTGCTCCGTAACAGAGATTTACCGGGTCAAGTGTTGTTATGGTAACGTTTCCCTTGCTATTCATAGTTTAGCTTTAGTTCAGGCAAAGTTATCAATCTCAAAACTTATACTACAGTGGACAAAAGTCAGTTATACTTTCTGGACATGCTTATAACTATTTTTATGAGTAAAGGATTAACTACATTAATAAATTAACTAAATACATAAAGAAACACGCTTAACTTACCATCATTCCAGGGGTTGACGCCAAGGGAGAAGCCCTCTGAAGAGCTGCCATGACGGATTTCTCCTGCTTGGAGAGACCTGACCGGCAGCAGCCATGTTGCTTCAGTTGTGCCTGAGTCACCTGGGGGCGTGGTTTGTAGCAGCTGTGGTGGCTGCAGATAGAGTGTGAATGTAATCATGTTTGGTTGTAAGCAGTGCAGAGCCCTACCTTCCTCTCGCCATGACTGGATAGAAATTGCAGAAACATGATTTGTTGGTCAAAATCAGCAATTGGTTCTTCTAGGCAAGCCAAATATGGTAAAAAATGATCTGTCACTTTAAACTTGAAACTTGAAACCTGTAACTTGAAACCTGAAACTTGAAACCTGTATTTTTTAAAATGTGTACAAGTTAAAAAACGTAAGTTACAAGTACAAAACACAAGTTACAAGTACAAATCATAAGTTACAAGTACAAATCCTAAGTTACAGGTACAAATCATAAGTTACAGGTACAAAACTAAAGTCCCAATTCTAGCTCCATACGAAGGCAGCATAAGAGTGGCATTGTTAGACGTGAGTGGGGGGGGGGATCACAAGTTTTACTCATGACTATCACAACATTCAACCTCCTGAAACAGGATCGCAAGAGCATTTTTTTTTTACAGAAGATGGCTCACGAGGCATTTATTCAAACTTGCTCAGTAAGTTAATTTAAATAACGAGTAAATGAGACCTTTAAATTGACACTACATTTTTTATTTCTTGTTAAAGAAACATTTCAAACATCCATTACTAAGTTTTCCTTATGTGTAATTATTGTGTTTTTATTGATTTGTGATGTTATCATTATTTTTATTTTTTTGCTAAATTCATTACACAGTGTCTTATGGTATGCCCTTTATGATATTCCGAAACATAAATATTTAATGTAATCTAACTTACCTGCTCTGTTTATTTCAATGATCTCTTCCTGTGCCAGTGGGCAGTCTCCAGTACCTATCATGCTGCCAGATTCCACCATGCCTGGTCCAAGTACATTTCCCATTAATCTATGTGGAGAAGCAGTTGCCATTGCCAGAGCATCTGGCTTGCAGTAATTAGGACTTCCTGGCTGTGGGGCTCTTGGGATGTGCTTGTTCCTCTTCTTTGGAAGCTTTTGCTTTGCCATGGCCAGCGAGTAGTACATCCCAAAGTTGTTGACAATAACAGGCACCGGCATAGCAATGGTCAGCACACCAGCCAAGGCACATAGGGCACCCACTAGCATTCCTGACCATGTTTTCGGGAACATATCCCCATATCCAAGAGTAGTCATGGTCACCACAGCCCACCAGAAGCCAATAGGAATGTTCTTAAAGTCGGTATGGGCTGCACCAGTTGGATCCGCAGGGTCAGCTCCAATACGTTCAGCATAGTAGATCATAGTAGCAAAGATGAGGACGCCCAGCGCCAGGAAAATGATTAGCAACAAGAACTCATTGGTACTTGCCCGTAAAGTGTGGCCCAAAACCCGTAAACCGACAAAATGGCGGGTTAGCTTGAATATACGCAGGATACGGACAAAACGTACCACACGTAGGAAGCTCAACACATCTTTGGCTGTTTTAGAGGATAGACCACTAAGTGCTACCTCCAGGTAAAAGGGAACAATAGCCACAAAGTCTATGATGTTTAGCGTGCTACGGAAGAACTCTGCCTTGTCAGGGCAAAAAATGACACGTGCTACCACCTCAATAGTGAACCAGATGACACAAACACCCTCCACGTATGTCAGCCAGCCATCTGTGACAACTTCAAATGCAATCTGTAAAGTAAATGAAAAAATTATTAGAGGACTGTAAGATTCAGAAAGCAAAATGTTATTATCTTCTGATTCACCACAGTCTCTATAAAGTTATATATGTTTTCTGGTTCTACTTATAAAGCACAATTTACTTTGCTGTTGTTTCTTTTATTTCTTTTATTTATTACAGAATCTTTTAGTAGTATGACTTATGCTCCCCCACTGTGAAAAAACAAGCATTGACAATTATTGTGAGATACTGTGGCAATAGCAGATGCAACTATTACACTCAACAAAAAATATAAATGCAACACCTTTGTTTCTGCTCCCATTTTTCATGAGATGGACTTAAAGATCTAAAATTCATTCCAGATACACAATATTACCATTTCTCTCAAACATTGTTCACAAATCAGTCTAAATGTGTGATAGTGAGCACTTCTGCTTTGCTGAGATAATCTATCCCACCTCACAGGTGTGCCACATCAAGATGCTGATCTGACATCATGATTAGTGCACAGGTGTACCTTATACTGCCCACAATAAAAGGCCACCCTGGAATGTGCAGTTTTGTCTCACAGCAAAATGCCACAGATGCCACAAGCATTGAGGGAGCGTGCAATTGGCATGCTGACAGCAGGAATGTCAACCAGATCTGTTGCTCGTGCATTGAATGTTCATTTCTCCACCATAAGCCGTCTCCAAAGGCGTTTCAGAGAATATGGCAGTACATCCAACCGGCCTCACAACCGCAGACCACGTGTAACCACACCAGCCCAGGACCTCCACATCCAGCAGGTTCACCTCCAAGATCGTCTGAGACCAGCCACTCAGACAGCTGCTGAAACAATTGGTTTGCATAACCAAACAATTTCTGCACAAACTGTCAGAAACCGTCTCAGGGAAGCTCAACTGCATGCTTGTCGTCCTCATCGGGGTCTTGAGCTGACTCCAGCTCGTCGCCGTAACAGACTTAAGTGGGCAAATGCTCACATTCGATTGCGTCTGGCACGTTGGAGAGGTGTTCTCTTCACGGATGAATCTCGGTTTACATTGTTCAGGGCAGATGGCAGACAGCGTGTGTGGCGTCGTGTGGGTGAGCGCTTTGCTGATGTCAATGTTGTGGATCGAGTGGCCCATGGTGGTGGTGAGGTTATGGTATGGGCAGGCATCTGTTATGGACGAAGAACACAGGTGCATTTTATTGATGGCATTTTGAATGCACAGAGATACCGTGATGAGATCCTGAGGCCCATTGTTGTGCCATACATCCATGAACATCACCTCATGTTTCAGCAAGATAATGCACGGCCCCATGTTGCAAGGATCTGTACACAATTCTTGGAAGCTGAAAATGTCCCAGTTCTTGCATGGCCAGCATACTCACCGGACATGTCACCCATTGAGCATGTTTGGGATGTGCTTGACCGGCGTATACGACAGCGTGTACCAGTTCCCACTAATATCCAACAACTTCGCACAGCCATAGAAGAGGAGTGGACCAACATTCCACAGGCCACAATTGACAATCTGATAAACTCTATGCGAAGAAGATGTGTTGCACTGCATGAGGCAAATGGTGGTCACACCAGATACTGACCGGTTCTGAGTCCCCAGACCCCCAATAAAGCAAAAAACTGCACATTCCAGGGTGGCCTTTTATTGTGGGCAGTATAAGTTACACCTGTGCACTAATCATGATGTCAAATCAGCATCTTGATGTGGCACACCTGTGAGGTGGGATGGATTATCTCAGCAAAGCAGAAGTGCTCACTATCACACATTTAGACTGATTTGTGAACAATGTTTGAGAGAAATGGTAATATTGTGTATCTGGAATGAATTTTAGATCCATCTCATGAAAAATGGGAGCAGAAACAAAGGTTTTGCGTTTATATTTTGGTTGAGTGTATGTAATTCCTCCATCCATCAAATAAAGAAGTTCAGTGCAAACCTCAAACAGTGCCTTTTAGATGTGATAAGTAATTTAGTTTATTAGACGTTTACACATGTTATCCACACTTAGCCACTGTACTCTAAACATTACCATTGTTGCTTTACCTCCTCACGTGTTACGTTGCTGTAAGTGACATTCTCTGTTTTGTTGTAGACTGTGTTGAAAGCCTCGTGGGTCTCCAAGCAGAAGGTGGAGATAGAGAGAAGGATGAAGAACAGTGAGGCCAAGGCCACATACTGCAGGAAGAGAAATCAAGACAATTGAAAACTAGAAATGCCTTTCAGCAACATTTTGACATTCATGATTTGCAGGCAAGGTAGAAAACTCTGAGCCATTGCATTTTATGCAGTACAAAGAAACTGCCAAAAGGGGGCACAATTAACACACTGATCACAGCAGATGAATGCTCTTAAATCAGATAGAAATCTGGGGACTGCAGATGCAAATTAGCCTAAGGCTAACTCTGGTGTAATGCATCAAATGTTTACATTTATGTTTTTAATTGCAGATGGTCCCTTTTAAATAAAAATCAATCAATCCATCAAATGTGCAGACTGTTAAAGTCCTACAGATAACTAAGAGAAAAAAAAAGATTGGAGGATTGTAGACAGGTCTTATAAATGTGTTACAAAAAGAGTGTAAAACAGTATAAAGATAGTGGAAAAAGAAACATGAACATGGTCAGGATTATGGCACTGGTGTGTTTAATGCATTTCATTATATATCCTAAAAAAGTATTGAATAAAATGGATGATTAATAACAACCTTATTTTAAGAATACTGATACTTATGTACACACAGACATGCTTTCTATATACTGCACCATCACGTAGTTGTTCTGCAGCAGTCTCATTTGATATTTAGGACTCTACTGCAGTCTAATGCCTCATGCTATACCTCACCCACCTCCACTTTCTTCGTTCAATGGCTCACCAAAATGGGCAACATAAAAAGTACATCTAAACATCTGTTATAATTTCATATGTAACAAGGATTAAAAGGTTGTGGCTACAAAATATCTTTAGTAATAAAATATTAATTATTGCAAATAAACCACATCTATAACTCATATGTTTAATTGTTGTCTGAAGACATACAGTACTTAATGTCAACATTATTGTGATGATATGGTGTAGATTAGTACCAAAATCAGTGAGGTAATAGACCTATAATGACTTCAAACTTAATTGGACAAGCATCAACCTAACTGGAGTGGTCGTACTGACAAAAGAAACAGCAACAAATAAATGAATGAATACTTTATTGATCTCACAAGAGGAAATTTAGTAGGTCTAAAAAGAAGAGGGTCTAAAAAAGACATTTGAAAATCGTGGGTTCATTAACTATGGTATGGTATAACTATGGTATAAATTGGCAGATAATCAGGAGAAATTATCCTAAAAATGAAAAGCTGAATGGGGCAAGAATGAGGGATCAAGTGGGAGAAGTGGCACTTCAGGGGGGCAGTCATGAAGCAAAACCAACGGATCAGGGGTCTAATTTATAAGTAAGTAAAGTAAAAGTAAGTAAAATTTTATTTAATTAGCACCTTTCAAGATGAAATCACAAAGTGCTTCCCAGTAAAGCCAAACAATTATCAAACACACACAAACAAGGAAAACAACAAAAAGAAAAAGACTAAGCAAAAGCAATTGTAAAAAGACGAGTTTTCAACTGCTGTCTGAAAGAAGTCTCTGACTCAGCGAATCTCAGGCTTAAAGGAAGGGAGTTCCAGAGGGAGGGAGTGACAGCTAAAAAAGATCTGTCACCTTTGGGTTTTTTTCTGAGTTTGCTTCACAATCAACAGGCCCTGATCACATGACATTAGTGATTTTCAGGGAAGTGTAGGGCTGCAAAAGATTGGTAATGTAGACGGGAGCTGAATTATTTAAAGCTTTATATACTGAAACAAAAAATGTAAAATGTGTTCTGTAGCAGATTGGGAGCCAGTGCAACTGAAACAGTAAAGGGGCGACGTGAAAACTTTGAGGAGCGAGTTAACATCCTTGCTGCAGCATTCTGAACATTCTGGAGGCAGTCCAAGGATTTTTTAAAAATAGTTAAAAATGAGTTACAGTAATCAACATGTGAAGAAATAAAGGCATGAATGATCATCTCCATCTCAGTTCTCGAAACATTATTCCTCAATTTGGCAATGTTTTTTAAGTGATAAAAACAGGAACAAACCCATCAAGTAATATGGGCATCCAGTGACAGGTCAGAATCAAGGATTACTCCAAGGTTCCTCACTGACTGTTTAACACAGGAAGCCAGTGGACCAAGACTCTCAACTATTTTGGGAAGAAATCTTTCATGGGCACAGACATCAACTTCTGTTTTGTTTTCATTAAGTTGAAGGAAGTTGTCACACATCCAGCTCTTAACAGTATCCAAGCAACGAAGCAAAATCTTGGTCTTAGAAACATCCTGAGGTTTAAAAGAGATAAAGAGCTGAATAACATCAGCATAACAATGGTAGGAGATTCAACTAAAAGAACCTAAAATGCGATGGAGGAGAAGAAGATATAAAATAAACAGCAAAGGACCCAAGACGGAGCCCTGGGGCACACCTTAAACAAGTTGAGAAGAGGAAGACTTAAATTTAGCAGTGGACACAGCAAATGATCTTCTAGCTAAATATAGCCAAAGCAGAACCTGATATCCCAACCCAGTGTTTCAACCTGTCAACCAAAAATGGAATGGTTGGTGGTATCAAAGACTGAGATAAGATCGAGCAGGAGTTGGACAGAACAGTGGCCAGCATCACTCTGCATGAGATGTCATGACAGACACTAAGAAGAGCAGTTTCAGTAGAGTGAGCTGTTCGAAAACCAGGTTGATAGGGATTGAGTATGCTGTGCTTGTCTAAGCAGCAATAAGTTGTTTAGTGACAACTTTTTCTAAGATCTTTGAAATAAATGCCTGTTTACGCACAAAACGGGGTCTAAAAATTGCGCAAGTCACATTCTAAACTTTGTGATTAAAAAACGTGCACAGCTTTAAGCAAACTCAGACCCTTTCGCACGCATAGATGGCAAAATGGTGAATTTAAGCCACACTTTCAGACTTGTAAACCCTTGCTCACACAAGCATACACACACAAAACCTACAGTCAGTCCCTACCCTCGTCTATGGACTGAGAATAAAAATGAGAATCTGAATGAAAATATGTTGCATTTATGGGTGACCATATTTAGGTTATCAAAAAAGAGGACACTTAACATGACCTGAAACAGTTTAATTATAATCCGTTTACTGAAAGAAGACATTTGATTTCAACATATTTAAGTTATTCTATGAGGTTAGACTTCAAAGCCCCAGATGGGTAAAAATAATGTGATAAGTACAGAAGTCCTCAGGAAAACAGTCGTTTGGTCACCCTTTTAAGAATTTTATTTAATTAAATTCAAAAATAATTTATTGATCCCAGAGGGAAATTAGGAGTTGTTGTAACTCATGCTATTCAAGTTTTTTCAAGGAGTTGTTGTAAAAACTGATGGCTATGGGCAGGAAGGATTTCCTGTAGCAGTCTGGGTTACAATAAAACGAAAGAAGCTGTCAAATCCGTGAATAATGCTTCACAATAGATGTCCCCACTGGCTGAGGCAGACACACTCTGGCGGTGGCATGCAATTTTCCTCTTTGCCTCCACCTTCAGATAGGACCACTTTTTTTTATGTCTGCCAAAGATCTCTTTGTTGTTATAGCATTCATCACTATAACAACACTGTGACACTTGAAAACCTTTCGTTCATTTGCGATGCCAAAATTGTGACCCCAAATAGAAACATTTTCTATGTCTCTACCACACCCACAAGCACCTCAATTTCAGTCTCAGTGAAATTGTGTTTTCTAGATTTCTCAGTTGCCATGATTACCTGTGAAATGCCACAGATAAACTGGCTTATGTATATGCAGAATATTCATAAGGTACTTTGCACTGACCATTTATGGCAGAATGTGGGTGTGAAGAAGGCAATCCAAAATCACCTGTAATTTTTTAAATGTCTGTCGAAAGCTAACGAAAGTGCAAGCCTGTGATTGGTTAGCACATCAGTTACTTTAAATTTGTCAACAGCATCTCTATTTCCCCCCCAAAAAAACCTAGAGTGCTGAAGATATCTAGCAGCAGACAGGGAGCAGATTGAGGAACGTCTTGCAGAAGAAGTCTGTACATATGAACATTTATACAACCTTTCAATTCAATTCAATTTATTTCTATAGCGGCAATTCACAACACATGTCATCTCAAGGCAGATTTCCTTCTCAGCCAGCTGGATGGTTGCAAGTTTTTATCATTTTAAAAAGGCCACAGAGGGACCTATTCCTTGTTTACAATGTATGAGCCCACAGGGTTGCCAAGTCTTCAACACAAACACCGCCCCTGCATTTGTAATTCGACACCGACCGGGCTTGAGGCTAACGTTGAGCTAACAGTGCTAGCAGTAAATAAGAAAAAAATAGTCTGCGCTAGTAGTCTCAAGCTACTTTTTTCATTTACCAACAAATTGATATTGCAGTAAAATGTATTTATCTACTTATCAACATACTGGGTATGACTTGTCTTCGCTCATCATCTTGAATCTTCTGGTACTGAGCCCTAACTGGCAGCCCGACATGAGACTCAGGTTGAATGACTGAAAACGGATTCATTTGTTTTTCTACATGGACTGCAGTACCCAGATTTGACCACAATATGTTATTCTTACATATTGCACCTTTAAAGAAAGTAAAAAGTTCATAACGGGACACGGAGAACGTTCAGTTACTGGGAGCATCATCCCAGCCGATGCCCTCCTCCACGACAAGGCATCGCAGCCAAACAGAGCGCCAGACCAGGTGTAGCTTCTATGGAGAGGAAAACACTGAGAGAAAACAAAGTTAACAGTTAAATATTACCAAATAATGCAAGTGGAGAGTAGGCATGGGCTGGTATGAGATTCCGACAGTATGATAACCGTAGGCAAAAATATCACGGTTACACAGTATTATGATTACAACTCTAAAATGTGTATTTTAAATGTCTGTATTTTATTTTATTTTTTAAAAAGGAAAAAACGTTTTACTGATGCAGATATGGTAACTAACTAGCATGCTAAGATAAATCCTCATTAGCATGCTAGTTACCATACTATCTGCCTCAGTTTAAAAAAAGTTACTATGGATAGAGATAAAGAAAAGATAAGATAAGGTAGTTACCATAACTGTCAAGGTAACAAGCTCATTTCAATAATGTCAGATGCCAATACGCTCGTTCATTCCAAGACATCATTAACTTTACCTTGATTTTAGCATACAACAATGGATGGTGCTCCCGAACATGCCCTATCATATTCAATGTATTGTCTCCTCGGGCTGCCACTGTTCTCAACCACGTTTTGCACGTCGGGCAACCTTCTTCTTCCAAGCCGTGAACGTCTGGCTTTTTACGGTAGCCGAAGTATTCCCAAACATCCGCTTAGAGACGATAGAAAAAGTCCTGGGGGTTCGCTTCCTTCAGCCATCAAACAGCCTGCAGCGTGGCCCGTTTGTCACTCACAACAAACTCAGGTGTGCGCGGGGGAGGAGGGAGTGGCGCTTTATGCTGCAGCTTCACACAGCCTGAGGGAGAGGGACCTTTACTTTCTCCCTGGCGAGACATCACATAAAAAAAACCCGCTTATACCGCAGGGACGGTATGACGGAAAATTTTTGCGGTTTTGAAACCTTGACTTTTTCATACCACGGTGTACCTTGAAACCGGTAACCGGCTCATGCCTAGTGGAGAGTAATAAAAGGGGAAAAGCAGCAGAGAGTAGAAAAGTGGTCAGTCTGTCCTCCAACAATTTAAACCTATAGCAGCCTAAGTACAGCGATAGCTCAGGATGATTTAAGCCTTACTAACTATGAGCTTTATCAAAAAGGAAAGTTTCAAGCCTAGTCTTAAAAGTAGACAGAGTCTACAGTGCCTCACGGACTAAAACTGGTAGCTGGTTTCACAGGAGGGGAGCCTGATAACTAAAAGATCTGCCTCCCTCTGATGTATGATGGCGCTTGATTATTAAAGGCTTTATATGTAAGAAGGAGGCTTGCCTTCCGTGGCCTATTTAATTTAGTGTTAACTCATCTCTCTCACATATGTTGTATACACAAAACCACTGCAGTAAAAGTAAATACGATATTGCCTGTAGTGACGGTGGAGTTTCTCTGCACAGAACTGGCCGATTTGCCAAGGATACGCATTTGTTTTTCCTGTGCATTCTACTTCTCGGGCAAGCGTCTCCTCACTTCAGGGGCTTTCTTCATCTTTACAGTTCTAAATTCAAGACTACAATCTGTCGTGAATGCAGAGAGCCTACAGGATAAGCATTCTGGTCTCATCCATTATCAGGTCGATTGTGAGAATAATAGCCTACTATTAATAAAGTCAGCATTGTTCTTTGAACTACAAGGACGGCCCAAAGTATAGTCAGTAGCCTATAGGCAAATGCCAAGGGCTCAGTATAGCTGGGGGAGCAAGAGGAAGGACCTCTTCACCTTTATTGTATTTCTTTGACACTGAAACAAGTGGAAAAATAAAGGGATTTCCATGGCACTGTCTTTTTCTTTTAAAATCATAGCCTACTATAATGTGACCAGGGGACTTGAAGGGATCACACATACACTTAGCTCATGGTGCAGAAAAAAACATCAGGTGGCACAAAGCAGGATGAGAAACCACCTCCACCAATCAGACTTCTTTTACACGCCATTCGGTTTTCGTTCTTTATTGCGTCAAAAAAAGTTAATATGTCAAAGCGTCCCAAATTATCTGCTGCCCAGGGGAGGAAAAAAAGAAAAGAAGAGGAGGAAAAAAACGACAAAGACAAAGGTAATGTTACAATAAAGATGATGTTAATTATATTATTTTGATGTTACAGAACGATGATCAATAATGCCATTAACCATTTGCATAAATGGTTAGCTAATCTATAAATAGCCAACGCTATCTGCTTGTTCTAACCAAAATATTAACAGTCAATGGTTCTAACAGATAAGCCTAGCGCTATTATTATGGAAAATAGTAATACAAGTACCTTCCTCGGACAAATGTGTAAATATTAGATCTAATCAGCAGGTGTATTAATGTTAACTTCATTGGTATCATTATCTCACGTTTTCCCAGCTTGCAATAATCAATCAAAATACCATTAATAATCATAATAATAATTCCATAGTTGTAACGCCAGCTGTTAACTGTGTTACAGCTCATATTGTCTATAAAGTTTGTTTATCATGTTAAACTTTACACCTGTGTTAAAGTGCACATCATTAGTGTCAGAGCATAACTTAGCATTCCCACATGCAATATTATACTATAATAATGGCTTGCATTTATATAGCGCTTTTCAAGACTCTCGAAGCGCTTTACAACTCCATTATTCATTCATTCTCACATTCACACACTGGTGGAAGCAAGCTATGATTATAGCCACAGCTGCCCTGGGGCAGACTGACAGAAGCGAGGCTGCCATATCGCGCCATCGGCCCCTCTGGCCAACACCAGTAGGCAAGGTAGGTAAAGTGTCTTGCCCAAGGACACAACGACATGTAGCAGGTGGAAGCTGGAATCGAACCCACAATTTCCGGGTTGCAGGCTGACAACTCTACCGCCCTCTACTGCAGTATACTGATTCTTTTGCAAACTGCTAATTAGAATTTTATTGTAATGACAATAAAATTACAATTATTACTAATATATGAATTACTAATATAATTTGTATCTGAAAAAATACATTGTATATCATACACTATAGTCTACATGATGTAAATACATGATGTAGACATGATCGCTAGGTTTCTCATTTATATTATTTCATTTTATTGTATTTTTTAAAACATGTGTTTTTTATTAGACTGGTGTCACATACTCCTCTTGTCTTCAGATGCGCTTCTGAGGTTTCTCAGTCCCACCCTTGCCAATCCCTCTGTTGCCAGCAGTGATACAGCAGCATCAAGCACTCCTCCTGTCGCCTCCACCTCAGCAGCATCAACCGCTCCTCCAGGAAAGTCAAGCTGTAGCAAGTCATGTGAGATTAAGGAGGTGGTGGTGTAGTTTTTGAAGTAATTTAAGTCAGGACCAAAAACACCAATAGAGCTCTTTATAAGATCATCTTTTAATTTTTTTTATTCAAATCCTTGTAGTATTTTTGTGCCTACTTAAAGATACTAATAAATAAGATATATAAGATAGATAAGATAGATAAGATAGATAAGCTATATAAGATAGATGGATAAGATATATAATATAGATAGATAAGATAGATAAGATACTGTCTTATTTTGCACAGTAACGTATTTCTATTGTATTTAAGTTAATGTCACTTGTTTACACTTTTCATTTTGGGAGTATTTAAATTTAATACTTTATGTAAGCTATCTATATTGTATTTCATATGTTGAGTTCATTTTTTAAAAATTTGTTTCTTTAATTATTATTATTATTAGTGTTTTGAATGTACAATTGTTTTATTAAAATAAAATAATTTCTAAAACAAAGCCATTAGGTTTCTTGTGAGTATATGTACACTAGCAGTGCAAGTACTGTACTGCGATGCAAGGGGGCGCCACTTAAAATCTTGCCTAGGACACCAAATTGGTTAGGGGCCGGCCTGTTGGTCTACAATGTAAACTCTAATGGACCTTGTTATCCAACAGCCTAATTGCTTTCAGTGAAATCTGAAAAATAAGACAAAACAGTCTGGCTTTTAACTTTTATTGATTGAATAAATATATTATATACCCTACACTGTACAGCATTTTGTAGTGAAACGTCAAATGGATGAATACAGCACTTATATATGAATTATTAATAATCATCCTAAGCATTCTTTAAACCACACTCAAGTTTATGGTTATTGTCCCTAGCAATTTTAAAAACAAACTGACGCCCTTTTTTATGCACAACAAAGTATCTGGTGCGCACAAGTTAGTAAGTGGTGCACACGAAAGAGTATCTGGTGAGCACAAGTTAGTATGTGTTGTGCACGAGTTAGTAAGTAGTGTGCAAAGTATCTGGTACACACAAATAACCAATTTTTTTTCCCAAGTCCACTTAGGGGTTCTGCAGATTTTCATGTCGGAGTGATGGTGGGTCTCGAAACCACAAACCACTCCAGTTTAGAAACAAGGCTCTATAGAAAAAAATAAACAGTTTGTAAAAGGTCTTGGACTTTATTCAAAATTATAATTACATTTCCTGTTAAGGCCATGAAAGATGTCAGAATACAGCTAACTACTAAAAAGACATAACATAATTTTTTGACTATTTTGCTCACCTGAATAGAAACCGCACCAGCTAAATTTGAAAAAGAAAATAGATTTTGTACAAATATAGGTCGCAGCTGAATATAAGCCACACGTTTTCATGTTGTAACATGAGATATTTACACAGAAAAACTGCACACGGAAGATTTTTTTAGTTACCTCGTTACCTAATGTTTTCGTGCCGTCTGTCTAACAGACATGTTAGGAAAATAACTCAAAAAGTTATGGACTGATTTTGATGAAGTTTTCAGGAAATGTCTAAAATGGGACCAGGAACAACTGATTAAATTTTGTGGTTGATCCGACATGAAGCGTGTATCCACGCATCGACCAGCAGTGCTAACCTCCACTCCTCTCCCTTGTCAGAGAGCTCACAAGCTGTTCCCCTCGTGCAGCAGCCCCAAATCTCTGCTCTCCACTGGAAGAGCACACCCATGTGTCTCATTAACAGACATTTTATTGGAAAACTACCGAAATTTAAAATTAGATAACAACATGGGAATGAGGGGAAATGAGTGGCCTTGGCTTTTCTAGTTTTCATTTAAGATGTGCTTTTTTTCAAACTCTGCCTGAAAATCGGCAGAATGGCACCAACACAACACGACAGTAACATGTTTGGTTCGAAAATAAAAGATACTTTAGCATACCAGAAAAGTCATTAGTCGCTATATTCATCATTCTCTTCTTTATTAAAGCCACTGAAGTCATTTTCTTTCGTGTCTTTATGTCCTCTAAAAGCTTTTGTCGTTTTTTTACACTGACTCAGTTCTCCCACTGCCTTCTCCAATGTATCACTATCGATTCATTGATGAAGGAAATAGCCACTGCACGTAAGCTTGACAGTCAAGCTTACATGCAGTAGCTATTTCCTTTTTTAACGACCAGCTTGATTGCCTTTAACTTAAAAGCTGCATTTCTTCGTGTGTTTTCCATGATGAAAGTATGTGCATGAAAACTACCGGTAGTGTTGTCTTCGGCGCATAATCTTTCCCCACATGTCTGTCTCACTTTTTTGTCTCCTGCTATAGTGCCTCCCAGAGGCCATTACCCAGTAAAAAAAAAATCTATGAATTAGCCTCATTGGACGCAGGGTCCAAAGCGTGTAGAAAAAATAGTGGCCTATAGTCCGATAATTCAATCAATCAATCAAATTTTATTTATATAGCGCCTTACAACAGCCAAAAGGTGCCCAGGGTGCTTTCCAGAGTTAAAACACAAATAGAACAAGAGCCCCAGTAAATGGCACTAAATAAAAACATTAAAAAAAAAATAAATACAAACAGCAATCGATACAGTGGCTACGTATCGAAAGCTTGTCGAAAAAGATGTGTTTTCAACTGTGATTTAAAAACACACAACTCAGAGTTGCTTCGAAGCTGTACTGGAAGTGCGTTCCACAACTTTGGGCCTTGGACAGAAAAGGACCGGCCTCCAAACTTTTTGTAATTGTACTTGGGCATGACCACTGAGATGTGATTAGAGGAACACAGAGTTCTGGTTGTTTGATAGATGATTACCAGCTCAGCGAGGTAGGCGGGGGCCAGACCATTGATGGCCTTGAATACAACCATCAGGATCTTATACTCCACTCTGAACCGGACTGGAAGCCAGTGGAGAGAGCGGAGGACTGGGCTGATGTGAGAGCATTTTGAGGTGTTGGAGAGGAGACGTGCTGCAGCGTTCTGTACAGTTGAAGCCGGTTAAGGAGTGATTGATTAAGTCCAGTGTAGAGGGCATTGCAATAGTCGATCCGCGAGCTGATGAAGGCATGGACAGCCTTTTCGAGGTCAGCCCGGGACAGGAAGGATTTGACCTTGCTGAGTAGCCTTAGCTGGTAAAAGCTTGCCTTCACTATTGCACTTATTTGTTTTCCAAACAACATGCCACTGTCAAAGATAACACCCAGGTTGCGCACTGTCGGAGCAAACTGAGGTGTTAGAGGACCAAAACTGGGGGAGCTGTTGGGTGAGTCCGGGGTGAACAGAATGTACTCAGTCTTTCCTTCATTCAGGTGGAGGAAATTCTGGGAAAGCCAATGTTTGATATTGTGAATCCAGTTATAGAGAGGATCCAGTGCAGAACGGTTACTCAGAACCACAGGGAGGTAGATCTGAAGGTCGTCTGCATAAAAGTGAAAACAGACATCATGGTTTGAGATGAGTTGACCAAGTGGCAGCATATAGAGCGAGAACAGAATAGGACCAAGAATGGATCCTTGCGGGACACCGGATGATAGAGGGGCGGCTGAAGAGGAAGAGTCTTTTAGCATAACGGAAAAAGTTCTATTTGTAAGGTATGATGAAAACCATCTGAGAACCATGCCCTGCAGACCGACAGAGTGTTTGAGTCGGGAGATGAGGACGGCATGATCCACGGTATCAAAAGCAGCGGTCAGGTCTAGCAAAACCAGAACCATAGAGCTTTTACTATCCAGGGCTGTAAGAATGTCATTGTGGACCCTAAGTAGCGCAGATTCAGTGCTGTGTCTGGACCTGAAACCAGACTGAAATTTATCAGCTATGGCATGCAGCTGAAGATAAGATTGAAGCTGGGAGACAACAAGCTTCTCCATCAGCTTAGACAGGAATGGCAGATGAGAAATTGGGCGGAAGTTGGACAGTATGGCAGGATCGAGGTTGGGTTTTTTGAGCAGCGGTCGGACAATGGCATGCTTGAGAGCAGAAGGAACAGTGCCCAAACTAAGACAACTGTTTATAAAGGAGACAAGGCAGGGGCCCACAGTGTCAATGGCCTCCTTCATAATCCTAGTAGGAACAGCATCTAGAGGGCAGGTGGTAGCTTTCAACTCATGGACGGCTTTTTTGAGGCCCACAAGGGTAACTGGCTCAAAATTCTCCAGCACACATTGCGCCGCTTGTGATGGAATGATAGCAGCAGGGATTTGTGTGATGGCTTGCCGGACAGACAAAACCTTGTCCAAAAAGTACTGTTTAAATGTGCTACAGGTGTGTTCAGAGATATCATTTAAACCAATAGACACCGGATTTATCACAGAGTTAATAGTGCTGAAGAGGATTCCAGGGCGATGGCTATTGCTGTTGATGAGATTGGAAAGGTACCGTCCTTTACTTTCCTTCACTGCTCTCTGATAAGTGGAAAGACTGTCTCTAAACAACTCCAGTGACACCTGCAGCCCATCCTTCTTCCATTTACACTCAGCCTGTCTACACCGGCGCCTGAGGGCCCGAGTTGTGTCATTGAGCCAGGGGTCCGATGGGCCTTTGGAACCCATTACCTTGTAAGGGGCAACAGAGTCCATAATCTGGGAGCAGATGGTACAAAAGGAGGAGAGGAATAGGTCAGGACACAGAGGCAACCCAAAATCAGCAGTAGAGCAGAGATCAGAGGCAGTAAAGGCAGCAACAAAGTCATTAACTGTAGAAGAGGTAATGATTCGTCGACGTTGGGGGGCAGAAGATGTGGGTGCAGGTGGATCAGCACGGATGTCAAACCGTACCGAGAGAGTCATCAGATACAGGAAAATCCAGGACCTCACAGATTGACACTGTCACCCCACGCGAGATGATGAGATCAAGAGAGTGACCCAATTTATGAGTTGGGCAGGATATGGACTGGGTTAGATCCAGTGAATGGAGAAGTGCCTTAAAGTCATTGGCAAATTTATCAGAAGGACAGCAAACATGGACGTTGAAGTCACCGCAGATTAGGATGTTGTCAAATTTTGGCATGAACTCTGACAGAAACTCAGAAAAATAATTTAAGAGATCCTTGTTTAATTTGGGCGGCCGGTAGATTATTGCACATAAAATAGGAGAGGGCAATATGAGCACAAACATTTGTAACTCAAAGCTGGAAAACCCTCTGGTGGACAGCTGGCGGCATTTCATAGACTGCTTGTATGCGGTGGCTATCCCCCCGCCCCTACCCGTATGCCGCGGGGAGTTCAGGTAAAGATAGCCAGAGGGAAGGATTTCCGAAAAGGCACTGACGTCACCTGGGCGGAGCCAGGTTTCGGTAAGGAAAAACAAATCCAAGTTATGAGAGGAAATTGCATCATTGAGGACAAATGTTTTGTTATTGAGCGATCGGGTGTTACAAAGTGCCATACGGAACGTGGTTGAATTGACAGGCGGCAATGTCACGCAAGGAATTGGCCGGAGATTTCCTTGAGAGCAACTCCGGGTGGCTGTCTTACCACGTCGGGGATGCGGAGATGAAACGCCGGTGTCAGGGCAGATGAGCCGAAGCCACCGGTAGCATTCTCGCGATCCTCTTGTATTGCCACGCTCCAGTCGATTTACACACTTCAGCGGCGAAAAATCCAGGTAAGTCCTCAGCCTGACATGTAACCCGCCTCTCCGACCGCGTCTTCTGCAGCGCTTTCTGCCCGAAAACAGATAGACAGGGCGTCTCATCAGAGGAGGAATTGATGTCAATAATGGTGGTGGTAACTTGAAGGATTGGGCGTTTTGAAGCAAACTTGATGTAAAACGCAATTCCAGTAGCGTAGTCCGATCATAAACTATCGCCGATGAGACGACAGCCCAAACAAACGACAGAAAACTGAGTAGCAAGTGGCAAGCCAAGCACAACTGCGCCATCTTCCTCTCATTGGAAATTAAAAGTCGATAAAGCAAGAGAAACATCAGTAAAGCAAGAGAGCATGATAATTACGGTACATTTAAGATTTCCATAATATGCTCTGTTTAAAAAGGCTCACTAAGTATTCAAGCTAAGAAATACACAATTTACTTTCAGAATAACAAGTGAAAAAAGTGAATAGAAGAGATCTTCAAATACTGGCAGGCATGGACAAATACATGGCATATCATGTTATAGACTAATGAGATGATCCGCTGATTTGTGTTGTGGGGTGAAGTGTGACACATGACACAATGGCATCCTGCCAGGATACAGCTCAAGTTGTCTTCAGAAATAATTGTATTACTTCATTCCGTACACATAGCAGTCTTGGTTGTGCTCCTGCACATCAATCACTTTTTTACAGTCACTGCTAACCACACTTCACCAATTACCAGGGTATATGGTTCCTGCCAAGTTCGTATCAGTAAAAGCGGGTGGTATTTAGCGGTTCTCAGGTGTGTTTTCCTCATCTGAACAGGCCAGATAGTTATTGAGAACCACACGCCTTGACAACTTTCACTTCTCTGGTAGGAACTCAGTTGTCCTTCCAAGAATTCTCCACCAAGCTGCTAGTATCCTGAAGGTGTTCCCAATGACCAGTCCAGCTCTGGAGAAGCGGTAGTTGAAAATCTGCTTCTCCTTCTCCATATTTGGCCCTGAAAAAACAGCAACATACAGTGTTATTAATTAGTACATTACTACAACATAATAACAGATGATAAACTATTATGTTGTAAGAAATGCAAAAATTATGGTTAGGTTCATACCTGGAAAAATTCGCTTAATGTTGGTGTGCATGGGGAAGGCAGAATCAGCAACATTCAGGTGTGGGGCTTTGGTCCCCTTCCCAGGGATGAAACATTGGTAGTGGCAAGTTCAACTTGTAATCAAATAGCATCAAACCAAAGACACTCTCTTTAAAAATGCCACCATTGTTCCCCCATTTATATGCTCTGAAGTCCACTATGGTGAAGTGGTAACTGGCATCACAAGTTGCCATCAGGACTATGCAGCAGGCACCTTTTGTAATTGAAGGTTGTAATGCCTCTTGGCATTAGGTAGTGCTCTAATTTTTACATGCTACCCATCCGGGCTCCCAACACAGCTTGTTTGGGGGAAAAAAAACAGTGTAACATTCCATGGTCACAGCAATTGTTGTCCACTGGCTGGTCGAAAGACATGGCATGCAATCGGCCTGCAGTGTTTCCCACATTGCCTTGTAGACCTCAACACAATCCCGGACACTGTGCTGGACACCATTTTTTAGCTGGAAACTACAGCCTGTTGACTTCTACTATAAGCTAAAATTTGTAGGGTTATGGCGTGTCTCTGGGCAATGTTAATCGGGATGACATGTGTGCCCCTGTGCTGTATGAGTAGTTCTAAACATTAAACTAGCTCATTAAATCTATCAGCAGACATATGGATTTGAAATGTATTCACCATCAATATCTCAAAGGACAAATAAGAACTGCATGTTTTCCCGTCCTCTGTCTCCCCTGGCAATGAGCATTGATATATAATCATGGGAAATATATCTTCCCAACAAAGTGGACAAGCTGGGGGCTCTAATCCATTATGAAATGAGCTGCAGGAGGAGCAGCCTTATCTGCCTGACTGAGACGGTGTTAATCGCGCTAACTCCGGATTTACACATACACATGGACAGATTTCATTTTATGACAGAACCAAGGAGAGCGGTAAGAAGAGAGGAGGCGGCCTGGTTTTGTTTGTTAATGATAGGTGGTGTAACTCTGGACATTTAACTTTTGAGACGCTCTAAAGAAAGGACATTGAGCTGCTATCTGTTAGCATGAGGGCGTACTTGCTACCGCAGTTAACACACGTTATTGTCAAACTGTGTATGGTAACAGCAACTGCCAATGCTGCAGCAGCCTGCAATGTCGTCCACACTTTCACCAGCAGTCTCCAAACACAGCATCCCCAGGCCCTTTTCAGACCTCGGAGATTTTAATCATGTTACTCTGTCCTTCACTCTCCCTGCATTCACCCAGGATGTCACCTGACACACAATAAAGCACTAGACTTATTGTATACCAACACCAAGGGGGTATACGGATCATCACCTCTCTCTTTCCCAGGGGCTTCAGATTACAACCTGTTTCATCTCAGAGCGGAGTATAAACCTCTAGTACACCGAGAAACAGCTGTGAGACACACAGTAAGGAGATGGTCTATTTCGAGTCTTCTGTATGGGGAGACCTCTGTGGTCCTCGTGAGGAGGACATTGACAGTATAACAGACTGCTTGGCTTGGCCCTTTAAGCAATCAGCTAAGACGTCCGCATATAATGACCGTTTCAGCAGCGAGTAGCATCACTGATCAGCGCAAAAAGGTGCCCAGAGCAGCAGAAATAGCAAGAGATCGACATCTAAGAAGCAGGGATTGTTGTTGCGATTCTGTTTGCTGTTATAAACTGCTTCATGAGGAACTATTCTTACTTTTTACAACGCCGGTTGTTTGGCAACCTCTGCTCATTTCCCTCTAAATTACAACCAATCACCTCCCACTTGATTTGGGCCATTCCGAGTACATACCCCCATACAGGTATGCCGTTGGTTCCTGAAATGGCCCTGAAAACAACCCTGTTGGCCCGGCCAGATGAAGTGAAGACACGTGCATATCATGAAGGTCCAGTGAAATTACACTTAAGTTCTGATAGTGGAAACGTGCCTAAATGTTGTCCTGAAAGAGAAGAAGAGTGCTTTTGGATCAGGAAACAAGGAGGAGCTGAGAGCTGGATAGAAAGAACTGAGAAGGAAAAGTTGGGATTGAAAAAACCATCTACAGAAAGAAGATGGCGGTTGAGCTCAAGCAGATCAACATCAGTAGGGTTCGGAAGAGCCTGAAGGCAATTTCAGGTCACAAACCAAACCCCCAGGCTGAAGGAGACTTGGTTTGTATTCCAGTGGAGGGCTTTACATTACAACCCCTAGGCCTTCAGTGATATCCTACTTAGTCCAACTTAAATTAATACGCCTCATAATACCATCAATACAACACCAAGGCTTGAGAATCCATACAGAATCACACATTAATTTTACATCACCCTTAATAAAGGCTGGTCAAGAAAAACATATTTTCCAGATTATTGAAAATCAATAAGCTTGCATTTACAATTAAGAGTATGAAACTAAGATCACGGATACTGTCAAATCTAAAAAACAAAAGTCGATTTTAAAAATTAGTCAACAAAGTTTAAATAATTCCACCAAAGTATATGAGCTTAAACAAATTTGTCCAATAAAATGCGCAGTGTCGCCATTTCATATAAGACCGCAAAGAGGCGATAACCCATCCATCCATCCATCCATCCATCCGTCTTCTTCCGCTTATCTGGGGTCGGGTCGCGGGGGCAGCAGCTTAAGCAAGGACACCCAGACTTCCCTCTCCCCAGCCACTTGTTCCAGCTCCTCGGGAGGAATCCCAAGGCGCTCCAAGGGCAGCCGAGAAACATAGTCCCTCCAGCGTGTCCTGGGTCTTCCCCTGGGCCTCCTCCTGGTGGGACGTGCCTGAAACAACTCACCAGGGAGGCGTCTAGGAGGCATCATGACCAGATGCCCGAGCCACCTCAACTGACTCCTCTCGATGTGGAGGAGCAGCGGCTCTACTCTGAGCCCCCTCTAGATGACTGAGCTTCTCACCCTATCTCTAAGGGAGAGCCCAGACACCCTACGGAGGAAACTCATTTCAGCCGCTTGTATCCGTGATCTCGTTCTTTCGGTCACCACCCAGAGTTCGTGACCATAGATGAGGGTAGGAACGTAGATCTACCGTTAAATCGAGAGCTTCGCCTTCCGGCTAAGCTCTCTCTTCACCACGACAGACCGGTACAGCGCCCGCATAACTGCAGATGTCCTACCAATCCGTCTACCGATCTCCCGCTCCATTTTTCCCTCATTCGTGAAGAAGACCCCTAGATACTTAAACTCCTCCACTTGGGGAAAGACCTCATCCCCGACCCCGAGAAGGCACCCCACCCTTTTCCGGCTCAAGACCATGGCCTCGGATTTGGAGGTGCTGATTCTCATCCCAGCCGCTTCACACCCGGCTGCGAACCGCTCCAGTGAAAGCTGTAGATCACGTTCCAATGAAGCCAACAGGACCACGTCACCTGCAAAAAGCAGAGACTGATCCTGAGGCCACCAAAACAGATCCCCTCAACACCTTGGCTGCGCCTAGATATCCTGTTATGTTATGAACAGGATCGGTGACAAAGGGCAACCTTGGCGGAGTCCAGCTCTCACCGGAAACAAGCCCGACTTACTGCCGGCAATGAAAGTATGACAAACTCTGGCACCGGTCGTACAGGAACCTAACAGCCCGTATCAAGGGGCCCGGTACCCCATACTCCCGGAGCACCCCCCACAGGGCCCCCTGAGGGACACGGTCGAACGCCTTCTCCAAGTCCACAAAACACATGTAGACCGGTTGGGCGAACTCCCACGCACCCTCCAGGACCCTGCTGAGGGTGTAGAGCTGGTCCAGTGTTCCACAGCCAGGATGAAAACCGCATTATTCCTCCTGGATCCGTGGTTTGACTATCTGTCGGACCCTCCTCTCCAGAACCCCTGAATAGACCTTACCAGGGAGGCTGAGAAGTGTGATCCCCCTGTACCGGGGACCACCACCCCGGTCTGCCAATCCAAGGGATTGCCCCCGATGTCCACGCAATATTGCAGAGCCGCGTTAACCAACACAGCGCCACAAAATCCAGGGCTTTGAGGAACTCCGGCCGAATCTCATCCACCCCAGGAGCCCTGCCATCAAGGAGCTTTTTAACAACCTCGGTGACCTCAGCACCAGAGATTGAAGAGCCCGACCCAAAGTCCCCAAACCCTGCTTCCAGATTGGAAGGCGTGCTGGTGGGATTGAAGAGGTCTTCAAAGTATTCCATCCACCGACCCAAAACATCCCACGTCGAGGTCAGCAGCACACCATCCCACTGTAAACAGTGTTGGTGGCAGACCGCTTCCCCCCTGAGACCCTGGATGGTGGACCAGAATCGCTTCGAAGCCATACGGAAGCCGTTCTCCATGGCCTCTCCAAACTCCTCCAACGCCCGAGGCAACAATTCACTGAAAATAGAAAAGTAAAGCAAATACAGTATTTGCATTTGTTTTGGAGAAAATGCAACAGCAAAACAATTGAGCATGTCGGTGTATCAGAATTTATTTTTAATTTGTTGCATTAATCTGCTCGATGTGTGATGGCACAATGTGGATTTTCTAATCAGTTTTTACGAATTTAATATAAAATAAATGAATGAAAATTAACGACTGAATATATCATCATCTAAAAAAATTGATTGATAAAAATGTATTGATTATTACAGATTCTTTTGACCCCGTCAGTCAAAATGATCAACAACAAAATATTGTAGCGCAACTTCTGAAACAGCTACAGAGCTTAACAGAAATGTTTGAGCATCAAGACCATTTGATGCAATAAGGTGTACAATAGGATACAGATAGATGTATTGTGTATATAATAAAACATTATAAATATGTGAAGAATATACATAGACTGTATTGATGTCACATTGGGGACATTCAGATGTTAAGGCCTCCTTTACCTCAGGGGACTCCATCCCACAGACCCCCTTCCCCCTCGGACAGGCTGGTCTGCAGTAGGAATGCCCTGCAGGGAACTGTGCTGGAACCATTCCTTTTCATCATTTACAATGTAGACTTTGCCATCAATTCCCCACACTGCCATCTACAAAAGTTATCAGATAACTCTGCCATAATTGGCCTCTTCAGTACAGAGAGTGGACTCAGGACTTTGCGGGCTGGTGCCAGCGTAATCAACTCCTGATCAACTTGGGGAAAACTAAGGAGCTGATGGTGTATTTTCACGAGTGCAAACAGACCATACACACCGTTGAACATCAAGGGAGTGAACATTGAGATAATGGACTCCTATGTATGTGGGTGTTAACCTGAACAATAAACTAGACTGGATTCATAACACTGATGCTCTGTGGGAAGAGCAGACTACGTGCTGAGGAGACTGATATCTTTTGGAATGCAACGGACATTTTTTTATTTGTGTCATAAATCTATTCTTATTATACAGTATAATATTCTGTAGATCTTTTTTGACTTTGCGGTGGTATTAGCCACCTTTAATTTTGTTTGTTGGAGCAGCAGCTTATCTACAGCTGAGAGGAAGTGGTTAAATAAGATCATAAGGAAGGCTACCTCTGTGCTAGGATGCCCCCTTGACCCTGTGTTGTGATTACATTTCTCATAAGATGAACTTCACAGACTTTTGGATGGCTGGGAGCCATTTCAAAGATGGACTGAGCAGACCACATGACATCGTGACATCGTGACATCGTGACATCGGCAATGACATCACGGCCAAAGGGGCTATAAGAAGTGGGAGTCGCGCCCATTTTGATTTGTTTTCAAGCCAGAAGTTTCAGAGAGAAACTCAGGCTAAACAGAGGACATCTCACCGGTGAAGATTCTCTTTTGTTCTGACCCGCTGGACCGGGAAGGACTCTAATTTCAAAGCTTCGAAGTGCCCATCCTGTTTGTACAAACAGTTTGGGTTTTATCAGGACTGTTCCAAGACTGTTTGTTAAGACGTCAAACTGCAAGCCACCGGCCTGCAGTTAGGACACGGTCCTTGAAAATCCTGCGCAAGGTTTTTTCCTAATTATTTTTCTTGCTTAACTATGGATACAAATTTGCTCTCCACCTAGTGGACTGGACCTCCTTCAAGGCAAAGTAGGACTGAACCGGTTCATTTATACTAATATTGTGTCGGGGCGGAGATAAATAGAGAAAATAGAGTTTCAACGAGTTAGATCTCGTTCATTGTGTCAAGTGTCTTTAAGTGCTGTACCTGTTTGCTCATTTTTGCGTCGCCGCACGCATAAGTTTGAGCTGTAATGGCTGTGTTTGAAACTGTTTGTTTTATCCTGAGCAGCTCACGCCTTTCTTTCTTTTTCCTCTCTCTCTCTCTCACTCCCTGATCACCCGGTCGCCGGAGTCGGGCTCTGTCCGGCCTGCGTTAGCTGGTCTTAGCTGAAAAGTTTGACTCCATTGTCTTTAGTCTGCTGGTAAAGCAGAGGCCTTCCACATGGATGCTTCAGCCCGTGTGCTCTGTCCATTTTAGCCAAAGCTAGTTTATGGCCCTTTGTCTCCTTACACTACATGTCCCCCCCTCATCTTAGCCCAGAGCTACGGTTTATGACTTTGTCTCCTAGGCTATCTGTGATTTGAGCCCCCTGGAGTGAGGGCCCCCCTCCTTTTCTGACCCGAACCTCATTTAATTGAACTTTCATTTCATGTTAATTGTGTTTAATGTTCACCTATTATTGTTGTCTAAGATCTGTAGTAGTAGTTACATGCTTTAGAATAGATGGGATAAATTTATGAAATGTTTGGCTGTAAGGTTGACCTATTTTCTAAATAAAGTCCCCTTAGTCCCCTTAGGTGTTGCGGCACAACACCTGTGTGGGTGGTAGAAGACAGAAGGACTCTAAGAAAAATAACATCACAGTTGGACAATGTCTCCGACTCTGTGCATGAAGCTGTTACTGAACTAGACAGCTCCTTCAGTGACAGATTGCTGCATCCTAGGTGCATGAAGGAGCGTTGCTGCAGATCCTTCCTCCCAGCAGCTGACCGTCAATGCTCCCATCAAACTCAATGTTTAAATCCTTGCTGTTATTTGCACTGTCCTCTCATTTTAAATACCATTTCTGTTGTTATTTGGCACAGTTTCATTTTTCACTTTTTTGTAAATAGTTGTTTTTTAATGTACACAGTCATGAAGATTTTGTAAATATGTTTAAATTATCCTGCTAAGTTGCACATTTGATTATGCCATTTTTATTAACTGCACAGTATTTAGGTGTTACAGTATAATATTCTTAATTCTGTTTTTTATATTTTATATTTTTATGTTTTGGTGAATCTGTCACTTTGCTGCTTTTAAGCCTGAATTTCCCCAGTGTGGGACAATAATGAAATATTATATTCTAATGGATAAAGGGGAAACATAATTTATTGTTAAACAAACTTGACACATGACAGATTTAAACACTGAAATCCCAGATTCCATTATGACTGCCAGAATGAACAGCATATGCTGCATGTGCTGGTTTGCAGGTAAAGAATATTACATCTCAGTGTTGTAAAGATCTTTTGCTGTGGTGTCATCATAACATGTCTATTAAACTATGTTAATTTGATTAGATATTAGCAATGACTATGGAGGTCTTCCATGTTAACGTATGTATGTGTGTCTGTCAGGTCAGCGATGAGGACAGGCTGATTAAGTGTCTTTTTAGTGCTCAGAGAGAACGCTAGGTCCCATTTCCTATTATGATGATCTAATTTAAAACCGCTATATAGAGCTGCCCTAGATAAAAACACACAGACACACACACACACACACACACGCACACATGCATACACACGCGCATTATGCACATCTGATCAGCTGGGAAAAGTATTTGTCATTTGGGATGTTGTGAGTTTGATTGCAGCTTTCTCCCACTACCACAAGTCAAACTGCCATTGGGCAAAGCACGTATCCCCATGTTGCCTACCAATCTGTAAATCAAAATATAAATTCCTTAGTTGTATTGAATATGCCATTGCATTTCTGAAAATTTGACATTGTGAGACATTCTCCATCATGAGAATATGTAAAAACCTAAGATTCTCAGTTTCGAAAATTGGAGTTTGGTTTACTTGCAACACAACACAAATGCAAACTATTCCCTTGATTATAATCTTAACCTAAATTTAACATTAAAGATCTGCCCTAACTTTGTTGCTACATTTAGGTTGCTGACAAGTTATAACATCTAACATGACAGTTTTTTTCCTTTTAAATAGGCCACATGTCCAACTTGTAGGGCTGCAGATACTAAGCCGACCTAATTTAATGGCTTTTGTTTTTTAATTAAAACATTTTTTTTAAAATTAAAATCAGAAAAGTGGGTTGCGGTCAGAGAATGCTTTAACTTTAATCCACAAATCTAGGTAGAAAATAAATTACAGTTAAACCAAGATTAAAAGCAATAAATTATTTTTCTGTTAACCAAACAATTTAGCTTATATGTATTGAAGGTAAAAGTATAGAGTCTGTGATTCAGTTTGAAACAATCCAGCACTGTTTGCTTTCACATGGTTTGCCATCCGCACATTGGTTTTCGGCAAGAAGTAGTGAAATTCATTCCTCCTGGAAATCATGAGGTTCTATAAATTCATTAACTTTATTCATTATTTAAGACAACATTTGATCTTGTTTCCAAAGCAGTTGTGTTCAAAAGGGTTTCTGGTGGTTTTGTACGTCATGTACATGCTCCAGTTGAAACACTCAAAATTGTACTATCATGAGTGCCAGGTGCACTAGTTTCCGCACTGACTGACAAAAAGAGAAGAGGAATCATTGTTCTTTTTTAGCAGTTAGGGGTTTAATTAATTGTAGCTTTTAATGCATACATATAGACAGGGTTATATAGAAAGACAGACAGATACAAGCCACGCTTCTCTCTCTTCTCCAATATTTCAATAGTTTGACAACAGTTACTGTATCTGTAGAGGGCCTCAAGACCAATGCCAGAGCATAACCAGGCTTCTATCTCAGCTTGTTCAAATCTTCTTCTTCTTCTTCTTGAGTGGACCTGGAGTGGAAGGTGAGTGAGAGCGTTCTTTGAGTTATTGGTTTTTCAAACTTTTCTCAATTCTTGTCTTTTTTTTTGTTTATTTTATTGTTCGTTAGTGTGTTTTCCCTTGTTTTGTGTTTGTGCGTGGGGGGTCGTTTCTGGCCTGTTGGCGTTTTTTTGACGCCATGGCCAGTGCTGGTGGCCTTGCCACGCTTACACGGAAGCACGGTGTCAGAGTCAGGACCGACTTTCCGTGTAGCGTGGAGGAGGTCGCCCTTGCGGTGGGGGAAGTGGTTGGACACAGCTCCGTGAAGTCTGCTGCCAGAATGAACGGAGCTGTGGTCCTATTCGTTGAAAAAGTGGAGCAGGCTAATAGGCTGGTGGAGGAAGGTATCACACCCGGCTACTCGCATCACCTTGTCCAAAGTCCCTCCGTTCATCACTGATTAATTTTTGAAACGGGAACTTTCCAGACATGGAAAGGTTGTGTCACCGTTTAAGAAAGTCTTGTCTGGATGTAAATCACCGTTATTAAGTCACGTTGTTTCCCACAAGCGTCAGGTTTTTATGATCCTCCCCAACAAGTCAGAGGAACTTAACCTGCGCTTTCATGTAAAAGTGGAGGAATATGACTACATATTGTTTGCAACGTCATCTGGCATGAAATGTTTTCGCTGTGGGGAGGAGGGACACACCATAAAGGTGTGTCCGAACAGGTCCAGTTCGGTGTCTCTTGCTTCGGGGCAAGGAAGCTCTGCTTCCGCGGAGCCCCGTGAGGACGATGCAAGCACGGCGGTGCTTGGCGATGCGGCACCTGGCGCTCACGCGCCGGGCACGGCGGGATGTGTCGCGGTGGATCCTGGTGCTCCGGGGACCGTGGTTAGTGATGCCATGGATACAGATCAGAAGTTAGTGGTGGAGGATGAGGTGGGAGACATAAAGGTAAATGGAGAGAATGAGGCTGGTGTTGAGCAGTCAAGTGAAAATGAAAAGGGGAAAAAAGGCAAAAATAGTGGAGGTAAGGATATAAGATATATAGTTGTGCATGAGGATGTGGTGACAGAGTTGGCTGCAGGGGGTGATGGCGAAGAAACCGGAATAAAAGGTGTAACTGATGATGATCATGCAGGATCAACTCAGTCTTGTGAGAGTAAAGAAAAAATAAGTGAAACTGTTGGTGTCTCTGCTGCGCAGGTCAGTGAATGTAGGGCAGCTTGGAAGACGACAGTGACAGTGAAAACTGGCTCTCTGATCAGAGTGACATGTCCTTCAGTCAAACGTCAGAAAGCAAAGAAAAGATGTACTCTGCTGCTGCTGTTAGGGGCTTTTTTCAGGACACTAAAAATATGAAAGGCCTGAATATAGAGTCTTTTTTCCCTGACGCTAAGGTTTTCTACAAATCTGCTAAATGTCACATGGCTAACAAAGTTAAATCTGATCTAACAAACCAGGAAGTTTATAGGTTACAGAAACTGTTAGCTAAGATAAAGAAACAGCTTTAATAATGATGAAAACAACTATAAGTAGATTTTCCTATTTTATTTTCTTGAGTACTTATCTTCTTTTAAATATTATAACTATCATGAATAATTTTAAAGTGGGCAGTTTAAACATAAATGGTGCAAGAGAACATAAAAAGAGAGTGGTTCTCTTTGAAACTGCAAACCTCAAACATCTAGATGTGCTATTTTTGCAGGAAACTCACAGTGATTTGAAGAACCAGGTAGATTGGAACAGAGAGTGGTCAGGGAGGGTGTTTTTAGATCATGGAACAACAATGAGTGCAGGAGTGGGAATTTTATTTTCAAAATCTTTTGCTCCAGAATCAGTGAGAGCGGAGACAGTTGTCCAGGGGAGGGCTTTATTGGTAACTGCTATCTTTGAGCTTTTTACTGTGTTTTTTTCTATCTTTATGCTCCTAACACTGGATCAGAAAGAGCTCGTTTTTTTCACACAATAAATGAGAAATTGAAGCAGGTTAATGCTACTGATTATTTGTTTTTGGGAGGTGATTTCAACTGCACTGAAAATGAGCTTTTAGATCGTAACCATGCAGAGCCTCATTTACCCTCCAAGCAAGCCTGGGGCGGCTGGTCCACAATCATGGTTTGGTGGATGTATGGAGAAGGATGCATGCAGACTGCAAACAATACACATGGTCTCACCATAAAGAGGGTAGGATTTCTTTAGCTCGATTAGATCGTTTTTATTGTTCTTCACATCATTTTAATGTTTTTAAAATGTGTAGAATCCTACCTGTTGGTTTTACTGATCAAGCGTTGGTTGAATGTAGTGTGTCCTGTACGTATATTTCACCTCGAAGTGCATACTGTCATTTTAACTCAACTATGGCTGCTGACAGATGTTTTATGGAGGCTTTTATGTTTTTTGGACATTTTTTAAGCAGAGGAAGAGTGAGTTCTCTTCTCTGAGACAATGGTGGGACCATGGGAAGGTACAAATTAAATTGCTTTGTCAACAGCACAGTCGTAATGTCACACGTGACATCACCAGATCTGTCTCGGATCTGGAGACTGATATTGTGGAACTTGAGCGATTGAGTGAATCCACAGGAAATCAGGGATATATTGAAGTCCTTAAAACCAAAAAAGCCCATTTGGCAAACCTGCTAGACAATAAAGTACAGGGTGCTCTGGTTCGCTTTAGGGTTCAAAACATCTCCCAGATGGATGCCTCCTCCAGTTTTTTCTTTGGCCTGGAGAAGAAGCACGGGCAGAGGAAGACCATCCACTCTCTTTTGTCCAATGAAGGACAGGAAATGACAGAACCGGCGCTTATAAGGCAGAGGGCAGTGAGCTTTTATTCCTCACTGTTCCAGAGTGAGTACATGGAGAACAGAGACTTACAGGAAGACTTTCTTGCTGGTCTGCCAAGGGTCTCTGATGAGACGTGCTCCAGGCTGGTAGGTCCTCTATTAATTGATGAACTTCATGCTGCGCTACGAACAATGCAGGGCCAAAAGGCCCCTGGTATTGATGGACTCACCGTTGAATTTTATAAAGCTTTCTGGGACGTTATTTCAAGTGACCTCCTTGAAGTATTTAATAAAAGCTTTATGTATGGAATGCTACCACTGTCCTGTCGCAGAGCCGTAATTGCTCTCCTGCCAAAGAAAGGAAATCTGCAGGAAATCAAGAACTGGCGTCCTGTTTCCCTCCTGTGTACGGACTATAAGATCCTGTCCAAAGCCTTGGCCCTACGACTGCGGGAGGCCATGGAGGAGGTCATTCATCGCGACCAGACATACTGTGTGCCTGGCAGGTCCATGGTAGACAACATCTACCTGATTTGAGATATTTTGGAGGTCTCCAGTTCATTGGAGGCCGGTGTTGGTCTGATCTCATTAGATCAAGAAAAGGCTTTTGACCGTGTTGAACACAGCTTTCTATGGAAGACCATGGAAAGGCTTGGGTTCAATGCTGGTTTTATTGCCATGATCAAGGTGTTGTACAGTGGCATTGAGAGCATGCTGAAGTTCAATGGTGGTCTGTGTGCTCCTTTTAAGGTGTCAGGCAGGGTTGTGCCCTCTCTGGGATGCTCTATGCTCTTTCCCTGGAACCCCTCCTCTGTAAAATCAGATCATGCATGCGTGGTTTGGTGTTACCAGGTTTTAATGATAAGTTTGTTTTATCAGCATATGCTGACGATGTCGTTGTTTTTATAAAGGATCAAAGTGACATTAAAATTCTAACTGACGTTGTAAGTAAATATTTCTCTGTCTCCTCTGCTAAAGTAAACAGGGAGAAAAGTGTCGCTCTTGCTGTTGGGAGGTGGGTCTGCAGCCTTCCTGTCCTCCCTCAGTGTCTACAATGGAGGAGGGATGGGTTCAAATACCTGGGGATTTATCTGGGGAATGAACAGGTAGAAAAAAAGAACTGGGAGAACATCTTTGACAAAATCAAAGGGAAACTATTAAAATGGCGATGGATTCACCCACAGTTGTCCTACAGAGGAAGAGTATTGGTGGTAAACAACTTGGTAGCATCCCAACTCTGGCATCGTCCAGCGTGCCTAGAACCACCGAGCGGGTTGTTAGCCAAGATCCAGTCAGAAATGGTAAATTTTTGGGGGGATAAATTTCTTTGGGTACCCCAGGCTGTCTTGTTTTTACCACGAGAGGAGGGGGGGCAGGGCCTGGTTCATCTGGCCAGCAGAGCAGCTGCTTTTAGGTTGCAGTTTGTTAAGAGATTTTTAACACATTCCACAGATTTGGTATGGAGAAGTGTGGCATGCTGTGTTCTGAGGCATCTGGGTGAGATAAATTTAGATTTTGCATGGTTTTTAACGTGTTTTAAATCTTTGCATTTGGAAACTTTGCCTGCTTTTTATCGGGGTGTTTTTAAAGTGTGTGGCCTTTTTAAATGGACTAAGATCGACAACAAGTCGCTGCACTGGCTGATGGAGGAGCCTCTAATTTGCGTAGCAAGACTTGATGTGAGCGTTCACTCCTTGCCAGGTCTAACACGAGCACTGTGTCACTCCAAGATTGTAAGCCTGAGACAGCTGGTTCACATAGCAGGACCAGCGCTTTCTGATGCCGCTGCTCTGGCTTCAGCTCTAAAGGTAACATCAATCAGACAGATTCAGAAGACTTTGGACCTATGGAAAGAGAGACTTCTTAGTTCTGAGAGGATCCTTCTCTTAAAGCACAGCAGCGGAGAAATTGCACCAAGCCCATCAGACGAGTTCCCTGACCTCAATTTGTCTCCTGGGTTCTCGGACTCTAATGGTCCTCTCCTGCAGGTAAAAAGTCCAGACGAACTGACTCTTCATAGAGCAAGTAAACAGACTTTTTATATGAACTGTGTAAAGACTATAAACATGAAGAACCTGTGTGGAAGACAGCCCACAGTCTGGTGGGACAGACTTGGAGGATAGAACCCTTTAAAAAAACGAACTGGCGATCTCCAGTGGAGAATCCTTCACGGAGCGATCGCCACAAATTCTTTATTATCAGTATTTAATGTTGAGGTTTTAAATGCATGTCCATTCTTTGGTTTGTCTGAGAGTATTTTTCATGTTTTCACAGAGTGCAGGAGACTTGAACCTCTTTTTAATGTATTTAAACAGGTTTTTAGTGTTTTTGGTGTTGTTTTTTCTTTTACTGCTTTTATTGGTGGTTTAAGGAAAAACAAAAGAAATACAGTTCAGAGTAAGATTTTAAACTTTTTAATTGGTGAAGCAAAATTGGCTGTCTACCTGTCACGTCGAGACAAACTGCAGGCGGAACAAACGTGCGATTTAGTGACTCTGTGGAAGCTAAACGTGAAGGCCAGTTTGCGCTTGGAGTTTAGTTTTTACTCTATGAACCGCAGTTTGAAGAGTTTTAAGGAACTGTGGGCAAAGGTAATATCCTGTGTAGGGTTAATGACGATAGAAAATTAGAATTTGGTGACGTGTTACTGTGAACCTTTTAGTGTACTTTAATGTACGCACTGTAGTCACTGAAAAATTGTGTCAATAAATGTGTGTTTAAAAATCAAAAAATCTTCTTCTTCTTCTTGTTGAGTGGAAGTGGAGTGGAAGTGTTTGATTTTTCAAACTTTTTCTGTCCTTACTTTGCTGTTATTGTCTTTATCAGTTAGTTTAGTTTGTTACTGTTTTCAGTTTTTGTGTGTAGTGGGGTTTTCTTTGGCCTGTTGGCGTTTCGACGCCATGACCAGTGCTGGTAGCTTTACCATGCTCACACGGAAACATGGCATTAGGGTCAGTGCTGGTTTTCCATGTGGTGTGGAGGACGTTGCTTTAGATGTGGGAGAGGTGATCGGACACAGCTCTGTGAAGTCTGCTGCTAGAATGAATGGAGCTGTGGTCCTGTTTGTTGAGAAGGTGGAGCAGGCCAATAGGCTGGTGGAAGAGGGGATCACTGTTGGGGGAGCGTTTGTGTCAGTCGTACCGCTGGCACAACCTGCTACACGTGTCACCTTGTCCAACGTCCCTCCGTTCATTAGTGACAAGTTCTTGAAACAGGAGCTTTCCAGACATGGAAAGGTTGTATCCCCAATTAAAAACGTTTTTTTTTCTGGATGTAAATCACTGTTACTGATTCATGTTGTTTCCCACAGACGTCAGGTATTTATGATCCTTCCCAACAAATCGGAAGAGCCCAAACTACGCTTCCATGTCAGATTTATAAATTATATGGTATATATTGTTTGCTACATCTTCTGCTATGAAGCGCTACAGGGTCAGTTGTTATGGAGTCTAGTGTGGTAAAAAATTAGTAGATGACATCAAAGGAGGGGGACACACTGGACATAAAAAACATGACCTTTTTTATCAGAAACCTGGCTAGAGATAAATAATGAAACATCTGTATTGATAGAATCTACTCCTACAAATTACAATTTCTTAAGTGAGAGCAGGCAACACAGGCGAGTTCGAGGCGTAGCCACAATTTTTCATAACTCAATGAACTTTAAAAAGGTATACCTAGCCACCCAGATAAATGAGCCTAAAAAAGCTCTGTTTCTAAGTTTATATAAACCCCCAAAACTTAACTCTAACTTCTTTAATGATTTCAGTGACCTTCTTTCCATAATATGTGTCGATTATGACCAATTCATTATAGTGGGGGACTTCAACATCCATAATGACAACCCCATGGATAGTCTAGCAAAAACATTAAGTGACTGGGACTTCCGGTGATGCAAGCAGCTGAGTAGTCACGTTTTACCGGAGCTCTGGCACACCCGTTTATTTTTCGATATTAAGAATTTATTTTCAACAACCCAACTAAGTGACTACGGAGTATCGGCTCCGTGTTATGTCTCTGGAGCACTTCTGGGGTAATTCGACTAGCAAAATGCCTCCGAAACAAGCAAAGAAGACAACCGCAGAGAAGTCGTTGCCCTGCCAAGATGGCGACAACGCGGGGAGACACCTGAACTAGACCCAGCACTTGCTAAAGTCATGGAAGTAATGACCGATAATATTACCACTGCCATTGATGATAAACTGGACCGTATGCTGGACGTTATCAACAGTAACATATCACAGCATCTAAACGAGATTGGCGTCCGGTTCGACGAAGCTGAGGGGCGGATATTCGCGGTGGAAAGTACTGCTGTGGGGACAGAGAAGCAGGTTGCTAGCTTAACCAAATCAGTCAGGGAGCTAACAGAGCGTCTTCAGGACCAGGAAAACCTAGGTCCCCAAAAGAATCTCAGGATTATGGGATTATGTGAGAAAGTGGAGGACAGCTACACAGTGAAGTTTATGGAACAGTGGATCCCCAGGATCCTGGATATCGGGGCCAAAGCAGATCTGATAAAACTGGAGTGGGCTCATCGCATCGAAGCTGCCCCGCGCTATGATAGTCAGATTCCACAACTTCTCCGACCGCCGAGAGTCATGGAAGCTGCAGGCCGTAAAAAGGAGATTATTTTCGAAGGAAACAAAATATTCTTTTTTTCAAGACTTTGCAGCAGATAAGCTGTTAAGAGGGAGCTGTAGAACATCCCCGGAGCTAGCTATGCCATGCTGTATCCCACTTCACTCAGGGTCACGGTAAATAACTCCACCAAGACATTTCACACTCCGTGCAAAGTTTATGCGTATTTTGACTCTACAAAACTGTCATAGATACATCCACCGCATTCAGTGTTATTATCATCTGACTTAATTTCCCTGGGTGGGCAAAAACAAAACGGGAAAAAATATTCCAGTCTACCTGTTGCCCTAATAATGTGAATGTTCTAAGTTTCTTAGGAAAGATGGGACACTGTTATGTTGGTCCCAGTCTCTCTACAAAGAAAGACTGAATAGATATCAGTTATCTTTAAAAGAAGCTAGGGAATCTTTCTTTTCTGAAATTATTAACAGAAACATTAATAACGCACGGACTCTGTTTGCGACAGTGTAAAGAATAACTAATCCTCCAGTGACAGTAGCCCCTGAACTAAATTCTACCAGTGCCTGCAATGAATTTGCCTGCTTTTTCACTGAAAATATTCTAACAATTAGACAGTCGGTCTGTACTGCAGCACCGAGCCAACTCCCAATGTTATACCTGTATATAGCTAACACTAAGGTAGAAAAATGTCAGAATTCCATGAATTAAACCAAAAAAACCTAGAAGAAATCGTTAACCAATTAAGCTCCTCCTCTTACTGTCTTGATATCCTACCCACAGCTTTCCTTAAGAAAGTTTCCCCAGCCATTGGGTCTGATCTGATTAAAATAGTGAACTCATCCCTCCTGAAATCACATGTGGGGTGCCCCAGCGCTCCATCCTGGGCCCCCTCTTATTTATATATCTACATCACCCCAGTTCTAAAGTCCTTACACTGGCTCGCTGTAGCTCAGAGAATAGACTTCAAAATACGTTTACTAGTTTATAAATCATTGAATGGCTTAGCACCAAAGTATATTGAAGATCTGCTGTTACTTTACCAACCCACCAGAATACTCAGGTCCTCTAATTCCAGTCTACTCAACATCCCTAGAATTAAAACCAAACACGGAGATGCAGCTTTCAGTTTCTATGCTCCTCTAATCTGTAACAATCTTCCAGAAAACTGCAAAGCTGCTGAAACACCAAGTTCTTTTAAATCTCAACTAAAAACATATCTGTTTAGAGCTGTCTTTGAGTAATGTTTTGATGTATCATGTTCTGTGTATGCTTCTTGCTTATCTTAAAGGGATAGTTTGTATTTTTAGACATGAAGTTGTATCCCATCCTCACCATTAGCATAGTGCATACACACTGACCCATATCTTTGGTCACCTCCTGGTCAGAACTCTGGCCGTTAGAAGTCTTTCAAGAAAGTAGTCCCGACTAGTTTCGGGGGCCAACAAACTGTGCCATTTTGTTTCAGAAAACAATATGCGTTTGAAAACATGATTCATTTGCATCACAAATTCGCAACTTACTTTTAGTCAGCACTATTTTCTTTCTATTCCAATCAATCCAAAGTTCAATGCTGAAGTTCGGCATCCGTATACTACGGTTCATAAAGGAATCCCTTTGGCGTTGTGCTAAAAAAAGTTTATTCTTCATCTGATCCATGTGGCATTGTGCTAAAATGAGTTCCATCATCAGATGTTTCGTAATCAGACATGTTGTCTGCATTTAACAGTGGAACAGCTGACGGGAGGAGCGCAATAGTTGATGCTGGCCTTAGCGCAGATTGATTGGAATAGAAAGCACATAGTATATACTTTATTCTCAAATGTCCACCATTCTTATTCTCAACTATTATTTTTTAGTTGGCAGCTCACTGCTGACTGACATTTCAGACACTGAGATACACCCTATAGCTGTTAGTGATCATGCTCCTTGTTGGGACACACACAGCCATTGGGTGGGGCTAACCCATATTCTAGCTCCAACAGGAGAAGAGAAGGACCAAGGGGTGCACGGTGGCGCAGCTGGTAGAGCGGCTCACCTCACAGCTAGAAGGTCCTGGGTTCAATTACCGCCGGGGATGCTGTGGGTGTGTTTGTTCCCACGCATCATTGGCACCCACACCCTGGGTGGGGTTGGTAAAATGGCCTTTCTGTGTGGAGTTTGCATGTTCTCCCCGTGTTCCCTTAAGCATGTGAGCTAATCCCACAAAAACATGCCATAGTCCTGGGGCTATATACTGCCTCCTACTGGCCGGCCGGGGCGCCTGAAGGGATGGGGAGGATCTGGCCGGAATAACGTGATCCTTCCATCCTTCTGGGGAAACCCCACCCCATCAGGTGAAAAGAAGGGCCTGCTCACTGCCCAAGCATGAAGGAGGCTTGGATTTCAGTGCGGGGGAGAGCCAAGTAAGTCAAAATACTAAATTAGATCAACATAATTGGTGCCCCCACGACCTTTAATGTCAACATAAAGTTTAAATATTAAATTAGATCAATCACTGCAATGACCAATCCATAAAATAGAATCAATTCTCTAAAGGTTATTGATTTCTAATCCAGCAAATGGTTTAATGAAACATTGTTTTTCTTCACTTCTGCTTTGCATTGTGAATTGGTGGTTTGAAAACAAACCAGAAGGTGCTGGTTAGTCTTAAACTATCTACAATTAGTTCAAAACTAATTTAGCTTAATTCCCAAAACTCTTCAATACAAACCTTGGTCTTTAACCAAACATATTCATTCTGAACTTTGATATCATTATCAATCTATTAATTATTGTTTCTACTTCTTTGCATATTTATCACTTTTACTGTTTACTTTTGAATTCTTTTTGTGTAATAAACTGTATTTATTGTTGTTGTTATTTCACCTACATCTATAGTAACTTGCTGTTCAAAGAACGCCAAGAACGTATTCCTTTATCTATTGTTTAATTATCTCAGCCTTATCAGGCAGGTAATCATAAACATAAACTGAGACTGAAAAATTTGGTTATTGATATTCTTGGAATCCAGGTGGTGCCCCTAAATTTGGTAATTTATACATAAAGTTATTGATCTTCTTAATAATTGCCCTAAGCAATTATTCATAATTATTCATAGCCAAAACCTACCTATCTGTGGCACACCATCCTGTTTCTTTAACTCCGGTAAATAAGAAAGAAAATCCACAAAGAAAAACTTGGAGATTCAATACATAATACATAATACACTACTTAAGGATGAAAATGTTACTAAATATATTATAAAAGAGTGGGCTTCAATTTGGAGAATTACCTCCCTGGTGCCTCACCATCCGTTCTCTGGGAGGCAGGAAAAGATGTGTTAAGAGGTAAAATAATCTCATTCTCATCAAATAAAATGAAAATAGAAAACGAACATATTCAGGAATTAGAAGAAACTATTAAATCATTAGAAGCTTCCCTGGATGAGGAAGGACTGGGCAAAATCCGTAAAGCAAAGCTAGAATTGAATTAAATTATTAATAAACAGACCCAGTTCTTAATTCAAAGACTTTGGATAAAAAACGTTGAACAGAGTAATAAATTAGGTAGCTTACCAGCTTAAAATAGAGAAAAAACAACAATATCTGCTGTTAGACAACAGACCGGAAATACATTATATGATCCTCAAAGAATAAACAAACACCTTTAAAGAATTTCACAAGGCTTTATACTCACCGGAGATAAATCAATCGAATAATGAAATAGTAATATTTCTGGGTAAAATAACACTTCCTAAATGATCAGATAGTCAAGTAATGGCCCTGGATTCACCACTAACAGCGGCCGAACTGCAGGAGGCCCTCCAAAGCATGCCCAATAAAAAGGCTCCAGGCCCAGCAGAGTTCTATAAAGTAGTCTGGAATATTCTACAGGGTGGGCCATTTATATGGATACACCGTAATAACATGAGAATGGTAGGTGATATCAAAGTCCTGTTTGTGGCACATTAGGATATGTGAGGGGGGAAACTCCTTAAGATGGGTGGTGACCATGGTGGCCATTTAGAAGTCGGCCATCTTGGATACAACTTTTGTTTTTTCAATAGGAAGAGGGCCATGTGACACATCAAACTTATTGGTAATGTCACAAGAAAAACAATGGTGTGCTTGGTTTCAACGTAACTTTATTCTTTCATGAGTTATTTACAAGATTCTCTTTGTTCACAGCCATTAACATGTCGAAGAGGTTAACACGTGAGGAGCAGATCGAAATCGTGTTGATGTCTGGTGAACCCAGTAACCGGGTCATTGCAGCAGATTTCAATGCAAGACACCCTACAAGACCACCCATCTCCACTGCTACAGTCAGCAAACTGCTTGCTAAGTTTCGTGAAACTGGTTCAGTGTTGGATTTGTCAAAATGTGGACGCAAGAAAACTGTCACTAATGAAGAAACATCAGTGGCTGTCCTAGCTTCATTCAGCAAGAGCCCACAGCGTAGCACTCGCCGCACGTCACTGGAGAGTGGCATTAGTCGAACATCCCTTCGGCGGATATTAGCTACTCACAAATGGCACCCTTACAAACTCCAGCTACTGCAGCATCTAAACGAGGATGACCCCAAAGATAAAAGTCTGAGGGGGTCAGATCGGGAGACCTTGGGGGCCATTCAACTGGCCCACGACGGCCAATCCACTTTCCAGGAAACTGTTCATCTAGGAATGCTCGGACCTGGCACCCATAATGTGGTGGTGCACCATCTTGCTGGAAAAACTCAGGGAACGTGCCAGCTTCAGTGCATAAAGAGGGAAACACATCATCATGTAGCAATTTCAAATATCCAGTGGTTTCCATTGATGAAGAATGGACCCACTATCGTTGTACCCCATATACCACACCAAACCATCACTTTTGTTGTTCCAACAGTCTTGGAGGGATCAATCCAATGTGGGTTAGTGTCAGACCAATAGCGGTGGTTTTGTTTGTTAACTTCACCATTCACATAAAAGTTGGCCTCATCACTGAACAAAATCTTCTGCGGAAACTGAGGGTCCTGTTCCAATTTTTGTTTTGCCCATTCTGCAAATTCTGTGCGCCGATCTGGGTCATCCTCGTTGAGATGCTGCAGTAGCTGGAGTTTGTAAGGGTGCCATTGTTGTTCTTATTGCTCCTTTTTACAGAAATGAACGAGCACGCGGGAAGGTGAAATGAGAGCCCAGAGAGCCCAGGGTCATAAATTAAATGGGGGGTCTGTTCGTTTAAGAGAGGCTTTAGATTAGAGTGAAAACACCTTTCCAACACGTCCCATATCCCTTATTAATGTTCATCTAAAAATAATCAGCATAGCTTTGCAAAAAGGTTAGAGAAAGTAACTCCTATTGTAATACATCCTGACCAAACTGTTTTTGTAAAAGGGAGACATTCATCCACAAATTCAAGTAGATTAATAGCTTTAATAGATTATTCTTATTGTAAAAACATTGAAACTAATATTTTCAAATCAAACTTTATTTATAAAGCACTTTTCATACAAGAAATGAATCACAAAGTGCTTTACAAATTAAAATGAGCCCATATAAAACCACATTCCAATCCCTCCCCAACAGAGTGCCAGAGGACACCAGAGACCACAAAGGTTCATAAGGTAAAAGCAGTTCAGAGAGATAAGAAGGCCCACGGCCATTAAGACACTTAAAAAACATTAAAAGAACCTTAAAATCGATCCTAAAACATACAGGGAGCCAATACAATGAATTTAGGACAGGTGTAATGTATTCCCGCCTCCTGGTCACAGGACAAGTGCTGCTGAATTTTGTAGGAGTGGTAAATTGGATGTACTCTTTTTGGGAAGACCAGAAAGCAGGGCATTACAGTAATCAACCCTACTGGAGATAAAAGCATGCATCAGTGTCTCCGTATTGGCCCTAGAGAGAATGGGGCGAACTCTGGCATTGTTCTTTAGTTGATAAATACCTATTTTAGTAATATTTTTAATGTGAGGGATAAAAGTCAGCTCAGAGTCAAAAATCACGCACAGGTTCTTCACTTGTAAAGAAGGATTAAAAGACAATGATTGTAGTTTTGGTAAAAGTTTATCTCTCTGAGCTTCAGGACCGATGACTAAAACTTCTACCATCCAGGATTTGATGTCTAAAATTCAGTTAAAAACATCCATTGGCCATGTGTCATCAGGAGACATGGAGATGTATAGCTGTGTATCATCAGCATAACTGTAAAAGTTAACTCCATGTTTTCCGATGACACCCAAAGAGGGAGAGTGTAAAGGTTAAAAAGCAATGGGCCTAAAATTGAAGCCGGCAGCCCACCACATGTAGTCTTGTGGACCCTAGAGGAGCAGGTAGGCTATCTAAACTTATCATAAAAGTCCTGTCTGTGAGATAGGATGTAAACTATTTGTGAACAGCACCATAGAGGCCAGTCTGTTCTAAATGGGTTAAAAGAAAAGTGTGGTCCACTGTCTCAAAGGCAGCACTTAGATCTAGTAGGACCAACACTTGTCACCTTCTGTGCATCAGTTTATTCTAAAATCATTTAAAATCTTCAGAAGGGCCGTCTCAGTGTTGTGGTTTACCCTTAAGCCAGACTGAAATTTTTCCAGGACATTGTGTGCATTAATAAAATCAATAAATTGAATTATAACAACTTTGTTTAAAATTTTGCTTAAAAATGGTAATTGTTAAGATCATCAAAATCTAAATTGCTGTTCTTCAACAGGGGCCTCACTAACGGCCGCTTCAAGGTGGAAGGAAAGACCCCCATCTGAAGGGAGCAATTCTTCAGGGTTAAAATCTCATCCCTAAAAGATTCATAAAATTGCTTAAAAAGGGAAGTGGGAATTGGGTCCAAAACACACGTGGTGGGCCTCAGTCAGGAGAAAACGTTTTACAAAGTCCCAGCCTCTACCAGGACAAAACTGTCCAGCGTTTCCTCTGGTAACGACACACACTCAGATTTGTAAAAAACCATGTTACTTTGAGAAGATAAAATATTACATCTGATGGTGTTTACCTTCCCTCTGAAGTGGTCTGCGAACTCCTCACAAAGAGTGTTTGAGTGGGTTTTATGCTGTAGTATCACTGTAAAACAGTTTGTCAATGGCGGAAAAAAGGATTTTGGAATTATTTTTATGTTCTGAGATGATTGTGGAAAAGTATGCGTTTCTTGAATTTCTTACTTCATTATTGTATAATTTGAGAAGATCTGTGTATTTGATGGTTTATCGTGATTTTACTTTTCCTCAATTTTCTCTCTGTCACTCTAAAATCTCTCTTTATTTTTCTGAGATTTTAATTTCTTCACGGCGGTGCAGCTTTAGAGTGTACACTTCTGACTTTTAGTAGATCAAGCAGGTCAAGAGCAGACTACAGCCTACTATTAAAATCATTGACAATAAAATCACATGGGGCAGGTTAAGCTGTAGGAGGATTCTTTTTAAAAACCTCCAGAAAACCTGCAGCCACTTCAGGGGTTAGATGGCGTTTCCTGACAGTTCTCACAGAGGTCTCCTGCTGGCAGTGTTGTGGGTAACGCGTTAGAGTACTCAAATTACTTTTTCTGTGAAATGTCTAACTTAACGCGTTAGTTTAGTGCATTAAGCAATCAGTAACTTCGTTATTTTTTTAATAAGTTAATCCGTTATTTTAAGCATTGATCTCAATAAGGAAAGGAAAATCCTAACTGCAGCCGGGATTGTCAGACAGTAGGACTAGGAACTACGCCACCTGCGGCTATATCAGCGGAGCCGAAGGGCTTAATCTGTGCCCTGCTCCTCCTGTTTGTGTGTGTGTGTGCGAGTGAGTGTTTTTGAACTCCTGGCAAGATGGCAGAGAGCAGTAGCACAGCTTCGTGGAAGTACGTATTTTATTTTAACTTCGTGAACGAAAGAGAAAATAATATAACGGTAAAATGCACACTATGCATTGGGGAAAAGTTTCTGTTGACCGCAAAAAATTCCACTTCAAATTTAAAAGATCTTGTATCCAAACACCACTCTCTCAGGCTACCCGGGCTGGATAAGTGTTTTTGATGTTTTGTGATCAAAAAGATAATTAATAAAACGCTATATGGATGAGCCTATTGCTGGCGGTCTTTCCTGTTGTTATCCTGCAGAGTTAATTTAGTTGGATGACTGACGTTTTTCATCGTCACGACTTCTCGGTGCATTTAAAAGGAGGCTGTGTCTGTCAATTAAGTTGCAGCATGTGCGAGGGGCTGCGAACTGGCTTTTAATTCTTGGTAATGTATAAGTACTCTAATGCGTTACTTTGATGAATCGTAATGCTGTAACATAACTGATTACATTTAATTGATGGTAACGCTGTAACCTAATTGACTACTTTCCAAAGTAACTATACCCAACACTGCCTGCTGGATAAAACTGGTGATGTTAAAAACACACAGTAGTGGTCAGAGACAGCCAAGTCAACAACAGAGGACATGCTGGTGGACAGGCCATACGTGATGACCATGTCCAGGGTGTGTGCTCTGTTGTGAGTCGACTGCATAACATGTTGGCAAAAATCCATATAAGTCAGAATTTTTTTTTAAATCTGTTGATAAAGGATCTAAAAGGTTATGGATGTGTAGATTAAAATCACCAGCTAAAATGATCCTTTCAAAGGAGTTGTACAGAATTGATAAAAACTCAGAATATTCTTGAATAAAAAGTGCACTCTTTTTAGGAGGCCTGTAAATTGTGACGCATAAAATCTGAGGAGTGCTAAATACAGTTGCATTATATTCAAAAGTAAAATAGTTATCAAATAAGAAAGGTTTGGCAGAAAGTGTCAATGAACTTATAAAAGCAGTTCTGCCTCCCCTTTCGCTACTCCTTGTCGAATAAGTGAAGCTAGAATTTGGCGGGGAGGTCTCTGTAAGAACAACAGGGGCCATCCGCACTCAGCCAAGTTTCTTTTTAAAATAAACAATGACGATAATGGTCTAAAATCAGATAATTTATTATAAAAGTTTTATTCAGCAGAGAGCAAACATTAAAAAGTGCAATATTAATAGTGATTGGAGATGGAGAGACTGTATGATTTAATGAAAGTGGGACTTTTGGTAACTTTTTTGAGATTATTGGGGTTGCATTTTTTCGGTTTATGATTTTTAGCTGCACTCTGCTGATAATGACAGGTATGAATGAGGTAGAACAAGGTCCAAGTCCAGTATGTGAGTTACTGTTAAAATTCTAAAAGATTAAAAAGTTGAAAAATCACACTTCAGGAGCTCAGACTGCTGTTTATGAAAGTCATTGGTGCCAGCATGAATCACAACTTTACTCACATATTTGTGTAGTTCAATGAGCTGCGGGATCTGTTCAGCAATGTCCGTAACAGTGGCTCCAGGGAGCGTGAGTGCTCCTGCTATCCTCACATTTCTGATTATGGACTTGCTGTATGTCAGGTGGAGAAGCCTCCCAAGGACTACAGCGTTGTTTATTCGGCACCGAGGGCTCGTTCCGTGGGTTCGGGGTGAAATGGAGCACTCCTTGTAGAGTTCTGGCTGCAGTCCGGTGGTTGCCGCAACGTGGAAGGCTGGCGGAGTTCGACTGTTGCTCCAGCTGGTGGGAGTGATTGGGCGGCGATCCTATGGAGCTACGGGGACCAGGGGCTATCAGAGGACGAAAATCCGCATCCAAAGTGCTAAACCGGTTGGATAATGGCAGGCATGTTGAAGGAGAGCGGTGGCAGTTGCTCCAAGTACTCCCACTGCAACCGGTCCCAACCGTTGACCTGGCAACCTGGAGCATTTTACACGCCGTTTGGCACCCCAAGTCCACTTGGAGACCCAGCGATGGATCCCCCTCCACAGCTTCGCCGGGCTGGCAGAGAATAGTGTCTGCCAGCTGTGCACTGTTGGTGGTGGCGAAAATCTGGCCAAAGATGATGTCCACGTCGTGCTCGTAGTCCTGGATTTGGTGGAGTGTTAAAATCCTGTGCTCCAGCTTTAGAACCCTCTAGCTGAGTTTTGCACAGCCATCACACCCAGGACTGCAGGTGAATGGAGGAATGGTGTGGGGATCTCCACCGATTAAAATGATCCGATAAAAACGTCCAGATTATTAATAAATTAGTGGTGTTAAAATGGGTTATGAAATGGGCACTGAACGCCTTGAAATTAGCTGCATGTCTCTTTAAGAGTCTCGGACATGCCCCCTTCAACACGCTGCCATCATCATAACATTCTCCAGTGGCATGGGAACGAAGCATTATAGTACTGTAGCATCGGCGCGCCGGACTTTTGGAAGACAGGCATATCTTTCGGTTTACTATGGCCACGCAGGACATTGTAAGTCCAACCTTTTCTGACAAATAGCCTCATCTTTAGGAAGACTAAAAATAGGGCAGTCATCCTGGCATCCAAATATAATTTTTTTCCATGAAGACATTGCGCAATTAGGAGAAATAAATACCTGTATATAGACTAGTACTTTCCACAGGTGCTATCTGATTGCTGCTGACAACGCTTTGCATTAGTGTTCTGGGAGCGGGGGAGGGAGGGCTGTGGAGAGACGTGGGCAGTAATCAAAATTTAGGGGCGTTGCTGGAAGGTTAGGGCGTTCCTAGGAGGACCCTGGCGTTCAGTGCTCAACATGGCGGCCGCGAAAGTTTATAGATACTACTCAAACATACATAAATTAACCTAAGAAACACTTTAGGCATGTTTTTAAGGAGGGAATGTCATAATAATGTGATGAAAAGCTTTAAAAAGTGGATTTTACATGCCACCCTTCCTTCAAGGGTCATTTCCCCCCCTTCTATCATTTATGGCTAACCGGTTTTTATTTTTAAATCTTATTTCATTATTAATTGTTTTAGTTTTTGATATGTTAGTTGTTATTCTGATACTATGGGTTACACCTTTGTTTATTTTAAAAACTGTGAGGCACTTTTGTTAAAAGAGTCATGACCTGTAATTTTCACTTTTCCATGAGAAAAAAATTATGTTATGATTGCCTAACGATTATACACTGCCCGGGAAGCTGATATTTAAAAGTGAAGCGTTTGTTTACCCCTGGGTTCGTCAACCAGCCCACGTGCACGCGCACTCAAATACGTGGTTTTAATTTCTGGCTGACTTGACGTCAAGTCGGCGCAGGATATACCATGTACAGACATCGCAGACCTACCTATGCTGCAGGAAGCCCGCCCTGCTCCTGTCTTCTCCCCCTCATTTTCAGCCACCATTACTGAATTCTAGTGATGGGAATTCCAGCTCTTTTTGGAGAGCCAGTTCTTTTGGCTTGGCTCACCATAAAGAGCCGGCTCTTTCGGCTCCTCAGATTTTCTGTTGCTTAAAGTGTATTTATTACCAAAATTAATGCAAAACGATGTGTACCAAATGTACCAAAACAAGCAGGGGGGGATGAAAAAAACAAAAAAAATGGCTCCCAATGACGAGCTGACTCCAATCGTTCACTTCAAAGAGTTAGCTCTTAGAGCCGGTTTGTTCGCGACCGGCACACCACCGATTCAAAGTACGAACTCCACCGTGAAAGATGCAGAAAGTTTCTTCACGCAATGATGCATGAAGAAGACATATTCGTGTCAGCCTTTTATTTTAATCAGCGAAATCAGCGACAACCATTTCTACCAGAAACGTAGTGCACACGTGAGTTGCTCTGTTGTTGACTGCCAGAATCAACATGGAAATATTTTTTCTATTTTTTTACGCCGGAATCTTTTACGAATTTGGGACAATATCAGGCGAAGTTGGCATCGAAGCTCTGTTTGGAAAAAGGGGCCATTCCAACAATCAGAGACTTGCCTGCGATTGAAATGGTAAGGCTGTGTTTTTATTGCTCTGCTGTGTGTAACAAACAGCAGCTAACTGCTAATGTGGCTATTGTATGCTAGCGGGAGCAGTCGATATGGGTTAAGCGTTACCTGCGGTGTCAACCCCCCCTCTTTCCTGCCACCAATCAACACGCCCCTCATTTGCATTATTACAATACCCGTCCACGACTGCCAAAGTATCGCATCAGATCTCACAAGACAATAATCCCTTCAGAAATAAGGGTCAGAGGAGCTCTGTGTTTATTATTTTCACTTTTTTTCAACTTTTTTTTTTAGAAGGGCCTGAAAGACTATAATAGAGCATGGGTATCCAAGATAATACTAGGTTATGACTCCTTTAACCCTGGTTGTGGAAATGTGCTATATAAATAAAGATTGATTGATTGATAAAACCAGTTAAAACCCTGTTTGTTGGGGAGCCAGTCTTGGTGGGTCTGACAGACACAAATTTCTTTTGAAAGATAAACCCTCACGTATTGGCATAAAAATACTACAGAGGACCAAAGATAAAGGAGGTCTAGATCACCAAACTTTCATCATTATTTTTTAGCCAGCAGGCTCCAATATATCTCAAGATGGTTGAACCATAGCTACCTAGATGAGTCCTGGATAGACGTAGAACAGACATAATGTAATAAGATAAAAACATCAGACCTACCATTTATTACCTCAAAAATAAAACAACACAAATTCTTTAAAAGTATTAATATCAGCTGCTCCATGACAGCATGGTGGGAGTTTCTTAAAATGACAGTCCTCACTAACCCAATGCAGATGTACACCCATCTGGAATAAACCCAACAGCCTGCAAAAAGAATTAAGATTCCTTTCTCCAGACTGGAGGTATAAAGGAACTGAATACCTGGAACACATATTTGAAGGAACAGACTTGATCCCATTTAATACAGTAATTACACAATATGGGGTGGACAAAATAAATGTTTAGAATATCAACAACTTAAATCTATTATAAAAGGTAAATTTAGGCTCAATACATTTGAGTTACAAATGCCAGCAAGAGTTTTAGATTCTTAATAATAATAACGTGCACACCGACCCCACCCTCCAAATTGCTGTCTGAAATATATAGGACATTATCTACAATAGATAAATCAATAACCCTTCCAATTTGTAAATGGGATGTGGATCTATAAGATTACCTTTAAAATGGGATGTGGATCTATCAGATTACCTTTAAAATAGCAAAAATTCCCAATTTACAATTAATATTATTGAAAATCCTTCATGCGTGTGTGGTGCTGGGGGCTTCCTTTACTGGCGGGGAGGCTATTACTATCTAGCTACAGGTGCTCTCCCCCTGGGGGGTGCACTTGGACGGGGGGGTTGTGCGGGGGAGGAGGTCTAAACTGGATGTCTAATGTCTTTTGTGCTCTGACAGTACACCAAATGTTGGGGTTGTTATAATTCTTCATCTGGGATGGGGCCTGGGGGGACTGCCTTGGGCTCATTGGGGCATGGTGGTGCTGCAGCCATGGGTGGACTTACCAAGGCCTCCCTCCCTTGGTGAACGGGGGGTGCCTAATGGAGTCAGTGGACTCCCTGGAAAGGCATCCCTTTATCACTCATGTAGGGCCTTTGGATGTAGACACGTGACAAGAGTGAGGAGAGGGGTTTCCATCTCCGCTACCCTGTGGCATCCTGGGTCCCAATTTTACTGTACAACTTAAGACACTCTTAATTATAACATTCTCATGAGACACACATGTAGGGACTTTGGGGTGGGCAGACTTTTCGGTATCAAGAGGAGGAGCTGTTCAATCAGCTCCACCTCTGGTGCTGGTGCCCACTGTTAAACTGTATATAGACACTGAGGGCTCGGGGTGGGAGATGGGGACCACCTCCTGGGTCAGGAGTCTGGTTCCTCTGCTGGGGTATTGGTACCTGGACCTGGGAGTATAGAGTTTATATGGGTTTGAGTGAGTGTACAGGGTCTTTTCTCGTGTGTCTTGGTGTGCAGAATGTATCTGTTTAAGAGGGGAGGGAATGTATGACTGTCTATGTATTCCTGTGTATCCGTCAGATGGGCCTTGGGGTGCCTTCTCGCCTGGCGCATCTCAGGCCCCCAACCAAATGAGGGGCCTATTTCCCCTCCATCACTCCCTGCCGGTGACTAATGCCTCTGCCCGCCAGTGCGTTGATGGTTTTCTGTTTCCAAGGCTGGATGCTCAGGGGCATGCCGGTTCATTGACGTAGTGGGCGGCTGTAGCTCAGTGGTAGAGTTGTGGGTTCGATTCCAGCTTCCACCTGCTACATTTCGTTGTGTCCTTGGGCAAGACACTTCACCTACCTTGCCTACTGGTGTTGGCCAGAGGGGCCGATGGCACGATATGGCAGCCTCACTTCTGTCAGTCTGCCCCCGGGCAGCTGTGGCTATAATCATAGCTTGCTTCCACCAGTGTGTGAATGTGAGAGTGAATGAATAATGGAGTTGTAAAGCGCTTTGAGAGTCTTGAAAAGCGCTATATAAATGCAAGCCATTATTATTATTATTCATCCCTAGTGCCTGCCTGGCCAGGCCTGGGTAGGCCGGGGTATCGGTCGCCCAGTGTGCCGATGTTCTCCTTTCGGCTCTGTTGGCCTTGGTAGGGGTTGGGTCCGGCGTCTCCACTTGATCTCCTGTTCTGTATGCTACGTGCTAGGTCGGTTCATTGGTGGGTCTGATTGACCTTGGTTGGATGCTTGGTCTTGGTGCTCTGTGGTGTGCAGGATTGAGATTCTGAAGCTGGTTGAGCTCATGGTCTTGGTGCTGGCTGGTCTTGACTTGGGGATGCCAACCCTCTGCTGGAGCTATGGGTGTGGTGCCCAGACATGGGGCAGGGGGACATTGGGATGTCAGCTGTGGGGATTGGTCCGGGGTGGCGGCGGCGCATGTTGGCTATCGGCTGGCCATGGCCCAGGTGGCCTGGTGGTGGCGGCAGAAGGCCCCCATCGGCCAGTCCCTGGTCAGGTCCCAGCTGGGTGGTGGAGCACCCTCGGGCCTCCGGGGTCATGGCTGGATCCACACTGGCATGGGGCCCCCGCGGCCCCTGCATTGTAGCTGCTGGATGTTCCCCCAGGGCTCTCCTCTGCTCCTTCCTTGGTGGGTGCAGTCAGCCCTGCGTTGGTCTCCCTGGGGCTCCTATGCTCTGGGGGTCCTTTGGATGGCTATGGTGCCAATCTCCTTCGTGTCTACATCAATTCCTGAGAATCGGATTGATGGCTCCTCACACCAGCTATTGAACACTTGTATGGAGAAACCTTATATGCACCAGCATGCTCATACACACACGTGTGTGGATTCCAATGTTTACAGATGCATTCTTGGGCTTAGATTACCATTTTTAAATCTGGACACTGCGATTGTATTTATATATCTATTTGTGGATTGTGAATGTGTAGTTCTTGGTTTGCATTGTTTGATTTCTTTTGTCGTTTTTTTCCCTCTCCTTGCCGTCCTGTGGGTGTGGAGATGTTTTCTTGTGTTTTCTTTCTTCCCCTTCCTCTCTTATATCTTCAATTTACAACTTTTTCTTTTTACCCCATACAAAAACATAGTTTGGGTATTTATCGATTTTCATCAAAGTCCATCACTAGGGGGCGCCACAAAATTTATAATTTTGTCACGCAGAAATAGCTGATTGGATTTAAAAGAAACTTGGCATTTACTTCCAGGACTTAGCCATTAAATGATATCTGTAATATGGTAATGGTTGATGTAAATGGGTAGGAATTATTCATAACAGTGTGAGAATGACTTAATGTTTACTGTGCAATTGTTCAAATGTACACACAGATAAAGAAATTTTGAGTACAAAATCCAATCCAATGTTTAGTTTTGAAATTATTGTCACAAAATTGAAACTGAGATGTCAATTCTGAAAATAAATAAATTTGCTTTGAAACTCTGTACATGTGGATAGGGTAGTGTATAGGATTTCCCATGTACCACTGAATGCACCACAGGTATGGATGTCGGCAACCTCGGCTCAGAGACGGACAACTGTCAAACAACTGACAGTGTGTGCATTTATAATACGGCAAATTTGATGTGCACTCAGTTATGTTTATGTTTAGTCCTGAGTGTTTTTGATGACTTAGTAGGCATGGGCGGTATGAAAAAGTCAAGGTTTCAAAACCCCTAAAATTTTCTGTCATACCATCCCTGCGATATAAGCGTTTTTTTTATGTGACATCTCGCCAGGGAGAAAGTAAAGGTCCCTCTCCCTCATGCTGTGTGAAGCTGCAGTGTAAAGCGCCACTCCCTCCTCCCCCGCGCACCCCTGCGTTTGTTGTGAGTGACAAACGGGCAAGGCTGCAGGCTGTGTGATAGCTGAAGGAAGCGAGCCCCCAGAACTTTTTCCACCGTCTCTAAGCGGATGTTTGGGAATACTTCGGCTACCGTAAAAAGCCAGACGTTCACGGCTTGGAAGATAATGGTCGCCCTTGTGCAAAACGTGGTTGAGAACAGTGGCACCCCGAGGAGACAATACATTGAATAGGATAGCGCATGTTCGGGAGCACCATTCATCGTTGTATGCTAAGTTCAAGGTAAAGTTAATGCTGTCTTGGAATGAACGAGCGTATTAGCGTCTGACATTATTGAAATGAGCTTGTTACCTTGGCAGTTATGGTAACTACCTTAGCTTATCTTTTCTTCATCTCTATCCTTAGTAACTTTTTTTAAACTGAGGCAGATAGTATGGTAACTAGCATGCTAATGATGACTTATCTTAGCATGCTAGTTAGTTACCATATCTGCATCAGTAAAACGTTTTTTTTTTCCTTTAAAAAATAAATAAAATACAGACATTCAAAATACACATTTTAGAGTTGTAATCATAATACCGTGAAACCGTGATATTTTTGCCTACGGTTGTCATACCGTCAGAATCTCATACCGGCCCATGCCTACTTAGCAGGTGTTTCCTGCTTCTCTTTAAATGTGGTAATGCATAAGTGGCATATCGTTTAAGAGGGAACGTGATAAGAAAACTCAAATTAAGGCATGAAATGAGTCTCAAAACCCCTTGAGCACTTGTAACCATGATCTGTGGGTAAATGTGGTTTTGTCTTTGTGTATCTAGCAATTGCAGCATATGTATTTAACGATTTGTATGTGTATGAGCTATTTTGAATTTTAAGTTAGTTTGAAGCTAGTGTAATTTGAAATTGTACGTGTGTAAATGTATTTTGTGCTTGTAATTTCTTGATATTTGTGTGTACATTTGAACACGCAAGTACAAGTACCAAACATTACGCAAAAAATGTATTCTACAGTTTACAAATCATGTTTTACACATACAAATACCCAAAGCCACACACAAACAGGCTGACACAAGTTAAAAATCAAGTATTAAAGCTGCAAGCAGCCTCTAAAGACCTGGCAGCTTAGCGCCGCTTTGGCCTGTGCTGTGTCCGAAGGACTCATGCACCGCTGCCTTAACGCTTTCATTGAGTCTGCTGATCAAATCCGCATGACCAAGTGTTAAGAAGACACAAAATGAAACCTTTCAACCAAAATGGCTGACTCCCTGCCGGGAATGGACCCTGGTTTCAACAAACTTTTTATGGGTCTTTATAAATTACATAGGCCTACTATATGCACTGAATTTCACATACCTAATAGAAAGCAATATTTGAGGAGCATTGTTTTAATGCTTCTAGGGGACGCTTTGCAGGTATTAGGCCACGCCCAATGTTCCCTCTTAGCTGCGTGTGTACGCAGCTAAGGCAAGGCAAGGTAATTTTATTTGTATAGCACACTTTCAACAACAGGGTAATTCAAGGTGCTTCACAGGATTTGGGGATTAAGATACAAAACAAACAAACATAGAATTGAGCATAGAAACTGAAAGCTGCTCCATATTTGGTCGGAGTCTAGCGATATTTAGTAGGCTATAGTCGGAGGTCCTGAGTGGTCTTGGTGGTTGGTATGGTTACAACAGGTCTTCAACATACTTTGGTGCTAAATCGTAATGATTTATAAACTATTAAAAGTATTTTGATATCTATTCTCTGAGCTACAGGGAGCTAGTTTAAGGACTTTATAACTGGGGTGAAATGCTGTACTTTCCTGGATCTAGTGAGGAAGCGAGCAGCAGCGTGGATCAGCTGCAGCTGCAGCTGTCTGATTGACTTTTTAGGCAGACCTGTGAGAACGCTGTTGCAGTAATCAATTCGACTAAATTCGACTTGTTACCTCAAGGCTCGACTACTGTAATTCTTTACTATAAGGTAGTCCAAAAAATACCATTAAAAGCATTCAGTTGATCCAAAATGTAAGAGTTCTGATTAATATTAAAAAGAGAGATTACATTTCTCTGGTTTTAGCTTCCCTTCATTGGCTCCCTGTTAAATCCAGAATATAATTTTAGATCCTAATTCTTACATACAAAGCCCTTAACAATCAAGCTCTATCATACATCAGAGATCTAATTGTTTCATATGTTCCCAACAGAGCACTTCACTCTCAGACTGCAGGTTTACTTGTAGTTCCTACGATTTCTAAAAGTAGAATGGGAGGCAGATCTTTTAGTTATCAGGCTCCTCTCCTGTGGAACCAGCTCCCAGCTTTAGTCCATGAGGCAGGCACTCTGTTTACTTTTAAGGCCAGGCTTAAAACTTTGATTTGATAAAGCTTATAGTTAGAGTGGCTTAGGTCATCCTGAGCTATCTCTGTAGTTATGCTGCTATAGGCTTAGACTGCTGGAGGACAGACGTACCAATTTTCTTAACTCTGCTACTTCCTTTTCGACTACTACTTACAGTACATTCTGTTATTTCGACTGTTAACTTTGTTTTCTCTCAGTGTTTTTCTCTCCATAGAAGATATACCTGCTCTGGTATCCTGCTTGGCTGCTTGGTTGGACAGGGGGCATCTACTGGGATGATGCTCCCAGTAACTGAACATCCACCGTGTCATGTTGTCAACTTTTTGCTTTCTGTAGCATAGAAAGTACTCTTATATCAGATCTTCTGTTCTTACTGTGTCTCTGCTCTGTCTTCTCAAACCCGCAGACGGTCGTGGCAGATGGCCGCTATTACTGAGCCTGGTTCTACTGGAGGTTTCTTCCTGTTAAAGGAGAGTTTTTCCTCTCCACCATCGCTACATGCTTGCTAAGTATGAGGGATTGCTGATGGATTGATGTGGTTGGAAAGTCTGCATCAACGGGGCCCAACCTCACGCCAATGACTGACGCAATCTGCTGGGATTCCTTAAATAGGAAACTCTTTAACTGATTGGAATGTTTTTTGTATAAATGTATTGAAATGACTTCTCGTTAAGTGCATTGAGATGACATCTGTTGTGAATTGGCGCTATATAAATAAACTGAATTGAACAAAGGTTCTTAAACATATCTGAGACCAGACGTTTTGGTCAAAGCTGGCTGATAAATCCACCTCCCATTTTGAAATATGGATGGCTATTGATTCATCTAATGTAGATAAAGTTTTGTATATTTTAGACAGCAATTTGGGGGGGTTGAGATTAAGAAAATCTAAAACTCTTGTTGGAATTTGTAATTCAGCTGTATTGAGCCTAAATTTACCTTTAATAATAGATTTAATTTGTTGATATTATAAGAATTTGTTTTTATCAATTCCATATTGTGTAATTACTGTATTAAATGGGATAAAGTCTGTTCCTTCAAATGTATGTTCCTGGTATTCAATTCATTGCACCTCCAGACTGGGAAACTTATCATACATTTTTTTTGCAAGATGTCGGGGTTTTTCCAGATGGGTGTACGTCTGCATGGGATTATTGTGGACTCTGTCATTTTTAGAAACTCCCAACATGCTGTCAGAGAGGAGCTGATATTTATGCTTTTAAAGCATTCAAATTGTTTTAGATTTGAGCTAATAAATTGTAGGTCTGAAAGTTTTATCTTATTACATAGTGTCTGTTCTACGTCTATCCAGGACTCGTCTAGGTAGCTATGTTTTAACCATCTTGAGATGTATTGGAGCCTGTTGGCTAAGAAATAATGATAGGAGTTTGGTAGATCTAGACCTCCTTTTTCTTTGGTCTTCTGCAGTGTTTTTAAGCTGATACATGGGGGTTTATCTTTCCAAAGAAATTTAGAGATAGCGCAGTCCAGAGATCTTAACCAGTCTAGTGATGGTTTACTTGGGATCATTGAGAATAAGTAGTTGATTCTGGGCAAAACCATCATTTTTATTGATGCAACCCTTCCCATAAGTGTTATGGGTAGGGATTTCCATCTAGGAAGATCATCTTCCACTTTTTTTAAAAGTGGGATGTAGTTTAGCGTTATTAAATCTGCCAGTCTTGGTGAGACATTGATACCTAAATAGGTAATATTCCCTGACTGCAGTTGTGTATTTGTTGGATTCTGGACAGAACAATTAATTGGAAGAACTGTAGATTTGAACCAATTTATAGAATAATCTGAAACATTTGAGTAAGAGTTTATCAACCCGATTACCTGAGAGAAAGAGGTTTGTGAATGCTGGAGAAAAAGTAATACATCATCTGCATAAAGACTGAGTTTATGTTCTATGTTATTGCATTTTATGCCTTTAATATTGTGAGTTTGCCTGATTGCTGCAGCTAGTGGTTCAATAAAAATAGCGAACAGGGAGGGAGAGAGAGGACATCCCTGCCTGGTACCTCTCTGAAGATAAAACCTAGATGATGTTTGGCTATTTGTCCTGATACATGCTGTTGGTGAACTGTAAAATAATTTCAATCAGTTTATAAAAGAATTTCCAAAGCCAAATTTATGTAAGGTTACAAATAAGAATTTCCAGTTAACTCTATCAAATGCTTTTTCTGCATCTAAAGATAATATATTAGTTTTAATGTTTTTACAGTAAGAAAAATCTATTAAATCTATTAATCTACGTGAATCTGTGGATGAATGTCTCCATTTAATAAAACCAGTTTGATCAGGATGTATTATAAGAGGGGTTACTTTCTCTATCCTTTTTGCGAGGGCTTTGCAGATTATTTTAAGATCAACATTAATGAGGGATATGGGACGATAGCTGGTAGGAAACAAAGGGTCTTTACCTGATTTTAGTAGAAGACTAATGTAGGCAGAATTCATATTTGGTGGGAGTCGGCCATTTTCCTTGGTTTCCTGCAGCATTCTGTGGAATGTTGGTGCCAGAATATTCCAGAATTCTTTATAGAACTCTGCTGGAAATCCATCTGGGCCTGGAGCCTTTTTATTGGGCATGCCTTGGAGGGCCTCCTGGAGTTCAGCCGCTGTTAGTGGTGAATCCAGGGCAATCGCTTGACTTTCAGATAATTTAGGTAGTGTTATGTTATTAAAAAATGTTTCAATTTCATGATCCGATGGATTTATCTCTGGTGAGTATAAAGCCTTGTAAAATTCTTTAAATGTGTTGTTTATTCTTCCAGGATCATATACTGTATTCCCGGTCTGATCTTTAATAGCAGATATAGTTGCTTTTTCTTTATTAAATTTAAGCTGGTTAGCCAAAAATCTACCTGATTTATTACCTTGTTCAAAGTTTTCTATCCTAAGTCTTTGAATTAAGAACTGGGTCTGTTTATTAATAATTTGATTTAATTCTAGCTTTGCTTTACGGATTTTGCCTAGTCTCTCCTCATCTAGAGAAGCTTCTAATGAATCAATAGTTTCTTCTAATTCCTGAATACGTTTTTTTTCCATTTTCTTTTTAGTTGATGAGAATGAGATTATTTTACCTCTAATCACAGCTTTTCCTGCCTCCCAAAGAATGGATGGCGACGTACCAGGGAGGTCGTTATATTCCAAATATGAGGCCCACTCTTTTTAGAAATATTTAAAAAAATTTTTATCCTTAAGTAAGGATATATTAAATCTCCAATTTTTGCTTTGAGGTGTTTCTGTTTTATTTACTAAAGTTAGAGAAACAGGAGCATGATCGCTAACAGCTACAGGGTGTATCTCAGTGTCTGAAATGTCAGTCAACAGTGAGCTGCTGACTAACAAATAATCCAGTCGAGAATATGAATGGTGGACATTTGAGAAGAAAGTATATTTTTTGTCATTGGGGTGAAGAGATCGCCATGCATCACAAAGTCCATAATCGCTCATGTACTGTTTGACTATATCTATAGATTTCCAGCTACGCTGAGTCCCTGCTGTGCTGAGCCTGTCTATTTCTTCATTTAAACCAAAGTTGAGGTCGTCCCCAAGAAAAAGTGAGCAATCCATGTGTTCAAGGAGCACCGAGAAGAAGGAATGAAAGAATGAGGGGTCATCAACATTTGGACCATATATACTGACAATACATAACTTTTGGTTATGTATAGATAGTTTTACTATAATAAATCTACCCTCTGGATCTGTAACTGTATCTATTACTGTAAAATTTAAATTTTTATTTTATAATATTGCTACTCCCCTTTGTCTAGAGTTATAGCATGCAGAAAACACATTAGGAAACTCAGGGGATTTAAGATCATCTGCAGCAAAGGTAGATTTATGGGTTTCTTGTAATAAGACGACATCTGCCTTCAATCTTTTAAGCTGGTTAAGAATCTTAACTCTTTTCTCTCTGGTGCCAGCTCCATGAACATTCCACGTGACAAACCTTAGAGTAGTCATAGTTTTGAGATAAAAGTTGTAAAGTCCATATCACCGTAGAAAGTGATAAACACAGGTGTATTATTAGTTTGTGCTTGGGGTTGCCTGATTGAAAATCCAAAAGCCGAGATTTAAGAAAGAGAGAAATAGAAGAAAGTTGTGAAGGTGTGAAGGGTGAGGGTGAGAGAGAAAGAAATAGTTATGTTACGAAAAAATTCTGTGTGTGTGTGTGAGTGATAAAAGAAGGAAAAAGGAGTGACAAAGACATTTGGCGATAGACATGTGAAGATGAGAAAAGAAAAAAGAGCCAGTAACCCAGTGCTTGGCCCTGGCCCCGCCCACATTGAGTAATGTAAACAACTTTACAGAGCTGTGCTAACATTACATTATAGTTGACTGATAAAACAACTCTTATCTGACCAGTGTTACATGACTAATAAAGCCAAGGAGTAAGCTGGGGGTCCCTGAACAGCTGCCCATTAACATTCAGTTTATCTACCGCTACTGTAGCTCTGGTGCCTTCACTGATATATTTCTTTCTGATTGGGAACAAAACGCGCCTTCTATCCAGGATTTCCTTCGGATATTGATCGTTAACGCTGTAATTCGTTCCCCGCAGCTCTCTGCCCTGGCCTCTGACCTCCTCTTTTTGCTTGTAATGCTCGAATTTAGCAACAATTGGTCGCGGCCGGCTGTTGTTGGGCTTCTTACCTCCTAGGCGGTGAACGCGGTGAAAAGTGATGTTTTTTACCGTCTCGCTTGGGAGCTTAAACTGATGTTGGAGAAAATCTCGGACGGTGGATTCAGCGTCGTCCTCAGCCTGTTCTGGGATCCCGGAAAAAACAAGATTGTCCCGCATTCCCCTGGCCTGTATATCCAAGATAGTTTCTTTCATCCTCTTACTTTCTCCGGACAGCTGCGTCATCCCCTCGGTGAGTTTCTTTACACTCTCCCTAAGCGTTTGGTTTTCTGCAGCGAGCGATGCTACATGTTCTTGGCTGAACTCCAGGGATTTCCTTAGAGCTTGAAATTCTTTATGGAGAACCTCAACCAGGGCCAGACGGGCGTCTAGGCTGGTTAGCTTCTTATCTATTGAGTCCAGGACATCGCTGTAGCTTTTCTCTGGAGAGATGGTGGAGGTGCTGGCCTCAGAATGAGTGCGTTTTTGTGATGGTGTTATTGTCGGCACAGCAGAGGTGGATTTCTGTGGCTTGCCCATAACAATGTTGTCAAAGCACTCGTCCAAGTAGCTTTCCAGGCTGTGCAAGGTTTCCTCATCCAGTTTGTTTATGGAGAAATACAAAATAATGGTTATTATTATTAAACGTTTGCTATATTTGGCTCAAATGTTATGGTTTGTTTTTACCCGAGTTTGTTTGTTTTACCAGTTTACCGCCATATTACTTACGCACAGCTCTTGCAAGATCTCAGCAGCAGCTCATCCCTTCTTTTGCTCGTAAGTCGCTCAGTTTCTTCAGCTGATGAGTCCAGGTCAACACCACCGCATCCTATTTACTATAAGTGTATATATTTTTTAAAACACACATTCTTCTTCTCTTTAAGCTTTTCCCTTCAGCGATTGCCACAGCGAATCATCTGTCTCCATTTAGTAGTATCCTCTGCATCCTATGCCCTTACACCAACTAACTTCCTGTCCTCTATCACCACACATCCATAAATCTCCTTTTTGGTTTTCCTCTCTGCCTCCTGCCTGGTGGTTCCAACCCCAGCATCGTTCTACCTAATTGTCGTCTTTCCTCTGAACATGTCCAAACCATTTCAGTTGGGCCTCTCTGACTTTATCTCCAAAACATTTAACATGAGCTGTCCCTCTGATGTACTCATCCCTGAATCTATCTATCCTCGTCACTCCAAGAGAGAATTTCAACCTCTTTATTTCAGCAACCTCAAATTCTGCTTACTGTATTTCCTCATTGGAACTGTCTCTAAACTATACAACATTGCTGTTCTCACCACTGTCTTGTACACCTTTCCTTTCATTCTTGCTGAAACCCTTTTATCACACCTGACACTTTTCTCCACCCATTCCAACTAGCTTGCACACACTTCTTTAACTTTTTTCCACACTCCCTGTTGCTCTTCACCATTGGCCCTAAGTACTTAAAGTCTTCTACTTTATTTACTTCCACTCTCTGTAACTTCACCGTTCAACTTCTGTCTCTCTCATTTACACACATGTATTCTGTCTTGCTGCAACCGATCTTTATTCCTCTCTTTTCCAGTGCATATCTCCACCTCTCTATCATTCCCTCTACCTGAACCCTACTCTCACTGCAGATCACAATGTCGTCTACAAACATCATAGTCCATGGAGACTCCAGTCTAACCTCTGTCACCCTGTCCATCAACTAAGGAAACAAGAAGGGGCTTAGAGCCGATTCTTGATGCAGTCCCACCACCTCCACCTTGAACTCTTTTGTTACTCCTACAGCAAACCTCACTGCTGTCTCACAGCTCTCATACATGCCCTGCACCACTCTAACATACTTCTCTTCCACTCCAGACCGCTTTATGCACACAGCTCTTCTCTCAGCACCCTCTCGTATGCTTTCTCAAAATTTACAAAGACACAATGAATCTCCCTCTGACCTTCTCTGTACTTCTCCATCAGCATCCTTAAAGCAAAAATTGCATCTGTAGTACTCTTTCTAGGCATGAAACCGTACTACTGCTCACTTCTGACCGAGGCCTAGCCTCCACCACCCTTTCCCACAGCTTCATTGTATGACTCATTAGCTTTATTCCTCTGTAGTTGCTGCAATTCTGTACATCTCACTTGTTCTTAAAAACTGGTACTAGAACACATTTCCTCCATTCAGCAGGCATCTTCTCACTCTTCATGATCTTGTTGAAGAACCTAGTCAAAAGCTCTACTGCCACTTCTGCCATATCCACCCCAGCTGCCTTTCCTTTTTTCATCCTTCGATCCTTCGACAAGCTAGAACAGCATATTTCATAATTAATAGAGGCGAATAAGAACAATCCTTAAAAACGAAAGTGATTAGCCATAGGAGGTTGACTCCCTGGTTTAATGCGTAGCTGCATACCTTAAAGCATAATACTAGGATATTGGAGAGAGAATGGTGCTCTACACACCTAAAGGATTCCTACTTAACCTAGAAATAAAGTCTGCTGCTGTATAAAAAGACCCTTCGACAAGCTGGAACAGCACATTTTTCGTCATTAATAGAGGAGAATAAGAACAATCCAAGGTTTATTTTTAGTGCAGTTGCCAAACTACACACAGTCATAGCTCTGTTGAGCCAACTATTCCCCTGGCTCTTAGTAGTGATGACTTTATGGGATTCTTCAAAAATAAAACGTATTCTATTAAAAACAAAATCATTGGCATCATCCCAAACATGATTACTTTTCTCTCAGTTAGTGAGGCAGCTTCGGAGAGAACTGTTAAAACCTCATTTGTGTTTGGACTGTTTTGATTCAGCCAAGCTTTCGGAATTATCAAAAATATTAGCCTCATCTAAACCTTCAACTTGTATGTTGGACCCAATCCCAACCAAATTATTTAGGAAAGTGTTCCCTTTGGTTACTGGCACCATTTTAGATATGAAGAATCTATCCTTAGTAAATGGATACATACTACAGGAATTTAAGGTTACTGTAATTAAACCTTTACTTAAGAAACCTTCCCTCGATCAGGATGACTTAGTTAATTACAGACCTATATCTAAAAGGTCCATGCATTTGTTTCCCTCAAGGCCGGACTACTGTAATTCTTTACTATCAAGAAGTCCACAAAATGTAATTAAAATCCTTCAGTTGATCCAAAATGCGGCAGCAAGAGTTCTGATGAATATTAAAAAGAGAGATCCCATTTCTTCTGTTTTAGCTTCCCTTCATTGGCTATCTCTGTAGTTATGTTGTTATATGCTTAGACTGCTGGAGGACAGACTGACCACTTTTCTTCACTCTACTTTTCTCTTCTACTACTCTCCAGTTCCATCATTTGCTGCTGTTTGGACTGTTAACTTTGTTTTCTTTCAGTGTTTTTCTCTCCATAGAAGCTACACCTGCTCTGGTATCCTGCTTAACTGCAATGCCCTGTTGGAGGAGGGTCACCCAGTAACTGAGCATCCCCCGTGTCCTGTTATCAACTTTTTACTTTCTTTACTATAGAACGTACTCTTGCATCAGTTCTTCTGTTCTGTGTCTCTACTCTGCCTTCTCAAACCCCGACGGTCATGGCAGATGGCCACTAGTACTGAGCCAGGTTCTGCTGGTGGTTTCTTCCTGTTAAAGGGGAGTTTTTTCCTCTCCACTGTCGCAACATAATACAAATATGTCACACACATTCATTAATTATATTCTTTAAGTATAGCTTGACAGACTGTGGAATGTTAGCATGTGTAGCACATGTGAAATCAAACAAGTATATTGCCGATGCTGATTAAAAAAGACTTTCTAGCTTTATGTTTATTTGGGCATTTTAATTCTGAAAGTGCTGCTTCAATCAAAGTTAGCTTTATTGGCAAAGTTTGTGCAGAGCAAAAAGGAATGTTACGTATGTCTAAACTGGTCAGTCAAAGAAGATACGTTTTATAATATAAATACTTATCAAAGGAAAATGGACTAAACTTATTTTGTACTTTTCTGGTCATACTGACCATTCAAGGAGCTTAACTGTGAAGCCACATTCATCCATTTTCACTCACAGCACATTCATACACTGATACAGAGCTCAGTAGGTAACTTGGGGTTAAGTGCCTTGTGTGACAGCTAGAATTGAACCTATTACCTACTGGACCACAGTTGCCCCAGCGAGCAACAGGTGCCCCAAAAATAAATGTTTGTTTTCTCCTTAACAATTAAGTGCCAAAAAAATTATTGAATGTAACAAACAAAGATGGAAGTGATTTAACATGTGGTGTTCACATGAACAGATTCTGGATGATTCAAATGTACAGTTTGACATAGTGATCTGATACACTGGTATTTTTCTAAGTATTTTATAATTCTAGTTGAAAGTAATAAGAAATATATAGAGGATCATTTTCACTCTTTCTAAACGGATTTAAGGTAATTTTAGAATGGAGACAGTATAATGTTATCCTTCAGTCTACCAATGAAATTAATTCCCCTGTTTTTAAAAGTGCACATTTCAAACACAGTGCAGTATTTATCTCATCTGAGTCCCCCTGATGAATATGATATTAAATGAATATTTTAGACTGCCCTACAGTCTGTCAACAGTGGTAACAATAATGAAACAGGTAAGACAAGATGTTGAACTCTGCCTGCAAAACCACTGATCAAGTTATTTAATTAACAAGTCAATGATTGTGTGGCCTTGTGTCAACTAACATAACGTCACTCATTTTAATATTAGTGTGACGTGACTCCACATAACTGGGAAACATTTTCTTATAGTTCCTTCAAAGTTAGAAGAAAGATCCATAACCACCAGCCATGTGCCCACCAGTCCAGAGTGAGCAGGTAGGATTATATATTGAGTGAATATTAATAGTAATAATATAATGAAGAGAATGATGTAGACCTGCAACTCAGAATACAGTAAATCTGGAAAGTAAATTTTATGTTACAGCCTTAATTTAAAAGGAATTAAATTCAACATTTTTCTCAATTTTCTACACACAACACTCCATAATGACAACTTATAAAATGTTTTTTTTTTTTTTTTTTTACAAAACCCTTCAAAATGACATGCACATAAGTACTTAGAGTCTCTGCTCAAAAGTTTGTTGATGCACCTTTGGCAGCAGTTGGAGCGGCCAAAGGTGCATCCAGTCTTTTTGTATATGATGCCTCACGCTCTATCAGCGTCGGTTTAAAAACTATTCATAGCCCTGGGAGTTTTAATCAATTTGTCCAAATCTTTATGTCTGCACAGACTTAAGCAGGGACTCTGGGTGTATTAGATTAAGTACAGTGCAGGCTTTATATCCCATGTCCCTGCTATACATAGATACAAGCAAAGCATATTTTAGCTTTATTCTGATACATAAAATTATTTCAAACTAATAAAGTTCATTAATCAGAATCACTCCTTAAGTTTGAATAATCTTAGATCCTTATTTGGTATTATTCAGATGTCAGTGTAGCCAATCTGGACCAATAAGCCTAAGTATACAGATTTGTGCTGTCCGCCAACATTTCAGGAACTTCTTGTTCAGTGTGACTGTCCCAACATCCCAGTTTGGAATTAGCCATAGTGGATTTGAGAGCTACTGTTTGGATCCAAATGTGCTAAGGCTAGCTTATCATACATTTAGACAGCAGCATGGCCCCTTAAATTAATGTTAATATTTGAACGAGCTTGTTTCTTACAATCTTTTTGATTTCCATCAAAACTCTTATTGCAGCATACTTATAGAGTTGAGTGGAAGGAAAAAGTGTTGTAGGAAAAGGCACAACAGCAAAACCACATTAGGGATGGTGTTCTTGGGATGCAACTTATCCTTCTTTTTCCTCCAAACGCGGTGAGTGAAGTTTAGACCAAAATGTTCTATTTTGGTCTCATTTGACCACATGACTTTCTCCGATGCCTCCGCTGAATCATACATATGGTTATTTGGCAAACTTCAAACAGACCTGAACGTGCTATGACTTGGGCAGAGGTACGTTCCATGGAATGCATGATTTTAAACCAGTTCTACCTTTGAAACTGTGGCCCACCTCTCTTCATGTCATTGACCAGCTCCTCCCATATAGTTCTGGGCTGATTCCCCACCTTTCTTATCATCAGTGATACCCCACAAGGTAAGATCTTGCATGGAGCCCCAGTCCAAGAGAGACTGACAGTCACTGACAGCCTCTTCCATTTTCTAACAATTGCTCCAACAGTTGATCTATTTTCACCAAGCTGCTTGGCAACTGCCCTGTAGCCCTTTTCAGCCTTGTGGATGTCTATAATTTTGTCTCTGGTGTCTTTTGACAGCTCTTTGATCTTAGCATTGCATTGTCAGGACAACATTTTTTAAGACTTAATGCTACTCTGCAAATTACCAACTCTATTGATGTGCTAAGACACCTAGTGATGCAGGGCTGACGTGACGCAGAGAGGAGAATGTGTGAGGAGGGGTGGGCCCGGGAAAGACTTGATACCTCGGGCAAGGAACCCGTTGATAACTGCTTGCAGTTCCGGTTAGTTCTGTTACGCAAGTGCAACTCCTGAAAGCCATAGACATGCAAATCATATGCCACAAAAGTTCAGGCAAAGTAACCAAACAAATACCTAATTTCCCTCATCTCCTCATCCTTCACAAGCCTACACAGTGCAATCATATTCACCAACCATGACTGCCGCAAAGCTTACCACCTTGTCTGAATACGCCAAGAAGATCAGAGGAAGACAGACTTCCTTCCGTACCCCAATCAGTCATTTCGAGTACCAGGTCATGTCTTTCGGACTCACGAATCCTCCAGCAGTTTTCCAAGCACTAGTTAATGATATCCTCTGAGACTTCATCAACATCTTTTTTTTCTTATACCTTGACAACATCCTCATCCACTCCAAGAACCCAAACATGTCCGCCCAGCTACTTCTGCGGACAGACCCCATTAAAGTAAAATCTGTTCTGGACTAGCCAACACCTACTAACAGGAAACAATTAGAGATTTCTCAGATTTGCCAACTTCTACCATCGCTTCATAAGAAATTAAAGTGAGACCAGCGCTCCACTCACCACACTCACCTCCTCCTGGAATGCTTAAGATTCAGGGCTCTGTCCTGTACTATCACAAAAAAGATGAGTCAGACTCTTAGTTTTACCTCTGTGTATATTTCTCGTGCAGACTTTCTCCCTGTGAACACAACTACGATGTGGGGAAACGGGAACTGCTCGCCATAAAACTGGAACCTGGACTCATTTCTGTGCCACTGACTGGTCCCATTGATCCCTGTTCTTTTCACGATTTAACCTGTTCATTTGATGCTCTCTCCCACCAATTCTCACCAGACGACAGCGAAAAAAGGTGCACCTATACTTCCATAGGTTCCCATACATGGCCTGGGGCCCCAAAGCCATCAGACACCCCCCCCCCAAGGGCCAACAAATTTTAAACAACAAGCCCAGAGATGATAAGTGCAGTGACAATTGGCCGTTGCAAGTTTCCTGAGAGGGACCCTCAGCTGAGCCAAACTCAACCCTTCCCCCACCTGTATTTTCTCAAGCCGTTTTCAGACAGAAGTTCTGGAATATTTGCGGACAATTCCATCCGGTCTTTAACCGGAGTTATGTTTTCAAACACGCCACTTTTTCCCGGAGCATAGCCTTTCGGCTGCGTTCACACAGCAAGAAGTGTACCGGAGGATCCTGATGAATATCTGTCGGGTGGGGGGTGCGGGGGAGTGGGGGGTCGTATGTGGATATTACATAAACTTAGTGTGGCGGGCGTACGTCATTTCCCCAAACAAATGCATTATTGCAAAGATGGTAGACGAAACAGCAGATTTACTCGCAGCGCTCGTCTTTGTGATGTGTGCAATTTTGCGCACATGGAAACGCTTAAGAGACATCGATGAAAAAATTCTTGTTGCCCCAAGAATTTATCCTTTCATATCTAATTTCTGTATTTCTTGCATTGTTAAATACAAAATAATAGCAATAAAAGTAGCCTATACAGTTTACTGTTGCAGAGTCCTGCACTTATCCAATTTTACTAACCCGCACCTGTTTAGATGATTTTTGAACACGACCCGGTACCCGCAGATATCTCCAGATTAAATCCCAATCCAACCCGCCGGTTGATTTAAAACCGCCATCGGTCTGTGTCTGTCGCAGCTACGCGCTACTCTCCATGGTGCTGTCAGCTGAGCTCTCAAATAGCGATGCTTTTAAGTGTTCAGGTCTGAGATGATAATCAGTCAGATGCTCTCATAGTAGTCTAATCTTTTCTGGATTTATTCAGTTATCTGAATTCTGTGCGTAAAGTAGAAAATGTCTGCACGTCTGCACCAAGTTTTAAGGGATGTGAATTGTAAACTCAAAATGACGGATGCACTTCATTTTTTTTGTCACTGTTCTCTGAAATCTCTCACAGCTGATATTTATTTTAAGCAGAACTGTAGTGAAGTTTCTGTGCACAGTGCACAGAACGGCAAGGGAAATGCGTTTGTTTTGTTTGTTGCGCATTCTTCTTCTGGGGCGAACATGTTATTAATTAACAAACCTACGCCCTTGGTGCTAGCCTATGGCTTTTGGTCACATCGTCAATTAATGGCATTTATATTGACAATGGTTGAAGCTAAACGTATAAAGTATTCCGAAATCCAAAATAATGCTGATTCAAAGAGTCAAAACGATTCTTCCCACTTAAGTGTTCACTACATAGGACTGCAGTCCTGCTTGGCATCCATTCCAAACCGTCCAGTTTCACTTTTTCCATCGTACAGGGTCTGTGGGGAAAGTAAAGAGCTGGCTCACCCCAAATCAGCTCAGCGGGCCTAAGAATACCTCGCTTGGTGAGTCAGAAGCGTAGCAGAGATGCTCGGACTTCTATCGCCTTCGTCGCATCTGCCCTTTCAGATGGATGTCAGTGACTTTGCCCATTTGTTCTTGAGTTTTTTTTGGGGGGGGGGTTAAGTTATGTCCCTATAACAATGTATCAACACAATCCTCTTTGGGAATCTTAAACAAAACATTATAAACAATTATATTTTCTCATTCGCAACCCGCCCGCATTAAAGAAACTTCCTCCCGGACCCCTGAAATTTAATTTCACAACTTTATGATGTAAAAACCTTATGCGGGTCTGCCGCTGGTACCTGGCCTGTTGCAGGACTCTGAATTGTTAGTTAGTGTTGAAGGGAACACGTTTGGTTGTTGCACATATTCTTCTGGGGCAAGTTTATACCAACATTGTTCTATGTGCTATAATGTGGATTTTAATGAAGCCATGCAAGCAAACATCCTAATGATGGTTTTCAGTGCCATTTGAAAAACAAAACACATCAGCCTATGGCTTTCAACTTTTATTGATGGAATAAAGATGCGATTTTCAACACCTGTTTATTCACTGCAGTGCATAAACGTGAAACAGATTAATCTTTATAGACTATATGAATAATTAATAATAATTGTCCCCAGCCATCTTCAAACCACACTTAAGTTTATGGTCATTGTCCCCAGCAACTTTAAAAACAAACTGTGTTGTGAGAGTATCTCTGATCCGGTAAAAGGTCTGCACTGTCAGTTTCTGAAGTTTTAAAAAGTATCCCAGGGGCATGGCAAGGGTCGGAGATGTTTAATCTCTTTAGTTTCCCTGTATAGACAATAATATCTTCTGTTTTAAAATGGGGAGTAAACTCCGATGGGAGTAAAATCACAGCCAGCTACGTTCATTTTACTGACGTGCATTACTGCCAACATGGCGCCTACGCTCTGAGTTACGTGACGTCCGGAGCTCTATAAAAGGCCAAGACAACATAAAATCATGTAAGCCCAAAAGTAGCTCATTAAAAGCCTGAACATATAAATGAGTCTAGAGTTTACATTTAAAGGTGTCAACTAGGGCTGTGCCGGTTTGGATTTTTTCTTACCGCGGTCGGTAATCAACAAGTTCCCGCGGTTTTGCGATATACCCATAAACATATATATATTTATATCTATCCACTGTACCAACTTACGGCTGTACCCTGCTCGTGTGCATAACGAGCTGTACCTTGAGGCCAAACTACGGACGCGCCTATGTGTCAAAGACGGCTCTGTCTGGGGTGAAGGCAGAGCGTGTCCCGCAACAACACAGAGAAGGCTTCGACCCCCATATATAAATTTCGTCTTCCCATTCTTCTCTACTGGGCGACTGACTTTATTTGTGCATGCATCCACGGCTTGGCGGTCCCAATTCTCCGGTTGGAACATTCCCTCTGCGCCTCCACTGGGGCCAGGTTCGGGAAAATGCTCAAAAATGCCTGCACCTAAGGCTAGAAACACACATGAAATGTTATTATGCATCACAAAAAATTGCGCTCACATACAAGTGTGCAGGGCTTTTTTTTGGGGCCGGTGATGACGGTGAGATGCTCAGACCCGCGGTGGGCATCTCATGTGACCGCGGTATGGCGGTAATTCGGTTACCGCCCCAGGCCTAGTGTCAACAGAATCAATTGAGCGCAAAGAGGAGGGAATATCATTCCAAAACCTAGGAGCAAGACCCTGGAAGGAACGGTCACCTCTAGAATGGAAATGAGTGCGAGGAACTTTCAGCAGATTCTGATCCACAGTCCTGAGAGCCCTCGCAGGGGTGTAACGGTGGTTCAGATCACTGATATAAGAAGGAGCCTGACCATGCAGGGCTCTGAAAGCTAAAACCAGAATTTTAAATTTGAACCTATAGAACACTGGCAGCCAATGAAGTTTTTTAAGAATAGGGGACATGTGAGTCCTCCTATTTGTACAAGTCAAAATTCTCGCTGCAGAATTTTGCACTAATTGCAATTGAGAGAGCTCCTTCTTGTTCAGACATGAAAACAAACTGTTATAATCGTCTAAACGTGAAGACACAAAAGCATGAATGATGAGCTCCAAATCATTTCATGATAAAATGTTTTAACTAAGATGTCTTTTGACATTATTGTACTTGTTTCTGTTTCTTTAGCTCAGTCTGCATCTACCTCCAGTACTACAGCCCCCAGCAACACTGCTACCTCCACTACAGCTGTCCCAAGTACTTCTACCTCCAGTACTACTGCCCCAGCAGCCCTGCTACCTCCACTACAGCTGTCCCAAGTACTTCTACCTTCAAGCAGAAGCAGCCATTGTTTATCTTGTTAAGAATGTATTTTTGTTTACATTTCATATTACTTTAAAAGTTGTTTGAAGTACTTGCACAAGTGAAGTTTAAAGATGCTGCTGTTCACTTTAAAAGAGTTTACATAATATATTTCTTTAATATAATTATACTAATTATTATTATTAATAAAAGTTGCTCAAAATAGTATTTTCTGTTTCTTTTATAACGTTACATTGTCATCCAGTCAGCCTGGATAAGCATTGAAAACTGAAGAACTTAATGACAAAACGGCCGACAGAGGGCCCCCTAGTGACATTGCTGCTTGGGGCCCCTTGGTGCCCTTGCTACGCCACTGCTGGTACCGATTCCTGCCTGTCACATTTACGCATGCAAGTAACATGCCCCCCTCCAGTCTGCTCCAACCTCTTCCCATTGCCAAACAGAAAGGCAGAACAAGTAAGTGAAGGGTATAGCGTCTGTTTAAAAAGAAAAACAAAGCTAAAAAAAAAAAAGATGAAGTTGACTATTACATTTGTTCCTGACAATTTTGGTTGTCGACGTCATTGTGACAAATCGACTGATCATGGCAGCAATACAGCATTACTCCAAGGATCCCAACAAAATCAGCAACCACCTACTCCAACAGAGGGCACCACCTTTCCACAGAATCCCAAGCCCGCTCCAGCCACCATCTGACATCATATCACCTGTTCCAGACAAATACTCTGTTAATTTAGTTCGTTGTGGGGGGTTATATTCTTCAGCATTCACTAGTTTCCAAACACTTGACATTAAATTTGCTTATATCCTCGGTTTGTCAAGAGACAAGGCTTTGGACGGGCTGAAGCCTGGTTTCAAAATTTTCAGCAGTTTGGCTGCACCTTTGACAAGGTAGTTGAAGAGTTATGCTTATAAAAGCTCAAATGCAGTCATAGATCAGTAGTAGAGTTTTCCATTGAGTTTTGTATGGAACTCCAACGCTTTAAAGAGTGTCCTTTTCAAGCCTTGAGTGACTCAATAAAAGAGGAATTAGCCTTACTTGACGAACTTAAAACAATGGATGAACTGACAAGTTTGGCCATTGGATTAAAGCAGTGGCCTCACTGGCTGGAAGGTGCTGAACATTTGGTACTGGTATGTACAGATCACAAAAACTTGTCTTACATTCAGTCAGCCAAGAGACTCAATTCCCGTCAGTCCCGTTGGTTCCTGTTCTTTTCACATTTTACCTGACCATTTCCTGCCGTCCAGGCTCAAAACATTTCAAACCTGATGCTCTCTCCCGCCAATTCTCACCAGGCGACAGCGAAAAGGTTCCTGCACCTTTACTTCCACCCAGCTGCTTCATAGGCTCCCATACCTGGGATATTGAAGACATATGTTTTCTAACACAAGAACAGCAAGAACTGGTACCAGTCCACCTCATCGAATCTACGTCCCCTCTTCAGTCCGCTCCAACTTATTCCACTGGATTCACACTGCCAAATTCTCTTGTCACTCCGGCATCAGTCACACCATTGCACTCATTCACCACAGGCTCCTGTGGCCATATATCCATAAATATGTTAAGAATTATGTTCTTGCTTGTCACATTTGAGCACGCATTAAGTTAAGTAACAAGCCTCACTCCAATCTGCTCATACCTATTCTCATTTCCAAACAACCCTGGTCCCACATCGCTTTATATTTCATAACCATATTGGATTGTAGTCTCCAGTTCATATCACAGGTTTGAAAACAGTATTTTTTGAAAACACCTTACAAGCCAAGGTTCGGGGCGTATTAGGTATGATGATTTATAAGAATTAATTATATGAGCTATACCAACATTTAATTTCCCTCTGGGATCAATAAAGTATTTTGGAATTTGAATTTCTGGTTTCCACCCTCAGTCTAATGGTCAAACGGAATGAATGAACCAAGAACTTGAATCCACCCTCCATTGCTTAACTTCAACCAATACCTCTGACTGGTCCCGCTTATCCGGGGTCGGGTCGCAGGGGCAGCAGTTTACGCAGGGAGACCCAGACTTCCCTCTCCCCAGCCACTTGGGCCAGCTCCTCCAGAGGAATCCCAAGGCATTCCCAGGCAAAAATAGAAAAATAGAGCTTCCAGCATGTCCTGGGTCTTCCTCTGGGCCTCCTCCCGGTGGCATGTGCCTGGAACACCTCAACAGGGAGGCGTCCAGGAGGCATCCTAACCAAATGTTTGCCTTACCTTTGCTGTTTTGCAGTGTAAAGATGATTTCTTCGGCAAATAAACGCCATTTTCTGATACTTCCATCTCTTATGCACCATTCAAAACTTTCCGGGCGTTTCTCTTACGATTTGTGGTTCCTAGAAAGTGTTTTTAGTCTGTTCGCCGAGAAGCCTGGCATTTCCCCGAGGCCCTGTTCTCGGCTCCCTGGTTGGCTGACTGTGTTTTCAATCTTGTTTGGCAAGTTTTAGCGTTATTGTATTGGCTTCTAAGAATCCAACGAGGTATCCCTCATGCAAATTGACCAATCTGCTGCGAGGGTAGGTCTTTGCGTAAAATAAAACTACCAGCCGGCAAGACAGGCGCCTTATGCAAGAGGGCGCACAACGCACAGTACAAAAATATACATATATCCATTATTGCATTATCAGATTTTTTTCCCAAAACGCCCAAAAGTGTTTATTTTAGGACTACTGATAACTATGTGACATAAAAATTTAAAATATAACTTTTCCATGACAAAAATTGAAATGGCACTATTTGTGCCAAACTATCCCAAACTGGACACCTCACTTGACTTGCCTGTACTAAAACCTCTCTAGTTTTGTCCTGCTTCACATAATCAGTATCACATTTTACAGAGATAATGTCCACATGTTGCATTTACATTTTATTGAGTAACCACTGCCATTGAAGCAATATCCATAGAGTTTTTCAATATGAAACATGTTTGTTTTTAGGCTGAGCAAAAAAAACAAAACATTTCTGCTGTGTTCCATCTTCAGTTTCTCATAACCAGTAACAGATAACATGCATAATGATACATCTATCAATTCTACTCAATGTTACCTTTACAATGACACCAAAATGGTTCAAATACTCCTTTTGGTTGCTGAAATATAAAAAATTTTCATGGGTAAGCATTTTTCAAGAAACAGGCTTCAAAATTGGCCTAGGGTGGATCAGGTAAAAAAAAACCAAGAGGATTTACAGGGTGGCAGAGAGAAAATGGAGGAAAAATTAAATCACAATAAACCATCAAATATACACAGAACTTCTCAAATTATACAATAATGCAGTAAGAAATTAAAGAACTGTATAGTTTTCAAAAATCATCCCAGATCATAAAAATAATTCAAAAAATATTTTTTCCACCATTTAAGTTTTTTAACTGTGATACTAATACATTTCAGAAAGCGCCCTCAAGCAGTCTTTGTGAGGAATTCGCCGACCACTTCAGAGGGAAGGTAGACACCATCTGATGTAATATTCTTTTCTTAGCAAAGTAACATGGTTTTAGACATATATGAGCATCTGTCTTTACCAGAGAAAAAACTGGAAAGTTTTGTTCTGGTAGAAGCTGAGACTCTCGATAAAGTTTTCTCCTCAGTGAGGCCACCACATGTCTTTCGGACCCAATTTCCCACTTCATTTTTTAAGCACCTTTATGGATCTTTTAGAGATGACATTTTAACCTTGATGAATTGCTGGAGGACAGACTTACCAATTTTCTTCACTCTGCTACTTCCTTTTCTCCTACGACTCTCCAGTTGTATTACAGTACATTCTGTTATTTCGACTGTTAACTTTGTTTTCTCTCAGTGTTTTTCTCCCCATCGAAGATACACCTGGTCTGGTATCCTGCTTGGCTGCAATGCCCTGTTGGACGGGGGTCATCGACTGGGATGATCCTCTCAGTAACTGAACATCCACTGTGTCCTGTTATCAACTTTTTACTTTCTGTAACATAGAAAGTTCTCTTATATCGGATCTTCTGTTCCTTCTGTGTTCTGCTCTGTCTTCTCAAACCCCCAGACGGTCGTGGCAGATGGCCGCTCCTACTGAGCCTGGTTCTGTTGGAGGTTTCTTCCTGTTAAAGGGGAGTTTTTCCTCTCCACTGTCGCTACATGCTTGCTCAGTATGAGGGATTGCTGAAGGATTGCTGTGGTTGGAAATCTGCCCAACCTCACGCCAATGACTGACGCAATCTGCTGGGATTCCTTAAATAGGAAACTTTTTAACTGATTGGAATGTTTGTATAATTGTATTGAAATGACTTCTTGTTAAGTGCCTTGAGATGACATCTGTTGTGAATTGGCGCTATATAAATAAACTGAATTGAATTGAATTGAATTGCTCCCTTCATACGGGGGTATTTCCTGCTGCCTTTAAAGGTGCCGTGCTGAGGCCCCTGTATATAAAGAGAAACTTAGATTTTAATGATCTTAACTATTTTCGACTGGTATCTACCTTACTGTTAACCTTGCGCTGCAAACTGGATTCTCGCGAGATTTGGATTTTTCCAAACCCACGAAAATCCATCTTGTACTGCTCCAACTAAACCGTCTGACTCGACTCCAGTGGTGGTCCGGACCAATCGCTGGTTAGCATTGTAGTTTGGGGCGGGTGCATGGGCCGGTGTTCAGGTATGACGACAGTAGCAAGTGCCCAGGCAAAGGAAAACAAACATGGCCCCGCCGGTGGATGTATGCGTAGAAGCGGCTATTGAATCTGTTTTAGGAGAACTAGAGACGATTTCTTCTTTGAATAATGAGACAGGTGTTATTAAAAACAGCCTTTATGCGCATATTGTCTATGCAAAACCAGCAGAAATTACCCAAAGATAAGTAAGTTAGGCGGTTTTTTTTTGTTTGTTTTTTGCTTGGGTGATTTGTTGTTGTTTCCCTGGCGCACATGGGAATGTCATATGAGTCATTACTCTGATTGGCTAAAGACAAATCAAGGTAGGCGGACACTTGGTGGCACATCCTCAGATCAGCTCAAAATATTATTTCAATTCAATTCAGTTTATTTATATAGCGCCAATTCACAACAGATGTCATCTCAAGGCACTTAACAAGAAGTCATTTCAATACATTTATACAAACATTCCAATCAGTTAAAAAGTTTCCTATTTAAGGAATCCCAGCAGATTGCGTCAGTCATTGGCGTGAGGTTGGGCCCCGTTGATGCAGACTTTCCAACCACAGCAATCCTTCAGGAATCCCTCATACTGAGCAAGCATGTAGCGACGGTGGAGAGGAAAAACTCCCCTTTAACAGGAAGAAACCTCCAACAGAACCAGGCTCAGTAGGAGCGGCCATCTGCATCGACCGTCTGGGGGTTTGAGAAGACAGAGCAGAGACACAGAAGGAACAGAAGATCTGATATAAGAGAACTTTCTATGTTACAGAAAGTAAAAAGTTGATAACAGGACACAGTGGATGTTCAGTTACTGGGAGGATCATCCCAGTCGATGCCCCCCGTCCAACAGAACTGATACAAGAGTACTTTCTATAGTAAAGAAAGTAAAAAGTTGATAACAGGACACGGGGGATGAGAGAATTGAGAGTAAGGGCCTGGTGGACGATACAAAATCACAAACAAAAACGGTCTTAATGTTTTGCAACTTGGATGAAGAAAATTAAGGGTTAGATGTTCAATAGAAATGTAGCTATCAATTGGTCTGTACTTCTATGAATGTGAACATTTAAATGATTGGAAGGAGTTGACTCATTTATACTGACATAATCCTCCTGCTGCAACCAGGTTTCTGTGAGACAAATGAAATCAATGTGATTATCACAAATCAAGTAATTTACTAACAAAGTCTTTGAGGAGAGAGATCTTATGTTTAATTAACCACATTTAATAGATTTATTTTTCTGTTCAGTCAAAGTCGTATTTATTTTTATAAGATTTCCATGATTTGCTTTTGCTGGCCTAACTTTTAATCCATTTAATTTTGACCGTGGGGAAGACACTGTTTCTATAGGGTAATGGGTGGGTAACAGTACAGAAGCAGCAGAGAGGTGGGTTAAAATACGACTCTGCTTTCTGGTCTGGACCCTGGGTTGTCAGTCTTTTGGAGGCCTTATAAATTGGGCCATATTCCTAGAAAGAAGAGCTGTTCCATCCAAAATGGGATGGATGCCGTCTCTCCCGATCAGACCAGGTTTTCCCCAAAATGTTCACCAGTTATCAATGTAGCCCACATCGTTTGCAGTCATCAAGTCGTCACTGGTCCGATCAGGCAGGGGACTGTGGTCAATGGTGTCTCTAATGCCACGTTTCTGACTATGGAGCAACCAGTTAACAGGGTCGGCTCCTCAGGGTGTGTGTCGCTGAGCAGGGAAAATCTGTTAGAAACGTGGACTGCTTGGTGGTGGCCCGTGGGCTGGGTCTTAGAACTATGCTTCCTATGTACCGTCATCAAGCCGGCCTGAGGTCCCTCTAATTCCGATACCCTCGCCTCCAAAGCTACAAAAATATTAGATTTAATACAGTTACCATTATCACTAAAGGAGGCAGGGAAATATCTAAACATCTGACACAGAGAGCAGGAGAGAAGAGAAGAGTTAGAGATAGGACAGAGAAGAGTAGCCAAGAGTAGCCAATGAAGCTAAGCTAACTAAGCTAGCGAGACCTTACCATCCCAAGAAAAACTGTGTGAAACACAAGGAGTTCCCAAAACGTAAAGAACACCACCACAAAACGTTTGTTTTAGTGTGCTTGTGTGTTAAAATAACTTAGAAAGGCTCCAGGCCCAGATGGATTTCCAGCAGAGTTCTATAAAGAATTCTGGAATATTCTGGCACCAACATTCGACAGAATGCTGCAGGAAACCAAGGAAAATGGCCGACTCCCACCAAATATGAATTCTGCCTAAATTAGTCTTCTACTAAAATCAGGTAAAGACCCTTTCTTTCCTACTTGCTATCGTCCCATATCCCTCATTAATGTTGATCTTAAAATAATCTGCAAAGCCCTCGCAAAAAGGATAGAGAAAGTAACCCCTCTTATAATACATCCTGATCAAACTGGTTTTATTAAAGGGAGACATTCATCCACAAATTCACGTAGATTAATAGATTTAATAGATTTTTCTTACTGTAAAAACATTAAAACTAATATATTATCTTTAGATGCAGAAAAAGCATTTGATAGAGTTAACTGGAAATTCTTCTTTGTAACCTTACATAAATTTGGCTTTGGAAATTCTTTTATAAACTGGTTGAAAATATTATACAGTTCACCAACAGCATGTATCAGGACAAATAACCAAACATCATCTAGGTTTTATCTTCAGAGAGGTACCGGGCAGGGATGTCCTCTCTCTCCCTCCCTGTTCGCTATTTTTATTGAACCACTAGGTGCAGCAATCAGGCAAACTCACAATATTAAAGGCATAAAATGCAATAACATAGAACATAAAATCAGTCTTTATGCAGATGATGTATTACTTTTTCTCCAGCATTCACAAACCTTTTTCTCTCAGGTAATCGGGTTGATAAACTCTTACTCAAATGTTTCAGATTATTCTATAAATTGGTTAAAATCTACAGTTCTTCCAATCCATTGTTCTGTCCAGAATCCAACTAATACACAACTGCAGTCAGGGAATATTACCTATTTAGGTATCAATGTCTCACCAAGGCTGGCAGATTTAATAACGCTAAACTACATCCCACTTTTAAAAAAAGTGGAAGATGATCTTGCTAGATGGAAATCCCTACCCATATCACTTATGGGAAGGGTTGCATCAATAAAAATGATGGTTTTGCCCAGAATAAACTACTTATTCTCAATGATCCCAAGTAAACCATCACTAGACTGGTTTAGATCTCTGGACTCCTCTATCTCTAAATTTCTTTGGAAAGATAAACCCCCACGTATAATCTTAAAAACACTGCAGAAGACCAAAGAAAAAGGAGGTCTAGATCTACCAAACTTCCATCATTATTTCTTAGCCAACAGGCTCCAATACATCTCAAGATGGTTAAAACATAGCTACCTAGACGAGTCCTGGATAGACGTAGAACAGACACTATGTAATAAGATAAAACTTTCAGACCTACCATTTATTAGCTCAAATATAAAACAATATGAATGCTTTAAAAGCATAAATATCAGCTCCTCTCTGAAAGCATGATGGGAGTTTCTAAAAATGACAGAGTCCACAATAATCCCATGCAGACGTACACCCATCTGGAATAACCCCGACATCTTGCAAAAAAAATGTATGATAAGTTTCCCAGTCTGGAGGTGCAATGGAATTGAATACCTGGAACATATATTTGAAGGAACAGACTTTATCCCATTTAATACATTAACTACACAATATGGAATTGATAAAAACAAATTCTTAGAATATCAACAAATTAAATCTATTATTAAAGGTAAATTTAGGCTCAATACAGCTGAATTACAAATTCCAGCAAGAGTTTTAGATTTTCTTAATCTCAACCCCTCCAAATTGCTGTCTAAAATATACAAAACTTTATCTACATTAGATGAATCAATAGCCATCCCTATTTCAAAATGGGAGGTGGATTTATCAGCCAGCTTTGACCAAAACGTCTGGTCTCAGATATGTTTAAGAACCTTTAAAATAACAAAAAATCCTTATTTGCAATTAATACAATGCAAAATCCTTCATAGAGTACACTATACAGGTCAACGAATGTTTAGGATGGGTTTTACATCGTCTAATACCTGCTTACAATGCACAAGCAATATACCAGATACTTATGTTCATGCGCTTTGGTTCTGTCCACCTGTTAAGAAATTTTGGTGCCAGATATGTGAGGACTTATCAAAGTGTCTGAAATGTAACATCACACCATCTCCCTCAATTTGCCTGTTAGGAAATTTAAATGATGTCACCATGGACACAAAGTCAGTTCTAATGGTTCACATTGCCTTATTCATCACTAAGAAAACTATCCTCCTGAACTGGAAAAATAAAAAAGCTCTTAATATTAATCAGTATAGAAATCTCTTGTTGGACCATATTGGTCTTGAGACGGCCTCTGGCTCCATATCTGATCAATCTCTCTGGGCTCCTTTGATCGGCTCCATCACCTAGTGGGGGTGGGGGGCACTTGGTTTTGTCGTGTGGGACACTGTTGCTGATGTGGGGTTTTGGGTATGGAGGCATCTGGGGGGGACCCCGGGGGGTGGGATCACTGGGCGGATGGGGCGCTGGACGTCGTGGGCAGCCTGGGGTTGGGCTTTGGGTGGTAACTCCTGATGGCTGCATACGGTGCCTTGGGGGGGTTGCACTGGCGGACATGGGTTACTGGCCTGGTGGCCGTGCTTCGCCTGGGTAGGGTCTGGGGTGGGCCTGGGGATTCGGGGCTCGGGTGCGCCGTGCCCCCTAGCTGTGGTCCTGGCTGGGGGTCAGCCGGCGTGGGGTCTCTGTTGGCTGTGGGGGTCGTGGCCGGCCGGCGGCCGGCATGTGCACCCGCCTCTCTCTTTTTCTCTGGGCCGATTGTCATGTATGGCGTCTCGCCTTGTTTGCTGGTTGGGGTGCCTGGCTGCTGGTCGCGGCGGCTGGGTGGCATTTCTGGGCCGGATCAGTCAATTTTTGCACTGGACTTGGCTCCTGGGTCTTGGTCTTTGTGCGGGGCGCTGGGGTTGGGCATTTGGCGAGGAGGCTTCTGCTGTGTAGCTGTGTAGTAGACAGGTGCTTTCCCCCTACGAGGGCACTTGGACGGGGGGGAGGGGTGTGCGGGAGGGGGGGGGGGGGGGTACTGGCGAACTCAACCTGGGTGTCCAGTGTCTTTTGTGTTTTGAGAGTAGAGCGAATGTCAGGGTGGGTTTAGTTCCCCTTCTGGGATGGGGCTGGGGGGACTGCCTTGGGGTCCGTGGGGCTTTGTGGTGCTGTGGCCGTGGGCCCTGGGTCGAACGTAACATGGCCTCCCTCCCCTGGTGGATTCCGGTGAACAGCGGTGCCTATTGGGGTCAGTGGGGGAGCTGGCTCCCTGGGAAGACATTTTGTCTCCCAGTCCTTCCCTCCCCATCCCTGGACACCTCTGTCCACCCCCTCCATCACTTTACCACTCATATAGGGTCTTGGGGCATGGGCACATCACTGGGGTGCGAGGAGGGGCTTCCCTCCTCGCTATCCCGTGGTGTCCTGGGTCCCAATGTTAATATACAACTTAGCTGCCTTCCCCACATCCCACCCCTCAGTTTTAAATGCACATTATAACAACACGCATCAACACCATACTCGAGCGGCAGGATGGAGGCTAGGGGTCTTTTCACACCCCTGATCGCTACGGGCCATCAGGGGTTGGGGTCCGGAGGAGGAACAGGCGGTCTGGTCGGGGTCCTGGGCTGTCGGGCTGCTTTGCCACTGTGGGGCCCTTGGCGGTCTGCTTGTCTCCGTCCTAGAAGGTAGAGGGTCCATCTCCCGGGTCTGGGGTTGGTGGCTCTACTGGGGCATCGGTACCTGGACCTGGGAGCATAAAGTTTGTATGAGGTGTGTGAGTGAGGGTCATTTTTTTGGGTGTCTTGGTGAGTCAGTGAGAATGTATGGGTTTAAGAGGGAGGGAACGTATGACTGTGTCTGTATGTCTTTGTCTACCTGTCAGGTTGGATCTTGGTCTGCCCCCTCGCCTGGCGCACCTCAGGCCTTACACTTAATGGGGGGCCTATTTCCCCTCCGTCACTCCCCACCGGTGACGGGGGCCCCGGGCTGCCGGTGCATCGGTGGTCAATCCGGTTCGGACCTGGTGCGTTCCTCGGGGGGGCCGGTGTGTCAGTCGGCCGATGCGCTGGGCTGATATCTTCTTTTGGTTGGTTGGGGCACCTCTTTTAGAGGTGCCAGGTTTGGGATTGTTGGGTGGTGCCTGCTCGGTGGCTCGACGGGATGCGGATCCAGCGTCTCTGCTCGTTTGATCACCTGTTCTGTGCGCACCGTGCGTGGCCGGTTCATTGGCGGGTTGGACCGGCCCTGGCCCTCGTTGGATGCCTGGTCTCGGCGCCCTCCGTTGCGCGAGATCCGGACCCGGGAGCTGGTACAACTTGGTGTCCAGATGCTGGCTGAGCCCGGCCTGGGGATGCTGTCCGTCCCCTGCGGCTATCGGTGGGGCGCTGGGATGTTGGCGGTGGGGATGGGCCTAGGGTGGAGGTGGCGCGTGGTGGCCGGCCGCTGCCCCTGCAGTGCCAGGGGCCCCTCGTCGGCCGGTCCCTTGTCGGGTCCCTGCTGGGGGGTGGGTTGCCCCTGGGCCCCGGCTCCCCTGGTCCATTGACCGCCCCCCCCAGCGCGGCCGGTTACCGGCGGGGCCCATGGGCTCTTCACTGCTGCCCCCCGGGCCCCTGCATAGTGGCCGCTAGATGTTCCCCTGGGGTTCTCCTTTGCTGCACTCTTGGGGGATGCGGTCGGCCCCGCCTGGGGGTCCTTTGGACGTCTTTGCTCCGATCTCCTTCATGTCTGCATCGATTCCTGGGAGACGGATTGATGCCTGCTCACACCAACTATCGAACACTCTTATGGAGAAACCTTATATGCACCAGCATGCTAACACACACACATAGATGTGGGGTCTCTGGTGTTTAAGGATATATTCTTGGGCTGAGGTTATCATTACTAGAGCTTGATTAATCGGTACCATGAGTTTTTCTGTGACATTGTTGTTGTATTTTTATATCTATTTTTGTGTGATGTGGTTGTGTAATTCTTAGTTCACAATGTTTGTTTTGTTTTGTCGATGTTCCTTTTCCGTGTTTTGTTTTGTTTTTCCCCCTCTCTCTGCCGTCCTGTGGGTATGGAGGCAGACTTCAAGGTCTTCCTGTGTTTTCTTTGTTCCCCTTCCTCTCTTGTATTTTTAACTCACCCTCTCTCTTGACTTTTTGTTTCCTACCTCTCTTCTTCATCTTCCTTGTTTCTTCTCCTTAATTTTCCGTCTCCGTGTCCATATCATCAGGAAATAAAAACCCCAACAATTCATAATAAAGATTTTTCACACATATATCAAGTGGAGGACTATAGCAAAAGCTGTACTGCTCCGCTTGTGAAAGTAAATCTGTTGGGCTTCTACTTGGTACTCAGACACCAATTCTGAGCTCCTCACTGCCAAACAGGAGACGTTAAAAAAAACACAAAAAAAACTTAGAAAGGCCTCAGCACAGAGAAAATAAGATCGATTCAAGAGAATCTGAACACCAAACAGCTACAGGGAGTGCAACAGCGACAACAGGAAATGACGCAATACGGCTCACCCCGTCACAGAGTACCAACCAACACTGCCTCCAAGTGTAAGGCTTCCCTAGTCACAGATCCGTCACCGCCTATCACCAGTTTAACCTATTAAACATGCGCTGATTGGATGCATGTTGTATGTTGAAACATTTTAGGCTATTTTTTTTGTTGAGCAGATTACATTAAGTGAATATTTCAGGTTGTCTTTTAATTTGCGTGCTGTTTGAGGTTCAGATGTTGTTGCGACTCGTTGCTCAACACTCTTTACCGTCCAGAACAAAGTTGATGACTGGTGGAAAAAGGTTGTCCCAAGTTTTACTGACGAGCAGTGGATGGTGAGGAGTATAGAGAAAAGTGGAGTGAAAACAACCAATATCTGCAGCCAGATATTCCAGTACAACCACCTGCTACACATACGGGGGGTAGCTGGAGTGCATGCAGCTTTGATGCATTACCTTGTGCCTTCCAGCTGATCACAATACGCCTTTTCATAATAAATCACATTTTTTGAAGTTTTGACAGACAGAACACACATGTATAGGAACTTACACAATTAAAGATAAAATGTTCCTTTGGAAATATTCACACTTTGTTCAAAGTGATTTTTTATATGCAAAATAAATATCCCATTTCCTGACTGTGTGAATTATGAAATCACTATGAAATCAGTATCAAGCTTATAAGGTTAAGGAGGAGTCACAGAAGGGGTTATCTGTGACTGATAATTTAGAAAAATGATGAGACTTTCAAAAATGTGCAGCATGTGAGGATTAAAATGTAGAAAGTGCTCTTGTTTTTTTATTTTGGTCTGTACCAGTGGCCTAAAATATATTAATGTCTGACCTTTTTTTAATGTGATACACTTCCTCTGTAATATGGTCTATTATAAAGTTGAGTAATTGAAGAATATTACACAACTAAGGATAAGAAAGGGTTAATGTGAGCAAATAGTTAATATTTAGTGTGACCAAACTACATCTACCTGACATTACTTACAAAGACAAAGAATACTTCTAACTCTTAAAAATAAATGTATTAAAAACATTAATTCCAACAAACTCAAAAACAAGTGTTTCAGTGCAAAAAATAATAATTTACATGTGCATGACACGCTATATTCATATGTAGTCATAAGACCACTTTTTGTTTCTAACAACTTGTTCAAGAGACACTCCATGAAATGCTCCTGCTGGCGGCTGCCTTCTGCCAGCTTCGCCCACAGAGCCGAGGGTTCTTCAGCCACCCTCTCTGTCTGGTCCCGGAAGAACTGCATCATTGTATGAAACAGTTCATCACTCCGCCTCTCCTGTTCAGCATCTGACCCTAGCATCTCCTGCACAGTAGCCAGAAGTGTGTCAGCCCTTTTTCTCTTTCCTGGAAAAAACATGGAGGTTGGAGATAGAAGATTAACACACAAGTGCCATACAATACCTTGAATTATATATATTAGGAATATATCTTTTAATATTTTAGAATTAAAAAAGTAATAAAAATTATTTAAAGAAGACTACGTGATAGAGCCTACGTGAAATTGTTGTGCATTATGTTTATTTTTTTGTCTCCACCATTTTGTTGACCACAGAGCTTGCACATTTGCATAAGTAATAAGCAGTAGTCGAGTTGTAAAAAAATTTCAGGGGGGAAGGTCGTTTGTTTCGCCTATTAAAAAAATCAGCATTTTAATTATTAAAAAGGTGCCAACGGTTCTGCCCACAACGCAGAGGCGAATTGCTTATGAGCTACTGCAGCTCTGCTGAAGCGAAGTCCCAGAAAACGGTACAAGTTTTGTGATTTTGGCTAAAAACGGCATAATCATAATTTAAAGACCACTGAGAATGTTTAAAAAATAGCTCAAAATATGATCGGAGTGGGACTTTAACAAGAGAGATGTGGGGGGGTCGCCCATTCATCTTAGCTAGTTTGGAGGGTAGCATTCTGGGATCTGTGCGTACACCTGTGGCGAGTCAGGTGGTCTTTAGATAACAAAAAGCAGGCTAGATTAATTATTGAGATTAATAGCTGACCTGTAATTTATTTATTTATTTTTTAATACCGGACATCCCGCTGACCAGCCGCTCGTTTGGGCCATTGACTGTATATGTTTGGGCATGTTTGCACTTCTGTAATGCAGCTTTACAGCTGCTACGTACCAGTTTCAGACCAATGCGGTGGTAGAGTTTAACCGACGTGATGACGTATGCGGATATGGAGACAGCTAAGGTCATGATTAAAACTTCTTTAAAACTTTTACAAAACCGAGTAAAACCATGTAGGTCTATGTAAAATGTGTTACATGCATTTAACTTCCATGAAACATGAACAAGACATGGATTTCATGTTAAATCTATCTCTTGGTCTAAACGTAGCAGCCGTGTCACTCCTTTCTTACTACGGTGAAAACAAACTAGTCCCAAATTATAACGTTGATCATAAAAAAAACTATGCTATTACAGAAGGAGAAATTTTACTTTTGAACTCAGTGCGAACGTATAGATTTTATGAAGTAAACAGTTTTTGTAGATGCCAGAGGTCGGAACGAGATGAAACAAAAACTGGGTTTACCTGGCCTACTCTCAGGCAAAAACAATGTTGCAGCGTCCCCCTCCGCTCCCCCTCAACTCAACTACTGGTAATAAGACTGTTCTTTACCTGGTGTAGGGTGACAGAGGGTGATGGCTGATGGCTGGTGCTGGCTGAAAGAAGTTGATGCCAGTACTCACCAATGCCTGGCTCTAGTGTAGCTGTTGGACGGATAAACATTTCAGAATAAAATACAAGTTATAAAAATACCTCTATCAGTAGTATGCAGTGTCCGAAATTAACTTGTTGACTCGCTGATTATTTATAAAACGCACACAAGTGTGAATATTTATCAAACAAGTCCACCATAAAAACGTAATTATTGATAACAACTGTGTACTGCTTATACTATAAAATGAATAGACACAAAATATATTATTAAAAAATGTAATTGTGGATTTGCGTTAATGTTTGTGTTCATGCACGTCGTTTATACGTGCAGACATTAATGAACAAAGGAGAAATCTGCCAAAAAGAAGACTAAAATGACTACAAGACTAATTTCGTACAAACATTTGCTCGCTGTAGGCAGATATTCCTCTGAGATTTAATCCCAAAATGGAAAATTTCCTTTTGCAAACTTTGTTAAATCAAGAGAAGAGATTAAACATTTGTAAATGGATTAAGACTGTTTACTTTACCTGTTCAATTGGGGCAAAGTGTGCTGGCGGCAGCAGGAGCGTCCGGGATGCAGTCCAGGTTTGTCTCTGAATAAACAAACATGAATAGGAACAGAAAATTTAAAAAAAGAAAAATGTCCTAACTGGTAATGTATTTTAGATTAGTTATTTAGGTGGTATTTATGAATAGCTCTAAGGTATACACCAGAGCGATTATGCTTCTTTTTCTGTTTACTAACCTTCAAGCTCTTCTGTGTTTTCACCGCGAATGGTGGATTCAAAACCCCCGTGCAGGAGTCCTTTGTCCCAGCGTTCCCACAGTAAGCAGTGCGATGGTCTAAGATTGCATACAGGGTGTTATACCACTTACTAATTTTGTGGTTTGTCCCACTCTGGTTTTTATGATGTTTGATTTTTTTTTTTCCCTGCACTGCTTTGCAGTGTAGTAAAACCTGGTGTTTTCTAGTTGCTCACTTATCATTAAAAATATTTTATATTACGCTGCAAGCTGGAGAACCCTCTCTGAACATCTTCGGTCAAATAGATAGCCAGAAGAGCTCTTACTTCCTTGTCAGTTCACTTGTCGGAAGTTTTGCAAATTTTGGGCTGTAATACCTGGCAGCTGTGGGGTGTTTTTAAATGGCGGGGCCTTAAGAAGCCGAAATCTAGTAAGGGACGTAGTTTATGACTTCACCAAAAAACTATGTCATCTGAGATCCAATGAAACCCTGAAAAGACCCTGCCTCAGAGTAGAAGCTAAAATGGTTATAGGAACACTAAAGTTGCTCTTCATCTTGCTTTTTGTGAATGCATTTTACATTTGTCTTAGCTCCTTACAAACCTAGCGTGATGATGCATATCCAGTAGCGAGTTACGTTGTCACTACAAATGTGCTTTTCTGTTCTACAACATAATGTTGAAGAATAGAAATCTCCTTTAATTTTCTACACGGGGGAAATGCAGGCGTAACAGCAGCAAAGTGACCAATTCACACATTGAAAAAACAACATAAAACAGAATTAAGAATAATGTTGGACTACAGCTATGGTGACAGGACCAAAGACAGCTGTCCGGCCATAAGGACTGATAATCACACAATGCACTCTTAGTGTCAACAGGAAGAATAAGAGCTGTGAATGTCCAAACCCTTCAAAAACTAGATGCTCCCCTGAACTCAACCTCTTTGACTGCGGGGAACCGCAACGGTGAAATGCGTGCTTTAAACTTCCATCCTTCACTGGCGACCGGAGGAGTGAGTTTCAGGAAGAAACTCATTGGATCCAATATATATACTAATGTACCCATACAGCCTGCTGATAATTGATCAGGTAAACTGTTTCCGGCAAAAAGATTTGTTGTGAATCTGACTTGTTCAAAACTCTACAGAATTCTCTACAGAACTCTTTTGAATTACAGATTCCAAGAGGGAGAGAGAGAGCCTCTCTTTGCTGCCGCGCTGCTGCACGAACCGATCTGCTTACCCGAAGCGGCTGATACAAGAGCTGTTTAGCTGAAGGTTGCAAGTGAAAAGGGACGGGTCTGTGGGAGAAGATTGCTGAGCCAAGCTGGACAAATTGAATGACCTGAGCTCCGGCTACTTTGGCTAGCACCCCAAACGTGCTGCACCCCAAAGCCTAGCCTTGACCACATGAAGCTGCTGCTAACTGACCAGCTAACAGCTGATTTTCCTCCTTTAATGCTGATTCCCCAGACAACGGATTCACACTTCCATGGAGATCTAAGGATCGTTCAAGTAAGGTTTTGCCTGGGCAGATAAATTAGCTTAGGATAAACAATTTAAGGATTGTTTTGTTTACTTAATTCACTGTGGTTTTGCTGCATTTGTAAGATTTCATTCTTCACTTGGATCCAAACAGGCCATTGAGCCTGTGGAATAAACTGTGTTTTCAAAGGTTATTGACTGACAGAGTTGTTACTCCGTTCCACCTGAGTTTTCCTTTGTTCTTTGGTGCTAAGCTAAACAGTGTGGCTCTTAGCTAAGAAATCTTTTTAAGAAATTGCTGTGTTTCCCCCCCCCCCCCCCCCCTCATATTATGGACACAGAGACAAAAAAAGAAAGGGGAAAAAAGAAAGAAGATGAAGAGTGTGTGTGTCTGTGTGTGTGTGTGTGTGTGTGTGTGTGTGTGTGTGTGTGTGTGTGTGTGTGTGTGTGTGTGTGTGTGCGTGCATCTGCGTGTAGGTGTGTGTGCGCGCGTGCGTGCGTGTACATGTATAGCTATACTTGTGTGGACCAACCTTTGACAGGCCACCAGCCTTGTGTAGACATTTGTAGTTGTGAGGACATTTTGCCTGGTCCGCACAATGTTTAACAAGCTATTAAACTCTACTAGTTAGGTTTAGAGGTATGTTGTGAATTAAGTTTAGGTTAAGGTTAGGAATGTAGAAACCTTAATTTCACCAGCCTGCTCATACACACACACAGTTCAATAGCTGCTGTGAGGAGCCATCGATCCACCTCCCAGGCATCAACGCAGACACGAAGGAGATCGTAGCCATAGACATCCAAAGGACCCCCAGGCGGATCAATGCAGGGCTGGCCGCACTCCCAAGAGAGGAGCAGAGGAGAGCCCCGGGGGAACAACCAGCAGCTACAATGCAGGGGTCCCGGGGGGGCACAGTAATGAGCCCAAGGGCTCCTCTGGCTGCCGACTACACCAGGAAGGATCCAGCCATGGGCCCGGAGATCCTAGGCACAAGGGCGTCCCACCTCCAAGCGAGGACCCAACCAGGGATCTGCCAACAGGGCCACCCCATTATCGCCGCTAGGCCAGCATGCCCAGTCGATGGCCGACATGCGCCACCACTGCCACCAATCTCCAGAGCCGACATCTCTTTGTCCCTCCGTGCCACGTCGGTGAGCCACACTAATAACGGATGGCATGTCCAGGTCAAGCCTACAAAGACAGGTAATGGTGCCCAAGACAGATTACAACGTGTAATGAAGTTCTAACCATGCAATGTCTTGACTCTGGTCCACACTCCATACGGTCGGTGGCAGTAATGCTCCAATGTGTTGTTTGCTGGCCGTTTATAAACACAAAGAAGAAGTGTGCCGTATTCTTTGTTAGGATAACTTGCATCCCATCGGTAGCTCTGATGACATTTTTTGAGAAATATACACAAGGAAGTCGATTACCAAGGTTTTGAGTGGCAGATGATGTTGGATTTCGGACATAAGACTTATTGGGGACTAACTATTTTAAAGGAGGACATTGTTCGTGATAGCTCCACCCTGGGGTTTTTGGATAGGGCTCTGAACGTTAAGTTCCCCATGATTTGCTTTCTGAGTGGTTTGACAAAAGCGTGTACTGTGTCTACAGTTATTGTATCCTTGATTGGCATACATAATTCGAATCACAAGCAGGGATAGGATGGTGCTGAAATCCAGCCACTGGGTTGTGGATACGAATTCTTAATTTTTTTCCATGAATATCTCTAACTTTATGGGGCTGAGGCGAACTATATTTAGAAGCCCTGTGAGGTTTGGTAGGCTACCTTTCAAAGCAGACATCTGGTAGCAGCTAGCAAACAATATCAAAATAGTTGACAGCAAAGTCCAGCACAGCAGAGAGAAGTGCTAATCAATCGCAGCTGCAGCCACACCAGTAGGGCTAACAAAACCCTTCTATAAAGGAAGATACCTCAGTCACGAACACAAGCAGACACACAGCAGGATCATGACAGTGACTGAACTGCGACTGCTTTTGGAGTACAAAAACAAACATCTTGGCCACCTTTCTAAAACAGACCGGCCGCTCTGCAAAACTCCCGAACTTGAATATGTACATGAATATGTACATAGAAAGGGTGTCGAAAAAGGCAGATTTAACCTGGAAGTATCTAACACACTGCCCATGGGACTTAAAAACGCAAAAGGTTTAAATAAAAACTCCCCCCCCCATAATGAGCCACTGCCCCCCTCAGCTAAATATCCCTGGTGCCGCATCAGCAAATAGAGAACCCTGTTATGCTTCTTGGAATAGTTTTTCTGTACCACAATATTTTGTTCTACAGTAATATTATGAAGTAAAGCTACGCCTTTTTGTGTGCTCTATCCAGCTCTGCTGGTTTCACTGAGTAAAGAACAAGTATGTTTTAGCCTCACATGCACCAGACAAAGATACATAACCACATAGTTTATGTTACAGTTAGAATGTCTTGAATGTAATTGTTCTGTCAAAATGTTATTTCTTTTTTATGTTGACTATGCTGTGCCATTGGGAAAGAAAGTTCAATTCAAACATACTTTATTGAACCAAGAGGGAAATTAAATGTTGTAACACAAGTTTCTTCAAAAACTTGTAGTTACAAATAGAAGAATAGTTGATATATAATGTACGGCAGTCTATTGCCTGTTACTGGAAGTACTTTCCATTTTTGGAAGTTACATATAATACAGTGCCGAATAAAAAGTGTAAGACCACTTAAAAAATGGCATTAAAAAAAATCATATTTTGCATAGTTGGATCTTAACAAGGTTTCAAGTAGAGCTTCAAACATGCAACACCGAAAAATGAGACAAAACATTTTTTGAGCATGCAATTCAGGTAGTAAGGTAGTCACACTGTCATGACGTTCTGATGGGAGAGTCAAAAAAAGTTTCATTTTTTAACGTGGTCGGGTTGTTGAACTGCATAAACAGTGTCTCTCACAGCGCACCGTTGCAGCTGAGGTGGGGCGCAGTAATTTGGAATTTGGAGTTTTTTAAATGATCCTGAGGGTTATGTAACAAAAAAATTAAGTGGAAGACCCAAATAAATATCACCAGCTGTGGCTGGCTGTGTGGCTGCTGAAGGAGGAGCAGACTCTCCCGATCTCTCCTGATCTCTTGCCTTATTCTCTTTTCTTATTTTCTTTTCTTAGCTTTTTCTTAGTTACTTTATACACCCAGCCTCTGGAGTGACTGTATTAGACCGGATCTATTTTTTTCGGATTACGTTCTGAAGGACTGTGATTACCAAAATTGGTGTTTTGCTCAGCTGAGGACTTTGAGAAACTGCTCCAGAGAATTGAAACAATCGAGACAAAGTTACACCATGTTCAAATTAATTTTGAACTAAACACTGGATATGGAAATGAGACAACTTTAACTATGACTACACGCAGGGAGGAACAACCTGGCAGCCCGTGTTATCTCGGTCCAACAGTCTCGCACAAAAGCCACAGAACAATGCTACTCCCTCAACCAAAAGGCGCCTAATGGGTAGAACACCCCATTCACAGTTTGATGAAGAATGGCCGGCTTTAAACCGTACTGAATCTACAGCTGCTTTTTCTGCTTCAAGGAAAAAAACAAAAACTGCAACCCAAAACAAGAGATATCACTTCCCCTGGAATACCGCTGAGAGGCAGATTCGCAGCCCTCAATTCCAAACCAGTCAAGGTCACCAGGAGAAATCCATCACATGAAGCGGACACATAAGAAAGTAAGAACCCCCCCCCCCCAGCAAAAGTTCTCATCATACATGACCGATCAATTAATGGTATCGAAGATTTCTGTAGCCAGAACACTAGCGTGTCAGCTGCCCCGAGAATATAGTGAGAGAAATATCAGAAGAAATCCAAACAATCTTACAACAATGCCCTAAACTGAAAAAGCTTGTAATCCACATAGGTGCAACTGATGTAGCCAAGAAACAGTCACAGATTCTGAAAATTGACTTCTTTGATCTGCTACAGAGGCTTGACAGACTTAACATAAACATCTTTACCAGTCTCTGAAGGAAATGATGAAAGGTACAGTAGATTTCACATGCTCCATAAATGTTTGAAGAGAAAATCTGTTGAAAAATCGATCCCATTTATTAACAACTTTAACATATTTGGATGTGCAAAGCACTTGTTCAAGGTAAACCAACGTTATCTTAACAGAACTAGACCGAGAATCTTGAACTCAAATATTTTCTGTTATCTGAATAAACACTTGATAAATCACACGAGAGCTGACCTCGAAGCACGGCCCGTGGATACTATCAGAGAACAAAGAAGTCCCCCCACACACCAAGTGAATATTACATCAGCAGCACCGACAGGTGCACGACCTCCAGAGATTGACTAAGAATGAACACTCTCTACTTCACCTGCAGCGAGCAAAGACGTGCATCGCTTAGCGTTCTTCAAGTATTCCAATGTCTTCAGACTGATCGACACCTAATGACTCCCAGCTTAAAGATTTTTTCAGATAGACTGAAAGCACAAATTAGAAATGGGCCACAACTAACACAGAAACTTGGACTACATCAAGCCTCTGGGACTAACACTGGATGTACTCTGCCCATGTCCCAACTGGTAATAACAGATATCTAATATAGAAGGGAACTGGACAGTAATTACACTCCCACCATCTCCCAGAAGTTGTACGGCCTCCTGGAAAGAATCATTCAAGTCATTACAAGCAGCAGAAAACAAAAAACTAAAGCCAAATGCTCTAATATTAAATCAAATCTCAAATTGATTACCTGTCAGAAGGGTCAGCTACCCATCATCAAACCACTTAAGTTAGCTTTATTAAATATTAGGTCTTTATCAGTAAAGTCATTCCCAATCAATGAATTCATCACTGAACATAATATACATGCCCTTTTTTTATCAAAAACCTCGCTAGACAAAAAATAATGAAACATCTGCATTGATAGAATCTACTCCTCCAAAGCGAGAGGAGCGAGAGCCGGAGAAACAGATGAGGTGGATCCCCTCATCACCTTGGGTGCGCCTAGAAATCCTGTCCATAAAAGTTAAGAACAGAATCGGTGACAATGGACAAACTTAGCGGAGTCCAACTCTCACCAGAAACGAGCCCGAGTTATTGCCTGCAATGCGAACCAAACTCTGACACAGGTCATACAGAGACTTAACACCCCATATCAAGGGGCCCGGTACCCCATACTCCCAGAGTACCCCCCACAGGACTTCACAAGGGACACGATCGAACGCCTTCTCCAAGTCAACAAAACGTATGCAGAACAGTTGGGCAAACTCCCACGCACCCACCAGGACCCTGCTGAGGGTGTAGAGCTGGTCCAGTGTTCTACAGCCAGGGGGAAAACAGCATTGTTCCTCCTGAACCTAAGATTTGACTATCCGTCAGACCCTCCTCTCCAAAACCCCTGAATAGACTTTACCAGGGAGGCTAAGCATTGTGATCCCCCTATAGTTGGAACACACTCTGTGGTTCCCCTTTTTAAATCAGGGTGTCAAATCAGTCAGATGCTTCTTCAGTTTTGCTGCAATACAGACCACTACAGGAAATCCTTCCTGCCCACAGCCATCAGTATCTACAACAACTCCTTAAAGAATTGATTATATGAGCCACAACAACACTTAATTTCCGTATGGGATCAATAAAATATATTTTAATTGAATTGAATTGAATTGGTGAGCCTGACCCAAAGTCCCCAGACTCCGCTTCCAGATTGGAAGGCGTGCGGGTAGGCTTGAGGAGGTCTTCGATGTATTCCATACACCAACCCAAAACGTCCCTGTGTCGAGGTCAGAAGAACACCACCCCAACTGTAAACAGTGTTGGTGGCGGACTGCTTTCAACCCCTGAAACGCCAGATGGTGCACATGATAATTCCAGACCTACCCATTGAATGAGTCCTATAAGATAATTTCATACACAAAACTGCTATTAGCTGATGAAAGCATCACATCTTATTATGGCCAACATGGCTACAGTTTATTAGGGGCAAAACAATCCAGTTTGGGTGCAATATATAGAGCCTTGCTTTGCCCTCAGGGTACATGGTTCACATGTAGCCCTACTGAGTCCACAAACATAATCTTGAAACTATGGTAAATGGCCTGTACTTGTATAGCGCTTTATTTAGTCCTTGAGGACCCCAAAGTGCTTCACACTACATTCAGTCATTCACCCATTCACGCACACATTTACACACTAGTGATGGCAAGCTACATTGTAGTCACAGCTGCCCTGGGGCACACAAATTAGCTGAGGACAGAACCCATGTGTAGTGCTTGGTTTGGTGGAACAGACAGAAGCTTGTCCAGGATGCACATTACTGCATTATAACCTTTGAACCTCATTGATAAATTGACCAAACGAGGTTATAGGTCTATTGGCACAGTGAAACAGTAATGTGTCCATGATGTGCCATTGTATATTTATGTATCTAAAACTGTTCCATTCAAACTTTTATCCATGCCTTCTTATACCAGGTTATGCATTTTGTCTGTGAATTTTGACTATGCAGTGTCCCACCGGCAACAACAGTTGCAGAGTATAAAACCTATATTTTCACTAGCATAATCATAATCATCAAAAAAAAAATCATAAATATTAAATGTCAGGGGTGTCTAAGGAATGAAATCCATGCACTTGTTTTGTAGGGAAAGTACGCTTTATGGCTGCTCTATCCACCCCTGGAGGATTCAAGGGTGCTACTGCTTTCACTCCTATATAAGAATGTGTCACTGATTCTCCAAACTTTATATTATATATATATTTATATATATTTTTCTACTTCCACCTCTTGTATGTTGTAATTGCTGTGTAATGTATCCTAATATTTTATATGTACATTTTTACTCAGAAATTTTTCATTTATATTTTTCTTAAATACACCAGCAGGCATGTTCAGGTGAGAAAAAACATGCTTCCTCAATTTCAAGTCTAAAAACTACACCTCATAGAAACTAGTACTCACATAGATGAATTACTGGCTTGCATTTTTGTGTATATATAGCAAACTGAAAAGAAAAGTAAAAATCAAAAAATCAGCAATGTTTGCAAGCAAGTATCTGTATACAGCACGATTCATACAAAAGGCAGTCCTTTACAGGAAAACAAAGAAAAGACAAACAGAAAAGAAATACCATAAAAATACAAAAAAAGTTAACATTTGGATATGTAATACATTTCTTTTTTAATCCCACGGTTTTTTTCCCATTATTTATCACCCCGTGCTCCTACCTTAGTCCTGGGGTTCCGCTCTTCCTCTGCCAGCCCCGGGAGGGCCCCGAACTGAAACCCAAGCCTCCTTCATGCTTGGGGAGTGAGCAGGCCCTTCTTTTCACCTGACGGGGAGGGGTTTCTCTGGCTGGACGTAGCGTGTGGAAGGATCATGTTATTCCAGCCATATCCTCCCCTGTCATGCTGCCCTATTCACTCCTTCTCATTGTCCTCACCTGTGTCTCCCAAATCATCCTGATCACACCTGATCCTACTCACCTCCTGCCTTTAAAGCCCATCACTTCTCTCCACTCAGTGCCGGATCATTAACATTGTCGTATCCCATGGTGTGTCGTCTTCCTGTCTCTCCGTTCCTGCCCGATGTCCAGTATCTCCGTTCCTGCCGTCTTCACCATCATCATCATCACCTCCACCTTTAAATAAACATCCTACACATCCTCAGCGTCTACTTTTGGGTCCATACTCCACACACACCCCTGACATCACCAACCCTTCAGGCACCACGGCCAGCCAGGAGGAGGAAATATACAGCCCCAGGACTTGTGCATGTTTTTGTGGGAGTAGCTCACATTAGCTGCTCAAGGGAACAGAGGGAGAACATGCAAACTCCACAAAGAAAGGCCCTTTCGCCAACCCCACCCAGGTTGTGGGTGCCGATGATGTGGGGGAACAAACACACCCTCAGCACCCACAGCGTCCCCGGGGGTGATCGAACCCGGGACCTTCTAGCTGTGAGGTGAGCGAAGCTACCAGCTGCGCCACCGTGCACCCCCCTTTTTTTTGGCAGATTTGTAATACAAATCCCCCTATAATACAAATTTAAATAGAAATTTAATTGAAAAATATAAACAAAATGCAAATCAAAATTTAAATCTCATGCTTCAGTCACAATGAGGGATCTAGCAAGAAGTTAAATAGTGTTTTTGATCAAAAGCTGCAGTACACAAAAATGTTTTTAGTACTTACATAAAAGAACAATTGTTTGTGACCATTTCAGGTTTTCAGGGAGTTTGTTCTGGAGCTAAAGAGGACAGAAACTAAATGTTGCCTCCCCTTCATTAGTTTATGTCCAGGAAACACTGAGAAAGCAGGTCTCTGATATAAGGCATTTGCATGGTTCATCCTTGCAAGCGACTGAGAATGTGCTTTAGTCGAAGATCATTTAGTGTTGTTTTTTTAAACCAAAAGGGACCCAATCTAGTGATTTTCAGGAAGGGATGTAATATTATTCATTCTCCTGGTTTTGGTCAGGACTCTTTCAACTTCATTTTAAATTTCCTGCAGCTGCTTAACAGACAAACATTCACCATTACTGAAATCTAACCAATTGAGGATAAGTGTGTACAAGTTTTGTTGTGTCATGGTTTGACAGGAAACACTTTGTTTTGGCAATCAGATGATAGTAGGTAATAATATTAAATGGTTGTAAAAATGTATACCTGTTTTCAAAACAAATGGCCTGCAGTTTGTATAGCTCTTTATAAAGTCCAAGGATTCCAAAGCACCCTACAATCAGTCATTCACTTATTCATTCACTTATTCAAGCCCCTAGTCCAGATGGTATTCCTCCTCGGGTTCTAAGACTGCGTTCAGAGTAACTAGCGCCTGTTCTAACACATCTGTTCAACATGTCACTGAGAAACTGCACTGTCCCTCACAGTTTTAAGAAATCAGTGATTATACCAGTGCCTAAGAGGATACCTGTGACATGCCTCAACGATTATCGGCCAGTGGCCCTAACTTCTGTCCTAATGAAAACATTTGAACGTCTGGTGTTGAATTATATTAAAGGACAGATCCCTGCAGACATGGACCCACTCCAATTTGCTTATAGACAAAACAGGAGCCCTCTGAATGCTGTTTATGAACATTTGGATTATGGAAAATCTAGGGCAAGAATGCTCTTTATAGACTATAGTTCTGATTTTAACTCACTTGTTCCTATGAAGCTCTTTTATAAATCGAAAACCTTTGGACTGTCTGATGCTGTTTGTAAATAGATTAATTTTTTTTAACTTGCAGACCACAGAGGGTTAAAATAAATGATAGTTTATCTGATAAACTTTGTGTAAGCACTGGCTCCCCACAGGGTTGTATTCTAAGTCCTTTACTCTTTACATTATATACCTATGATTGTGCTTCTACTCACCCCAATAATGTGATTGTTAAATATGCAGATGATACTACTGTCATTGGTCTGATAACTTCAAATGACATTACCGAGCAGAGATAGGAAATGTAATACGCTAGAGTGAAGAGAATAACCTTATTCTAAATACTTCTAAAACCTGTGAACTGGTAATTGATTTCAGTCGTAGTAAGAACAATGTGCCCATTGTCATTTATGATTCTGAGGTACAGATGGTCGATAAATGTAAGTTTCTGGGTGTGACTCTCTCCAATGATCTCAGCCGGCATTCAAACACCAAAATTATTGCTAAAACGGCCTGCCAGCGCCTGTTTTTTCACGCAAACTAAGAGAGCTCACTCCAAATCAAACCATCCTTTTAAATTTTTATTGGTGCAGTATTGAAAGTGTTCTTACCAGCTCTATCACGGTGTGGTTCGGTAATCTTACCGTAAAAGAAAAGGAGATCCTAAACAGAGTGGTTAGCTCTGCTCATAGATCAAGTGGCTGTGACCTACCAGTCTTAGAGGCCATTTATAAAAGCAGACTCTTAAAAAGAGCTTTCCAGATTATCAAAGACCCAGTCTCAAAGCTGTTTGATCTTCTTCCTTCGGGAACAAGATATCGTTCTATCGAATGCACTACATCTTGCCACACAAACATTTGGTTCCACAGGCTGTTAGGGCCTTGAATCAATGCACCTGATTACTTCTGATATGTATTTATTATTTATTTACTTTTATTGTTACTTATTATATAGTGCTTTTATTACTTGTGTAAGCATCTAGATGTGATCGCAATCTAGCTGCGTTGTCTGTTTTGTTTATGGGTTGCGCTTCTTTTTTTTATGTGGTTGTCTGTTATGTTTGTCTATGTTGACAATGTACCATGAGCTTCTTGCAATTTGTATTCCAATGTGGTTTTGTTTATAAACTGCAAATGGCAAATAAACTATCCATCTATACAGACATTCACATGCTGATAGTGGCAAAAGCTACATTGTAGCCACAGCTGCCCTGGGACAGACTGAGAGAAGCAAGGCCCCCGCCAGGCCCTTTGACCACCGCAGCAGGCAAGGTGGGTGAAGTATCTTCCCAAGGACGACTTAGACAGATGGAGCAGGGGGAATTTGGAACTTCATGTTCTTTCCACGTACAGTCATTTAGAAAATACTACGAATATTAGTGAAAAAGTTCATGTTTTCAAATTTGTATTTCTGTTAATCATAATTGTCAGACAAAAGCTAATGAAGAATGCATTTAAGATTATAATTCAATTCAATTAAAAATATTTTATTAATCCCAGAGAGAAATGAATTATTCTTGTAACCAGGGCTGGTTCTAGACAGGAGTATATGGAGGAGCAGACAGAAATGTGAAGGGGGCTCATGGTGGCGACAGAGAAGGGAAAGGGGTGGTTTGGTAGTGGGGTGCTCTGGATAACTGTTTTTGGCATGTAATTGGATTGCACTTTGTCAGGCTTTTACCCTAAAACTTGTACAACTTGGTTGTCCCACCTGAAGGCTCACCTGCTGGTGTAGCTCTTAGGGTCACTGAGGCACACTAACCCCCTGACCACAATAAAGTGGCAATCCCTCAGGGGGAAAACTGAACAAAAAAATTACAAAAAATAAAATATTAATCAGATTTTACCAAATAAAACATGAGATTTTCCTAAATTGGATATGAAATATGTTTGAACGCAACAATGACACTTCTCACTATGATCAATATTACCAAAAATAAAAAGGGTAGGACAGGTTATGAAAAAGTCTATTCACAAATTCTTGAAAATTAAAAAATAATAAAATAAAATATCCAACCAACAGCATGAAAACATCGGTATATGAAACAAGAAGACTGTTGAGCTGGAGCAGGGCTTTGTGTCAGGGTGTAACAGACACAGGTCCTCCAGTCGGCCGTATTCAGCTCAGCAGACAGGCTCAGGGTGTAAGTAGGTAATTAAAAGTAAGTAAAACCTTATAGAGTTTCTAGAAATTATCACAAAGTGCTGTACAAGAAAAAACATGGCAACAGTCACACAGCATATAAAATTTAAAAGAGGATTTGTAAGAGGAAGGTCACCACTACTGCAAAGGCTCTGTCACCTTTAGTTTTTAAGCATATTTTGTTCACAACCAGCAGACGCTGATCACAAGATCTTCAGCTCTGCTAGGGATATAAGGGTTGCAAAAGCTCTCAAATGTAAACAGGTGCAAGATCATTTAAAGCTTTATATTTTCAAACCAAAATGTTAAAATTAACTCTTCATTAGATGGGAAGTCAGTGCAGCTGGAATAGTTAAAGGGTGACATGAGAATAAAGCTTTGCTGCAGCGTTCTGAAGAATCTGGACGAGGGCCATTGATTTGTTTACTTAAATAAAAATAAAAATAGTTCACATCAACAGTAGAGTCTAGGATGTGAGAGCTGATCACCCTGCAAGCAGGTGGAAAAGAAACAGGAAAGGACAAGTTAAAATAAATGGAGTAAGCAGCTGAACACAGTTTGATGAGGGAAGTATGATCAGAAGTGCGCTGCCAAGTTTCCATAAAAAGCAGGAAATCCAGATGTTTAGAGGCAATAAAGTCGTTTAACGGAAATGTTTTATTAGCCAGATTGGGCTGAGCTGGGCAATATGGTTCAAATCGATATTGCGATATAATCTAAAGCATGTGCGGTAACGACATCTATTGCTATATATTCTTTTTTTTTCTTAGGGATGTAACTCACACGTACGGCAGAACTTTGAACACGTCCCGGGGGAGGCGGGGGACATCGAGTCCGAGTGGACCATGTTCCGCGCCTCCATTGCCGAGGCAGCTGACCGAAGCTGTGGCCGCAAGGTGGTCGGTGCCTGTCGCGGCGGCAACCCCCGAACCCGCTGGTGGACACCGGCGGTAAGGGATGCTGTCAGGCTGAAGAAGGAGTCCTACCGGGTCTTTTTGGCTTGTGGGACCCCTGAAGCAGCTGATAGGTACCGACAGGCCAAGCGGGATGCGGCTCGGATGGTTGCTGAGGCAAAAACTCGGGCGTGGGAGGAGTTTGGAGAGACCATGGAAAACGACTTCCGTACGGCTTCGAAGCGATTCTGGTCCACCATCCGGCGTCTCAGCGGGGGAAAGCGGTCTGCCACCAACACTGTTTACAGTGGGGATGGTGTGCTGCTGACCTCGACGCGGGACGTTTTGGGTCGGTGGATGGAATACTTCGAAGACCTCCTCAATCCCACCAGCACGCCTTCCAATCTGGAAGCAGGGTTTGGGGACTTGGGGTCGGGCTCTCCAATCTCTGGTGCTGAGGTCACCGAGGTCGTTAAAAAGCTCCTCGGTGGCAAGGCTCCGGGGGTGGATGAGATTCGACCGGAGTTCCTCAAGGCTCTGGATGTTGTGGGGCTGTGTTGGTTAACGCGGCTCTGCAATATTGTGTGGACATCGGGGGCAGTTCCCTTGGATTGGCAGACCGGGGTGGTGGTCCCCCTGTTTAAAAAGGGGGACCACAGGGTGTGTTCCAACTACAGGGGGATCACACTTCTGAGCCTCCCTGGTAAGGTCTATTCAGGGGTTCTGGAGAGGAGGGTCCGACGGATAGTCGAACCTCGGATCCAGGAGGAACAATGCGGTTTTCGTCCTGGCCATGGAACACTGGACCAGCTCTACACCCTCAGCAGGGTCCTGGAGGGTGCGTGGGAGTTCGCCCAACCGGTCTACATGTGTTTTGTGGACTTGGAGAAGGCATTCGACCGTGTCCCTCGGGGGGCCCTGTGGGGGGTACTCCGGGAGTATGGGGTACCGGGCCCCTTGATACGGGCTGTTAGGTCCCTGTACGACCGGTGCCAGAGTTTGGTTTGCATTGCCGGCAGTAAGTCGGGCTTGTTTCCAGTGAGAGTTGGACTCCGCCAAGGTTGCCCTTTGTCACCGATCCTGTTCCTAACTTTTATGGACAGGATCTCTAGGCGCAGCCAAGGCATTGAGGGGATCCGTTTTGGTGGCCTCAGGATCGGGTCTCTGCTTTTTGCAGATGATGTGGTCCTGTTGGCTTCATCGGAGCGTGATCTACAGCTTTCGCTGGAGCTGTTCGCAGCCGAGTGTGAAGCGGCTGGGATGAGAATCAGCACCTCCAAATCCGAGGCCATGGTCTTGAGCCGGAAAAGGGTGGGGTGCCTCCTCCGGGTCAGGGATGGGGTCCTTCCCCAAGTGGAGGAGTTTAAGTATCTGGGGGTCTTGTTCACGAATGAGGGAAAAATGGAGCGGGAGATCGATAGACGGATTGGTGGGGCATCTGCAGTTATGCGGGCGCTCTACCGGTCTGTCGTGGTGAAGAGAGAGCTGAGCCAAAAGGCGAAGCTCTCGATTTACCGGTCGATCTACGTTCCTACCCTCATCTATGGTCACGAACTCTGGGTGGTGACCAAAAGAACGAGATCACGGATACAAGCGGCTGAAATGAGTTTCCTCCGCAAAGTGTCTGGGCTCTCCCTTAGAGATAGGGTGAGAAGCTCAGTCATCTGGAGGGGGCTCAGAGTAGAGCCGCTGCTTCTCCACATCGAGAGGAGTCAGTTGAGGTGGCTCGGGCATCTGGTCAGGATGCCTCCTGGACGCCTCCCTGGGGAGGTGTTTCAGGCACGTCTCACCGGGAGGAGGCCCAGGGGAAGGCCCAGGACACGCTGGAGGGCCTATGTTTCTCGGCTGGCCTGGGAGCGCCTTGGGGTTCCTCCCGAGGAGCTGGAACAAGTGGCTGGGGAGAGGGAAGTCTGGGTCTCTTTGCTTAGGCTGCTGCCCCCGCGACCCGACCCCAGATAAGCGGAAGAAAATGGATGGATGGATGGAGGGATGTAAAAAAATATCGATACACCGATATATTGCAATATTTTATTCCCCAATATTGTATCGATATTAAAAAAATGTTGTTGTTGTTTTCTTTAGGATTTGAATGGAACCAATATTGATGACAGTCATTTTTGTAGTAAATATAAAAGTATCAGTGGTAGTTGGTGGCTGTTTTCACCTTCTTCGTTCCAGTGGATCAACTAGATCTAGTAATACAGCTGCATGTGTTAAGTATGAAACAGGTTGGTTTAAAATGCTGAGAGTTTTTCCACAGTTAAATTCAGTTGTAAAAATCACAATATATTGTCTTGCTCATAGTATCGTGATATATTCTATTATCTACCCCGTATCGCCAGATTTTTACCAATACACATCCCTACTTTTCTTTTTTTGTCAAAATGACAGTTAATGAACATTCTCAGTTTCCAGATACATTGTACCAGAACAACTTCAAAAACGTTTAGAATGCCTATTTAAAGAACATGTAGTGTGCAAAATGCATTTAAAAAATATTGAAATATTTTTCAAAGATGCAACACAAAAATTCTCACCACATAAAGATGAAGATATTTTAAATAAATTAAAAGCTAAATGTAATTTTAAAATAGTCAAAATCTATAATCTAATCAGAATATTTGGCTAAATTTATATAATTTCTACCTTATACCTTTTATATCAACTACCACTACATCGGGGTTAAAAAGAGCTATCATCAGAGTCCCAGAAGAATCTGGAAGGAACCGGTTAGAGGAGGAGCGAACCATGAGGGGATACAAAGCAGCAAGACGGGAGCAAGTGAGGGCTTTTGCCATGGGCTCCTTGTTTAGAGGAGAAGTCAAAAGCCAATGCCCAATCCTATGTTTTGCTTGACTGGTTTTTAGAACTTTTGTATTAGGGCTTGATGTTTTATTATATGCACAAACAAAGTATTTAGTGCTTCTGAAATGTTCTATTTGGTTGCTGTATTCTGGTAGATTTTGTGTGAGACTGTATTTTTTGGTCGATTCTTTCGGCACAAATCTTATCCCATACAATTCTCCCTTGAAATTCTTCCATAAGGAGACAAACTGCTGGGCCCAACTGGCTGGATTCTTTTTTCATGTTTTAGTTTTAAAGGACCCAAAATGCAGCAAGAACACAAGATACGATTTTTAGAAAGGTTTAATGAACCAAAAATCCATGAACTTACAGTCAAAATCTAGGAACAAAACATAGGGGGTAAATAGATGATGAATTTTTAAAATATTGAGGGTGAACCTAGAGATAAGCCTAATTCGGGTAATCAGCTGCAGGTGGGTGAGTAAGCAGTCAAGAGAGTTCAGCTGGGGGAAGAGGCAGACTGGCTGGAAGAAAACACCGAAGACAGAAAACAATCCTAAACGCAAGGGTAACTAATGTTGTAACTATTAATTTTAAAAAAAGTGTCTGGTTTTGTGAGCATCAATAATTATAATCAATAAATTAATATTAATATAATTATTGATGATGTTCGAGTTTAACCTGTTTATTAAAGATCATCGGGGCACCAATCTCATAAGTGAGATACTTTTAATTAAACCAGACCATCAGTCGCTTCTGAAAGGGCGGAGTCCGTCCGCGAGGATTAACAAACTTTACAGCACACACTGAAATAGAACAAGAAACGTCTCATTAATTAAGGGAATTTATTAATAAAATAGGTCAACCTTACAGCTAAACATTTCATTTATAATTTCCATCTATTCTAACGCATGCAAAAATATAGAACAAAGTTAACGTCGAGGGAAGGGGTACCGCCATGTGTGTGTGTGGCATGTGTGTGTGTGGCGTGTGTGTGTGTGTGTGTGTGTATACGGTGTGTGTGTGTGTGGGAGTCAGCGAGCGAATGAGGGGGGGGGGGTTATTTTACAACCTCAATGCGATCAATAACCCAAGCCTTATGAGTTGATGTGATCGGTTCACAAAGGAGGACAAAGAAAGATAGCATGGCGATTCAACAAAGGCTAGTTTCAATTAGCAATGGTGGCTTGGATAACAGAGAAAGGGGATCAACGGGAGGCCACCCGACCTGTCTGAACAGACATGCGCCGACCGCAGCGGACAATACAACAAGCCGGGAAATAATACAATATAATATACTGCTTCTGGTTGCAACCAAAGTAAAATAATGAAACACAAAGCATGCAAACATTCAGGGTCGGTGTACGGCGACACCAGACGACCAAGAATAACAGTGGTTTACAAGTTCACAAACTTATATCAACCAACAGAAAAACGGGATATATTAACCCATTGGACCTAACTCTCCTCTACCAAGACCATACAGAGATAAACCAGGTTTATCCTACTTGGTGATGACTCTCTTCACAGTCCACGACGAATGATGTCGAACGGCCTGAGAGTGTCCAGTTTAAAGAAGCAGTTTTGCACAAAACCGAGGTCGGAACGCAGACATCCCCTTTTAGGCGCTGAGCGACTCAGGCCTGTTTTCAATAGAGCTCAGAGGCCAGCGGACTTCCTGGTCACACGGACGGGAAGTCTGTTTGATCGGCCGGATCACTTCAAAGTTTAGTTCTTGCCTGGTCCAGCAGGTTTGAACAAAAAAGGGGGAAAGTTTGCTAGCAGTGAAGTAAAGCGTCTCCTTGCGGCTCCGCGGGTAGGAACCAAAAGACGATGATTTTAGTTTTCGCGCCCCCTTTATCAACTCTGTGATGTCATCACTGGCCACAGACCAACGAGAATGGGTTGAGGGCGGCGCAACGGATGCTGGGAGATGCAGTTTGCTCAGTAAAAGGATGCTGGGAGATGGAGTTCATTCAGTAAAAGGCAATAGCCTCAACATTAAGAATGATGAATTTTAAATCAATAGAAATAAATAAGCACACGAGAAACTCAAAATGAAAACACTAATAGCAGAAAAGAAAGGGGAGGAGAAAACAGAACAGAGGCAACAAAGTGTAGACAGGGAATAAAAGCCGAAAAGAGACAATAAAACTAACTTAAGAAAATGTAAGCACAATAACAAAAGGAATAATCATCAGTTTACATGTGCAAAGTGTCTTTAATCGAATCATAGTTCGGATCAGAATTTGACTGTTTACATCGGCCCTGAAAAAATAAATCAGATTACAACAAGTGTTTACATTCGCCACACGTTCGATCAGAATAAATCATTTTGACATGCGCAGAACTATCTAAAATTCCGGAAATGGCCGTAGAAGAAGAAGTATCAGACTTCCGCTGTAAACAAACATGGCTGCGAGTGTTTAAAATGGAATGGTACGATGTTAAGAGCGTGGTTACATTTTTGTCTGGTCACGGTTTTACATCTACAAGCCTTTATTGTTGTGTACACAGTCAAATTCTAATCTGAATCTCTTTATTGTTTTACGCCGAGGTAATGTATGTTTACGCATGACGTAACAGGCACGCACAGTAATGACTGAAATTCGGAATAAGTGTTTACATGAACAGCGATCGATTAACAATCGGTATAATTCATTCCGGAATTGCGCCGCTCAAGGTGGCAGCATGTTGGAGTAGCTCTGTTACTTTGGTTCATTTTTTTTTCTTTTTTAAAACTTTAATTCTTCCATTTCTGGTAGAAACATTGTTCTCTCTGGTTTTGAATGCTGTGCAGCTGGAAGGATTTTTGCTGATACTTTTTATTTTTGGACATTTGTTATGATACATAACCATGGCAACAGGGTGGTTAATAACTGGCAGCAGCTGATTAACATCACAAAAGCTCAAATAATACCTCAGCTACAGCCACAAAACCCTAATGAGTTGAAAAGAAGACGCCATAGATCCAGAGAATCCTGTACATCAGACAACTACAGAGCGTCTTCAGTCAGAGGCTTCTTCAGATCTACAGAGCACTACAAGAGATAATCCCTACCCACAGCAATCAGCATCTACAACAAATCTTTGAAGGAACTTGCATATTGAGTTACAACAACATTTAATTTCCCTTTGGAATTAATAAAGTAATTTTGAATTTGAATTTGAATAACCCAGCCGTCTCAATCGGAATGAAATCTTGATCCGAATGAGTGTGATCGGATGAGAGTATTCTGAACGGCATGTTTACATGAAGCATTTTTATTCGGATCAGGCTTTTATTCCCATTACTTTTTTCAAGGATTCAAGGAACTTTTATTGTCATACCATCTCACGTTACATGTGATGGTATGAAATTAGGACTCAGGTCCGGAATTATAAGCCATTTAAATTAAATTAGTGAAAATTTTTTTTAAATAAATGTAATAAAGGAGGAGGAGATGGTGTTGTGGATCTTAACAGTCTGATCTTAACAGTCTGAGGTCTATTGGTCAGGAAGTCCAGGACCCAGTTCCCCAGCGTGGGACTCAGTCCGAGGGAGGAGAGCTTCTGCACCAGTGGCTGTAGGATAATGGTGTTGAAGGCTGAGGAGAAATCCAGAAAGAGCAGACGGACATAGGAGTTTCTGCTCTCCAGATGGGTCAGGGCTGTGTGGACCACCGATGAAATGGCGTCGTCAGTGCAGCGATTTTTCCTGTAGGCATACTGGTGGGGGTCCACAGTGATATCGATGCCGTCTTTGATGTGGGTCATGACCAACCTCTCGAAGCACTTCATGACTACCGGGCTTAAAGCTATGGGCCGATAGTCATTCAGGCTTGTCACTGTGGAGGACTTGGGGACGGGGACAATCGTGGCAGTCTTTAAGCAGGTGGGGACAGATGACAGTGAAGTGTTAAAGATGTCTGCCAGCACCTCAGCCAGCTGGTGTGCACAGTCCCTCAGTACCCGCCCTGGAATGTTGTCGGGCCCTGCTGCTTTGTGAGGGTTGATACACTGAAGGGTCTTCCTTACATCTGCTGTGGTCACACTGATGGGCGTGTCACCAGGTGGTGGTATAAGTTTGGTGCTGGGGGAGACATCAGGGAACTCAAAGCAGGCATAGAAATGGTTGAGTGCATCTGGCAAGGAGGGGTCTCTTGGGCATTGTACATCCTTGGTGTTGTAGTCTGTGATGTATTTAATGCCCCTCCACATGCGCCGTGGGTCATTGGGGGTGAAGTGACCCTGGATTTTCAGGGCGTATGTGGCTTTGGCCCTCGTAATGCCCGCAGTCAGTCCTTTTCGGGCCTCTCTGAGTGCTGATGCATTACCTGCCTTGAATGCAGCATCCCTAGCCTTCAGCAGAGCTCTCACCTCAGAGTTCAGCCAGGGTTTCTGGTTCAGATAGCAGGTTATTATCCTGGTGGTGGTGACATCATCAGGACATTTGGAGATGAAACCAAGGACAGATGATGTATATTCCTCCACGTCCACCTCTCCTTCATGTGTAGCTGCCTCTTTGAATACCTGCCATTCTGTGCACTTAAAAAACAGTCCTGGAGCACAAAGGGCCCCATCTCTGGGCCACACAGTGATCGTTTTCTTCATTGGCCTGATACGTCTCAGCAGGGGGCGGTATGCTGACGCCAGCAGGATGGAGATATGGTCGGAGAGGCCAAGATGGGGGCGAGGAAAAGCTCTAAATGCACCGCGGATGTTGCTGTAGACACAGTCCAGAGTATTTTCTCCGCGTGTAGGAAAGGTGACATGCTCGTAAAAACTTGGCAGAGTGTCCGTCAGTTTCACGTGATAAAAATCCACCTTGAAGGACCTAAGCTTCCTCAAGAAGTTCAGTCTGCTCTGTACCTTCTTGTAGACGGTTTCACTGTTCAGTCTCCAGTCCAGTCTGTTGTCAAGGTTAACTCCGAGGTATTTATACTCCTCAACCACCTCCACTTCTTCTCCCATGATGGAAACAGTGTTTGACTTATCCCTGTTTCTTCTGAAATCTACAATCCCAGTCATGACAAATGCGTCGCGGAGTGCACCCTTCTCATAGCTGGTACATATGACACTCCAACCATTATAAATGTACTCGGTGTTTCAGCACCTTTGCTGTAGTCTGGAAGTTTGTTCCGGATAAGGGGAGCATAGAAACTAAAAGCTGCTTCTCCATCTATGGGTCTAATTATAGGGATGATTAGTAGACTAGAGTTGGAAGACCTGAGAGGTTTGGGGGTTTCATATAGTAGCGACAAGTCTTCCACATACTTTGGTCCTAACCCATTCAACGATTTATAAACTATCCATCCATCCATTATCTGTACCTGTCCACCCTATGCAGGGTTGCGGGGGTGGAGGCCAGTGCCTATCTCCAGCAGTCAAGGGGCAGTGGTACACCCTGGACAGGTCGACAGTCCATCGCAGGGCAACACAAAGACATACAGAACAAACAACCATGCACGCACACAGACATAACTAAGGGCAATTTAGAGAGACCAATTCACCTAACAGTCATGTTATTGGACTGTGGGAGAAAGTATCGGGTGCACACGCATGCACAGGGAGAACATGCAAACTCCATGCAGAAAGACCCCAGGCTGGGATTTTAACCCAGGACCTTCTGTAAGGCAACAGTGCTACCAACTGCGTCACTGTGCAGCCCCGATTTATAAACTAGTAAAAGTGTTTTATGGTCTATTCTCTGAGCAACAGGGAGTCAATGTAAGGACTTTAAAACTGTGGTGATATGCTCTACTTTCCTGGTTCTAATGAGGATGTGAGCAGCAGACTTTTTAGGCAGACCTGTGAGGACACTGTTGCTGTAATCAATCCTACTAAAGACAAATGCATAGATGAGCTTTTCAAGGCCCTGATGCGAATACTCCTTTGATCCTAGAAATGTTCTTCAGATGATCCAGGTGAAGCTCGAAAAATTTGAATATTGTGCAAATGTTCATTTATTTTAGTAATTCATTTTAAAAGGTGATTTAGATGATATAGACTCATTATATGCAAAGCGAGATATTTCAAGCCTTTGCTATAATTTTGATGATTATGGTTTACAGCTTATGAAAACCCCAAAATTCAAAATCTGAATATTGTGAAAAGGTTCAATATTTTAGGCTTAAAATGTCACACGCTAATGAGAAAATTAATCCAAAACACCTACAATGGGTTCCTGAGCCTTTAAATGGTCTCTTAGTCCAGTTCAGTTGGAATCACAATCATGGGGAAGACTGATGACCTGACAGTTGTGCAGAAATCACCCTTCATAAGCCTCAAAATGTAATTGCAAAAGAAGTCTGATGTCCCCAAAGTGCCGTATCAAAGCACATTAATAGAAATTATGTGGAAGGGAAAGATGTGGAAGAAAAGGGTGCACATGCACCAGGGATAACCACAGCCTGGAGATGATTGTCAGGAAAAGGCCATTCAAAAGTGTTGGGGGCCTTCACAAAAAGTGGACTGAGGCTAGCGCATCAAGTGCACAGCGGATTCCTGGACAAGGGCTTCAAATGTCGTAATCCTCTTGTTCCTTGTCAGCCGCTCCTGAACAGCAAACCTCAGAAGTGTCTTACCTGGGCTAAAGACACAAAGTACTGCAAGTTTTTCATTACATTTGAAAATCAAGGTCCCAGTTGTGTGCCTCTCCATTCTTCCTTCAGGAAGAATGGAGAGGCACACAATTCAATACCCTTCAAGTCCAGTGTGAAGTTTCCACAGTCTGTGTGGATTTGGGGAACTATGTCATCTGCTGGGGTTGGTCCTTTGTGCTTTATTAAGTCCAGAGTCCTGCCCACACTGCCAAAAGTACCAAAACCTGGTTCAATAACCATGGAATAAGTGTGCTTGTTTGGCCAGCAAACTCGCCTGAGCTGAACCCCATAGAAAATCTATGAGGCATTACCAAGAGAAAGCTGTGAGACATGAGACCAAATAATGCAGAAGAGCTGAAGGTCGCTATTGAAGCATCCTGGTCTTCCATAACTATGGCATCAAATGACTGCCATTAACATTGAGAGAGAAAAAATAAGAGAGCGCTAAACCAGAAACCGGGGGGTAAAAGTGATGTTACTATCGCGAGCCAATATGGGTAGAGGGAGCACAAATAAAATATGTTTTAGCTCCCTTTATTGTCAATCATGCCCTTTTGCTCTTTCTGCTCGCTTTCTGTTTGAGCTTGCGATGTTAAAAATTGCGCCCTGCTCTTTCTGCTCGCTTACTGGTTGAGCTCTCAATGTTTTTCTGAGCCTGTAACACGTCATATGCTTAAGACATGACAAGTCAATCGTCGATCGTGGCCGCACCATTTCTGGGTACACCACCTACTTTTACCACTAGGTGTCACCGCCTGCATACCTACTTCTCCATACCCAACTGCCATGTCACAGACATGATGGAAAGTCTAGAAAACTTCAGTTGAAAGTAGTTATGCTATTTCAAAAGAGGGGTGATAAATAATTCACAAATACAGCATTTATTCACAGGGATTTCTAGGTGCCAATGAATGCGTGCACATCTGCACTTACTGCTTTTATGTGACCTGGCAGGTTCAGGGTCATATGCTGACTCTTAATGATTCCTCTTTACTATAGCTTTGTTTCTAATCAGCTGGAGAAGATGATGGCACATCCCTGCATTGATTTGCTCACTTAGGATTTGGATGGATTCAAAGTCACCAGGTGACATTGTAATGTAAGGCTCAGAGTCATCTCTTTAGTTTGTCTGTGGAAGGAATAACTAATCTTATTGGTTGTTACAATCTGTGTTAGCGGGAGCATGTAAATATTAAATAGGAGGGGGCCCAGGATGGAGCCCGGATGCACTCCACATGTGATTTATGTCTGTTCCGGTGAAGAATTGCCTATTGACAAAAATAAGTTTCTGTTGTTTCGGTAAGACTCAAACCAGCCTAGTTGTTAATGAAAAGTTGTTTCAATAATACATCATGTTAGCACTGTCAAATGAGGTTCAAAAGTACCAGCACTGTGATTTTACCACAGTCTGTATTTATGTGGATGTACAGTCGTGGCCAAAAGTTTTGAGAATGACACAAATATTAGTTTTCACAAAGTTTGCTGCAAAACTACGTCTAGATCTTTGTTTCTTTTGTTTCTGTGATGAACTGAAATATAATGACAAGCACTTTATACTTTTCAAAGGCTTTTATTGACAATTACATGACATTTATGCAAAGACTCAGTATTTGCAGTGTTGGCCCTTCTTTTTCAGGACCTCTGCAATTCGACTGGGCATGCTCTCAATCAACCCATGATAGCAACCCATTCTTTCATAATCACTTCTTGGAGTTTGTCAGAATTAGTGGGTTTTTGTTTGTCCACCCGCCTCTTGAGGGCTGACAACAAGTTCTCATCGGGAATAAGATGTGGGGAGTTTCCAGGCCATGGACCCAAAATTTCAATGTTTTGGTCCCCGAGTCACTTAATTATCACTTTTACATTATGGCACGGTGCTCCTTCGTGCTGGAAAATGCATTGTTCTTCACCAAACTGTTGTTAGATTGTTGGAAGAAGTTGCTGTTGGAGGGTGTTTTGGTACCATTCTTTATTCATGGCTGTGTTTTGGGGCAAAATTGTAAGTGAGCCCACTCCCTTGGATGAGAAGCAACCCCACACATGAATGGTCTCAGGATGCTTTACTGTTGGCATGACACAGGACTGATGGTAGCACTCACCTTTTCTTCTCCGGACAAGCCTTTTTCCTGATGCCCCAAACAATCGGAAAGAGGCTTCATCGGAGAATATGACTTTGCCCCAGTCCTCAGCAGTTCATTCACCATACTTTCTGCAGAAGATCAATCTGTCCCTGATGTTTTTTTTGGAGAGAAGTGGCTTCTTTGCTGCCCTTCTTGACACCAGGCCATCTTCCAAAAGTCTTCTTCCACTGTGCGTGCAGATGCGCTCACACCTGCCTGCTGTCATTCCTGAGCAAGCTCTGCACTGGTGGCACTCCGATTCCGCAGCTGAATCCTCTTTAAGAGATGGTCCTGGCGCTTGCTGGACTTTCTAGGACGCCCTGAAGCCTTTTTAACAAGAATTGAACCTCTTTCCTTGAAGTTCTTGATAATCCTATAATTTGTTGATTTAGGTGCAATTTTAGTAGCCACAATATCCTTGCCTGTGAATCCATTTTTATGCAACGCAATGATGGCTGCACGCATTTGTCACCATGGTTAACAATGGAAAAACAATGATTTCAAGCATCACCCTCGTTTTAACATGTCAAGTCTGCCATTCTAACCCAATCAGCCTGAGATAATGATCCCCAGCCTTGTGCTCGTCCACATTCTCACCTGAGTTAACAAGACGATTACTGAAATTATCTCAGCAGGTCCATTAATGACAGCAATGAAATGCAGTGGAATTTGCATGGCAAAGAAAGACTATGTAATTCATCTGATCACTGTTCATAACATTCTGGAGTATATGCAAATTGCTATTATAAAAACTTAAGCAGCAACTTTTCCAATTTTCAATATTTATGTAAATCTCAAAACGTTTGGCCAAGACTGTAATTGAAAACTTTGATGAGGGCAGATTCACTGTGGTAAGGAATGAAACCAGACTGAGAAACATCAAAGCGGTTGGTCATTGTTAAGAAGACATTTTCTTTACCTGTTGAAACACAGCTTTTTCAGTAATCTTGCTGAAGAATGGAAGATTAGAGATCGGCCTGTAATTCTGTATTAACATGTCCACGTGGTTCTTCTTCAGTATCTTGGAAAAGCTGTTCAGCAGGGAATACCTGCTAATCAGTAATCCTTCAGGCTTGTAGCTTTTCAACTTTCTGGATGTCTTCTTTGCCTAGACTCCCCGACAGATAACCGTGCCCTGCCTCTTCCTCCTCGGCCACGTCGGTGGCCTTTCGCTGGATTTGTCTTCTGAATGTGGATTGATTCTACACTCAACAAAAATATAAACGCAACACCTTTGTTTCTGCTCCCATTTTTCATGAGATGGACTTAAAGATCTGAAATTCATTCCAGATACACAATATTACCATTTCTCTCAAACATTGTTCACAAATCAGTCTAAATGTGTGATAGTAAGCACTTCTGCTTTGCTGAGATAATCCATCCCACCTCACAGGTGTGCCACATCAAGATGCTGATCTGACATCATGATTAGTGCACAGGTGTACCTTATACTGCCCACAATAAAAGGCCACCCTGGAATGTGCAGTTTTGTCTCACAGCAAAATGCCACAGATGCCACAAGCATTGAGGGAGCGTGCAATTGGCATGCTGACAGCAGGAATGTTAACCAGATCTGTTGCTCGTGCATTGAATGTTCATTTCTCCACCATAAACCGTCTCCAAAGGCGTTTCAGAGAATATGGCAGTACATCCAACCGGCCTCACAACCGCAGACCACGTGTAACCACACCAGCCCAGGACCTCCACATCCAGCAGGTTCACCTCCAAGATCGTCTGAGACCAGCCACTCAGACAGCTGCTGAAACAATTGGTTTGCATAACCAAACAATTTCTGCACAAACTGTCAGAAACCGTCTCAGGGAAGCTCAATTGCATGCTCGTCGTCCTCATCGGGGTCTTGACCTGACTCCAGCTCGTCGCCGTAACAGACTTGAGTGGGCAAATGCTCACATTCGATGGCGTCTGGCACGTTGGAGAGGTGTCCTTTTCACGGATGAATCTCGGTTTACATTGTTCAGGGCAGATGGCAGACAGCGTGTGTGGCGTCGTGTGGGTGAGCGCTTTGCTGATGTCAATGTTGTGAATCGAGTGGCCCATGGTGGTGGTGGGGTTATGGTATGGGCATGCATCTGTTATGGACGAAGGTGCATTTTATTGATGGCATTTTGAATGCACAGAGATACCGTGATGAGATCCTGGGGCCCATTGTTGTGCCATACATCCATGAACATCACCTCATGTTTCAGCAAGATAATGCACGGCCCCATGTTGCAAGGATCTGTACACAATTCTTGGAAGCTGAAAATGTCCCAGTTCTTGCATGGCCAGCATACTCACCGGACATGTCACCCATTGAGCATGTTTGGGATGTGCTTGACCGGCGTATACGACAGCGTGTACCAGTTCCCATTAATATCCAACAACTTCGCACAGCCATTGAAGAGGAGTGGACCAACATTCCACAGGCCACAATTGACAATCTGATAAACTCTATGCGAAGAAGATGTGTTGGACTGCATGAGGCAAATGGTGGTCACACCAGATACTGACCGGTTCTGAGTCCCCAGACCCCCAATAAAGCAAAAAACTGCACATTCCAGGGTGGCCTTTTATTGTGCGCAGTATAAGTTACACCTGTGCACTAATCATGATGTCAAATCAGCATCTTGATATGGCACACCTGTGAGGTGGGATGGATTATCTCAGCAAAGCAGAAGTGCTCACTATCACACATTTAGACTGATTTGTGAACAATGTTTGAGAGAAATGGTAATATTGTGTATCTGGAATGAATTTTAGATCTTTAAGTCCATCTCATGAAAAATGGGAGCAGAAACAAAGGTGTTGCGTTTATATTTTTGTTGAGTGTAAGTACTGTATATTCAAAATCAGAGCCAAAAAGGCCCTTGTCATAGAAACTCTAAATATATTTAAAAAATGGTTCATAATACAGCTAAACCAAAATGTAGCAATCTTTAGCCTACTTGGCTAGTGGGCTGCTAGCTTGACATCAGTATAACTGCAATCAGCTGTTCTTGATAGCCCAAGATTACTTTGAACACATATCAAAACAACAGCGGAAAGTCTAACTTGTAATGTAATATTTAGATAAATATAACTTTAAACAACAATTACAAGCATAGTTTATGTTGATGATTTCAGATTTTTTATTACCTGTGAACGAGTCATTAAACTGTTAGCTGATTGTAGCTGCGCCATGTTAGTTTGCATATGAACCTTCGGGAACAAGCCCATTCCTGTATTTCGGAGGAGTGACTTAGGGAGGGATCCTGAGGAAGGGGTGTAGGACGTCTTTTTCTCACAATACAGCTTGCTGAACAGCTTTTCCAATATCTCCTACCCCACCTTTAATGTTTCTGTTCAGAGAAGAATGATTCCCTTGCATCTTTAAGTGATATCTTGTCAGTCTGTCCTTGTAGATCTCACAGTGAACCTGGAGTCGACTCCCTTTTTTCACTACATACCAGTGGATCGCTAGTCTTTAGAGACTTCTTTCTACCTGAGACTATTTTAACTGTAGTTGGAGCAATGATATCAATTTTGTCTGAAATATTAGAGAGATATTTATCTACCAGCTTGTTTAATGAGTTTGAGTTGAGGGATGAAGGGGATGGGCGTGAGGTGGGATAGTAAACTTTTTTATAGTGGTCTGACTGTGGCTAGATAGTTTAGCAGAGGTGATGCTTTCAAATAAAATACAGAAGTGGTCAGATAATAACATATCAATTAAAGAGATGTTGGAGATATTTAAATTAATTCTTAATTAGGTCCAGAGCAGTGGCGGCTGGTGAAAATATTCTTGGTGGGGCTGTGCTTTTTTTTTCCTTTTTTTATAATCAGACTTGTGCTTTCTGAGCTTTGTGCACAACTCCACTATTTCCTGAACTAAGTACAGCTCTTTTATTTCCTGCCTTACATAATTGGACAAACTGATTAATCCAGGTGTGACTGACCATTGTTGTTGAGACTACTGAGGTCAGACACACCTGGATTGATCAGTTTGTCCAATACAGACAGAAAATAAAAGGGCTGTACTTAGTTCCGGAAGTAGTAGAGCTGTGCATATAGCTTATCAAGTCCTTTTCAATAATCATCCCAAAACAATTGAACATAAACGGCTGGATACCAGTAGGCTACTATGTGAAATACTATTATTATTTTAATGCCAATATTAACAACTTGAGGCATTCTTATTATAAACATAAATACAATATTGGACAAACAAGTTTAGAACCAAACTGGAAACAAATAACTTATTAGATTTACACCAAAATTTACACACAAAGCTGTAAACTCTTACAGCAGTGCCCGCTTGTGGCAGAGAAATCACACTGCCAATGTCACCACCAGATATCTTGCCCGCCCTCACACCAGCCTTGGGACGATTTCTCTATCGCCCTTTAAAGACCTCATTTCACATAGTTGAAATTTTTAAACATAACATAAAATAAAGAAATCTGAACCCAATGGACTATGTCAAAGTCATAAACACGCCTTGTATAATCCTACTGAGAGCAAAAAAAATGCTGCGGTGACTAGCATTTTACTACTGTATTACTGCGCACTGAACCAGCCAAAAGCCGAAAGTGACGTTAGCGAGAGAACGCATTCTGTTTGTTGGCACATTTGACAGCGGCGTTTCAGCTGTGACTGGGACCGCTATTTTCTATTTTTGACAAAGAAAAGTGATTGCAATGCCTTCGTGTTGTGTTGGGGGATTTTGCTCAAATACACACAAGGACTGTGTCAGTTTATTTAAGTTTCTCAAAGACCCAGAGTTACTGTCTAAGTGGGTGAAACAGGTTAGACGCACCCGTGAGTAGTGGGCTCCCTCCTCCTCCTGCTCCTCTCTTTTCTGTTCGGAACATTTTGAGCAGAATTGTTTTTATTACTATGATAAAGGAATCCCTGGGTTGTTTAGTGTGTGTTGCTGCCGGTAGCTGTACCTGCAGTGTTCCACAGGAGTGTGACAGCGTGGCGGCGGTACCGTGGTGGTGCTTGTGGACTGCGCAACACTGACAGCGTCAGCATCGCTACTCCTACAAGCTCACTTCCACTGATACCCCAGTTAGATCTTGTGTTTCAAGAAGCATAGGCTCATTTTAGCCTGGGACACCAGGGACATGTTCTGACCACTTTTCTGAACCTGATGAATTTCTTACCAGCGCGGATCTAACATCCACTTGTGCTCCCAGCACAATTTCCACATAATCATTATCTGAACGGACTATTATTTAAATTACTCCATTGCACTTTCTCATACAGTCATGATTTCATTCTGCGCAGATGCTGCAGCGTTCTTTGCAGTGGATACATCAAGGTTTTAGTCCATATGCAAACACGCTCAGGGCAGAGTCCTGCAGTGCCGCTGGTACCCGTTTCAAGATACATCAATTAAATTTAATGGGTCTGGCTGGAGTTTCTTTACTGCAGGTTAAAAATATTAATTTAATACTTTTGTTTGTTTACAACTCCCAAAGAGAATGGTGTTGATATATTGTGTTTGTGGAGAGAACATGGCAGAATTTTCACCCAACTTTGCGCTGACACCAGAATGTTCCCGCTATCCTGCGCTGCAGAGAGATTTTTCTGCGACTGAATTTGTGATTCAGGAACGGAGAGCGCAGATAAAGTCAGGGACTGTGGACAATATTTTGTTTCTGGACAGAGATATCTGCATTAAATTAATTTCAGATGTACAATGTTTCAAAGAATTAAAATGGACATGATTCATTGTAATATAGGCTAATTTACAATCCTTTGGGGATTGTGTTATTTTCTGTCTTTGATCGGTTTTTTAAAACTGTAGCCTAATGGAAAAATGTAAAGGCCATTGTTAGCAGGGCTGCTTACTGTGCGGCAGGAAAATCGAGTGAGAAAATGAAGCAGGACATCACACAAAAGTTCACTTTCTGACGGGCGGCTCAAACACTCCACTACTCCATCAGGTAGAGAGTGCATTCACAAAAAGGAATAGGAATACCATCTGAGGTGTTTGTTTGATGAGCTTTTGCCATCAGTTTATTATGACGCAACCTCTATTCATTACTACAATAATCAGAAACACCTGTGGACACAAACTAACAGCCGTCCTTCATTTTGAAAGTTTACAATTCACCCCACTGACCACTTGATGCAGACGCACAGTCATTTTCAACGTTAAGCACAGAGTTTAGGAAACTGAAAAAATCAAAAAAGATTCTTATGAGAGCACTGTGCATCATCATCATCGCAGACCTGGACACCGCACTAAATGCAGCGCTATTTCATCCGGCTGAGGCGATAAGAAAGTTGAGAAAGAAGTGTCTGTTCCTTTAAGAGAGGCATTAAATTAGAGTGAAAACACCTTTCCAACAGTAACAAGACAACAAGAACAAAGAGATTCAAATCAAAAACAAAAGCAGCAGCACAAGCAACAAAACACATAAGACCAATAAATATAAAGTTTGAATTATATGATTAATTATTGTACCAACAATAATACTGGAATAAAAACAGAACAGAACAAATAAAAACTAAATTACAGCAGAAAATAATAACGTTCAGTATGTAAACCCTGACAAAAAAGGTACGTTTTAAGTTTACTTTAAAAAAGTATTTTCTGCGCAAAATATTGTTTGGGGCTCACAGATCAATGGAAGAGCTGTGGGTGACACAGCTTTGATGCAGTGGTGTGCCTTGCATAAAAAAGAAGGTGGCAGCAAAGAGGGAGATGGTATGCCACAGCCAGAATGTGTGGGGCGGGAAGCACGGTTTCAGTGGATCGGTAGATCAAACACCTGGCCCGGTCCAACAGATGTAATAGGACTGCTCTGGGGAAACAAAATCGGCCGATCAACCAGTCATCATCATGGGCCAGGAAATCTCTAGAAACTGTTTCTACTCATCACAATTAATGCACCAATAGGTGCAAATGCTATTTCGAAGACATACAGGTGAAACATCAAAAAATTTGAATGTCGTGCAAGTTAATTTATTTTAGTAATTCAACTTAAAAAATGAAACCAATATATGAGATAGTCTCATTATATTCAAAGCATGAAATTTCAAGCTTTTATTAGTTCTAATTTTGATGATTATGAGCTTACAGGTTATGAAAAACCCCAAATTTAAAATCTCAGAAGATATTAATATTATATTATTATAATATTATTATATGAAATCAATAAAATAAGGTTTTAAATAGAGAAATGTCGGACCTCTGAAAAGTATAATCACGCATATGTACTCAGTACTTGGAGTGGGCCCGTTTTGGATCAAATACTGCCTCAAATGCGGCGTGCCATTGATGCTCCCAGCCTGTGGCACTGCTGAGATATTATGGAAGACCAGGATGCTGCATTCTACATTGTTCGATCTCAAATCTCTCTTCTTTCAGTACGTGGTTGCTATGGAGGCACACAGTGTTGCAGCGGCTTCTCCAGCTCCCGGAATTAAGCCTAATTTGTTGCCCTTTGTGGGCACTTTTAGCACTAATTTAGTGCTAAATTCACGGCTGAAGTACAGCTCAACCGAACTGACAGACATCAGGGACAGTTCGGTAATTATAATATCACAAAAACTTAAATCTGCTCTCAGACGCCAACGGCTCCTGAGGACAACGGAGTGGCGCAGCAGGATTCGGGAAGCAATGGGCAAGATGAAACGATGTGCCCGAAAACAGAAGAGAGGAAAGCGGACGGGTGCGCTGGCACAGTTAAAGACTGGGAGACCGCCGATACCAACTCTCTTCCTGGCCAACGTCCGCTCACTGGATAACAAACTGGACTTGTTACGTCTGAGGCTGAGTGTTTATACAGAGATGAGGAACTGTGCTGTTCTTTGCCTAACGGAAACCTGGCTCAACAACAACATGCCAGACTCAGCCTTCCAGATCGAAGGGCTTCAGTTTTTCCGAGCGAACCGCGACCACCGGTCGGGTAAAACACGGGGAGGAGGACTCTCTGTGTACGTGAATGAAGGTTGGTGTACGAAAAGCTCCTGCTCTGAGGCGATAGAACTTATGACTGTGAAATGTCGGCCGTTTTATCTGCCATGAGAGTTAACTGCAGTGCACGTCACCATTGTTTACATTCGACCGAGTGCAAATGCCAATGAAGCATTAAAGGAGTTATTTGACACCATTAGCTCACTGTAAACAAAGCACCCGGAGGCGTTTTACGGGGTTGCGGGGGACTTTAACCACGTGAAACTGACGGACACACTGCCAAGTTTTTACCAGCATGTCACCTTTCCTAGACGCGGAGAAAGTACTCTGGACTGTGTGTACAGCAACATCTGCGGTGCATACAGAGCTTTTCCTCGCCCCCATCTTGGCCTCTCCGACCACATCTCCATCCTGCTGGCGCCAGCATACCGCCCCCTGCTGAGACGTATCAGGCCAACGAAGAAAACGATCACTGTGTGGCCCAGAGATGCGGCCTGTGTGCTCCAGGGCTGTTTTCAGTGCACAGAATGGCAGGTATTCAAAGAGGCAGCTACACATGAAGGAGAGGTGGACCTGGAGGAATATACATCATCTGTCCTTGGTTTCATCTCCAAATGTCCTGATGATGTCACCACCACCAGGATAATAACCTGCTATCCGAACCAGAAACCCTGGCTGAACTCTGAGGTGAGAGCTCTGTTGAAAGCTAGGGATGCTGAATTCAAGGCAGGTGAGGCATCAGCACTCAGAGAGGCCCGAAAAGGACTGACTGCGGGCATTACGAGGGCCAAAGCCACATACGCCTAGAAGATCCAGGGTCACTTCACCACCAATGACCCTCGGCGCATGTGGAGGGGCATTAAATACATCACGGACTACAATACCAGGGATGTACAATGCCCAAAAGACCCCTCCTTGCCAGATGCACTCAATCATTTCTATGCCCGCTTTGAGATCCCTGATGTCTCCCCCAGCACCAAACTTATACCACCACCTGGTGACACGCCCATCAGTGTGACCACAGCAGATTTAAGGAAGACCCTTCAGTGTATCAACCCTCACAAAGCAGCAGGGCCCGACAACATCCCAGGGTGGGTACTGAGGGACTGTGCACACCAGCTGGCTGAGGTGCAGGCAGACATATTTAACACCTCACTGTCACTGTCATCTGTCCCCACCTGCTTAAAGACTGCCACGATTGTCCCCGTCCCCAAGTGCTCCACAGTGATAAGCCTGAATGACTATCGGCCCATAGCTTTAACCCCGGTAGTCATGAGGTGCTTCGAGAGGTTGGTCATGACCCACATCAAAGACGGCATCGATATCACTGTGGACCCCCACCAGTATGCCTACAGGAAAAATCACTGCACTGACGACGCCATTTCATCGGTGGTCCACACAGCCCTGACCCATCTGGAGAGCAGAAACTCCTATGTCCGTCTGCTCTTTCTGGATTTCTCCTCAGCCTTCAACACCATCATCCCACAGACGCTGGTGCAGAAGCTCTCCTCCCTCGGACTGAGTCCCACGCTGGGGAACTGGGTCCTGGACTTCGTGACCAATAGACCTCAAACTGTTAAGATCCACAACACCATCTCCTCCTCCATCACCCTCAGGACAGGCTCACCACAGGGCTGCGTGTTGAGCCCCCTCCTGTTCACTCTGCTGACGTATGACTGCTCAGCGAGACACCCCAGCTGTCATATAGTTAAGTTTGCAGATGACCCAGCAGCAGTGGGACGCATCACTAACAACGATGAGTCCAAATACAGAGAGGAGGTGGAAAACCTGGTGCAGTGGTGCAGAGAAAACAACCTCTGCATCAATGTGAAGAAGACCAAGGAGATGGTGGTGGATTTCAGAAGGGACAAGGAACAGTCCTCACGCAGTCCTCTCCTTCCCCTGTACATCGGAAGAGCAGCTGTGGAAGTGGTCTCCAGCTTCAGGTACCTGGGTGTGCACATATCCAATGACCTCACCTGGAATGCCAACACTTCACGTCTGGTCAAGAAGGCCCACCAGTGTCTCTACTTCCTGAGGAAACTGCCGAGAGCTGGACTTGGAAGCTCCGTCCTGAGGAGTTTCTATCACTGTGCAGTGGAGAGCGTCATCTGCCCCTGCATCACCGTGTGGCACGGCAGCTGTACTGCTGCTGAGGGGAAGGCTCTGCAGTGGGTGGTGAAAGCTGCACAAAGGACTGTAGGGAGCGCGCTTCCCACCAGGCTCAATAACAGCTTCTTCCCTGCAGCTGTTAGACTGCTGAACTCCAGCTGTGTCCTGTAGAGCACATTTATTTTTATTTATTTATTACATTTATTTAAACAATTTTTTTCACTCATTTAATTTAAATGGCTTATAATTCCGGACCTGAGTCCTAATTTCATACCATCACATGTAACATGAGATGGTATGACAATAAAAGTTCCTTGAATCCTTTCTTTTGGCAATGCTTCATAGATTTTCTATGGGGTTCAGTTCAGGCGAGTCTGCTGATCAATCAAGCACAGTAATCCCATGGTCATTGAACCCAGTTTTGGTAATTTTGCCAGTGTGGTCAGGTGCCAAGTGCTGCTAGGAAATGAAGTCAGCATATCAATAAAGCTCATCCGCTGAAAGAAGCATGAATGCTCCAAAATGTCCTGGTAGATGGCTGCGTTGACTCTGGACTTGAAGCACAGTGGATGCACAGCAGATGACATGGATTCCCAAATCAACACAGACTGTGGAAACCTCACACTGGACCTCAAGCATCTTGGATTGTGTACCTCTCCATTGTTCCTCCAGACTTTGTTGGGACCTTGCAAAATTTTCTCTCATCAGAAAAGAGGACTTTGGACCACTGAGCAACAGACCTGTTTTTTTTTTCTTTAGCCCAGGTAAGACACTTCTGACGTTGTTTGTTGATCTGGAGCGGCTTGACAATAGGAATACGATTTTTGAAGCCCATTTCCAGGATCTGTCTATGTGTGGTGGCTCTTGATGCACAAACTCCAGCCTCAATCCACTCCTTGTGAAGGCCTCCAACACTTTTGAATGGCCTTTTCCTGACAATCATCTCCAGGCAGGGGTTATCCCTGCTGCATGTGCACCTTTTTCTTCCACATTTTTCTCTTCCACATAATTTCTATTAATGTGCTTTGATACGGCACTTTGGGGACAGCCAACTTCTTTTGCAATTACATTTTGAGGCTTATGAAGGGTGTTTTCTGCACAACTGTCAGGTCATCAGTCTTCCCCATAATTGTGAATTCTACTGAACTAGACTGAGGGCATTTAAAGGCTAAGGAACCATTTGTGATTTTGGATTAATTAGTTGATTAGAGTCTAACACTTTGAGCCTAAAAGATTTAACATTCGCACGATATTATATACTTTGTGGAGATGGTTTCTTAACAAGCTCTATAAATGAGACCCCTGATGATAATGCTAATTTAAGGTTTGGTAGTGGGTAGCAAATCCTTCTGAAAGGTTATCAATTTGAGATTTGGTTTAATACATCAGTGTTTAGTTTTAATTTTATAGTTTCTCCTGGTTATAATCACCGGGATACTACTTTCAGGGTGATCAGACTCATCCTGGCGGGCGATGGGTCTAGAATTAATGTCTGGTTCCCTTCTATAACGGATGTCTGTTATTACCAGTTGTGGTTGAGGAGAATACATCCAGTTTCAGTCCCAGAGTCCTGATGTAGTTAAAGTATTGGTGTTAGGCGGGTTCCAACTCTAATTTGAGCATTCAGTATGCAGGAGAACGTTTTAAAGGGAGATTCATTTGGTGATGGCGAATAGAATGCTGTTGGAGAATGCTGTATGTCTCTGTTTGTTGCTGGTAGTGTCGTGTTTGCTTGTTTTGCTGGTGGGCAGGCAGGGAGTGCTTGTTCTCCAGTACTCTCTCAGTGTGTTGTGCGTCATGGTCAGCCCTGGGCTGCTTTGTCACATGGTTTGGAACATCTAGAGCTTTTTGATTTAGATAGCAGAACATGTTCGAGGTCAGGAGTCTCAGTCTTTTTTTAGAAAGTGTTTGTGTTTGTTAAATAGATATTTTGCACCACAGAATATTTTTAAATTATTGATTAATTTAATTGAACAATCAGTGCAGGTGGTCTTCTGCCATTTGTAAAGCATACATAATCTGCTATATCTTTCATCATTTCCTGTAGGCATTGGTCTGCTGATAAAGATGTGTATATTAAGTCCCTCAAGTCTTTGAAGCAGATCAAAGAAAACCCTTTGCAGAATCTCTGACTGCTTTTTGGCTACATCAGATCCTAAGCTTTTCCAGTTTAAGTTGTTGATTTATGATTGTCAGGATTTTTTTCCTGAAATGTCTCTCACTGTATTTAGGGAGCAACTGATATCACCTGTGTTTTTGCAACAAAAGTGTTCCATTATATTTATTGAACCATCATGAACAATTAGAACTTTTCATGTGAGATTTCTTACTTTCGATTGAGTCTGCCTTATGGGGTGGGATTTCTTCTGGTGACTTTAGGTGGTGTTTGGGACCTGATTGTCCTTCGAGAAACTGAGTGGTACAAATCTGTTTTTGAGTGGGATTCCAGAGGTAATATTCGAAGATAGAGTACTTTATTTTTCTTTGGGTTGGAATTTCCCCTGTTTTCTCTTCCTTGGAGTGGGGGTACATGTGTACATGTGTGCTGTACATGTGTACATGTGTGCTGTAGAGGAATTCTTCATCAGACTGCTTATGCGGTGTTCTTCCAGTCAAGCGCCTTGTTAAGGGGCCTTGTTTTCGAGACCGTTGCATCGATTGGGTGTTGACTGGAACAGTGCTGCCAGATTCTTTCTCACTTTAAGCAATCATTGGTAAAGTTGTCTCATTTCCATATCCAGTGTTTACTTCCAAATTCACTTTGAGATGACAAATCCTCATCTCCATAGCATTCTTTATAGCAGCTTGTCATGGTACTCAGCTGAGCAAAATGACATTTTGTTATCCCACTGTCCTTCAGAAAATTATCCAAAAAGAAATCTGGTCTAATACAGTAACTCCAGAGACTGGGTATATAAAGTAACTAAGAAAGGAAAAGAAGAAAATAAAATAAGGTGAGAGATAAGGAGAGGCTGCTCCTCCTTCAGTAGCCACTATTACAGCAAGTTTTGAAGAAGCTTCTGAATAAAGACAGTTGTTGTATGAGTTTTGTCTTTTTGGATATATTAATTGAAGGAAAGGGTGCTGCAACTAACTATACATTGTGTACTTTCATCCCATAAATCCCACTACAGTTACAGAGCTCACCTGTTTAACAGTTTCTCTTTTAGTGGAATCCAGTGACAGAGATACTCCTGTCACTGACCCTGTGTACTTTTTCTTTAACCCAGATAAGGGGTGTCAAACTCATTCTCATTTCGGGCCACATCAAGATCATGAATGTCCTCAAAGGGTTGATTGTGGCAGAATGTACTGATAAAACTACCCATTAACAAACTGTTAAAATATTACTTCTTAGAATGAAATTATATTGAACATATTTTCTCATTGACTTAATTTGGCATTATATACTAGACTGTAGTACTGGCTCTAGAGTCTAGAGGGCTACATAAATAATTATGGCGGGCCAGATTTCCCCCGTGAGTCTCAAGTTTGACACGTAACCAAAGAACTCTTCACAACAGAATGAGGCATACGGATGCGGTCTGGTTTCCGTACAGACTGCCATTCACACCAACTGCAGTTCGTATTCGGAACGTCTCTGGAAAGCACTCAGTGAAAGCAATAAATGTTTAGCAATAATTTGTAAAACAATGACAAAACTTGACATAATACATTTAAAGATATACTTGTCAAAATAAGATGAAATATACACTGTGAACTAAAATCCCTGTCATTAACAATAAAAGAAAAAAATGCAACACGGGTTTTGCCCACATCTCACTTCTTGTTTGGCTCATATAATTTCTTTAACTTCATGGAAACCCACATGTGGCATCCGGAAAAAAAGACTTCTTGCAAAACCTTTCCAGAGCTCCGCATGCAAATCCCCACTGCAGCTGGTGAGCATGCTCTGATTGAATCAATGTTTTCTAGTCTTTGCGGAAGCTGTACTGGGGTCTTTCTGCAGTCTTCATGTTCTCCCAGTGCATGTGTGGGTTCACTCCAGGTATTCCAGTTTAAATCCACAGTCCATACACATTAGTATTAGGTTAACTGGTCTCTCTAATTGTTTTTCCTGTATGTATCTGTGTAGATCTGCAATGGACTGGCAACCTGTCCAGGGTGTACCCTACCCCTTGCCCAATGACTGCTGGAGAAAGCACCAGCCCCCAGCCACCATGCAAAGATAAGCGGGTATAGACAATGAATGGATAATGTGGACTCATCTTTTTTCATGTTCCTGAAGTGTTTTTGATATCACTCGTTGGGGAGTTGCTCAATGACGCAGAAATAGTTGCACTTACAGTCAATATTGTCTCTGGAATGTATGTAAAAAATTACAAATGAGTTATCTAAGACTATAATTTTAATATTATCAGAGTGGGAAAAAATATTTTGGAAAGGCTTAGAGATTCACTTAGATTTTAAGATGGTACTGATCAGACAAGAGATTAGTTGGTTGACATAGTAAAGGGTTAATAACATTACTTGTCTAAAATGGCATTAATAAATTGTACTTGCTTGCAGGGATATTCAGGAAACTATTATATTTTGCATAAGTTAATTATTTCCCTGCCTTATGATCCTTCTACTAATATTCTGAATAAAACAGAAAAAGAATGTACCATTTACTAGATAAGATGTTTATTATGATGTCATCCCATGGCACTAAGTTAGCTCTCTGGTTCTAGAACACCAAACCGTTTTGTTTATAGAACCAGTAAACACTAGGTCTAGCACCACAACAGTTAACACAACATTTAAGCAACACAACTGCTTTAGTTTAAAAACCTTATTTGTTTGCATTCTCTAGTCTTATGTTCACTTCTCCCTCTCTTTCTCTCTCTCTGCAATAGGCAACAAAGAGAGAAAGAAAACACTGTCGCAGCATTACCATGTAAAACATAAATGGGGGAAGGGAACCCAGGTGGATATATTGCATCAAAACCAGCAGGGTTGGGGTGAATAGCAGTATAGAAAGAAACTCAAAACAGGACAAATGACCAAGCTTTCAGGTGAATGTATACCTTGACAAAAAGGAAGGCGAGGAGGTGGGGTGCACTTAATGTAATCTATTTTGGTGACTTTACAGTAGTCTATCTACATTTATTTTGTATGCGAATGTCTTTGCAATGTTTTGTCTGTTTCTAATAAGATAAACATTGGTTTTGCCTTCTTTCAGTGGATATTTAACTAAATGCTCAGATGTATGACCAGATTTAAAAAAATCTTCTCAAAGTCTCTGTCCTAAATTGAATAGAAAAGAAGAACATATGGGTAGCATAATTGTAAAAAGAAGAAAAAAAAAGGTAGTCAAAAGTGACCCTATCCTCTTCTTCTCTTTTCTTCGCCTTGTACTGCTTCATACTCATGAATTTACTACTCCAACTAAAACACCTCCCATTCTGTCTCTCCCTCCCCTCTCTGTTCCTCTCGTCCTCATTCTCTGCAGCACTCTAGAGCGCAGTCAGCTACTAAGGAGACTGCAGTATTACGCTATAGCACAAGCAGAATAGGGGGGCTAGGGGATGGAGCATGTGCGGGGGTGGGGGCGGTCTTGGGGTTGGTCCAGGGAGGAGAAAGACATGCAGTGGAACTTGCTGTTTGGGACTTCATGATATTAGGCTATGCAGCTCTCAGTTTTCAAACTGTGGAAATCATAAGCACTCAGGAGGAAATAAAAGGTGAAAAGAGGGAACAAAAATGCAAAGCCATACCTTGAAACAGTTTTAATAAGAGCTCATTTATACTAAATGGATAGGTCCTACAACTGCATAACATCGGACAATTGATTTCTTCTCTTTCTAACATGTCATCTTTCAATTTTGTGACTCCAGGCTGTACATTCAACAAATCACAAAACATGGCATAGGACACAGAGTTGGGTATAAACTAGAACTACACTGATGACAGGCTCTGACGAGGTTAGTTTGTCCAAATGCAGAGCAGTGCAGGAGACATTTATTTTGTCTAAAGTACTGGAGCAAAAAGGAGTTTCTCAAGTAAACGAAAATACCTTCATGTGTAATAATGATGGTGTATCAGGTATCTATGATGGTGTGACAAGTGAATTTCCCCACTGTGTGTTCAATAAAGTCTATGTCTATGTATCACTGTTTGACACAGTATTAGTTAAACAGTAGGCTAGTGTACATGTATTCATACCAAACAAATACAGCATTGTTTTATACCGTAACACATGCAGAATGTCCTCCTTAATTATCTAAGTGTGCAATATTCTTAAATGTCTGGAAATAAATGCCCCGATTTCCAAATCCAGCTACCTGTTCAAATATCAAAACAACTCCAAAGTAATTGAAACTTTTTTATTATCAAATGTCTGCACAGTCTTAGTAAGAAAATTCCTAAACATTTATCTTCTTCAGGTGATTTTACTGTTGTACATTCCATCCATCCATCACCTTTAAAACCAAGGTACTGAACTATGCCACACCCTCATGCAGTATAAATGTTGTAAACACACTGAGCTTTATACCTCCATGTAGTTAATGTAATGTAATATGGTTATATGAATTACTTGGGTTTCCTTGCACAGTTATTAACCTTATTATTTTGTTTTTAATATATAGGACGTTTTGTGTTTTTATTAGGGCTGTCAAACAATTAAAAATTGAAAAACTACAATTTTTGGCGTAAATAAAGGACAAAACCAAAGCAGTTGCTCTTTTTTTTAAAGAAATATAGGAGAGATGCATGTAACTTTTGTTTTAAACTCCACAATTGCATTTACACATGGCCCTTTCAAACCATTTATCTTTTAGCCAGTTGCTAAACCAAAGTAACTAGTTAACATTTTCTGAATGTAAAGCTGACCGTTTCTTATTAATATTGAACAACCCTGACCATCCTCTTCATGGGACTACAACAATAGTGTTTTCAGCCAAAGGTTTCAACATTTTCCCTGCAATACACACTGCAACAGCAGATCCTTCCTGCCCACAGCCATCAGGATCTAGAACAACTGTTTGAAGAATTAAATAGTAGGAGCTACACAACACTTATTTTCCATCTGGGATCAATAAAACATTTTTGAAGTGAATTGTATTATGTGGAATGTTGTGATTCCATTTCTCATAAGATGAACTAAACAGACTTTTGAAATGGCTCCCAGCCATCCAAAAGTCTGTTCAGTTCATCTTATGAGAAATGGATAATTGGCACAGCCCGTGTGAGGGACGTTGAGTGGAAATAATTGTACTGCATACATATAAGTAACGCAGATTGTGACATTTTTAGAGTTATTATTCCAAACCTTGAAGCGGACAGGTGTTGATAACTTAGAAATTTCCTCTCTTTCTTTTGAAGCTCAAATAAGCTACATAGATCATTTTCAGGGGATTTTGATTCAAATTCAAATTCAAAAATACTTTATTGATCCCAGAGGGAAATTAAGTGTTGGTATAGCTCATATAATTAATTATTTAAGGAGTTGTTGTAGATGATGATGGCTGTGGGCAGGAAGGATTTCCTGTAGCGGTCTGTATTGCAGCGAAACTGAAGAAGCCTTCTGACTGAAGACGCTCTGTTGTTGTACAACAGTCTCATGAAGAGGATGCTCAGGGTTGTCAATAATTTTTTTTGATTTTATGAAGAATCCTTCTTTGCATTATCATCTCCAGTGGTTCCACAGTTGTCCCAAGAACAGAACCAGCCTTCTTTATCAGGTTGTTTAGCCCTTTTTAATCCCTGGCTCTGATGCTGCTACCCCAACAGATGATGGCTGAAGAGATTACATTGTCCACAACAGACTTGTAGAAGATCTGCAGGATCTTGCTGCAAACCTTGGAGGACCTAAGCTTCCTCAAGAAGTACAGTCTGCTCTGTCCCTTCTTGTAGACGGCTTCACTGTTCACTCTCCAGTCCAGTCTGTTGTCCAGGTGAACTCCGAGGTATTTATACTCCTCAACCACCTCCACTTCTTCTCCCATGATGGAAACAGTGTTTGACTAATCCCTGTTTCTTCTGAAATCTACAATCATCTCATTTGTTTTGTTCACATTCAAGGTGAGATGATTGTTTCCACACCATGTCACAAAGCAGTCCACCAGCTCTCTGTATTCAACTTCTTGTCCATCTCTGATACACCCGACAATTGCAGAGTCATCTGAGTATGTCTGCAGATGACAGGTCTCTGATTTGTACTAGAAGTCTGAGGTGTACAGAGTGAAAAGCAATGGTGAGAGTATGGTTCTCTGTGGTGCTCCTGTGCTGCTGACCACCTGGTTTGACACACAATTCTTCAGTCTCACAAATTGTGGTCTGTTGGTCAGGTAGTCATTGATCCAGGCTATTGTTGAGGGGTCCACCCTGTCTTCAGGAGTTTCTGACAAAGCAAATCAGGCTGAATTGTGTTAAATGCACTGGAGAAATCAAAGAACACGATCCTCAAAGTGTTGGCAGCTTTGTCCAGATGAGAGTGGGTTGGTTGAAGCAGGTGAATGATGGCATCTTCAACTCCAACTCCACAGCGATAAGCAAACTGCAGCGGGTCCTGATACATTCTTGTTTGCTTACTCAGGGGTTTCAACAGTAGTCTCTCCAGGACCTTCATGATGTGGGATGTCAGGGCAACAGGTCGATAGTCATTGATGACTGATGGGTGAGTTCTTTTTGGTACTGGAACAAGGCAGGATCTCTTCCACAACACTGGAACCTTCTCCTGAGTTAGGCTAAGGTTGAAGAGGTGCTGCAGAATTCCACAGACCTGCTCTGCACAGGCCTTCAGGACTCTGGGGCTGACACCATCTGGACCTGCAGCCTTGTTCCAGTTCAGTTTCTCCAGCTGCCTCTTCACCTTACTTTTGGAAACAGACAAGTGGGAGGGGGAGGCAAAGGGGGTAGCAGGATTTCCTGACTTGGTTGAAGTCAAACTTGTGGAATCAGAAGAGTCCATGGCTAAGGTGAAGGATAAAACATCCGAGGTGTAACAGGAAAGCTGTGGGTCAGAGGAGGATGGGATGTCTGTTTGGCTGGGAACAGGAGAAGAGGATGCTGAGCTAGTTCCTGAACTGAACCTGTTGAAGAATGTGTTCAGTTCATTGGCTCTGTCCAGACTTCCATCTATCCAATCCTTCCTGTCCTTAAAGCCTGTGGTCTTTCTCATTCCTGATCAGACATCTCTGATAATGTTCCTCTGTAGTTTGTTCTCCAGCTTCTTCCTGTATGCCTCTTGCTGTCTCTGATCTTGACCTTAAGTTGCTTCTGTATACTCCTCAGTAATTCCCTGTCTCCCTCCCTGAAGGCTCTTTTTTTCTTGTTTTGCAGTTCCTTCAGGTCACTGGTGATCCAGGGTTTATCAGGGAAGCATCTCAGTGTTCTGGTGGGGATGATGTTGTCCACACAGATGTTTATATAGTCAGTCACACACTCAGTCATGGCATTGATGTCCACCAGATATTGCCACAAATGCATTGGGGTGCTGTGTCTGTAGCTTAGCAACAACAGAACTGATGACATCACATGCATTGTCGGCAACGGCTGAAGGTGGAATGTAAACAACTGCCAAAATTACACTGATGAACTCTCTTGGTAAATAATATGGACAAAAACTTACTGCCAAGAGTTCAACATCTGGGCTGCAGAGACGCCACTTTACAGTAACATGTCCTGGATGACACCGTCTGTTGTTGACAAGCACTGTTACTCCACCTCCTTTTCTTTTCCTGCTCGTCTTCAGATCTGGCAGTAGCCTGGCAGAGAGACGTTGGAGTCGGGGATATGATCCAGCAGCCACGTCTCAGTAAAACACATAACACTGCATTCCCGGTACTCTGCCTGAGTCCTTGTAAGGGCTTGGAGTTCATCCATCTTGTTAGCCAATGATGCTGCATTGTGTGGTTTTGGATGTTTAATACAGCTTAAACAGTGCACTTTAATCAAACTTTTCTGCATGCTGATGCTCAGAAGCTGCGGCTTATCTCAGGGTACTTTGTGCAAAACATTGGAGCCCGACCGAACCTGCAGTTAATCCTATCAGATAACCTACATTTGGACTATTCTCATTATTTAAAGTACATTTAAATTAATTGTTCAAATTTCTCAAACTGTAATCAAGCTGCAACTTATCTCAGTGTGCTTTGTGCAAAACACAGGACCCTGACCTAACCTGCAGTTAATTTCATTACTACATTTTAAACTCAGTATTCAAATTGCATTTAAATTGACCATCCAAATTTTTCCAGAACCTGAAATTCTAAATTTAAACCTTTATTGTGCTTGTGTAAACGCAGCACTCTGTTCTAACTAGCAGATAACTTCATGGTAACTTGCATTTATTTAAATTGCATTTAAATGAATTACTCAAATTTTCAATACCTGTGCTTATACAATTAAACTGAAGCTATGTGCACACGTAGCCATTTAAAAAATATATATATATATTTTCACCACCTTGTTTTAAAAAAAATCTCCGTCCACACCTAACCGTATGAGTGTGTTGTTAAGCACATTCATAGACATGCCAAACCTGTAGGGAGCAGTAGTTTCCCCAAATCCTATCCACTCAGAGTAACTTTCTATGTTCTAATTTCTACATAGAGCAGTAATTAAGCTTGTAAAAACAAGCAAGCAAAAAGCGCTTGGACAATCGATGATGCCAACACATCTCTGAGGGCATAAATGCGTTTTCTGAGTGTAAACACAGGTCGCACAAGTGATGTTGGAGCATTTTTGTCGCGGAAAGTGAAGTTGCAGAGCTGAAAACTCCGGTTATTTCTGTCCACATGCAAACAATTAAAACGGAGAAAACGCAAATCTCCGCTTTGGCCGGAGTTTTTAGAAATAATCGTTTTCTGTGATAAAAACGGGGTTTTCGTGTAAATGAGAGGCCAAACCGCAGGGAAATATCTGCGTTTTTCCTTCGTGTAAACGGGGCATGGGTTCAGTGTGCTCTGTGTTAACTGCAGATCACAGCCTAGGTTATCTTGCAGCTCATCCCATATGCTCCTATCACAGTGGCCTAGCCTGCAGTTAATGCACTATTTCACCTGACATTTCTTGGAGAGATTTTGCAAATATATGGTGTTGGTCTTCCCTTGTGTGTAACATTTTACGCATGCATGTTACCTGATTTAAATTCCAGAGTTAATTTGATCCTGGCTAACTTCCTGCTAATCTGACTAGAGAGTGATTTTTTTTCTTAACTGCATTGCTGAGATTTCCTTAAAGAATAGGAAAGCAATTTTAACACTTAAAGTGGGTGATAAGTCATAGACTGATCTGCCACCCTATGCACCAGTTCGACACAAAAAGCTATTTTAACACTGAGAACAGTGTTGGGTAAATCACAGGTTGATTTCATAGCTTGTGCATCTCTTTAACCGCACATCACCACATCCATATTTGTATAAGAGAGAGTGTATATTTATAAGAGGTGTTTTGAAGTGTCCGTTGAAGTGCGTGTTCTTGTTGCATTTCGGCAACTCTTTTGTCAGCTAAGGCGTGGTTGCTTTGCTGTTTGTTGTTGGTTTTCAGCAACTCCTTTTGAAAGCTAAGGCTTGTTTGTTTTGTTGTTTGTCTTTCTGGCTGTTGCTATTTAGCAACTCTTTTGAGAGCTAAAGCTTGGTTGCTTTGCTGTTTGTTTTCTTGTTGTCGTTTGCCTTCCCATAGCTTCAACAGATATAGAGAAATCAGGTCCCCAGGGAGCTGCAGCTGTGACTCTCCAAGTGTTCACAGACTTACAGGTGCAACAGATCATTGCTAACGTCATCAGCTCGTCTTCAGCGGAATGTGTTTGCCGAGATCGTTATGACATTGTTGAATGTGAAGAAAGAATACAGGCGTTGGCGGAATTCATGAAAAAGCCAGATAAGAAGGTTCCGATTTTAGATGTGTTTGGACAACTTGCCTTGCTCTACCAACGGAGAATGAGATTAGAGGCTGAAAGATGTGCCAGATTGACTCAGGAATGTGATGAAGCCCTGGACAGGGAGCAAGCAACTAGAATAAAGCTCTCCAAAGTAGAAGCAAGGGTTGAACTGGCTGAAAATTGACTGAAGGAGCTGGTGGACACTGAGAACACAGAAGAAGAGGTGGCAGAGCAGACAGAAGAACCACCTGACGTGGGTCAGATAGAACTGCATGCTTGTCCAAGGTTTTCACCCCACATTAAAGCCACACCTCTCATCTCCACAGAACCTAGAGTAGGTGTTGATGCTAATTTGACAGCTGTCACTGTCAGCAAGCCACAGGGCCTGAGCTCTGCATCGGGTCCAAAGTGGAGGAGCAGCATGCAGGCAGCTGATCTGACTCGCAGCAGCCTCTACTTTGAACCAGTGTCTCCTCAGAGACAACCAGCGGGCAATCCTTGGGATTCAGGTGGACCAGACTATCCTAATTCAGATGAGGCAGGCCAACCCAGTGAGTACGGCATGAGAATAAGACAACTGGAATTGTTGGCACAAGACATAGAACGCTTTGATCCAAGTGATTCTACTTCAAATGTTGACGATTATTTAAGAGAAGTAGAACGTTGCCTTCTAGACCTGCCCTACCCGTCGTCACGGGAGAAATTAAAACTTATTTGGAAAACAACCTCCAGGGGTGTACATAGTTTCATGGAAACCTTATCCCCTGGGATCAGAGACTGCTATTCTACCCTCTGTCAAGGCTTGAGGGTAGAATATGCTATTATTACAGATCAGGCCTCTGTAACAATAGCTGCTTTCGCTCTGAAACAGAGGAAACATGAACCACCGAGAGAATTTTACCGTCGCTTAAGAGTTGCGTATTTCCAAGGACGCAGCGCTCCTGGTTTAGAGGAAGATCAGACTTTCAAATCTTCATTTCTTCCTAACCTGCATGAATCTATTCACTTCCAGGTGACTATGTACAGCAGGACGAGGAAACTAAGGATGCAGGAAATCCGAAAATACGCTCAGCTGGCCTGGGAAACACAGGCGCGCCCCAACCAAGCAGATGCTGAACCCAAAGTGCTGCACATTCAGGCAGCAGAGGAGCAGAGCCTCCCACTGGAAGGCAGAGAAGCTCCTCCCACTCCAACCAAGGCTGGAGATGGACCTAGGAAACAAAGGTTTTCATCACAGAGCCAAGTGGGTGACAACTGGCATAAATTGAAACCAAAGCAGCCAGATTATTATTGGTTGGATAGAAAAAAACATCCCATAACTACCATGAAAGAGAAAAGTTTGATGGCAGAGTTCAGAGTGAAACTATAACAAAGGGAAATGTTGAGCATGCTTGTCGCAGGTATTTGTTTGAAGCAGGTTTGATGGCTCCACCCAGATCATCACAGGCATCCTCCAGGTAATCCAGACTTTTAACCTCCATCTGTATGACTAGGCGTGGTTCCAGTTCTCACAGGTGCCAAGGGTGACCTGGTCAGCTGGAGTACTGCTTTTGAGAGACCACAAATGCTCCTTGGGATCTTTCCAGTAAAAATACCACAAACACGTTGTCTGACATTTTTATGCAACTTACTTCACACAAAACTTGCATGTCACCTACACTGTAAGATCTTTATAGGAGGGTGTGTCAAATTTAATTCTCTCCTGGACACAGGATCAGAGATTGGCTTGATGTGCTCAACCTTGCCTGAGGAGGGAACCAGAGACATTCTGTCTCCTGGGAAACCACTCCAGCTCAAGGTCTGTGAACCAGACATCATGCTGCCACCACCAGGTGCGAACCATGAGCTAGAAGCTTTTTATTGCAGCCTTCCAGATCTTAGGCTGAAGACAGGTCCATTGGTCTACGCCCACAACGAGCGAGGTCCGCCTCCATGGGCTGACCTAACACACCAAAGGGGGGTCATCTTAACCCACACCCATGACATCCTTGCATGTGACCAGAAGAGCCCCAAAGCCTCATGTGACATCTTCCAACAGGTTACATCCTGGCCTTCAAAGGCTCACATGACCGAGACCTGCACCCAAGGATACTTTTGCTGCTGCAAGCTCCATCCATTCCAGCTACTCAGCAGGGATCCCTCTCAGCGAAGGGGGGTCATATTCCCTTGGCTGCACCTTAACCCAGCAGGCAACAACAAACACCTGCTGACAGTCACATGCAGCTTCATCAGATGAAGCCCCTCCTAACCTTAATGACACAGCAGTCAGGACTGCTGCTCTTTTGCTTAACCAAAGTAAGTTCTACCTCAAGCTCTCCTCCTTGGAGGCAGAGCCTGTCTCCACACCAGTGGAAGGGGGGGAGTAAATAGTCCTAACAAAACAGGTGCATGTTTCAAAACTCACCTCTAGCATGCACGAACAACTAATTGTATCCATAATTTTTGTTTTGTTAAAGAGTAATCTGCAGACATGTAGATTAACACCTTTCAGGCTACAGTAGGAACTGTAAATACATTCTAAGTGCATTAAAATAACCCTTTCAGGTTTTGCAGTTTCTCTTTTGGAAGTGGTTAAGTGAGAAATTTGGTATCATTTAACACAAGACTTCGTTAGAGAAGCTGATTTATCTGCACACTACCTTACTAAGTGATAGATCCACATTTATTCTAGACGTGATTTAGAAATCCTGAAAACCACTACAACTCTGCTACCCGCACAAACCCACCTGACATATAGCCTGAACACAGCTATTTCAAGGTTTGTTAATAATAAATAGTTCAGTCTTTTATCCCTTGAATTTAATTTGGCTTTCTCAAGGTCCCTCAGAAAGCAGATTGTACAAAGTCACACTATGGCCTTCACAGTGGTTCTTCCTGTAATTGAATGGTCGACACTGCCGTAATGTTGCAAACCTCCTGCAGGCGATTCAGACAATTACAAGCTAGAACTAACTCCTTACAAATGTTATGTGATTGTTTGTAGCTCCTCCCATGTTAACGGCACAAGCCAAACCCAGTGCCTGATGGGGGCTAGCTAATCAAAATGTTACCCCAAATGTCATACCCTGTCCTGTCCCTTCTCCATCCTTGCAAGCATTGATGAAGAATCAAACCACGAGTATGATGATGACAATATGGGTAATTTTTTTTTTATATGCCTTACAATTTTAAACTTTTATTAGTAGTAGGTTAGTATCTGCCCAGACACAACTTGAACTAATGCACCCAGTGTAGCTCTAAAGACTGTAAAGACATTCCATCCTTCAGATCTAAAGAGGGAGATGCTGGGACCAATATATTTTTTTGTTTTTTTTATTGTTCTTCGAATAGACTGAAATGTTAAACCTTCCCTGCCGCAGAAGGACAGCAACGTTTCCTGGTTCACATGGAAAATGAATCAACTTCTAGCTCCAAAGCCTGAACATTGATTCAGTGCTTCAGAACTAAGGGGGGGATGTTGTGATTCCATTTCTCATAAGCTGAACTGAACAGACATTTAGATGGCTGGGAGCCATTTCAAAGATGGACTGAGAAGACCACATTTCCCAGCAATCCTAGCAGTGACCCCCAACACACTCCTATTGGTCCGTGGTCACCAATGGTGACATCAATGGTGACATCAACGACGACATCATGGCCAAAGGGCTATAAGAAGTGGGAGTTGCGCCCATTTCAAATCGTTCTCAGTCTTAGCAGAACATCTCACCGGTGAAGATTCTCTTTTGTACTGACCCGCTGGACTGGGAAGAACTCATTTCAAAGATTCAAAGTGCTCAAATCAATTCAATTCAGTTTATTTATATAGCGCCAATTCACAACAGATGTCATCTCAAGGCACTTAACGAGAAGTAATTTCAATACATTTATACAAACATTACAATCAGTTAAAAAGTTTCCTATTCAAGGAATCCCAGCATATTGCGTCAGTCATTGGCGTGAGGTTGGGCAGACTTTCCAACCACAGCAATCCTTCAGCAATCCCTCATACTGAGCAAGCATGTAGCGATGGTGGAGAGGAAAAACTCCCCTTTAACAGGAAGAAACCTCCAACAGAACCAGGCTCAGTAGGAGCGGCCATCTCCCACGACCGTCTGGGGGTTTGAGAAGACAGAGCAGAAACACAGAAGGAACAGAAGATCTGATATAAGAGAACTTTCTATGTTACAGAAAGTAAAAAGTTGATAACAGGACACAGTGGATGTACAGTTACTGGGAGGATCATCCCAGTCGATGCCCCCCGTCCAACAGGGCATTGCAGCCAAGCAGGATACCAGACCAGGTATATCTTCTATGGAGAGAAAAACATAGAGCAGTAATTGAAAAGAAAGTAGCAGTGAAGAAAATGGTAAGTGTGTCCTCCAGCAGTCTAAGCCTATAGCAGCATAACTACAGAGATAGCTCAGGATGATCTAAGCCACTCTAACTACAAGCTTTATCAAAAAGGAAAGTTTTAAGCCTGGCCTTAAAAGTAAACAGGGTGTCTGCCTCACGGACTAAAGCTGGGAGCTGGTTCACAGGAGAGGAGCCTGATAACTAAAAGATCTGCCTCCCATTCTACTTTTAGAAATCCTAGGATCTACAAGTAAACCTGCAGTCTGAGAGCAAAGTGCTCTGTTAGGAACATATGGAACAATTAGATCTCTGATGTATGATGGAGCTTGATTATTAAGGGCTTTGTATGTAAGAAGAAGGATCTTAAATTCTATTCTTCAAAATTCTATTTAGCAGGGAGCCAATGAAAGGAAGCTAAAACAGGAGAAATGTGATCTCTCTTTTAAATATTCATCAGAACTCTTGCTGCCGCATTTTGGATCAACTGAAGGCTTTTAATGGCATTTTGTGGACTACCTGATAGTAAAGAATTATAGAAGTCCAGCCTTGAGGTAACAAATGCATGGACTAGTTTCTCAGTTTCCCTGAACAGGATGTTTCTAATTTTAGCAATATTCCGGAGGTGAAAGAAAGAAATCCTAGAAACCTGTTTAATATGGGATTTAAATGTCAAGTCTTGGTCAAAAATAACGCAGAGGTTCTTTACATTATTACTGGGGGCCAATTTAATGCCATCCAGATGAAGTGATTGACTAATCAGTTTCTGTTTAAGAACTTCTGGTCCAAAGACAGCAACTTCTGTTTTGTCAGAATTTAAAAGCAAAACGTTTAGGGTCATCCATGTTTTTATGTCTTCCAGACATGCCTGTAATCTACCTAACTGACTCGGTTCATCAGGATTTATGGATAAATATAGTTTAATATAGTAAGGATAGATTCATCATATCCAAAATGGGGCCAGGAACCAAATGGAACACTTCCTTATATAATTTGGTTGGGATTGGGTCCAACATACAAGTTGGAGGTTTAGATGAGGCTAATATTTTTGATAATTCCGAAAGCTCGACTGAATCAAAACAGCCGAAGCACAACTGAGGTTCTACAGTTTCCGATACTGCCTCATTTAACTGAGGAAGAAGTAATCATGTTTGGGAGGATGCCAATGATTTTATTTTTAATAAAATTAATTTTATTTATGAATAATCCCATAAAATCATCACTGCTAAGAGCTGGGGGAATAGTTGGCTCAACAGAGCTATGACTCTGTGTAAGTTTGCCAACTGTACTAAAAAGAAACCTAGGATTTTTTCTATTCGCCTCTATTAATGATGAAAAATATGCTGTTCTAGCTTGTCAAAGGGTCTTTTTATACAGCAGTAGACTGGTATTCCAGGTTAAATAGGAATCCTCTAGGTGTGTAGAGCGCCATTTTCTCTCCAACTTCCTAGTATTCTGCTTTAAAGTACGCAACTCTCCGTTAAACCAAGGAGTCAGCCTCCTATGGCTAGCCACTTTCTTTTTTAAGGGGGCTACACTATCTAATGCCAAACACAATGAGGACGTAACGCTGTGAACCAGACCATCAATTTCTGAAGGGTTAGACATAGAATTGCTGCCATCCACTGTGTTACCCTGAGACACTGAGGAAAGTAAGAACGGAACAGATTCTTTAAAAATTGTTACGGCATTGTCTGATAAAGCTCTACTATAATTACATTTTCTTTCAGATTTAAGATGGTCAGTTAAAGTAAATTCAAAAGTTATTAAGAAGTGGTCAGACAGGAATGGGTTATGTGGGTGGACTGTTATTTCCTCACACTCAATACCGTATGTCAGTACAAGGTCCAAAGTGTGTTTACCTGAGTGAGTCGATCCCTGTACTTTTTGAGTAAAGCCAATTGAGTCTAAAATAGCATTAAAAGCTGCATTTAGGCTATCACTTTTAGTATCCACATGAATATTGAAGTCCCCCACTATAATAACCCTCAGTATTTAATACTAAATCAGATAAAAAATGTGAGATCTGATCCAAGAATTGAGAGTAAGGGCCTGGTGAATGATACAAAACCACAAACAAAAATGGTCTTAATATTTTGCAACTTGGATGAGGAAAATTAAGGGTTAGATGTTCAAAAGAACTGTCGCCATCAATTGGTCTGGGACTAATTAGTAAATCAGAACGGAAAATGGTTGCAACTCCTCCCCCTCCCCCAGTATTTCTAGGAATGTGAAAATTTAAATGACTGGAAGGAGTTGACTCATTTATACTGACATAATCCTCCAGCTGCAACCAGGTTTCTGTGAGACAAAGGAAATCAATGTGATTATCACAAATCAAGTCATTTACTAACAAAGTCTTTGAGGAGAGAGATCTTATGTTTAATAAACCACATTTAATAGATTTATTTTTCTGTTCAGTCAAAGTTGTATTTATTTATGAGATTACCATAATTTCCTTCTGTTGGCCTAACTTTTAATCCATTTAATTTTGGCCGTGGGCAAGACACTGTTTCTATAGGGTAATGGGTGGGTAACAGTACAGAAGCAGCAGAGAGGTGGGTTAAACTACGACTCTGCTTCTTGGTCTGGACCCTGGGTTGTCAGTGTTTTGGAGGACTATTAAATTCAGCCATGTTCCTTGAAAGAAGAGCTGCTCCTTTCAAAGTGGGATGGATGGCGTCTCTCCGGATCAGACCAGGTTTTCCCCAAAATGTTCTCCAGTTATCAATGTAGCCCACATCGTTTGCAGGACACCACCCAGACAACCATTGATGGAATGACAGCATGCGGTTAAACATGTCGTCACTGGTCCGATCAGGCAGGGGACCAGAAAAGATTACAGAGTCGGACATTGTTTTGGCAAACTTACACACCGAAGCAACACTAATTTTAGTGACCTCCGATTGGCGTAACCGGGTGTCATTACCGCCAGCGTGAATAACAATCTTACTGTATTTACGCTTATCTTTAGCCAGCAGTTTCAGGTAGGATTTGATGTCGCCCGTTCTGGCCCCTGGGAAACATTTGACTATGGTCAATGGTGTCTCTAATGCCACGTTTCTGACTATGGAGCTGCCAATTAGCAGGGTCGGCTTCTCAGCCGGTGTGTCGCTGAGCGGGGAAAATCTGTTAGAAACGTGGACCGGTTGGTGGTGGCCCGGGGGCTGGGTCCTAGAACTATGCTTCCTACGTACAATCACCCAGCCGGCCTGAGGTCCCGGCTGCGCGGGCTCTACCAGAGGACGGCTAGGGGGTTCTATCCTTGTTGGCTCCGCGCTGGCTAATGGGCTTTGGCTATCTGCTGGTTTTTCAACAGCGCGGAGCCGTGCTTCTAATTCTGATACCCTTGCCTCCAAAGCTACAAAAATATTACATTTATTAGTTACCATTATCACTAAAGGAGGCGGGGAAGTAACTAAACATCTGACAGAGAGAGCAAGAGAGAAGAGTTAGAGACAGTAGAGAGAGGAGTAGCCAATGAACCTAAGCTAACTGAGCTAGCGAGACCTTACCACCCCAAGAAAAGCTGTGTGAAACACAAGGAGTTCCCAAAACGTAAAGTACACCACCACAAAATGTGTGTTTTAGTGTGCTTGTGTGTTAAAATAACTTAGAAAGGCCTCAGCACAGAGAAAATCATTTCAATTCAAGAGAGTCTGAACACCAAATAGCTTACAGGGAGCACAACAGTGACAACAGGAAATGACGCAATACGGCTTACCCCGTCACAGCACTGAACTGTTTCTTCTAAGTTCTCAACCATTTCTTTCTTTTTCCTTCCTCTCTTTTCCTCTTTTTTCTCTCTCTCTTTCTCACTCCCTGATCACCCGGTTGGCAGAGTCGAGCTCGGTCCGGCCTGCGTTAGCTGGTCTTAGCTGAAACGTTAACTCCATTGTTCTTTAGTCTGTTGCTATAGCAGAGGCCTTCCACATGGCCACTTCACACCATGTGCACCTTTAGCCAAAGCTAGTTTTATGACCCTTTTGTACACTCCATGTGCAGTCCTACAGCTTAGCACAGAGCTAAGATTTATGACCTTTTGTCCCACATGTTTGACAGGTTGATCTATTTTCTAAATAAATTCCCCTTAACTTAAAGAGAAGTTGTCTCGGATTACTTGGAGAAATGTGTACAATTAATGTCCACAGCGTAAGAACTTATTCCTTCATCTATTGTTTAATTATCTCAGCCTTATCAGGCAGGTAATCATAAACATAAACTGAGACTGAACAATTTGGCTATATATATATATATATATATATATATATATATATATATATATATATATATATATATTTATTCCTGGAACCCACCAGGTGGTCCCCCTAAACTTGTTAATTTTTACATTAAATTATTAATCTTATCAATAATTGCCCTAGGAAATTATTCATATTTATTCATAGCAAAAACCTACCTATCTGTGGCACAACAGGAACAATAGAGGGATTATTTGCTTCTCCACATGAATGGAAATGGTGTGGAACCAAACCTTTACATAACTCCTAACCATAGGAGCCGAGTCCGAAATTAACACTCGCCACTCGCCATATGCGAGCAAATTTTCCGTTTGGCGAGTACAACTTGGAGCACTATCCGCCACATGGCGAGTAAATGTTTGCAGCAAATAAGTTATGTTTATCAGTCCTCTTTTCGAAGTATCTGTGATACTCCTCCACCGGCTGCATGCAACGCACACAAGCGTACGTGAAACGTGACGGCGCACCATACATCATTTCCTTTTATCTATGTAGCGGTTAGCTTCGGGTTAAAGCTAGCAGCAAAATGTGGAAATTTTTAACCGTAGCCAGCCAGCCTTCAAAAAGAAAACATGGAGAACTGGAAGAAAAACCAGCAGGACCAGTGGCACCCAGAAGATTCAATGAAAAGTGGGGTCCTGGAGATGGCGGTGTCGTAAGACACTGGCTACATTATGAACCGGAATCTCTTCAAATGAGCTGCTCCGTTTGCCGCCAGTACGCAAGTGAGAAGAACCGTAACAACTCATTTGTCATTGGAAATAAAACGATGAAGCTTGAGACTTTTCGAGAGCATGAAAACAGCAAATGCCATATGACCTGCACATCCGTGTCCCGGGCTCAATCAGAGTCTCAACTCGTGACACCAACAGTGTCGGCGCTAATGGCCATGTCAGAGCAAACAAGTTCAAAAATGAAGAGACTGTTTTGCACCGTACATGCCATTGGGAAGAAGTCAAGGCCATTTTTCGATTTTGAGTGGATGTGCGAGTAAGTAAAACTTTAATTCTATGAAATGTGCTATTAAATTGAGAGATGTAATATTGCTAATTAACTATAACAATACAAAATGTTATTAGAAAAAAGGGAAATTACTTTGAATATCATTATTGTACATTTAAAATATGCAAATGTACAAATATAGATAGATTTTTAATTCATGGTATTTTTGTTCTTTGCAGTCTGGATGACAAAAAGTGAATTAATTTGGGATCAACATACAGGAATGAAAAGCAGGCCAAAGTGTTTATGCACTATATAGCAGAGCTGGAAAGAAACAACATCAGAGAGAATCTAAAAAACACAAAATTTCTCTCTATAAGCACAGATGGCTCCACAGATAGTTCTGTGAAAGAGGAGTTAGTGTATGTTAGATTTAGTCACAAGGGCAAAATTGAGTCAACGTTTGTTGGTATCAAGTCAGTGGAGAAGGCAGACGCATCACACATAAGCCACGCCATTAGTGCCATCATGGATGAAGTGAATGATGACTGGGGAAGCAAATTGGTCGCTATGGGAACAGATGGAGCTTCAGTAATGACTGGAGCCAAAAATGGTGTCGTCAGCAAGTTGAAGGGTGACAGGGTCTACATCATTGGCATCCACTGCATGGCACACCGCCTTGAATTGAGCTTTTCTGATGCCATGCGCTCAAATGTGATGTTTCAGAAAGTCGAAGACCTGCTTTGTGGACTATACACCTTCTATCACACCAGTCCACTCAACAGGGCCAACCTAATTAACAGCTATCAGGCTCTCGGCCAAAGGCCATTGGTGCCCACCAGAATTGGTGGGACCCGTTGGGTAGGACACCTGTTGTGTGCCCTGGACCACTTCCTGCGAGGATACCAGGGCCTTGTCCAGCACCTTGAGCAGGTATTGGCTCTAGATTAAGATCTAAGTAATAATAATGTGTAATCTCTTATAAGTAAAAATAGTTAGAAATGTATTAACATGTACCATAATCAATAGAGAGCAGTTGGTTGATCATTTGTGTTTGTTCTTTATATTTTAGATTAAATCTCCTGATCCTCAAAACATTCGAGGTGTCCAGCAGGCCAAGGCCAGAAAATACTACTCTACCATTAGGGAAGCTGTTATTGTCCGGTTTTGTGGCTTCCTGCATGACACCCTCACCCATCTGAGCAGCCTGTCTTCCTGTCTGCAGAGGTCTGTCGTCACTATAGCAGAGGCCCATGGCGCCTTGTGTTCAACACAAGCAGTACTGGAAAAATACAAAACCAGGTATGTTTATTAAAGTACTTTTAGAATTTTCTTTCTTTCAAAGTTCATACCAGAAAAGGGAAAGAAAGTGTGCTGCTGTTATTTATCAGACAGGGACCCATTATAAAAGCGACAGTTGCAAACTGCTATGAGGGAATAACACTTACAAGAGCAGGTGATAACAAGGCCCTCCTCAGCTCACAGAAAGAAGTGATCGACAGGCTAATTGAGAGTATAAATCACAGGTTCCAGGATGCCAGTGTTGGGATTCTGCATGACACATAGTTAGAAAGTGTCAGCAACTGGCCACAGTCAGGAGATGAAGAAACAGGTTGGTTAATTAGAAGTCCAGTCAGTTTGTGAATTAAAATTGCATGCTTAATTATTTTAACTCCATGTGTTTTTACAGCTGTTCTAGATTTTGGTGATCCAGGACTGGGAACACTTGTGGACCACTTCAAGCCTGTCCTGGAGACCTCTGGTATCCATGTTGAAAGGATTCCTGACCAGTGGACTGCTCTCAAGTCGCTGATGTATCGAGAGCCTGAGTCCCTGCCAAAGATGTCATGGATCGCAGAAAACAGACGCTTTCAGCATTCCTGCCCTGATTTGCTGGCATTGTTTGACCTGGTCCTGTCCCTTCCTCCCTCGACTGCTGAGTGCGAAAGAGGTTTTAGCACTATGAAGCAAGTTAAAACTGATTGGAGGTCCAATATAAGCCCTGAGACACCCTCTCATGGTGCAACTGTGTTCTCCAGAGATCAGGGACTTTGACCCAACTAAGGCTGTAATGCTGTGGCACAAAGACTGTGTCAGAAGCAGGAGGCCAGATTTCATGGACAGAGAAAACAAGGAGTCTGTGTTAATTTAAACAGTGTTAATCAACAGTGTTAATTAAAAAACATCTCTGAAAAATAAAAAAATCAGAAATGACCAAAAAGTTGTTTTTCTTATTAATGATTTTTTATGTCGTCACTTCTCTCTGTTTGGCTCCAACATATCATATAATAGAATAACGTGCTTTGGGTATATCTGTGTACAAAATAATTTAGAATTCCGGGCGGGTAAAAAATATGCTTGGCCGGTGAGCCAAAAATTAAATTTCGGACCCTGCATAGGAGGGAGATCGTTCCAACGTTTAGGAGCAACAGCAGAATAAGCTCTGTCACCCCGAGTGACAAGGCGTGTTTGAGGAAGGAGTAGCTGTACTTCAGACCTCAAATTTTTCCTGGGCACACACTTATCTAAATGTTCTGTTAAATAAAAGGGTGCCTCACCATGGAAACATTTATAAATCAAAATTTTTAAATCAACCCTGAGACATAAAGGCAACCAGCGCAGGGAGGACAGAATAGGGGTAAGGTGGTCATGTCTCTTGCTGCTCGTAAGCAAACAAGCAGCAGCGTGTTGAACAAACCGCAGGCGATGTAGAAGTAAGCTGTCTAACTTGGCATAAAGAGAGTTGCAGTAGTCCAGCCTAGAGATAATAAAAGCATGTATTGGTTGTTCAAAGCAAATGGCAAATAAGGTATGATTTTTTTATCACTTGAGATTTTTAATTTTAAGTGATCAAATCTAGACTGGAACACTGCACTGACTTCTTAGTCAAATTTAAAAGCATTGTCATATAATATTCCCAAATTCCTGACAGTAGTACAGTTAAAAGAACTCAAATGAGCAACAGCACTGCTGAATTCTAAAGGCAGGCCAGTTTTTCTAAAGACAATCGTTTCAGTCTCCTATTCATTCAAGTGGAGGAAGTTCATCCACATCCAAGTTATAGTATCAGCAAATCACTTTGCAAGATTATGCACTGGCTGACTTCCACTTGTTCTGAATATGTAATAGATTTGCAGATCATCTGCAAAGAAATGGAAAGAGAGACCATATTTCTTTAAAATCAACCCCAAAGAAAGAATATAGACTGAAGAGTATAGTTTCTAAAGTGGAGCCTTGAGGAACCCTACAGTTCAAAGGTGCGACAGAGGAGAAACACTGACCTAACTGGATACAAAAACTCTCCCCAGAAAAATAACAGCTGAACTGATAAATAACTGTGCCCCTAACACCGATGGACTCGTCCGTCCGTGATAATACAATGTTGTGATCCTGTCAGGCGTCTGGGGTTTGGTTTGTGTGGTGGTTTTTCCTTGCCTGTCTTTGTTAAGCTTGTTCCTAGAATTATTCATTCAACTCATCCTCAGAAACTCACCTATTATTACTCTTATTATTGTTATTCTTCATTATTTTCTACCAAACATAAATTCACCTTCCAGCTCACACCCAGCCCTTAAATCACCACTGCAACACTTTCTGGATACCCACCACACTGGCCATTCACAGGCTCCACTCACTCCTCCATGGCGAACCCATTTCCTCATCAACTGTAAGCAAATCTTTAATAAAATATTCTCTTCCTGAAGAACCATGCAGTTCCCAGCAGATCTCCAGCAGCTCCTGTTCCAGACAGATTCACCTCCACCTAACTTTCCATAAACGTTTACATGTGATTTTCTCTTCTGAGAGTTTTCTGCATGTGGGTCAGACAGCTTCCTAAAACCATGACAGATCCACCATGTCAAAAGCAGCACTCAAATTCAACAATATTAAAATGGCAAAGTTGCCTGAGACTGTGGTTTAAAGTAAGTCATTAAGCACTCTAAGAAGCGCTGTTTCTGTGTTGTGCCAGGTTTTAAAGCCAAATGTTAGTGATCCCAGTGAGTTGTAGATGCTCTTGAAGTTAGAAATGAACCACCTTGTCTAGAATTTTATTTAAAAAAGGCAATGTAGAAACGGCATAAAGTGTGAAAGAACATTAGGATCTAGGTTGCCCTTTTTTCAGAAGAGGTTAGACCTCAGCATGTTTGAAAGCAGCTGGGACACAGCCTAGAAAAAGAGGTGCTGATTAAATTCACAATGCAGGGACCTACAACACTAAACACCTCTCTAAATAGCCTAAGAAGAACATCATTCTTTGGGCAAAATGATGGGTTCAGCTTTCTAACTATCTCTGATAACTGGATGATAGACAGGTACAAACTGATCAAAAATAGCAGAAGAAGCAAAAGGCATGGCAGGATCAGTGATAAAAGATTAGAGCGAGGACCTGACCGCACTTACTTTTTCAATTAAAAAAAAAAAATCGAAAATGCATCACAAAGTTCTTTTTGCTTCTTTAATTTGACTTAGTTAGTGAGAGGACTGAAACACTAAAGCAACTCCACCATCTTTCCCCATAGTTTGCAGAGAAATGATGAAACCACAGTTCAGAGGAAAAAGTTCAGAGAAGGGGCTGACCTCCCCATCCCAGAGCATGGCATTTAGTCTTACAACTACAGAGCGTCTTCAGTCAGAGACTTCTTCAGATCTGCAGAGCGCTACAAGAGATCATCCCAACCCACAGCCATCAGCATCTACAACAAATCTTTGAAGGAACTTGCAAAATGAGTTACAACATTTTTAATTTCCCTTTGGGATTAATAAAGTAATATTGAATTTGAATTGAATTTGAATTTGAATTTGTCACACAATTGAAATCCAACTTCCATGAAGAGAAGAAAACATTCAGAATGAAAGTTTTGTTGGACAAGGATCTAGGGGTGATAAAAGCAGAACGAACAATGCTCTTTATCCGCTGAGGAGGCCCTTCTCACGGGTAATAGGTTACCATAATTAACTCCACAATAGGTCTGTCGGCCAGGAGGAGCAGCTACATGTTGGTAAGCCAATCCAGGTTCAGCAGGTAGAATCCCCCAGTTGAATCGACTTTACATCAACAACATGAAACATATTTACTTCCCTCACTAAACAATCTGTGTGCCGACTCAATATTTAAATATGACAGTGAAACAGGGTAAAAAACTGAAAAAAACCTATCTGGATAGAAAATTCCTGACAAGGCCACACTAACAGGGGTACTGCAGTCTTGTCCAGATGTCTTATCTCTCAACAATTTATTTTACTTGCTAGCATAAGTATACAGTTTATTGGCTTGTTGACTGTAAGGAACTATTGTTTTAAAAAATTATCACGGTTTGGAGATTATTTGTTTATGCTTATTGTGTCTATGTGTACAGTGCTTGCTTCACTCCTTATTTAAATATTGTTCTGTACTGCCATCCTAATAAGCTGGTATTCACAGAACAGTACCGGACAGAGACTGGCTAATGATTCCTGGTATCCAAATGGTGCCACTTGACAATAAGAACATTCAAACTTTTTTAATGAGTTTGTTAATAACTAACAAACTCGTGGATTGAGGTCTAGAGACTGGATAGACCATTCAAGAACCTTCAACTGCTTTTTACATAGCCACTCCTTTGTTGCCCGGGCAGTGTGTTTGAGATCATTGTCATGCTGGAAGATCCAGCCACTTTTCATCTTCAATGGTCTCACTGATGGAAGGAGGTTTTTGCTCAAAATCTCATGGTACATGACATAATTCATCCTTTCCTTAATAAGGATCAGTCGTCCTGTCACCTTTGCAGGAAAGCAGCCCCAAAACCCCCATGCTTCACTGTGGGTATGGTGTTCTTGGGATGCAACTTAGCATTCTTCCCCTTCCAAACACGGTTAGTGGCATTTATAACAAAGAGTTCTATTTTGGTCTCATCTGAACACATGACATTCTTCCAATCCTCCTCTGGATCATCCAGATGGTCTCTGGCAAACTTTAGACCGGCCTGGAAATGTGCTGGCTTAAACAGGGAGACTGCAGGATTTTAATCCATGACACGTAATGTGTTACTGTTCTGGAATGTTTCCTCAAGATCATGTGGACCCTTCAAGGTAAGATCTTGCATGGACCCCAGGTCGAGGGAGATTGTCAATTATCTAATTTGTCTGCTCCAGCAAATGATCTCTTATCACAAAGCTGGTTGCCTCTTGTACATTGGTTCATGCCAGTCAAGTGCAGGGTGTACAATCTTGTACCTGTTGTCCTTGGACAGCTGGTCTTGGCCATGGTGAAGGTTGCAGTCTGACTCTTTAAAGGTGTGGACAGGTGTCTTTTATGCAGATATTGACTTTAAAAAGGTGCCATTAATACAGGTAACGAGTGGAGGAAAGAAGAGCTTGTTAAAGAGGAAATAACAGGTCTGTGAGAACCAGAATTCTTCCTTGGTTGTAGGTGCTAAATACTTTTTTCTGCACCAATATACAAATAAAATATTACAAAATAGATTTTTCTTTTACATTCCCTCAAAGTTGAAGTGTACCTATGATGAAAATCAAAGAACTATCATCTTCTTAAGTCGGACAACTTGCACAAATGGTGGTTGCCAAATACTTTTTTGCGCAACTGTGTGTTTTTATTATGACAATGACACAAAATATTTAAACCTGTAAAGCACTTCGAACTACCTTGTTGCTAAAATTTACTATATACAAGAAAACTTGACTTTGAAGCCAGGGATTTCTTGTGCTGGTCCTAAGTCCGAAAAAAATACAGAGAGTTGTGTCAGAGAAGGCATCCAACGTAAAAGCTAAGCCAAATCAAATACGCGAATCACAAACATGAATCATGTCCAGTTTTGCAGCTGTTAAATAAGCCGAGAGTGAAGCGGAATTAGCTAGTGATTAATTACGTTACGTTGTTACAGTGAAGTTGACTGGCTGTCTTTTTAACTTTTGACAATGTGACTGAAGTATTTCTTTAATAGCGTGATAATTATAGCAATGAGACGTATCATCTCTCCTTGGCCTGTTATATTGAAAATTTATGTTTTAAAATTTGCAGTATGACTTATCCATTGCTAAATTATGGCTCATCATAGACTAGCTAACCACAAAGCTAGCTAATGCCACTATCAGTGGAAGACCACTAACCTTAACATTAATGAGCTTGGAAACCACAACGAACTTATTCTGCCTAAACAATGATTACTGTATTTATAACTAGCATATCTCTAGTTACAGTCCCTGCATTGTAAAATGTAAGTTAGACTTTCAAGGAGTGAACATTTAGACATAGAGAAAAAGTATAAAACGTAGCTTGTGCATAAAAGTTAGCTTTTCTTTTACACTTGTGTGAAATCCAATGACGCCAAATGTGCATTGCAGACTGTCGTTCAGCCGCAGCATTAACGAGTCACATAATGGATTTAGATAGCTAAATAGTAGGTTTTAGAAGGCAGGCAACAACTGATGATTGAATGGTTTGATGTAGCTTGATGGAAAAAAATTTAAAAGTGCAGGTAAAGGGATAAGCAAGCTGATATTGTAATTATAAGGTAGCTTATAAGGCAATGTAGGGACTAATTTTTACACACGCACACAAACATTTATGAGTGAACTTTAACTTGTTTAACGATAATATAAGTGATGATGATAGTAATAATATCATTATTTTTTGTAATTATTACTGTCAATTATAATATTAATAATGCTGGTAGTAATAGTTGTGGCTGTCGCAGCAATCATTTTATTTGTATGTTTATGTTACGTTTTATGTTATGTTGTTTTTTGTATATCTCACCTGGCTTGTTTACTTTATATTTTGACAGATGGCAAGTGGTGGATGAAGTCAAGTATGGGAGCATTTCACAAAAGGCCCATCAGGTACAGGTACAGTCACAAGCAACATCTGTACAGCCTCTGTGAGCCAGGGATCTGGCAGCCTCAAATTTAAAAATACATCCAACTTGTGGGCACACCTTACATCAAAACACAAAGAGTTCTACGAGAAGACACAAAAAGAAGCACAGCCTCAAGTTCCAACCAAATCACTGACACAGCCAACCCTAAAACAAGTGCTAGAGAAAACCACAAAATTGACTCTAAATGATCCAAGAACTGAAGAAATGGATAAACTCCTGATGGAGATGATAGCCACTGACATCCTGCCTTTTGCAGTTGTTGATGGTGCATGGTTTAAAAGGGTTATTGCCAAGGCAGAGCCCAGATACTCATTGAAAACAGATAACTTTTTCCGTACAAAGAAGATGGATGAGATTTAGACAGGAGTTGTAAACAAAATAAAGAAACTGCTGTCAGTTGAAAATGCAGGAAACAGCATTTCTTTTACCACCAGGTGTTGGTCAGGGTCAAATTAGGCACTCATGAGCCTGACTGCTTGTTTCATTGACAAGAATTCGAAAAAGGTCCAACTTGTCTTGAACGTGCAATTCTTGTCACAGTCCCACACAGGACAGTACATTGGAGAGACATTTCTGTCCATGCTTGAAGAATGGGAAATTGAAGAGGAGCAGGTCAAGTTTGTACTCAGGGACAGTGGTGCAAATATGGTGAAAGGCATGCGCCTTGTTGAGATGCCAGATCTGAGCTGCAGTGCTCACATACTGCATCTAGTTATCAATTATGGCCTCAGTTACCAGACAGTAGTGGTGGACATTCTGGTAAAGCTGAAGAAAGGTGCAACTCACTTCAACCACTCTGTTACGGCACAGCAATGCCTATCTAAAATTCAGGAGGAGCTAGGTGACACACAGCATTCGATCATACAGGCCGTACAGACAAGGTGGAACTCGACACTGCATATGTTGGTGAGGATGTTTGAACAGAAACGAGCCATCCCCGCGTATGCTAGCGACCATGGACATTTCTCATGTCTGTCAGCAGAGGAATGGTCCATTGCGTCAAACCTGGCAGAGACCCTTGGACCACTGGAGGAGGTGACACTGGAACTCAGCAAAGAGGACTCATCCGCCCGCATCCTGCATTCTACCAAGTTTAGCAGTGTTACGTTTACTGGAGTCAGGGGGACCAACCACCAGGGGTTTTCAAACCACAAGAAAATTCATGCTGGACAGTTTGCAAAAAAGATTTGCAAAAGTTAAAGACGCTACAGAGGTGGCGCTTGCCTTTGTCCTGGATCCATGCTACAAAGAGCGGCCTTTGGTACCAGAAATTGTGGTAAAAGTGAAAACCTGGCTAAAAGAGGCTATGGAGACCAGTCCACCAGATTCTGCCACGAAAATTCCATCTGAATAGACCGATCCCAAAAGGCCGAGAACAGAGGACCAAGTACCCAGTCTCTTAGACTCGCTGTATGACACTGTGCTCCTTCCATCCATCAGAGAGGCAGTCAAACCAGAGGGGATCATTGAAGAGCTAGAACGGTACTTCACTGATTGGTGGAAACAAAACACCAACTATTTCACCAGACTGTCAGCTTTGGCAAGGCAGTACCTCTCCTGTCCACCCTCCTCTGTGGCGAGCGAAAGAGTGTTCAGCACCATAGGTAATATTTATGATGATAGGCTCTTTGAAAGGAGAGAATGCAGAAAAACTTTGCCTTTTGTACTACAACCTGCCTCTGATAGACTGGAGCTATTGAGCTATTGAGACTGAATCAGTACACTACCTCATATATTGTTAGCAAATGATAAGTAGTATAGTTCAAAGTTATATTTATGAAGCTTACCAAGTCTTTTATTTCTGGTAACATTGATTTGGTTGTTGTTGCTATTGTGTTTTTGTTCAAAGGACTTTATAGTTTCATATCTAAAGTTTCTATTTTTATATATTTTATTTATCAGAACTTTAATATATTTTGATGTTCCCCTGTTCTGTTGTGACAGTAAAAGAAACAAGTTTCTTTTTAAAATGCATTATCATATTATTTTAGCTAAAACTCATAAATAACTACAAATAACTAATGTTAGGGAAATCTGTTAATGTTTTGTTGCGCGTTTCTAAAATTTACATAAATAAATAAATATCGGCCGCTAAATCAGAATATCGGATTTTAAAACCGACAAATATTTGTATCGATATCGGCCTTTAAAATTCTTTATCGGTCAGGCTCTACAGAGGAGTGGACTAAATGGAAACAAATTATTACAAAAGAGCCAAAAGAAAATAAGAAGTTGTGCTGAGACTTCTTGGTTCTCACTGGGTTCTCTTTCTTTGTTTCCTCTCTTTTAGTTTTTGTTTTCATCCTCCACTCTACACACTATTTTTGGACTCTCCTGTCCACCCACTGGACACCTAGTAAGGCCACGTGTTCTCTGCCTAGCTTCTAATGCTAGCATTAGCTTTTTCCCTTTTGGGTTTTGGATGGGGGAAGATTGCCCCCTCTTTTAGCCCCATTAGCTGCTTATCATCACATGCTGAATTGTAAACTTGCTGCACTGTTGTTCTCTGATGTTTATCAATATTCAATTTGCTTTATTATCATGATTCATTAGTTAGTTGATATGATCATCAGCACCTCCAAATCCGAGGCCATGGCCTTGAGCCGGAAAAGGGTGGGGTGCCTCCTCCGGGTCAGGGATGGGGTCCTTCCCCAAGTGGAGGAGTTTAAGTATCTGGGGGTCTTGTTCACGAATGAGGGAAAAATGGAGCGGGAGATCGATAGACGGATTGGTGGGGCATCTGCAGTTATGCGGGCGCTCTACCGGTCTGTCGTGGTGAAGAGAGAGCTGAGCCAAAAGGCGAAGCTCTCGATTTACCGGTCGATCTACGTTCCTACCCTCATCTATGGTCACGAACCATAGATGAGGTGGTGGCCGAAAGAACGAGATCACGGATACAAGCGGCTGAAATGAGTTTCCTCCGCAGAGTGTCTGGGCTCTCCCTTAGAGATAGGGTGAGAAGCTCAGTCATCCGGAGGGGGCTCAGAGTAGAGCCGCTGCTTCTCCACATCGAGAGGAGTCAGTTGAGGTGGCTCGGGCATCTGGTCAGGATGCCTCCTGGACGCCTCCCTGGTGAGGTGTTTCAGGCACGTCCCACCGGGAGGAGGCCCAGGGGAAGGCCCAGGACACGCTGGAGGGACTATGTTTCTCGGCTGGCCTGGGAGCGCCTTGGGGTTCCTCCCGAGGAGCTGGAACAAGTGGCTGGGGAGAGGGAAGTCTGGGTCTCTTTGCTTAGGCTGCTGCCCCCGCGACCCGACCCCGGATAAGCGGAAGAAAATGGATGGATGGATGGATGTTGCTTATGACTAATTTTTCTCTGTTTAGCTATGTAGTTTAATTTGCATTTTGGTAGTGTGGGCAAATCTGTATCATAATTCAAATCAAAACGCATTGCTGAAATGCTTTTTCATTTTCACAAGGACACTGCCAAATTTGACTCATAAATATATTGATTACGAAATAATCCAAACTGTTTTTTTTTCTTCTTCTTTAACATTGGTCATTCTGTGACTAAATGAAAATGATAAAGAAAAAGACATTAAAGATTTAATTTTCAAATATCACTAACAAAATACTTACAAAAATCTATTTCAAATTTAACATGCATTAGCAGAAATGCTTTTTCATTTTCAGAATACAACTGTATTTTTGCCTCAAAAACAAAATAAGAAATCCACTTTTTTTATTTTCTTTTTCTGTGACTTAATAAAAAACAATAGAGAAAATGACATTCCTTTCTTGTTTTCATGCCCGCCCACAAAAAGTGTTCCATAATTCAAATGGAGTTGGCAATCCCAAGCAGCACAGAAGAGTGACATCAGTGCTTGCTTTTTTGTGTTAACTAGTGTTGCTTAGCAATGAGAGACGATACTGAGCGGAAGGACACCGCTTAGCTTCCTTCATTGGTGCCGTTCTCTCAACGTAGCAACAAAGTATAAGCAGACTGGACCTCTGACTGAATTAATGTGAGTTAAAAATGTTTCTTCAAGGAATTAGTCAGTGACATTTGTGTTGTTTTACCAGCTTAACCAGCTGGTAGCTGAACCAGTGGTGGGAGCACCCCCACTAGTGTCTCATATAAATACTAAAATAAAGTTATTTATCTGATATCAGCTTTTGTATTTTTAGTTAACACCTCTATAAAAAGGGTATAACAGACCAAAATAAAGCCTCTGATATGCCAGCCAACCCAGAAGAATAAGAGTGAGCACTGACGTCACTCTTCTGCACCTCTTGGAATTGCCATCTCAGTTTGAATTATGGAACGTACATGAAAACACAAAGGGAATGGCCTTTTTCTTTATCGTTTTCATTAAATCGCAGAATAAAAATGAAAAAGCAGTTTGGAGGAGTTCTTATTTATTTTATTTGTAAAGCAAAAATGCAGTTGTATTCTGAAAATGAAAACGCATGTCTGCTAATGCATTTTCAATTTCAAATTTGACATTTCAATTAAATTCCGTAACTATTTTGCTAGAGTGATATTTGAAAATTAAATCTCAAATGTCCTTTTCTTTATCCTTTATCCTTAAGTCACAGAATGAGCAATGTTGAAAAAGACAATGAAAAAGCAGCTTGGATGATTTCTTCATTTTATTTTTGAGACAAAAGTGGCAGTTGTATTGTCAAAAGGAAAATGCATTTCTGCCTAATTTGAATTATGGGACAGATTTGTTTCCATAAGGTATAGAATTTATTTACTGAATAATTTGACTGTAAGGTTGACCTTTTTTGTTAATAAATTCTCATACTTGGGAAAGAAGAGGTTTTTGCTTATTCTGGTGTAAGTTTCACAACCTAGGGGTAATCAAGGGGACAAGCAACAGCTGGGAATAATTACAAAAGAAGGAGAAAACACATGAGATAAGGGCAGAAGAAAATAATAAAATAATCAAACTGAAAACACAGATGAAACCCAAACACCCCAGAACCATGACAAGAAAGCCACAAAAGTTCATTGCAAAAAGACGGCTGTTCAGAGTGCCCTATCCAAGCATATTCATGGAAAGTTGAGTTGAAGGAAAAAATGTGGAAAGAAAAGGTGTACTAGTAGCAGAGATAACGGCAGCCTTGAGAGGATGGTCAAGCATAGCCTGCGGAGGGCATAGCCTGCGAAGGGCGCACTTAGTGTGTGAGCTAACTCATTCGACGGGGGTAAGCCGTATTGCGTCATTTCCTGTTCAATTCAATTCAATTCAGTTTATTTATATAGCGCCAATTCACAACAGATGTCATCTCAAGGCACTTAACAAGAAGTCATTTCAATACATTTATACAAACATTCCAATCAGTTAAAAAGTTTCCTATTTAAGGAATCCCAGGAGATTGCGTCAGTCATTGGTGTGAGGTTGGGCCACGTTGATGCAGACTTTCCAACCACAGCAATCCTTCAGCAATCCCTCATACTGAGCAAGCATGTAGCGACGGTGGAGAGGAAAAACTCCCCTTTAACAGGAAGAAACCTCCAACAGAACCAGGCTCAGTAGGAGCGGCCATCTGCCACGACCGTCTGGGGGTTTGAGAAGACAGAGCAGAAACACAGAAGGAACAGAAGATCTGATGTAAGAGAACTTTCTATGTTACAGAAAGTAAAAAGTTGATAACAGGACACAGTGGATGTTCAGTTACTGGGAGGATCATCCCAGTCGATGCCCCCCGTCCAACAGGGCATTGTAAATAAGCAGGATACAAGACCAGGTATATCTTCTATGGAGAGAAAAACACTGAGAGAAAACAAAGTTAACAGTTGAAATAACAGAATGTACTGTAATACAACTGGAGAGTCGTAGGAGAAAAGGAAGTACCAGAGTGAAGAAAATTGGTAAGTCTGTCCTCCAGCAGTCTAGGGCTATAGCAGCATAACTACAGAGATAGCTCAGGATGACCTTAGCCACTCTAACTATAAGCTTTATCAAAAAGGAAAGTTTTAAGCCTGGCCTTAAAAGTAAACAGAGTGTCTGCCTCACGGACTAAAGCTGGGAGCTGGTTCCACAGGAGAGGAGGCTGATAACTAAAAGATCTGCCTACCATTCTACTTTTAGAAATCCTAGGAACTACAAGTAAACCTGCAGTAACAGAGCGAAGTGCTCTGTTAGGAACATATGGAACAATTAGATCTCTGATGTATGATGGAGCTTAATTTTTAAGGGCTTTGTATATGAGAAGAAGGATCTTAAATTTTATTCTGGATTTAACAGGGAGCCAATGAAGGGAAGCTAAAACAGGAGAAATGTGATCTCTCTTTTTAATATTCATCAGAACTCTTGCTGCCGCATTTTGGATCAATTAGATCGACATAATTGATACTGACGTTAACGTCAACATAAAGTCTAAATATTAAATTAGATCAATCACTGCGGTGACCGATCCATGAAATAGAATCAATTATCTAAAGGTTATTGATTTCTAATTCAGCAAATGGTTTAATGAAACATTGCTTCTTCCAAACAATGTTTTTGTTCACTTCTGCTTTGCATTGTGAATTGCGTCATTTCCTGTTGTCACTGTTGTGCTCCCTGTAAGCTGTTTGGTGTTCAGACGCTTGAATTTATCTTATTTTCTCTTTGCTGAGGCCTTTCTAAGTTACTTTAACACACAAGCACACTAAAACACACGTTTTGTGGTGGTGTACTTTACGTTTTGGGAACTCCTTGTGTTTCACACAGCTTTTCTTGGGGTGGTAAGGTCTCGCTAGCTCAGTTAGCTTAGCTTCATTGCGGCTATGGCTACTCTTCTCTCTCCTGTCTCTAACTCTTCTCTTCTCTCTTGCTCTCTCTGTCAGATGTTTAGTTACATCCCTGACTTCTTTAGTGATAATGGTAACTGTAATAAATGTAATATTTTTGTAGCTTTGGAGGCGAGGGTATCAGAATTAGAAGCACGGCTCCGCGCTGTTGAAAATCCAGCTGATAGCCGAAGCCCATTAGCCAGCGCGGAGCCAACAAGGATAGAACCCCCTAGCTGTCCTCCGGTAGAGGCCGCGCAGCCGGGACCTCAGGCCGGCTGGGTGACTGTACATAGGAAGCATAGTTCTAGGACCCAGCCCCCGGGCCACCACCAACCGGTCCACGTTTCTAACAGATTTTCCCCGCTCAGCGACACACCGGCTGAGAAGCCGACCCTGCTAATTGGCAGCTCCATAGTCAGAAACGTGGCATTAGAGACACCATTGACCATAGTCAAATGTTTGCCAGGGGCCAGAACGGGCAACATCAAATCCTATCTGAAACTGCTGGCTAAAGATAAGCGTAAATACAGTAAGATTGTTATTCACGCTGGCGGTAATGACACCCGGTTACGCCAATAGGAGGTCACTAAAATTAGTGTTGCTTCGTTGTGTAAGTTTGCCAAAACAATGTCCGACTCTGTAATCTTTTTTGGTCCCCTGCCTGATCGGACCAGTGACGACATGTTTAGCCGCATGCTGTCATTTCATCAATGGTTGTCTAGGTGGTGTCCTGCAAAAAATGTGGGCTACATTGATAACTGGAGAACATTTTGGGGAAAACCTGGTCTGATCCGGAGAGATGGCATCCATCCCACTTTGGATGGAGCAGCTCTTCTTTCTAGGAATATGGCCGAATTTAATAGTCCTCCAAAACACTGACAACCCAGGGTCCAGACCAGGAAGCAGAGTCGTAGTTTAACCCACCTCTCTGCTGCTTCTGTACTGTTACCCACCCATTACCCTATAGAAATAGTGTCTTGCCCACGGCCAAAATTAAATGGATTAAAAGTTAAGCCAACAAAAGCAAATTATGGAAATCTCATAAAAATAAATACAACTTTGACTGAACAGAAAAATAAATCTATTAAATGTGGTTTATTAAACATAAGATCTCTCTCCTCAAAGACTTTGTTAGTAAATGACTTGATTTGTGATAATCACATTGATTTCCTTTGTCTCACAGAAACCTGGTTGCAGCAGGAGGATTATGTCAGCATAAATGAGTCAACTCTTTCCAGTCATTTAAATTTTCACATTCCTAAAAATACTGGGCGAGGGGGAGGAGTTGCAACCATTTTCCATTCTGATTTACTAATTAGTCCCAGACCAATTGATAGCTACAGTTCTTTTGAACATCTAACCCTTCATTTTCCTCATCCAAGTTGCAAAACATTAAGACCATTTTTGTTTGTGGTTTTGTATCGTCCACCAGGCCCTTACTCTCAATTCTTGGATCAGATCTCACATTTTTTATCTGATTTAGTATTAAATACTGATAGGGTTATTATAGTGGGGGACTTTAATATTCATGTGGATACTGAATGTGATAGCCTAAAAGCAGCCTTTAATGCTATTTTAGACTCAATTGGCTTTACTCATAAAGTACAGGGATCTACCCACTCGGGTAAACACACTTCGGACCTTGTACTGACATACGGTATTGAGTGTGAGGAAATAACAGTCCACCCACATAACCTGGTCCTGTCTGACCACTTCTTAATAACTTTTGAATTTACTTTAACTGACCATCTTAAATCTGAAAGAAAATGTAATTATAGTAGAGCTTTATCAGACAATGCTGTAACAATTTTTAAAGAATCTGTTCCATTCTTACTTTCCTTAGTGTCTCAGGGTAACACAGTGGATGGCAGCAGTTCTATCTCTAACCCTTCAGAAATTGATGATCTGGTTCAGAGCGTTACGTCCTCATTGTGTTTGGCATTAGATAGTGTAGCCCCCTTAAAAAAGAAAGTGGCTAGCCATAGGAGGCTGACTCCTTGGTTCAACGCAGAGTTGCGTACTTTAAAGCAGAATACTAGGAAGTTGGAGAGAAAATGGTGCTCTACACACCTAGAGGATTCCTATTTAACCTGGAATAACAGTCTACTGCTGTATAAAAAGACCCTTCGACAAGCTAGAACATCAAATCTTTCATCATTAATAGAGGCGAATAAAAACAATCCTAGGTTTCTTTTTAGTACAGTTTCCAAACTTACACAGAGTTATAGCTCTGTTGAGCCAACTATTCCCCCAGCTCTTAGCAGTGATGATTTTATGGGATTCTTCATAAATAAAATTAATTATATTAAAAATAAAATCATTGGCATCCTCCCAAACATGATTACTTCTTCCTCAGTAAATGAGGCAGTATCGGAAAGAACTGTAGAACCTCAGTTGTGCTTAGGCTGTTTTGATCCAGTCGAGCTTTCGGAATTATCAAAAATATTAGCCTCATCTAAACCTTCAACTTGTATGTTGGACCCAGTTCCAACCAAATTATTTAAAGAAGTGTTCCATTTGGTTCCTGGCCCCATTTTGGATATGATGAATCTATCCTTAGTAAACGGATACGTACCACAGGAATTTAAAATAGCTGTAATTAAACCTTTACTCAAGAAACCTTCCCTTGATCAGGAGGACTTAGTGAATTACAGACCTATATCTAACCTTCCTTTCTTATCCAAAGTCCTTGAGAAAATTGTTGCTAATCAAGTCTGTGAGCATCTAAACAGTAACGCGCTGTTTGAAGAGTTTCAGTCAGGTTTTAGAGCTCATCATAGCACTGAAACAGCACTGGTGAAGGTTACTAATGATATTCTCATGGCCTCAGATAATGGACCTGTGTCTGTTCTGGTTTTGTTAGATCTTAGAGCTGCTTTTGACACAGTCGATCACAATATTCTCTTAGAAAGGCTTGAACATGTTGCAGGGATCAAAGGAACAGCACTAGGCTGGTTTAAATCATATTTGTCTGATAGATTCCAGTTTGTTCATCTAAATGATAAATCTTCTTCAATCTCAAGGGTTACTTGTGGATTTCCACAGGGTTCTGTGCTTGGACCAATTCTGTTCACCATATATATGCTCCCAATTGGTAGAATCGTTAGACAACACGGGATAAATTTCCACAGCTATGCAGATGATACACAACTATATTTATCCATAAATCCTGATGAACCCAGTCAGTTAGGTAGATTACAGGCATGTCTGGAAGACATAAAAACATGGATGACCCTAAACTTTTTGCTTTTAAATTCTGACAAAACAAAAGTTGCTGTCTTTGGACCAGAAGTTCTTAAACACATCACAGTGCATCCACTTTCCACATTTTATGTTCCAGCCTTATTCTAAAATGGGCTAATTTGATTCTTTTTCTCCCACAAAATTCTACACACGACAACCCATACTGAAAATTTGAAAAAGTTTTGGGAGATTTCAGCAAATTTCTAAAAAAAACTCTATTCAGCCTGTATTGACACCCTTTGGTCAATGCTTTGACGATGCACCTTTGGCAGGAATTACAGCCTCAAGTCTTTTTGAATATGATGCCACAAGCTTGGCACACCTATCTTTGAGCAGTTTTTCCCTTTCCCCTTTGCAGCACCTATAAAGGGGAAAGGGGTGACTGTCGCTGGGTGGGTAAAGTAGTTGGCTTGTAAACAGAGGGTTGTAGGTCCAATTCCAGCTTCAGCCTCTCACATGTCAATTAGGGGCAATCACACCTAACCCCAAGTTGCCTACCGTTCTGTGTATGAATGTGTGTGTGTTTGTAAGTGTGAATGGGTGAATGTGGCTCCAGTGAAAAGCCACATTTCACTGGTGGTCAGCATTACTAGAAAAGCGTTAAATAAGTTTAGTCCATTTACGTCTCAAGCTCCATCAGGTTGGATGGGAAGCGTCAATGCACAGTCTATGCTGTGTCCTTAGGGTCATTGTCCTGATGTCACGCCATGGCCATCAATCCCTAACAGATATGTATGCAAATATTTGGTGGGCGTGGCATAATTCCTCCACAGCACTCTCTAGAATTATAAATACAATCACCCCAAAGTCATGGTTTCTCCTAGGATTATGAAATTTGGTACATATATCTAACTTCTCAAGACCTACAAAAAACTCTCTTGCAGCCATGGCCACCCCAGAGAATCCTGGCCATTTTGGATTAAAACTGAGATTTTGTCTCATACACATGTTGTCATGCAGAACTGATCAGTGGGTTTGATGGAAGTGTTGAGGTGGTGGTGCATGAGGCATGTGGTAGTGACAAAGGACAGAGTAGCACTAAGCCGCGAGGGGCGTTCAAGGCTACTTGCAGCTTTAATTACAGTTCAGTCTCTTAAACTCCCTCTTTAGCTCACTTATGGAGACATATAAACAGCATGGCGTGACAAAGTGATCACCAGCATTTTCTGGTTTGATTAACAAGTAGCAAAGGCTTTGGTCGACCTTCAAGATCACATTTTTGGTGTGTAACAAGAAACCTTTGGGTCAAGGTAGTGTGGGAGAAGAGCTTGTTCTTATTCTTATTATTCTTATTCTGAGCTTGTTACTGAATTATACCTATTGAAGAATGAGTTTAGTCAATAAGCTCTAGATATAAATTTCAAAGTAACATCCACTTGGATGGCAGGACACAAGGTTTCCCAGCAGAACATTGCCCAAAATATCACACTGCCTCCACCAGCCTGCCTTCTTTCCATAGCACATCCTTTTGCCATGTGATCCTTAACTAAGCAATGTACACCCAACCAGCTATCTATATGATATAAAGGAAAATGTGATTCACTGAATAACTTCCATTGCTTCCTAGTCCATAACAGAATGTCATGACATTTGAACAGTCACAGTAGAGACATATCTTCCTCCAGAAATAAATAAAAATATAATTTTAGTATTTTGTTTACATGTATGATAAACAGATTATGATTATTAGCCTATTATTATTATTACCAAGCATACAGCCTAACGAAATAAACAATATATGAAGAAATATACAACCTTTCATTAAAAATCTCACCATCTAGCTTCAACACAGAAGACATATCTTCGTAATCCCAAACAATGTGGGGTAACAAAAATTCCATTCACAATGTAAAGTATGTCCTCACTCAAAGCACGTTAGTCCACATCAGGAGTGACAAAGAAAGAATCTCCACTAATGGATGTGTACATATCATAATTGCAAATACACTGATGGAATTGCTTTATCAAAATGTTTCAGTTTTGTTTATAAAAAAAAAAAAACTCCAGAAGTTTAACTATTAACTGGGACCAAACGAATAGAGCACCCACAAATCAGAACGTGTAGGGAAAGCATTTGAAATTTTTGGAATACTGGAGTTCTGTTCTGCCACTCACCCGGGCGTATTTGGAGGAGTAAGGATCCTCGAACAGCGCCCACATTCTGGGCTGCCATACTTCCCACCAACTCGCTTTGCGGCCGTCCTCCTGCATGCAAAGCCGCTTCAGGTCTCCGTCCACTCCGCCGGTGAGCGCCGGGTCATCCTCAGGTACATCTGGCTCCGGAGTCTCAAAGCTGTCCAAGGCTTCTTCTGCGTCGCGGTGCTGCCTGTAGTTCATCCAGCAGCACGCCTCCACGTCAGTCTCATCAATGCCCCAAAAGGCGAGCTCCTCCTCAAATAACGGTCCACAAACATCGTTGGGACAATGGAGCTTACCGGTGCGGTAGTAATTTAGGATGAAAGCGAAGGTAGCTGGGTGGCGGTCGAAAAAGAATTCGTCCGACTTAGGGTCGTAATCGAAGTTGCTGTATGCGTCGGGCTCGGTCAACCAAGACAAACGCGTCCCAGGCAGTGTCTTTAAAGTGCTCCGGTAGGTTTCGTGTCGGATCCCGCCGCAATTTATCACAATCTTCTCGCTGTCTGACGCCGAGCAAGTCATGGCTGCCCTGGGGCATGCTTCGGTCCTGCGCCCAACTGCTGTGGATGATGCTCTCCCTCATCCACCGTTGGACCCCGCTCAGTACTCAGTCAGGACAGTACCGGTGAGAGAAAACAGGCCAGCAGAATTCACTTAAGAGGAGGAGCTGTCACTGTGTGTATCAGAGAGAGAGAGAGAGAGAGAGAGAGAGAGAGAGAGAGAGAGAGAGAGAGAGAGAGAGAGAGAGAGAGAGAGAGAGAGAGAGAGAGAGAGAGAGAGAGAGAGAGAGAGAGAGAGAGAGAGAGAGAGAGAGAGAGAGAGAGAGAGAGAGAGAGAGAGAGAGAGAGAGAGAGAGAGAGAGAGAGAGAGAGAGAGAGGACAAATTTCATGACATTCAATGATGAAGCCTAATGCAGCATTTTCTCAGCAGCATCAAATTTCTTTTGTTTCAAAGCATCCTTTGCAAGGCATTACCCAGAAGTAGCATACCAAATTAAGATGTAGACTGCACAAAACGGAACAATTACTGACTGTCTGCTCATGAACAGCCATGACTGACAGTTTTGGTCACCGTTTTTGCACTTATATAATATTTAGTAGAAGCAAAATTAGACCATATATTTCTGTTCATTTCAATGAGGCTATTTATCAATGTCCTCATCAATGTATCAATAAGTTTTTGTGGGTTTTTTGCATCTCATGCCAAATTTTATTATACTATCCAATTCAACAAATCAAAAAATCTATTTAATTCAGTTGTGTCTTTTTCTTTGTAACACATTGATAGCTAATTGCTGAGGGTAACCATCTTAAATTTTACAGGTTTGAGTCACGATTTATGCTAACCATTAAGCAAATTTCAATTGACCATCCAGCTCAGTGTGTAGAGTAGTTATCTTGCAATCTGCAGGTTTTAGGTTCAATTCCAGCTTCCCCATTGCCAAGGCCCTTAAACCCAAGTTCCCTAACTGATCTGTGTGCGAATGAGTGAATGTGGTTCTAGTGTAAAGTGCTTCGAGTGGTCAGTGTGACTAGAAAAGTGCTTTATAAGTTCAGTCTGTTTATCATTTAACACAATTTGCCACTGTATATATATTTTCCTAATACACAAAATATTTTGAATTCCTTCTAAACCTCCACCCCCACAACCCAGTATTGAAAAGCTGGTGTATAAGGATGAAAGTCTATTTTGTTTCTCAAAAGACAACCCACCCAGTAAAATGGCTATATGCATTAAATATTGTACAGGCCAGATGTAAAAGACAGATGTGGGTGGTGAGCCCCAAACAACCCCTTCTGAGGTGCAAGGATAAGTGGGTGGATGGATGAACGGACGGACGGACGGATGGACAGACAGACAGGAGACAGACAATCTATTTCATTTCTTATTCATTCAACCTAACTAATTCCAACACAGACTAAAAACAATTTAAAGCAATACAATCCAATTCAGATTCAAGTGAAGTGAATCTGAAATTTAGGATTTATTAATCAATTTAAAATGTTGCTTAAATAACTAGGTTTGAATTATATTTTAAACCAATTTCAGTAGTTCTGTTGTTCAATTAATAGTTGACAGAAAAGTTTAAACAGTACTACATCCCTACCGGGGACATTTGTTTTGGGAGAGTTCTTCTGTTGGAATAATTATGGAAAGGCTATCTGCATTATAAATTTGACAGCTGTTCTTATTGAAGAGAATTTTCTAATTTGATCATGTAAAGGTTTTTTTAAGATAATTGAAGAAAACATACAGGTCCTTCTAAAAAAATTAGCATATTGTGATAAAGTTCATTCTTTTTCATAATGTAATGATAAAAATTAAACTTTCATATATTTTAGATTCATTGCACACCAACTGAAATATTTCAGGTCTTTTATTGTTTTCAAACTGATGATTTTGGCATACAGCTCATGAAAACCCAAAATTCCTATCTAAAAAAATTAGAATATCATGAAAAGGTTCTCTAAACGAGCTATTAACCTAATCATCTGAATCAACTAATTAACTCTAAACACCTAAAAAAGATTCCGGAGGCTTTTAAAAACTCCCAGCCTGGTTCTTTACTCAACACCGCAATCATGGGTAAGACTGCCGACCTGACTGCTGCCCAGAAGGCCATCATTGACACCCTCAAGCAAGAGGGTAAGACACAGAAAGAAATTTCTGAACGAATAGGCTGTTCCCAGAGTGCTGTATCAAGGCACCTCAGTGGGAAGTCTGTGGGAAGGAAACAGTGTGGCAGAAAACGCTGCACAACGAGAAGAGGTGACCGGACCCTGAGGAAGATTGTGGAGAAGGACCGATTTCAGACCTTGGGGGACCTGCGGAAGCAGTGGACTGAGTCTGGAGTAGAAACATCCAGAGCCACCGTGCACAGGTGTGTGGAGGAAATGGGCTACAAGCCACTTTTGAACCAGAAACACCGGCAGAAGCACCTGACCTGGGCTACAGAGAAGCAGCACTGGACTGTTGCTCAGTGGTCCAAAGTACTTTTTTTGGATGAAAGCAAATTTTGCATGTCATTCGGAAATCAAGGTGCCAGAGTCTGGAGGAAGACTGGGGAGAAGGAAATGCCAAAATGCCTGAAGTCCAGTGTCAAGTACCCACAGTCAGTGATGGTCTGAGGTGCAATGTCAGCTGCTGGTGTTGGTCCACTGTGTTTTATTAAGGGCAGGGTCAATGCAGCTAGCTATCGGGAGATTTTGGAGCACTTCATGCTTCCATCTGCTGAAAAGCTTTATGGAGATGAAGATTTCATTTTTCAGCACGACCTGGCACATGCTCACAGTGCCAAAACCACTGGTAAATGGTTTACTGACCATGGTATTACTGTGCTCAATTGGCTTGCCAACTCTCCTGACCTGAACCCCATAGAGAATGTGTGGGATATTGTGAAGAGGAAGTTGAGAGACGCAAGACCCAACACTCTGGATGAGCTTGAGGCCGCAATCGAAGCATCCTGGGCCTCCATAACACCTCAGCAGTGCCACAAGCTGATTGCCTCCATGCCACGCCATTTCTGCAAAAGGATTCCCGACCAAGTATTGAGTGCATAACTGAACATAATTATTTGAAGGTTGACTTTTTTTGTATTAAAAACACTTTTCTTTTATTGGTCGAATGAAATATGCTAATTTTTTGAGATAGGAATTTTGGGTTTTCATGAGCAGTATGCCAAAATCATCAGTTTTAAAACAATAAAAGACCTGAAATATTTCAGTTGGTGTGCAATGAATCTAAAATATATGAAAGTTAAATTTTTATCATTACATTATGGAAAAGAACGAACTTTATCACAATATGCAAATTTTTTGAGAAGGACCTGTACATGCATATTATTAAAAGGCCATAAAATAGCTTAATTAAAATGTAGTCATTTTACATTCAAGTTTTCTTTACTAAAATACTTTGCTGCCCCCCCACTAGTCTGCATCACCTTCCACTATCATTCAATCTAGTAAAGCACTTTACTTGATTAGAGCACAGCAAAAGGAGTACAGAACAGCTTTTTATGCCCACTAAACAGTCTCTCTCTCTTTTTTTCTTTCCAAGATTGTCCCTGTACCACCAACCAAAAAGGGGGGGCAGAAGCAGAACGAGTATCTGCTGAGCACCACAGAAAATGCTGAAAATACTGCAGACCATCAGATCATTGGTGTTTACTCATTTTTTTCAATCTCTTTTCCACAAAATATTCTTTTTCAAAAGTATCTTTTTCCCTCCCAGTCTTCATCATCATCACAAGATCACCCCTTCAAAACACCACATGCATGAACACACACACACACACACACACACACACACACACACACACACACACACACACACACACACACACACACACACATACTTTCCCCTCCCCACTTATCACTGCTTCTTTCTCTGGTGCAGAGCTAATGTGCTGTGTCGGGCTATTGAAAAAAAGCCTGCAGCACTGTGCTGCTGCACCGTGCTCAGCACTACAGTACAAGCCTGTTCCAATATCACAGGAGCACAGACTTACAATCTATAGGGGTATAGCCTTTTCCGTTTGATGCCCTTAACCATGCACATCAACATGCACATCAACCGATTCCTTATCAGAAGATGACACGTAAGGAGAAAATAAATTATTCAGGGAATTTCAATTAAACATGTTCACAGCATGCTGAAAAGTTGTAATGTCAAAGTAAAAAACAATCAGCATCAGTGGTCTCTTCAATTAAACTCTTCAATGTGGGGTTAATTTTTGCTGCCTGCATGGTTTTTATGAAAGGTCTGATGTGGTGAGGGAAGTGGTCCCCCACTTCTGTTGCTACCCTGACTTGCCAAAGGAGGTAGTCACAGCCCGATATTAGCTTACTTGTTATAAGTACAAACCAGCTACGTTGGTTAAGGGAGTGATGTAATGACATCTGGTTGCCAGATGTTACCAAGACTTAAATCAATCAAGTAATAAGGTGAGACACTGCTAACACGACAACAGGGTCTCAACACTGAGGAAAAAATGATAGCCTACAGGAAACTGTAATTTGATTAATTTACCAATCACTTCAGTGAATTGACATTCTGAAACATGTGGGCCTTATGCTTAAACTTAAACTTACTTGACAGGGGCTGACAATGTGTGGTCACTTTTTAATTAAATGTTGTTTGCTGTTTTTCCATAATATTAAGGTAAATGCCTAATGTCATAGCTCAGTTTTTATCATGTTCATTGATAAAGTTAGTTACTTTAAATTTTAGAATTATTTTTACACAATCTGTGTACTTTCATTATGAGTCCAACCAGTGTGGGTAATGAAAAAAATATTCCCTTATTTCACTCAGCTCTATTGCCATGACATTATAGTGCAGAGCCAAAGCCCACAGTACATCCTCTTGCTGCTAAATTGGACTTGCAGCAATTTGCCTATACCTGTCGAAATGCAGTGAATCAAGAAAGAAATAAGAATGTTTATTGAGCCAAGAATCAAGGAATTTACATGGGAAATGAGGGACGAAATCATGGGGAAATGGACAGGAGAAACCAGAGTGGTGTGACTGAACACGAATTGCTTAAATACTGAGGAAGGAGTGAGGAATGACAGAGAAACCTGAGGACTAATTAGTGAAAGCAGATTCAGGTAAGAGAAAGAGCAGGGAGACTGGAGATGTAATGAAGCTGGGCAGGGAATAATCTTAAATACATAAAGAAACACTAACCCAGAGGGGGAACTAAGAATGATAAACTCTAAGTAAATAAGAATAAAGAAGCACATAAGAAAACTCAAAGTAAAAGTACTAATTTATATAACAGAAAGGAGAGATGAAAAACAGAACTGAAGGAAAACAGAAGTAGTCTGGCGGCCGAGAACTTTGAGTCAGGCAGATTTGCCAATATATTTTCTCAATATTTTAGTGGTATACAACGTGTTGTACTGTTAATATTGTTTTTATTTTTATTTAGTTGGACATGAAACTACAGTTAATAGGTTTTTTTGTTAGTATAGAAACTTTCCCTGCCACATGTTCACAAAAAAAACTTGATCAAACTGATCAAGCCCCTATGGCTTTACAATTAGGCTATACTCTGTTACTATCTATATAAGACTTCGTTTAGTTTAAAGGTGACAAAATTAAAACATGAAAAGTAAATTTCAGCACATGTAATACCTTAAGTTTGTGATTGTTCACTTACCAAAAAGTGATTATAACGTCATGTTTACCTATGAAGGACTATATGTGCCTCTTTTAGGCTCAACCTAAACATCATTGCATTTTACTTTGAAAAGCTCTTCAAAAACTTTATTGTGCTTTGATTTGCACAGTAAGAGAAGGAGAGAAATAAAGTAATTATGAGGCAAATTTCACCCTTCATAAGTAAAAAGGATGCTATATTCACTTTTTGACAAGATCAGTGGGCCAATGTCTTGTGATGAGAGCAATAACAACAACAGATAATACATAAAGTATTTATGAGGCATATGTAACCCTTTATAGGTAAACATAATGTTATAATCACTTTTTGGCGGTTAGTGCAGATTTGTGCCGGTAAAACTATTGTTTGTGTTGCTTTGGTTTTTGAGATATAAAACTTTATTTGATAGGTCATTCAGAGGTTACCACCCCCCCAGAGTGCTCCAAAACAGACCAAAATGGTCTACTTTTTTAGTGCTTTGTTTGTGTTGACTTGTGCAGTTAAAATGATTGTTTGTGCTACTCCTGTTTCTGAGATATATATTCAAGTGGCAGGAAGTCAGAGTAGTTCCTGTACGTTTGTAATGTTTTTGTAGTTTAGTGACTTTTATAATGTTTTCTTGTAGCTTACAAACTTTTAAAATATTTTTTCTTAAATATTTGTGTTGACAGTAGTGTTTTTTATTATTATTTTTGGATATCATGTGTACAGCGTTTGATAAAGTTGTTCACACAAGGGAGGAACTGTTGGAATGGTCAAGGACAAGACATGGACTGAAACATCACATTCCAACAGAATTAAGGAGGACATTTCGTGAATGCAGAGCCCAGGTAAAGGCGAAGATCAACAATAAGAGGTGGAGATATAAGCCTTTCCTACCCTGTGTCTTCATGGGAAACGTTAATTCACTCCCAAACAAGTGTGATGAATTGGAGCCACCTGTGCGGAACCAACAGCTGTATAGGGAGTGCAGTCTGATCTGTCTAACGGAGTCCTGGCTAAAGACATACCCATCTTCACAGCTGTGCGAGAGGATAGAGATCCATGGAGGAGGTGCCTAGGTGGGGGAGTTACACCTCCACGTCTGCGGCTGCTCCCTCTACCTCCACGTCTGCAGCTGCTTCCTCCTCCTCCACGCCTGCTGTCTCCACCTCCATGTCTCCGGGTCCTTTCTCCACCTCTCCATCTGCAGATGCTTTCTCCACCTCCACATCTGCAGATGCTTTCTCCAACTCCACGTCTACAGCTTCTTTCTCTACCTCCACGTCTGCAGCTGCTCCATCCACTTCCATGGGTACCCACTCCACCATCAACACCTGTGCTGCCCCCACTCCCGTGCATCCTGAGCTGCTCCAGCTGCTCTCATCTTCTGTTATCGATAACAGAAGATGAGATGGGAGCTGAGCTCATGAAACTTCAACCAGACAAGGCTCTTGGTCCAAATGGAGTTTGTCCAAGGATTCTGAAAGACTTTGCAGGACAACTAGCAGTTTCTCTGCAAAGGCTCTTCAATCTGAGTCTTCAGATGGAAAAAGTCTTCATGTCTCATCAGGCCCGGCCCTAATCAATATGGTGCCATAGGCAAGATTTTAAGTGGCGCCCCCTTGCATCGCAGTACAGTACTTGCATTGCTAGTGTACATATACTCACAAGAAACTTAATAGCTTTGTTTTAGACATTCTTTTATTTAAATAAAACAATTGCACATTCAAAGCCAGTCAGCTGGGTCTATTGGAGCTGTTGCATCACTGCTGGTTTGTGCTGCTGAGGTGGAGGCAACAGAGGGATTGGCAAGGGTTGGACTGAGAAACCTCAGCAGTGCATCTGAAGACAGAAGAGGAGTATGTGACACCAGTCTAAAAATAAACACATGATTTAAAAAATACAATAAAATGAAATAATAGAAATGAGAAACCTAGAGATAAATACATGATGTATAGTATAGTGTATAGTATAGTATAGTATAGTGTATAATATACAATGTATTTTTCAGATACAAATTATATTAGTAATTTATATTAGTAATAATTTAAATTTTATTGTCATTACAATGAAATTCTAATTAGCAGAATGCAAAATAATCAGTAAACTGCAGTATAATACTGCATGTGGGAATGCTAAGTTATGCTCTAACATTAATGATGTGCACTTTAACACAGGTATAGTTTTAACATGATAAACACACTTTATAGACAATATGGGCTGTAACACAGTTAACAGCTGGCGTTACAACTATGAAATTATTATTATGATTATTAATGGTATTTTGATTGATTATTACAAGCCGGGAAAACGTGAGATAATGAAGCCAATACAATTAACATAAATACACCTGCTGATTAGATCTAATATTTACACATTTGTCCGAGGAAGGTACTCCTATTACTATTTTCCATAATATAGCGCTATACTTATCTGTTAGAACAATTGACTGTTAATGTTTTGGTTAGAACTAGCAGATAGCGCTGGCTATTTATAGATTATACAATACATTATTGATCATCGTTCTGTAACATCAAAATTATATCATTAACATCATCTTTATTGTAACATTACCTTTGTCTTTGGCGCATTTTCCTCCTCTTCATTTCTTTTTTTCCTCCCCTGGGCACCAGATAATTTGGGAGCTTTGACATATTAACTTATTTTGACGTGATAAAAACGAAAACCAAATGGCGGATAAAAGAAGTCTGATTGGTGGAAGCTGGTTTCTCATCCTGCTTTGCGGCGCCTCATGTTCTGCACCGTGAGCTAAGTCTATGTGTGATCTCTATAAGTCTTTCCTGGTCGCAGTGAAGTAAAAATTTATAAGAGAACAATAGTGCCTTGTCTATCGATCGATATAGATTGTTATCCATTTATCGTACAGCGCTAGTGGAGAGGCGAATAAGGTGGAAGCTGCAGGGCGTTCTGGCTACCTTCTGAACACCCCCTCCAAGATGTCCTGACCAGCCAGAGAAGCAGCTGCAGTGAAAGAGTGATCTCTTTGAGATGCAGGTCTGAAAGTTTCAGGAGACTGTTTGTCACTGCAGCTGTTCAACAGCGATATCCAACATGTTACTTAAAGACCTCATGACACGAAGTTGACATCTTTAAACATAACAGAATAAAGAAATCCGAACCCAATGGACTATTTCAAAGTTAAAGACACGCCTTGCATAATCCTACTGAGAGCAAAAAAGCGCTGCGGTCACTAGCATTTTAGTACATTTTAGTACTGCGCACTGAACGAGCAGAAAGCTGGAGGTTACGTTAGCGAGAGAACGCATTCTATGTTTGTTGGCACATTTGACAGCGGCTTTTCAGCTGTGACTGGGACCGCTATTTTCTATTTTTGACAAAGAAAAGTGATCATAATGCCTTCACGTTATGTTGCGGGATTTTGCTAAAATACATACAAGGACGGTGTCAGTTTATTTAAGTTTTCCAAAGACCCAGAATTACCCGCGAGAAGTGGACTCCCTCCCCCTCCTCCTCTCTTCGGGTATTTTGAGCAGAATTGTTTTTATTCCATTACCATGATAAAAGAATCACTGGGTTGTTTAGTTCAACACAAGCGTGTGTTGCTAACGGCACCTGTGCCTACAGTGTTTTGAAGCCAAAATAGGTGACCCACGTGAATCGTGTAGATCCGATGAGAAAATATTTGGGGAGTGGGGTCTAAACATAAACATACAGGAAAAGAGCGAGAGAGAGGCAAAGATGAGTTGGTGACAAGTCAAGATGGACGATGTAAAATGAATCTTAGAAGTGGAGAAGTACAGGGAGTTATATGATCCCCAGCACATGTGATGAAAAAAATAGCTCTGAATAAACATCTGAGCAGAAGCGCTTGTCGCGCGGAGAAATACGCGGAGAAATGCGCGTCTGGTTCATTGGCTGTATATAGAGTCTGGTGTGAACAGGAGGGCGGTGGAACGCGCATGATTTTCGCCAGCGCGCCGCTTCGCGACCCTTCCGCGTCCGTTGTGAACCTGGCGTCATTTGGTATGGAATTATAATTCCATAATTGTGGGCATTTTTTTTCTCTCAAAATGCATCAGATTAATGCTTTAAATAAGAAATATTCAAAAATTTCTTCCCGGGGGAGCATAACCCCGGACCCCTCTAGCTCACTGTGTCCTTCTCACCTTTTTAACCCATGACCTGTTTTTATGTCTGATAGAAGATATGTGGAAATTCTGCGAGGAAATAATGGACAACTGAAACTATGTAGCCAACTGTGAATGTCACACAGATGACTAACTTGTAGAATAAATGTCCTGTCTCTACAGAACATTGGATAATGTTATGACTTGTGTGTTTTTCTCATTGATCACTTAATAATTCACTTGTATAATATTGTAGATATGAAGAGTTAGCGTTGTATCTAGCTGTACTTAGGTGTTTCAGCAGCACAAGAACATAATTAGCATAGACATAAAAACAAAAATAAAATTTGTGGTAATAAGTGCAATAAATTATTGCACTTTTCGAGATCTTTAGCTTTATTGATTGATTGATTCTTTATAATCCCCGAGGGGAAATTTGTTCCACAGCAGCCATTGGCACAGCCAACACAAAAATACAGTAAAAGATACAATAAAATGAACAATAAGTTGTTCAAAGAAAGAAAAATAAAAAACAATTTACCCATACATGTCATCTTGGAAAAGTTACAAATTGCAATGTTTAGAGCTGGTTCAAGTATTTAACAGCTAATGGTATAAATTATCTTATGTATCGATTTGACTTTGACTTGGATCTAAGACCGTTGTGGATAGCATTTTGTCCTAGATTTGGACAGAATATATCATTATGACCACGTTGGGGCTCATGTGCAACATTAAAGGAAAACACAGAAAAAAAATGACAAACAAAACAAAAGTTTACTATATAAATGAAAACTATATCTATATATATATATATATATATATATATATATATATATATATATATATATATATATATATATATATATATATATATATATATATATATATATATATGGAGAGAGAAAGTATTGATATATTTTACCTAATATTAAATTAATGCATTTGTGAGGAGAGCGATTCAACCGGAACTGCATTCGTGATTTTATTTTGAAATATAACAACCGGAAGTACGTTTGCCGTTTTATTTTGAAATGTATCCCGTGCGTGACAGTGGAGCCTGCACCAAAAGCAACCTGACAGTGGAGGTCTGCAGCCAGGTGCTCTTTTATTTATTTTATTTTTTTTATAACTTTATTAAACAGCAGTGTATACAAATTGAACATTATCATAAGCCAGGGGATGTAATACAAAAAGTAACAAACAATCAAATATTTTGTAATTCGTACAAACAGAAATTGTTCTTAAACCTTTTTGTTAAGGGATCCACTAATCAGTTTTATATAAGATATAATATTATTATAATAGTGTTTAAAATTAGGCTTTTGGCAACTGTATTTGCATTTGTGGAAATAGAATTTAGCTAGGATAATCAACAAATGTATTATAAAATATACATCTTCATTTTTTTGCCTTCGAAAGAAACAAAATACAACATTTTCCCCATTTCAGAGTAAAGTGCTTGTAGAGCTGTCCAGTGATGAATCTAATGAAGTCTTTCCAAAAGGTTTTAGCATGTGAACAAATCCAGAAGAGGTGCTGTACAGTCTCAGGGTGGCTCCCACAAAATACACAATTTTTTAATTTTGTCATATAATGGTTAGCAGGATAATATTTATTAAGTATTTTGAATGACACTTCTTTTACTTTATTCGTTACGAGATATTTATTAGGAATTGTCCATACTTTTTTCCAATTAATGTCATTGACAAAGGAATTCCAATAAGAAATCACCCGTGGAATAGATAAAGACTGTCTCTGAAACAACGCACGAATATTCCCATTACCTTTTCTATGATTTGTCAGACAGATTCTTCCTATGTGTGCATCTACTGGGTTGGGGATAGAAACGGGTGACATGCAGGGTTAAATTCCTTTAAACAGCATTATAATACCCATAGGTATTGCATCAAACAATATGGCATATTCTTTTGGTGTGGCTGGAAACTTATATGTGTTTAGGAATTCTGAATAAGACATAAGCTGCCCATTAGGATTAAACAACTGATTCACTAAAACAATCCGTTTCTCAACCCAACTGGAAAAAAATAAAGATTTATTCTTATACACTATGTTCCTGTTATTCCAAATTAAATACTTATGGGGTGAAAAGTTGTGTTTATATATAAGAGACCATGCTAATAAAACTTGTTTGTGAAACATTGAGAGGTTTTCTGGAAGCTTATCTATATTGTAGTCACAACCTAAGATAAAACTTAGACCACCAAACTTAGAAAAAATATAGTGAGGAATAAAATTCCAAATGGAGACTGGATTTTTAAGAAAATGTTTTGCCTAATTAATTTTGAATGTACTATTTAGGGTAGTGAAATCCAAAACATTAAGACCACCATGTTCATAGTCATTCATCACTACACTCTTTCTAATGTAATGTGTCCCATTTTTCCATATGAAATTGAAGAGCATTCGGTCAATATCCTTACAAGTCTTGTTGTCCACATGCAGAGAAATTGCTGCATAAGTCAGTCGAGACAGACCTTCTGCTTTTGAGAGCAAAACCCTTCCTCTTAAACTTAAATCTCTCTGTAACCATTGATTTAATTTGGTTTGAGATTTTTTTATAATTGAGGGAAAATTTAGGGAGATTCTATTTTTTTGATCTTTGCAGATAATCAAACCTAAATAAGTTGCTTCATTTTTAACTGTTATATTACAAATGCTCTGATCGTTACAACGTTTGACAGGTAATAATTGACACTTATTTAAGTTTAGCATTAATCCAGAAGCTTTTGAGAAATCCTCTATAACTTGTAAGGCAATTGGCACCTGGTCGGCATTTTTAAGGAAGATTGTGGTATCATCTGCCAATTGACTGATGACAACCTCTCTATCTGCAATGTTTATACCTTTCATAGGGCTATTAGAAATATGAGAGGCAAGAATTTGGGTACAAAGTAAAAAAAGATAGGGGCTGATCGGGCATCCCTGGCGTACGCATCGATTAAGACTAAATCGAGAAGTGGTGTCATTTTTCATTCTAATAGAGCTATTTGCATTGGAATACAGAGTTTTAATAGCTTTGCAGAAGATATCACCAAAACCAAATTTCTGAAGTGTGAGAAATATAAATTTATTGCCCAATTGAGTCATAAGCTTTGTAGAAGTCTAGGAGGAGGATAAATGAGTCATCAGATATTAATTCTGAGTAGTCCAGAATATCCAAGACCAGTCTAATATTGTTGGAGATGTGCCTATTTGTCATAAATCCAGACTGCGTCTTATCTACCATGTCATCCAGAATATATTTAATTCTTCTAGCTAGCAAAAGAGCTAATATTTTATAATCATTATTTAAAAGGCTTATTGGTCTCCAGTTATCTATAAAAAGTAAATCCTTCTTAGGTTTGGGAATTAAATTAATAAGTCCTTGAGTCAGGCTGGGGGGAAGAGTGCCCCTTTCAATACTTTCATTATAAACCTGCAACAAAAAAGGTGCTAGCTGAGAAGAAAATCATTTATAGAATTCCGACACCAACCCATCTGTTCCTGGAGATTTGTTGTTCTTAAGAAGTTCAACAGATGTAAAAATCTCTTTTTCAGTAATCGGACTGTCACAAAAAAGCCCATCAGCATTTTTAATCATTTTAACATTATTTACAGAATTGATCAATTGGGTAGCAACCTTTCCGTCATATTGGGATTCATACAAATTTGAGTCGAAATTGCAGCAAAATCGAGATATCATTTTTGCATCATCAGTGACGTTACCATTTATATTCAACTTATGAATAGTGTTGATTTTAGATCTATGTTTTTCTAAGCGGAAGAAATAAGCAGAATTCTGCTCTCCCTCCTCTATCCATCTTTTTCTTGAACGAACAAAATCTCCTTCAGCTTTCTGATGATAAATCTCATCCAGTTTAGATTGAAAGGCCCTAAGATGCAATTTATTCTCCTCCAAGACCTCATCTGGTGGGAGCTGATATATTGCGAAAATTTGAACAATTAGATTTTCTTCTTCTGCTGCCTTTGACTTAGCTATTTTTGCCCCATACTGTCTCAGCATTTTACTTGTCTCAAATTTAAAAAGTTCCCAGTTTGTGCTATAAGAATTCTCAATATTAGCTTTGTCTATAAAGTGGTTTATCAGACGTGTAATTTCAGATTTTACAATTGTATGGCTCAAAAGTGAACTATTTAATTTCCAATATGAAGATCTGTGAATATTAATTGTAGGAGAAAGTTGTAGGTTAATATATATTGGTCAGTAAGTGGAGTTGTAAGGATATCGACCGTAACGCTGTTCTTTGATAGACTATTTGATATTAACCAGAAATCAATACGTGATTTCCTTGAGCCAGAACGGTTACTCCAGGTAAATTATATATCGTCAGGAAATTTGTCTCTCCAAATATCAGTTACATTAAATTTATCCATGAAAGTTTTTAAACTCAGATTATTCCTCAAATGTTGTGCAGGAGGCCATCTATCTATAGTATCATTTAATTTAACATTAAAATCTCCTCCAATCAATAAAGTTGAACTGAGATATTTAGGGAGCCAAAAACTAATCCTTGTATCTAAAGTATCAATTAGTTTATCGTTTTCAGCTTTGGTATTATAGCCATATAAATTAACAGTTCTGAAAATGGAGTGATTGTATTCTACGACCAAACAAATATGACTTGCTGAATCACAATCTGAATGTAGAACAATACCACCGAAGCTACCTTTGAAAGTTGTGACCCCAGCTGACCTCTCAGTGCCATGCGAATACCAAACATCATAACCCCATTGAGACTTCAAGAAGTTCACATCGGCAGATACAGAATGGCTTTCTTGGAAAAAACAAAAATCACTTTTACACTTTTTAGCAAACAACTAAAAGGCTTTACGTTTACAAATCTGTCTTAACCCCCTGGCATTAAGAGAAACAATGGAAAGTGACAATTTAGAAGAAAAAAAACTAAACAGAAATTTAAGGAACAAGTATTGTGTGCTTACAGCCAGGTGCTCTTGCAGAATATAGAGCTCCGGGAGTTGATGTCACTTCTCCCAGCATGCAACGGTTCAAATCGATTGGGCGCCATTGTGGCAGGCAGTCTCCCGCAGTTGTTATTTCCAGCTAATCCAAACTTAGAAATGGTAAATATGGTGGATACCTGTTGCGCCCCAGGATGCCATAACAGATTCGGATGAGATAAGGGAGAAACGTTCTAGAGGATTACCAAGGATCCAGAACGCAGAAAATGATGGATCATTGCCATGAAACGCGCTAGCAATCAGGGAAAAATGAAACCGTTTCATTTAGTCTTTGGGAGTGATTCACCTGTAATTCAGATTTAATACCATTTGTTTGATAACTGCTCTTGTATCATTCAGTGATGCAAATTGACAGCTCTCTGTTTCACAATGATGCCTTTAGAAATAAAAATACTTTAATTATTTCCTATGCACACAGACATAGCCTAGCTACTGCCTGTTGCGCATGGTAACTAAAATCAGGACATGTCTCCCTCCCGATTACAACGCAATCCTGTGCAGGAAGATTCCAGATCTGGATCCCAATAACAAATCCCGATTGTGTCCATTTATATCCCTCCAGACCTTTATATACTTTAAGCGATGCTCCAGACTAGGACGAGGGAAAAAGGATCAGGAAATTGTATATGTCAAGGCATAGGTGTCATTTTAGCAGGGGACATGTCCCCACCAACATTTATGATTGACATTTTTCCCCACCACTTTTAAAAACCTGATGCGGAATTTCTTACCAGCTCTAACATCCACTTGTGCTCCCACCACAATTTCCTCATAATTAGTGTTTCTGAATGGACTATTATTTAAATCACTCCATTCCACTCTCTTATACATTCATATTTTCTTTCTCTGAAGATGTTGCAGCATTCTTAACAGTGGATATGTTGAGGTTTTAAAAGACTGGTAGTCTGCAGCAAACACTTTCAGGGCAGAGTCCTGCAATGTTGCGGATATCCGTTTAAAGATGAAAAAATACATAAATTAATTTTCAATGGTCTGGCAGAAGTTTCTTTACTGAGGGTGAAAAAATATTTCTGTAATATTTTTGTTTATTTAAGACTCCCAAAGAGAATCATGTTGATATAATGTGTTTGTGGAGAGAGCATGCCAGAATATTCCCCCAACTTTGCGCTGACAGCGGAATTATCCCGCTATCTAGGCATCTTCCGCTGCCAGAGAGATTTTTGTGAAATTTATGAAAAATACAATTTATTTGATGCAGAGATCAATATGCAGAAATGAAAAATTGTCCACAGTCCCTGGTTTTGTGTTCTCAGTTCATAAATCGCAAATCCTGCTGCAGTAAAATCTCTCTGGCAGCGCAGGATGCCTAGATAACGAGAATAGTCCGCTGTCAGCGCAAAGTTGGAGGAATATTCTGGCATGCTCTTTCCACATATCACAATATAGCACATAACACAATCTTCTTTGGGAGTCTTAAACAAAATATTAAAAACAATTATATTTTGTCACTTGCGAAGAAACTTTAATTTAACTTTAATTTAATTTAATTTCACAACTTTATGATGTAAAAACCTTATACGGGTCACCAGTGGGTACCTGCCCTGTTGCAGGACTCTGAACTGTAAGTTAAAGTTGAAGTTTCTCCACACAGAACTGCAAGGGTTGCAAAGAGAATGTGTTTTATGGTTGCACATATTCTTCTGGGGCAAGTATATATAGCCAGCATTGTTCTTTGTGCTATGATGTGGATCTTAATGAAGCCATGCAAGCCAACAGCCTAATGATGGTTTTCAATGTCGTTGGTAAAACAAAACACACAAGTTTATGGCTTTCAACTTTTATTGATGGAATAAAGATGCGATTTCCAACACCTGTTTATACACTGTAGTGCATAAACGTGAAACAGATTAATATTTATAGACTATATGAATAATTAATAATAATTGTCCCAGCCATCTTCAAACCACACTTAAGTTTATGGTTATTGTCCCCAGCAACTTTAAAAACAAAATGACGCTGTTGTGAGAGTAGCCTATCTCAGGTCCAGTAAAAGGTCAGCCCTGACAGCTTCTGAAGTTTTAAAAAGTATCCCAGGGGCATGGTAAGTGTCGGATATTTGTAATCGTTTAATTCTGTGTGTCGTATATACATTAATATCTTCTGTTTTAAAATGGGAAGTAAACTCAGATGGAGTAAAATCACAGCTGGCGACGTTCATTTTGATGATGTTCATGCCTGCCAGCATGGCGCCTTCGCTCTGAGAGTCACGTGACGTCCGGAGCTCTAGTCCCCCAACTTTGCGCTGACAGCAGAATGTTCCCGCTATAAGCATCCTGCGCTGCCAGAGAGAGATTTTTCTATGACTGAATATGCAATTCAGGAATGGAGAGCGCGGATAAAGCCAGGGACTGTGGACAATATTTTGTTACTGCACAGCGATCTCTGCATCAAATTAATTTCAGATGTACAATTTTTCAAAGAAATAAAAGGGACATGATTCATTGTAATATAATTTACAATCACTTGGGGATTGTGTTATTTTCCGTCTTTGATCGGTTTTTTAAAACTAATGGAAAAAAGTAAAGGCCCTTGTTAAAGTGTGGCAGGAAAATCGAGTGAGAAAATGAAGCAGGACATCACACAAAAGTTCACTTTCTGACGGGCGGCTCAACCACTCCACCAGGTAGTAAGTGCATTCACAAAAAAGAATAGGCCTACCATCTGAAGAATGTTTGTTTGATGAGCTTTTGCCACCATTTTATTATAACGCAACCTCTATTCATCAGAACAATAGTCAGAAACACCTGTGGACATGCAAACTAACAGACGTCCTTCATTGTGAAAGTTTACAATTCACATCACTGCCCACTTGATGCAGACGTACAGTCATTTTCAACTTTACGCACAGAGTTTAGAAAACAGAATCAATCAAAAAGATTCCTTTTTTTTCACAATCTGTTTATTGACGTTTTCAGATTAAGAACAAATAATTCAACACCCTGACAAAGACCAAGGACAAAAAACAACACAGAATAACAAAAGTCTATGAACAATAATAACACCACATATGTATAACATGATAAAAAAAGATAATAAAATAAATAAGAGAAATAAGAGAAATAAGAAACATCATAAGGAAAGGACAATGGGAAGGGGGGAAAAAAAGAAAAAAACAAAACACAATGTTCAAGCATACTGCTAAAGTTGTGAGATCATCACCCTATACTAACTTCAGCTACATCAATGAAACATCTGTGAGTTACTCTGGAATAAATGGAAAGTCAAGCTTTCCGACATAAACAAAAAAGGAGTCCCACATCTTATGGAATTTCCCAAGCGATCCCCTCAAAACACATCAGATTTTTTCAAGCTTAACAAGGTTGAGGATTTCTTTTATCCATAATGTATGAAAAGGAGGAGTTGAAGACTTCCATCTAAGCAAAATCAAACGCCTTGCTAACAGGGTAACAAATGCTATAAAAGTCGCTTCTGAGGAGGCAGGTGGAATTGTAGATGGAGGTGTGCCAAATAGTGCAGTCATGGGGTTAGGCTCTATTATTTTACTCGTAACCTGAGATAATGATCCAAAAATGTCTTTCCAAAAAGAATGTAAAGCAGGACAAGACCAGAACATATGAACATGACTTGCCGGTGCCTGGTGACACCTGTCGCAGGTTGGGTCCACATCTTTATAGATTTTAGCGAGCCTGTCCTTAGTAAGATGAGCACGGTGGATAATTTTACATTGGATCAACCCATGTTTTGCGCATATGGAAGACTTATGTAATCTATTGAGGGCCACCTCCCAAACCTCCTCAGGGATTTCCTCTCCCAATTCTATTTCCCAAAGCTCCTTAAATTGAGTTTAAAGAACCAAGGCGAAGGAAGTGAATATGGGAATAGAAATATGACATAATTCCCTTCAGAGCAGGAGCTGGCCTGAGGAATGTGTCTAGGGGAGACTCCGTGGGTGCATTGGGAAATTGAGGGAATGTATTGTTAACAAAACTGCGGATCTGAAAAAATCTGAAGAGGTGTTGTTTAGGTAGGCCAAATTTTCCGGATAGCTGTTCGAAAGATGCAAAGATTTTGTCAATGTACAGATCTTTAAATGATTTGATGCCAAGATTAGACCAGATAGCAAATGCCCCATCTACCAAAGATGGCTGGAAAATGTGATTTGCAGTTATAGGAGCTAATACAGAATATGTTTGAAGACCAAAGTAGCATCTAAATAGATTCCAAATTCTCAAGGAAGTTTTAACAATTATGTTTCTTGTAATATCAGAAGAGGGACTCTTGACTGGGGCATGGGCTAATGCCGAGAGTGACACCGGGCTGCACGATGCAGCCTCCATTTCAAGCCAGACAGGTGGAGAGAAGAATGAGCCAGTCTGTATCCAAAACTGAATTATTCTTAGATTAGCTGCCCAGTAATAAAATCTCAGGTTTGGTAAAGCCATTCCACCTAACATCGTGGGTCTCTGTAAAAATTGTTTACGGATCCTAGGGATCTTCTTGTTCCAGATAAATTCAAAAAATCATAGTATCGATTTTACAAAAGAAGGCATGTGTAGGCACATGAAATAAATAAAGAAATTTTGGGAGAGTGTTCATCTTGACAGAATTAATCCGAGCAGCTAAAGACAGGTTCAGCACCGACCAGCGATCGAAGTCCTCCTGAGTACGAGTCAAAAGAGGAAGAAAATTGCCTTTATAGAGGTCTATGAACTTGTCAGTAAACTGAATGGCTAAACGAGTGAAACTGTATTGCAGATTTAAATTGAAAGCTATGAAGAGAGTACTTGCGTGCCCGCCTTGCAGATCCAGCCAGTGGCATATGCAGTATAGGCAAATGCCAAGGGCCCCGTATATCCTAAGGGAGCCAGAGCCAAGAAACTTTATTCTTCAATTATTCTTACTACACACTACAAGAAGAGATGCAATGATGTGATTTTCAGGACATTCGTTTTCTCTTATGACTTTTAACTATAACGCGACCAAGGGGGAATTGAAGGGATCACACATACACTTAGCTCACGGTGCAGAACAAAACATGAGGTGCCGCAAAGCAGGATGGGAAACCACCTCCACCAATCAGACTTTTTTTACCCGCCATTCGTTTTTCGTTTTTATCACGTCAAAATAAGTTAACATGTCAAAGCTCCCAAATTATCTGGTCCCCAGGGGAGGAAAAAAGAAATGAAGAGGAGGAAAATGCGCCAAAGACAAAGGTAATGTTACAATCAAGATGATGTTAATGATATTATTTTGATGTTACAGAACAATGATTTATAATGTATTGTATAATCTATAAATAGCCAGCGCTATCTGCTAGTTCTAACCAAAATATTAACAGTCAATGGTTCTAACAGATAAGCCTAGCGCTATTATTATGGAAAATAGTAATAGGAGTACCTTCCTCGGACAAATGTGTAAATATTAGATCTAATCAGCAGGTGCATTAATGTTAATTTCATTGGCTTCATTATCTCACGTTTTCCCGGCTTGTAATAATCAATCAAAATACCATTAATAATCATAATAATAATTTCATAGTTGTAACGCCAGCTGTTAACTGTGTTACAGCTCATATTGTCTATAAAGTGTGTTTATCATGTTAAAACTATACATGTGTTAAAGTGCACATCATTAATGTTAGAGCATAACTTAGCATTCCCACATGCAATATTATACTGCAGTTTACTGATTATTTTGCATTCTGCTAATTAGAATTTCATTGTAATGACAATAAAATTTACATTATTACTAATATAAATTACTAATATAATTTGTATCTGAAAAAATACATTGTATATTATACACTATACTATACACTATACTATACATCATGTATTTATCTCTAGGTTTCTCATTTATATTATTTCATTTTTGTTGTATTTTTAAATAATGTGTTTATTTTTAGACTGGTGTCACATACTCCTCTTGTCTTCAGATGCGCTGCTGAGGTTTCTCAGTCCAACCCTTGCCAATCCCTCTTTTGCCTCCACCTCAGCAGCACAAAGCAGCAGTGATGCAGCAGCTCCAATAGACCCAGCTGACTGGCTTTGAATGTGCAATTGTTTTATTTAAATAAAAGAATGTCTAAAACAAAGCTATTAAGTTTCTTGTGAGTATATGTACACTAGCAGTGCAAGTACTGTACTGCGATGCAAGGGGGCGCCAGTTAAAATCTTGCCTATGGCACCAAATTGATAAGGGCCGGGCCTGCGCTCCCCCTTCGTGCTATTCACAGCCATCCAGAACTTTAATAATAATCATAATAATATTAAAATAATACATTGCATTAATAAGTCCCTTTCAGACCCCCAACACATAAATACACAAGGAATAAATTGAAATTAAGAAAAAAAATTAAGAGGGAACCCACACAGCAGATTTGAAAAATATCAATTTAATACTTTTGTTTGTTTAAGACTCCCAAAGAGAATGGTGTTGATATAGGCCTATTGTGTTTGTGGAGAGAGCATGCCAGAATACTCTCCCAACTTTGCGCTGGCAGCGGAATGTTCTCGCTGCCAGAGAGAGATTTTTCTGCGATTGAATTTGTGATTCAGGAACGGAGAGCGCAGATAAAGCCAGGGACTGTGGACAATATTTTGTTGATGCACAGCGATCTCTGCATCAAATAAATATCACCTGTAGGCCTACAATGTTTCAAAGAATTAAAAGGGACATGATTCATTGTAATACAATTTACAATCAATTGCGGATTGTGTGATTTTCCGTCTTTGATTGGTTTTTGTAATTAAAAAACTGTAACAAAAAAAGTAAAGGCCGTTGTTGGCAGGGCTCCTTAAGGTGCGGCAGGAAAATCGAGTGAGAAAACGAAGCAGGACATCACACAAAAGTTCACTTTCTGACGGACGGCTCAACCACTCCACTACTCCATCAGGTAGTGAGTGCGTTCACAAAAAGGAACAACATGTGAAGAGTGTTTGTGTGATGAGCTTTTGCCATCAGTATATTATGACGCAACCTCTATTCATCAGTCAGTACAGTAATCAGAAACACCTGTGGACACGCAAACTAACAGCCGATCTTCATTGTGAAAGTTTACTATTTACGCCACTGACCACTTAATGCAGACGCACAGTCATTTTCAACTTTACGCACAGTTTGATTGATTCAGTTTATGAAACTGAATTAATCAAAAACGATTCTTATGAGAGCATCTGAGCATCATCATCTCAGACCTGGACACCGTACTCAATGCAACGCTATTTCCTCCCGCTGAGGCAATAAGGAAAGTCCCCGTTGAGAAAGAAGTGGCGCTTGTTATTCCAGTCTGAAGTGTGCGACCGGAGCGGATTCAGCCTCTTTTACGCACAAGCAGGTGCACATTTCACGTCAATAGACCATGATAAAAGTTGTGAGACTGCAGGTACATGTTTTCATCTGCTCCATGTGTGATGGCACGTTGGAGGTTCTTTGTTCAGATTGTTCAGGCTAAATGTCAACTAAAATGAATAAAGAATTAAATAATATTAATTGTTTCAGATTTTTTTCAAAGTTTAAAAAAACTATCAAAAACAGAAAATAACGGAATCCCTGATTTAATGTAAATTATGGTAGAATTAATTATTTCTCTTTTATTGCTTTGGAATATTCCAGCTGCCCCATTGCAGGACTCTGAACCGTTAGGTGAAGTATAACTGAGCCCCCTGAAAAATTATAACCCCGCCCCCAGATAACATTCTACAAACATCCCCCCAGATTCTACAAAGTGGGCGGGGCCAGGAGGCACGGAGGGGTATGGACAAGTGTTGAGGAAAAGCGGAGGGGGGGAACATGGGTGTGTGTTCCGGGGGACAGTGACAGCTCGCTTAATGTGACACTGAAAAATGGACAGTGACCAAAGTGACGTTGGCAGTTTTGCGACTGATCGATCTGATCAACATTCATCTGTTTTGAACGTTAGCCTATAGGAGTCAGGTCTATAGGAGACCGGACTCCTCCTGTCTCCCTCTGCTTCAGCAGCAACGAGCTCGGGCGCCGCTGGCTCGGTGCCCTGAACCAGGGGATCTCCTCCGTCGTCACCGGAGATAGAGGAGTAGAGGGAGGATTTATGGAGCCCAGCGGCCGCGAGCCGTATCAATTAGAGCCGCTGGCTCGGGGCGCCGAGTCAGCGCTGTCCGAGGCTGACGCTGCTGCTGAGGGAGATAAGAGACAGGATGGGTCCGGTCTCTGAGTGGTGATGCTAACATAGGCTAACGTTCAAAACAATATGTTAGCTATGCTAACTAAGTGCTAATGTGATAATAATGGTAACCTGAAAAACGCATTCCAACTCCAAACTCGCCACGGACGGGGCCGGTATGTCTGATAGTTTTATACCATAGACTGTAAATTTACTGGACGAAGCCTCGGTTACGTTACCCATAGGTTTCTGAAGAGCAAAAATGAAGCCAACTGGGTCACGCGTCTCATCACTCCCAGAAAATACAAAAATGGGCAAAGAGGTGGAGCTGAGAGTGACGCTAGGAGGGCGGGGGTGGATTATTGACACTCTGAGCCGATGTAGCCCGGAGTTAGTCCTGGAGCTAACTGAAGCTAACGGACGTTAGCGGGCGCCTTTAGCCTGAAAGCCACGGTAGAGCTACTCTGCTACTCTCTTCCATCCAGGCTGTAAATACAATATTAAATCGGCGAGTTAACATTTACATTGAAATTATTTATTTAAATGAAATGATCATTAACTTAATGCCAGTTTTCAATAATATTTATATCTGTTATTAATAGTGTATGAGATCAATTTATTCCATGCATGAGATACATGATCAAGCTAAGGTAGTTAGGATAGTTCACATATTTATATTAATATTTGTATTTACCCTAATTGTTAGTGATTGTACTACCATGTAGGATCTCCCAGTTAAAAAATTGTTCCCACAGCTATTGTAGATTAGCAACAGCTAATATGAATAATTTCGATCCTAGTCAATTCTGCAATGTATGAATTTTACTAATCATTTATTGAGGTGTGGGAAGGGATAAGTTGCACTTTTAGTAAGACACTTGTGTTTCTTTTTATAGATTTTGTTTACCAGGTCACAATGGCTGCATGCCTGTCCTCCACAACAGCCAAGCAAAGCAGAAAATGTAAGTACCTGTCTCCATCACTTCATGTAGAATTTTAATAGTATTATACTTTCAACCGATAGGCCACACCTGTGCAACTGCTATTCATTATGTTAGTTTTTTTCTTCATAGCCATTTGGATCATTGGAGACAGCTATGTCGACATGGTTCTGAGAGAGCTGAAGAAACCATCGGAGGAAACCTCGGTCTCCCAGACGTCCGTATCTCCTGGTTTGGCTGGGGGGGCTGAGGTGGAAAGGAGGAAGAGCAGCTCTAGATGTCCTCATCATCAGCTGTGGCGGAGATGACATGGGGGTGGTCAGCAGTGTCCAGTTGGTGAACATGATGAAGGAGGACCTGCACCAGTGTAACCTTCTCCACCCTCAGATGTCCATCATCTTCTCCTCCATCACCCAAAGGCGTTGATAGAGGGCGGGTGTAAACCCAGCAAAAATAGAAAAGGCCAGGAAGTTTGTCAACAGTGTTATGGGTTCATTTATTCTTAGTTTAAATGCTGCCATCTTTATGCATCCTCACATTAGACATGGCAGTCCTTTTGAACAATTGATGTTAAAGCAAAAAGTATAACTATAGCCCTGATTGTTATGTCTAATGTGTTCTTGGTGTAGTTTTTTTATTTCAACAATTATATCTGTTGCCATAACACTGTTGACAACTCTGCCCCTCCCCCCCAACCCCCTTTTACGGTACATAAGTCTCTTGCTTTCTGGCCCCACTTGGTTTTTTTATCTGTGTCCCTTTCTTTTATAGAATCTTGTGTTTAAAAAAATAAATGTTTTATTCTGCATAATGACTGAAAATTCTTTCAATACTTCTTATGCGGCTACAAAACTATGATTTTTTTTCCTGAAATGGAAACTATCTGTGTGAAAGAAAAACAGAAACTTCATTGATTTGTTGTTTATTTAATCAAAAACAGAAAACGGACAGCACCTAACGATATGAAAGAAGTGGCATTAAAGGAGATGCACATATATAGTATAGTACTTCTTATGATCGTCCTGTAGTTTTAGGTGATTAATATGATCTGTAAGGAAAAAAACATTTTATATTAAAATCAAATTAAACTTTCAACATTGCATTCAACATTAGTTGGAAACCAACTCACCACAACAAGACAAACGTGCTGTAAACAAATGAGCACACAGACACAACACTTATGGGTGTATGTATAAAAGTACAACAATGAAGGTGAATCCCATATAACAGCATATCAGAAATGAATAATGCCTTAACTGACAACTCTTTTAAATTTTTAAAAAGTAAAAAATCTCTGAGAACAAAATATGAAATATATCTGGAGTTAGTTGGGAAAACTTTTTTTTTTTAAACACATGTGCCTTAATTGTATTAAGTGAACATTGCCTGTTTGCGCTGATATGTATGACGCAGGCTGCTGCTTTGAAAAGAGATTAGGTCCAGAATAGCTCAAAAAGCTTGTGTTTAAATGTGAAAGGGTGGAAATCAACAGATGAGTTTTTAACATTTCAAACCACATTTCTTTTAACATACACTATGAAAAGAATTGTTATGACTTTAATTTAATTCAGAAGTTCCTTTCTGAATCTAAAGTATTTTCATTGTGTGTTGGTAACATTGTCTTCAGACTGTATGACTTGGATAAAACAGTTTCAGTATTGATCTACAAGTGTCTCACAACATGCTGTAGTTGTGGCCCATGCCTCCTGACAGAATTGGTGTAACTAGAGGAATATGGCATTTTCTAGGAATACCTTAGAATGAGCTGCTGCTGAGGGGGGATGAGCTGCTGCTGAGATCTCGCGAGAGCTGTGCGTAAGTAATATGGCGGTAAACTGGTAAAACAAACAAACTCGGGTGAAAACAAACCATAACATTTGAGCCAAATATAGCAAACGTTTAATAATAATAACCATTATTTTGTATTTCTCTATAAACAAACTGGACGAGGAAACCTTGCACAGCCTGGAAAGCTACTTGGACGAGTGCTTTGACAACATTCTTATGGGCAAGCCACATAAATCCACCTCTCCTGTGCCGACAAGCACACCATCACAAAAACGCACTCGTTCTGAGGCCAGCACCTCCACCATCTCTCCAGAGAAAAGCTACAGCGATGTCCTGGACTCAATACATAAGAAGCTAACCTGCTTCGGGGCTGCGGGGAACGAAATACAGCGTTAACGATCAATATCCAAAGGAAATCCTGGATAGAAGGCGCATTTTGTTCCCAATCAGAAAGAAATATATCAGTGAAGGCACCAGAGCTACAGTAGCGGTAGATAAACTGTATGTTAATGGGCAGCTGTTCAGGGACCCCCAGCTTACTCCTTGGCTTTATTAGTCATGTAACACTGGTCAGATAAGAGTTGTTTTATCAGTCAACTATAATGTAATGTTAGCACAGCTCTGTAAAGTTGTTTACATTACTCAATGTGGGTGGGGCCAGGGCTAAGCACTGGGTTACTGGCTCTTTTTTCTTTTCTCATCTTTACATGTCTATCACCAAATGTCTTTGTCACTCCTTTTTCCTTCTTTTATCACTCACACACACACAGAATTTTTTCATAACATAACAACTTCTTTCTCTCTCACCCTTCACACCTTCACAACTTTCTTCTATTTCTCTCTTTCTTATATCTCGGCTTTTGGATTTTCAATCAGGCAACCCCAAGCACAAACTAATAATACACCTGTGTTTATCAGTTTCTATGGTGATATGGACTTTACAACTTTTATCTCAAAACTATGACTACTCTAAGGTTTGTCACGTGGAATGTTCATGGAGCTGGCACCAAAGAGAAAAGAGTTAAGATTCTTAACCAGCTTAAAAGATTGAAGGCAGATGTCGTCTTATTACAAGAAACCCATAAATCTACCTCAGCTGCAGATGATCTTAAATCCCCTGAGTTTCCTAATGTGTTTTCTGCATGCTATAACTCCAGACAAAGGGGAGTAGCAATATTAATAAATACAAATGTAAATTTTACAGTAATAGATACAGTTACAGATCCAGAGGGTAGATTTATTATAGTAAAACTATCTATACATAACCAAATGTTATGTATTGTCAGTATATATGGTCCAAATGTTGATGACCCCTCATTCTTTCATTCCTTCTTCTCTGTGCTCCTTGAACATATGGATTGCTCACTTCTTCTTGGGGGCGACCTCAACTTTGGTTTAAATGAAGAAATAGACAGGCTCAGCACAGCAGGGACTCAGCGCAGCTGGAAATCTATAGATATAGTCAAACAGTACATGAGCGATTATGGACTTTGTGATGCATGGCGATCTCTTCACCCCAATGACAAAAAATATACTTTCTTCTCAAATGTCCACCATTCATATTCTCGACTGGATTATTTGTTAGTCAGCAGCTCACTGTTGACTGACATTTCAGACACTGAGATACACCCTATAGCTGTTAGCGATCATGCTCCTGTTTCTCTAACTTTAGTAAATAAAACAGAAACACCTCAAAGCAAAAATTGGAGATTCAATATATCCTTACTTAAGGATAAAGAATATATTAAATATTTTGAAAAAGAGTGGGACTCATATTTGGAATATAACGACCTCCCTGGTACGTCGCCATCCATTCTTTGGGAGGCAGGAAAAGCTGTGATTAGAGGTAAAATAATCTCATTCTCATCAAATAAAAAGAAAATGGAAAAAAAACGTATTCAGGAATTAGAAGAAACTATTAATTCATTAGAAGCTTCTCTAGATGAGGAGAGACTAGGCAAAATCTGTAAAGCAAAGCTAGAATTAAATCATATTATTAATAAACAGACCCAGTTCTTAATTCAAAGACTTAGGATAGAAAACTTTTGGCTAACCAGCTTAAAATTAATAAAGAAAAAAAAACTATATATGCTATTAAAGATCAGACCGGGAATACAGTATATGATCCTGGAAGAATAAACAACACATTTAAAGAATTTTACAAGGCTTTATACTCACCAGAGATAAATCCATCGGATCATGAAATTGAACAATTCTTTGATAACATAACACTACCTAAATTATCTGAAAGTCAAGCGATGGCCCTGGATTCACCACTAACAGCGGCTGAACTCCAGGAGGCCCTCCAAGGCATGCCCAATAAAAAGGCTCCAGGCCCAGATGGATTTCCAGCAGAGTTCTATAAAGAATTCTGGAATATTCTGGCACCAACATTCCACAGAATGCTGCAGGAAACCAAGGAAAATGGCCGACTCCCACCAAATATGAATTCTGCCTACATTAGTCTTCTACTAAAATCAGGTAAAGACCCTTTGTTTCCTACCAGCTATTGTCCCATATCCCTCATTAATGTTGATCTTAAAATAATCTGCAAAGCCCTCGCAAAAAAGATAGAGAAAGTAACCCCTCTTATAATACATTCTGATCAAACTGGTTTTATTAAAGGGAGACATTCATCAACAAATTCACGTAGATTAATAGATTTAATAGATTTTCTTACTGTAAAAACATTAAAACTAATATATTATCTTTAGATGCAGAAAAAGCATTTGATAGAGTTAACTGGAAATTCTTATTTGTAACCTTACATAAATTTGGCTTTGGAAACTCTTTTATAAACTGGTTGAAAATATTATACAGTTCACCAACAGCATGTATCAGGACAAATAACCAAACATCATCTAGGTTTTATCTTCAGAGAGGTACCAGGCAGGGATGTCCTCTCTCTCCCTCCCTGTTCGCTATTTTTATTGAACCACTAGCTGCAGCAATCAGGCAAACTTACAATATTAAAGGCATAAAATGCAATAACATAGAACATAAAATCAGTCTTTATGCAGATGATGTATTACTTTTTCTCCAGCATTCACAAACCTCTTTCTCTCAGGTAATCGGGTTGATAAACTCTTACTTAAATGTTTCAGATTATTCTATAAATTGGTTAAAATCTACAGTTCTTCCAATCAATTGTTCTGTCCAGAATCCAACTAATACACAACTGCAGTCAGGGAATATTACCTATTTAGGTATCAATGTCTCACCAAGACTAGCAGATTTAATAATGCTGAACTACATCCCACTTTTTAAAAAAGTGGAAGATGAGCTTGCTAGATGGAAATCCCTACCCATATCACTTATGGGAAGGGTTGCTTCAATAAAAATGATGGTTTTGCCCAGAATAAACTACTTATTCTCAATGATCCCAAGTAAACCATCTCTAGACTGGTTTAGATCTCTGGACTCCTCTATCGCTAAATTTCTTTGGAAAGATAAACCCCCACGTATCATCTTAAAAACACTGCAGAAGACCAAAGAAAAAGGAGGTCTAGATCTACCAAACTTCCATCATTATTTCTTAGCCAACAGACTCCAAAACATCTCAAGATGGTTAAAACATAGCTACCTAGACGAGTCCTGGATAGACGTAGAACAGACACTATGTAATAAGATAAAACTTTCCAACCTACCATTTATTAGCTCAAATATAAAACAATATGAATGCTTTAAAAGCATAAATATCAGCTCCTCTCTGACAGCATGGTGGGAGTTTCTAAAAATGACAGAGTCCACAATAATCCCATGGAGAGGCACACACACCTGGAATAACCCCGACATCTTGCAAAAAAAATGTATGATAAGTTTCCCAGTCTGGAGGTGCAATGGAATTGAATATCTGGAACATATATTTGAAGGAACAGACTTTATCCCATTTAATACATTAATTACACAATATGGAATTGATAAAAACAAATTCTTAGAATATCAACAAATTAAATCTATTATTAAAGGTAAATTTAGGCTCAATACAGCTGAATTACAAATTCCAGCAAGAGTTTTAGATTTTCTTAATCTCAACCCCCCCAAATTGCTGTCTAAAATATACAAAACCTTATCTACATTAGATGAATCAATAGCCATCCCTATTTCAAAATGGGAGGTGGATTTATCAGCCAGCTTTGACCAAAACGTCTGGTCTCAGATATGTTTAAGAACCTTTAAAATAACAAAAAATCCTCATTTGCAATTAATACAATACAAAATCCTTCATAGAGTACACTATACAGGTCAACGAATGTTTAGGATGGGTTTTACATCGTCTAATACCTGCTTACAATGCACAAGCAATATACCAGATACTTATATTCATGCGCTTTGGTTCTGTCCACCTGTTAAGAAATTTTGGTGCCAGATATGTGAGGACTTATCAAAGTGTCTGACATGTAACATCCCACCATCTCCCTCAATTTGCCTGTTAGGAAATGTAAATGATGTCACCATGGACACAAAGTCAGTTCTAATGGTTCACATTGCCTTATGGATCGCTAAGAAAACTATCCTCCTGAACTGGAAAAATAAAAAAGCTCTTAATATTAATCAGTATAGAAATCTCTTGTTGGACCATATTGGTCTTGAGACGGCCTCTGGCTCCATATCTGATCAATCTCTCTGGGCTCCTTTGATCGGCTCCATCACCTAGTGGGGGTGGGGGGCACTTGGTTTTGTCGTTTGGGACACTGTTGTTGATGTGGGGGTTTTGGGGTTGGAGGCGTCTGGGGGGGACCCCAGGGGGTGGGATCACTGGGCGGATGGGGAGCTGGACGTCGTGGCCGGCCTGGGGTTGGGCTTTGGGTGGTAACTCCTGATGGCGCATACGGTGCCTTGGGGGGGTTGCACTGGCGGACATGGGTTACTGGCCTGGTGGCCGTGCTGCGCCTGGGTAGGGTCTGGGGTGGGCTTGGGGATTCGGGGCTCGGGGGCGCTGCGCCCCCTAGCTGTGGTCCTGGCCGGGGGTCGGCCGGCGTGGGGTCTCTGTGTGCTGTGGGGGTCGGGGCCGGCCAGCGGCCGGCATGTGCAGCCGCCTCTCTCTTTTTCTCTGGGCCGATTGTCATCGCCGGTCCCTGTATGGCGTCTCGCCTTGTTTGCTGGTTGGGGTGCCTGGCTGCTGGTCGCGGCGGCTGGGTGGCGTTTCTGGGCCGGATCAGTCCTTTTTTGCACTGGACTTGGCTCCTGGGTCTTGGTCTTTGTGCGGGGCGCTGGGGTTGGGCATTTGGCCGGGTTCGGTCGGACTTGCGGGTGGACTGGCCGGGTGGTGGGCGTGCAAGGCAGATGGGTGGGGCGCTGGGTTTGGTCTCCTGCCGGGCCGTTGAGCCACAGTGGTCGCTCCACAAGGAATGAGGCTGGTGGATGTTGGCCTGGTGGGTCGGCCGCCCGTCTCATCGGTTTGCTCCTGGTCTGGGCAGGTACGTCGCCGTGGTTCGGGCTACGGGGGCCTCCGGTGTGCGGGTGGCGCTGGGGGCCTCCTGTACTGGCGGGGAGGCTGCTGCTGTGTAGCGACAGGTGCTCTCCCCCTACGAGGGCACTTGGACGGGGGGGAGGGGTGTGGGGGCAAACTCAACCTGGGTGTCTAGTGTCTTTTGTGTTTTGAGAGTAGAGCGAATGTCAGGGTGGGTTTAGTTCCCCTTCTGGGATAGGGCTGGGGGGACTGCCTTGGGGTCCGTGGGGCTTTGTGGTGCTGTACGTGCCATGGCCTCCCTCCCCTGGTGGATCCCGGTGAACAGCGGTGCCTATTGGGGTCAGTGGGGGAGCTGGCTCCCTGGGAAGACATTTTGTCTCCCAGTCCTTCCCTCCCCATCCCTGGACACCTCTGTCCACCCACTCCATCACTTTACCACTCATATAGGGTTTTGGGGCATGGGCACATCACTGGGGTGCGAGGAGCTGCTTCCCTCCTCGCTATCCCGTGGTGTCCTGGGTCCGAATTTTAATATACAACTTAGACACTCCCACTTATAACATTCTCACGCGACACATATGTAGGGACTTTGGGGTGGGCCCACTTTTCGGCATCCAGAGGGGGAGCGGTTCAATCAGCTTCACCTCTGGTGCCGGTGCCCACTGTTAAACCACATATAGACACTGAGGGCTCGGGTGGGGGTTGGGGGATGTGTGGCTGCCTTCCCCACATCCCACCCCTCTGTTTTAAATGCACATTATTACAACACACATCAACACCATACTTGAGCGGGAGGATGGAGGCTAGGGGTCTTTTCACACCCCTGTTCGCTACGGGCCATCAGGGGTTGGGGTCCGGAGGAGGAACAGGCGGTCTGGTCGGGGTCCTGGGCTGTCGGGCTGCTTTGCCACTGTGGGGCCCTTGGCGGTCTGCTTGTCTCCGTCCTAGAAGGTAGAGGGTCCATCTCCCGGGTCCGGGGGCTGGTGGGTCTACTGGGGCATCGGTACCTGGACCTGGGAGCATAAAGTGTGTATGGGGTGTGTGAGTGAGGGTACAGCGTCATTTTTTTGGGTGTCTTGGTGAGTCAGTGAGAATGTATGGGTTTAAGAGGGAGCGAACGTATGACTGTGTCTGTATGTTTTTGTCTACCTGTCAGGTTGGATCTTGGTCTGCCCCCTCGCCTGGCGCACCTCAGGCCTTACACTTAATGAGGGGCCTATTTCCCCTCCGTAACTCCCCACCGGTGACGGGGGCCCCTGCCTGCCGGTGCATCGGTGGTCAATCCGGTTCGGACCTGGTGCGTGCCTGGCCGGGCCTGGGTGGGCCGGTGTGTCGGTCGGCCGATGCGCTGGGCCGATATCTTCCTTTGGTTGGTTGGGTCACCTCTTTTAGAGGTGCCAGGTTTGGGATTGTTGGGTGGATCCTGCTCGGTGGCTCGGTGGGATGCGGATCCGGCGTCTCTGCTCGTTTGATCACCTGTTCTGTGCGCACCGTGCATGGCCGGTTCAGGCCCTGGCCCTCGTTGGATGCCTGGTCTCGGCGCCCTGCGTTGCGCGGGATCAGGACCCGGGAGCTGGTACAACATGGTGTCCAGATGCTGGCTGAGCCCGGCCTGGGGATGCTGTCCGTCCCCTGCAGCTATCGGTGGGGCGCTGGGATGTTGGCGGTGGGGATTGGCCTAGGGTGGATGCAGCGCGTGGCGGCCGGCCGCGGCCCCTGCAGTGCCGGGGGCCCCTCGTCGGCCGGTCCCTTGTCGGGTCCCTGCTGGGGGGTGGGGTACCCCTGGGCCCCGGCTCCCCGGTTGCCGGCGGGGCCCGTGGGCTCGTCACTGCTGCCCCCCCGGGCCCCTGCATAGTGGCTGTGTCACGCTGCCCTATTCCTGCCTCATTGTCTTCACCTGTCTGTCTCATCATCCACACCTGATCCTACTCACCTCCTGCCTTTAAGACTCCTCACTTCCTTTCACTCCCAGCCGGATCATCCATCCTTCATCCTTCCTCCTAGTCCTCCTTCCTCCTAGTCCTCTGTTGTCTTCATCCCCATGGTGTGTCGTCTTCCTGCCTCTTCGTTCCAGCCCGATGTCCAGTGTCTCCCTTCACCACCATCATCACGATCTCCTCACTTTAATAAAACATCCTGCACCTTCCTTCAGCGAGTGCGTTTGGGTCCATTCTCCACACACCACGTGACAGAATGATCCGGCCCTAAACATGGACCCAGCACTCGCCCAGGAGATCGCCGCCCTCCGCCAGGACGTCTGGGCCAACCTGGTCAGACTCGCTGCCTCTCCTCACCTTCCTGTGCGGGTCTCCGGAGCTGAGGAAATCCTTGGAGTGCTCCCTCACTTCCAGAGTGTCTTCTCTGCTCCGGATCTCGCCGCGCTGCGGAGCGAGGCGGAGAGGGTTCGTACGGAGGCGTTGGATCGGATCATCGATCCGCCCTCTCCGTCTCCACCATCTGTCCGCCGGCGTAGGTCCCGCTGCGCCGCCGGGACTGTTTCCGGGAGCAGGGAGCGGAGCGCCGCACCTTCACCGTCCGCATTCGTCGGCACAAGGTTGGCGTTCTGTTCCCCGGGGACTGGTCCTCGACGGCATGAGCCTCTTCTGGTGACTCACCGCAAGCAGCGACGCCGCCGAGGTGGGGCCGCTCCCGGAGCAGTTCCAGCTCCAGTCCGTGAGCCCCTTTCGGCTCCAGTCCGTGAGTCCGTTCCAGCTCCAGAATCCGTACCAGCTCCAGAATCCGTTCCAGCTCCAGAATCCGTTCCAGCTCCAGAATCCGTTCCAGCTCCAGAATCCGTTCCAGCTCCAGAATCCGTTCCAGCTCCAGTCCATGAGCCCGTTCCAGTTCCAGTCCATGAGCCCGTTCCAGTTCCAGTCCATGAGCCCGTTCCAGTTCCAGTCCATGAGCCCGTTCCAGTTCCAGTCCATGAGCCCGTTCCAGTTCCAGTCCATGAGCCCGTTCCAGTTCCAGTCCATGAGCCCGTTCCAGTTCCAGTCCATGAGCCCGTTCCAGTTCCAGTCCATGAGCCCGTTCCAGCTCCAGAGCCAGTCTCAGCTTCCAACATTCCTGCAGTCTTCCTGGCCATCACTTTGGCTGCACTCCAGCGATGGACATTTCCCCATGCGTCGCTGGAGCTCCCGGGGAGGGTCAGGGAGGACCCGTCCCCGTCGCTGAAGCTCCCAGGGAGGGTCAGGGAGGACCCGTCCCCGTCACTGGAGCCTCCAGAACCTCCGTCTGAGGAGGCGTCCGAGCCTCCAGAACCTCCGTCTGGGGAGGCGTCTGATCCTCCAGAACCTCCGTCTGGGGAGGCGTCCGAGCCTCCAGACTCTCTATGGCACTACCTGAACCTCAGAAAAGGACCTAAGGGCCGTCCGCCCGACCTCCGTCCAGCCAGAGGACGCCGCCGGGGCCGTCCGCCCGACCTCCGTCCAGCCAGAGGACGCCGCCGGGGCCGTCCGCCCGACCTCCAGGTCCTCAGGGGCCGCCGCCGAGGCCGTCCGCCCGACCTCCGTCCAGCCAGAGGACGCCGCCGAGGCCGTCCGCCCGACCTCCGTCCAGCCAGAGGACGCCGCCGAGGCCGTCCGCCCGACCTCCAGGTCCTCAGGGGCCACCACCGGGGCCGTCCGCCAGACTTCCAGGGGCGTACCCAAAGAGACTCGGGTTTTGTTTTGTTTTTCCCCCTCTCTCTGACGTCCTGTGGGTATGGAGGCAGACTTCATGTCTTCCTGTGTTTTCTTTGTTCCCCTTCCTCTCTTGTATTTTCAACTCACCCTCTCTCTTGACTTTTTGTTTCCTACCTCTCTTCTTCATCTTCCTTCTTTCTTCTCCTTAATTCTTCTACTTGCTTCTCAGATACCAATTCTGAGCTCCACACTGCCAAACAGGACACGTTTTAAAAAAAAGGAAAAAATAAAGAATTGGTGTAACTCAGTCCAGTTTATGCTCCATTTTGCTCACGGAGCTTGTCGCTTAGCCACTTAATAGTTAAGTTGGTGGTATGTTTAAGGGAGTTGTTCATTTGGAAGATGCATTCGTGCCCAACCTTTAACTTCCTGGGTGATGTCTTAAGACATTGCTTTAATATCACCACATAATGTTTTTTTTTTCTCATGATGCACCAGTCTCTCCTGTAGCATAACCCCCACACAACATGCAATCACTCATGTACTTAATGGGTGGCATGCTGTTTACCTTTTCCCTCCAAATGTGACGATGATCGTTATGGCAGAACATTGTACTTTGAGTTTTCAAAAAATAAAATTTGGTTTCCTGAGTACATCCGCAACCTTTAATCTAGCTTTTTATGTTGTTCTTCGATTTATGACTTCTTCCACTCTGAGTGGGCATTCAGTTCATGTTGGTTCAGGACCAGTTTCACAGTGGATCATTCTCAGCCAACATCCTTACAAGGTGTTTAGTTCTGGGGTTTGTATGTACATTTTACACCAAAACAACTTCATCTCTGGGACACAGAACCTGTTTCCCTGACCAGCAGCATGATGGATAAACACTACCATGGTGTTTATATGTCCATATAACAGTTTGAAGATGTGAGTGTGGCAACTACAAACATGAATGGAGAGTTTTGGAGATCCACAATCCCTCTTCCTGATGACTCATGTGATTCAACTTGATTGATGTGTGTGTGTGTGTGTGTGTCTTGACCGGGAAGCGATCAATACGTTATTTTGACGGTAAAATGCGCACAATTCAATGATTTTGTCAAATAAAATCATGAAGCCCCATCTGCCCATAGCTTTTACTAAAACTATGTGAAGTTTGAATAAATCGATATGTAAAGTAAATAAGAAATGGGATCATTTCAACCCATGTTCGACCAAGCAGCCTTATCTTAAATGCACAACATCTTAACCTGTTCCGTTTGTAGTTTCCCAGCGTGGTTAACTAGCTACTTTGTTAGGAGTTCAGCTAGCAGGAGCTTCATCTACAAAATAACGTACAGAAATATTATTTTACTTACTGAAAAAAATGGAGCAGAGACTTCTTAGACGGTCTGTTAGTACAATCAGTACCACAGCAAGCCATCTTTGTCCAATAAGTGCACGATTTATATCTAAACACTAATAAAGTTTACAGATACAACTGATGCTCAAGTTCAGAGAAAGTAAATGGCCAAAGTCTTAACGTGAGTCCCAGGCTGAAGGCCTTCCCCGGAGCAAGCAGGGGGGGTAAGCAGTCTATGGCGGCAAGCTGCTAGCCACCGTTAGCCACCGTTAGCCACCAGCCTTAGCGCTGACGGCTCATCCAAGACCTGTCAATCAAAAGGACACGCCCCTAATTATTCATAATTTCAAGATTAAATTATGTCTAAACGGAAGAGTTAGAAAAAAATTCACCCCCCTCAGAGTTGTCATGACTATAAACCTGACCTATTAAACCTAAAATGGTTTTTTGAACCAGGCTGTACAGGTTTATTTCTGCTGTGAAGTTGGCCTTTTTAACATGGGAGTCAATGGGAAATTGCTCCTTTCTGGAGCCAGCCCCCAGCGGATGAGGGGTGAACTGCAATTTTTGTTACTTCCGGGATGGCCTCAATTCTGAGCGGCGGAGTTTGCCCCTTGTTTTATACCCAAACCCACGGGGCGTGTCTGTGAGACCATGGCTGCTGTAACACAGTCAATGCCTGTGACATAGAGATGTAACGCTCTCCACCAATCACAAAATTCAAATGCAGTAGTCACCGTTCAACCCTAAGGGGGCAGCACTAAGATGTTTTTAGACCAAAAAGTGTAGAATTAAACAATTTTACACCAAAATGTAAAAAAATCCCCAGAAACTGAAAGACTGCATTGTAAAAGACCCATGCATACAGTTTAGAAGCAAAAAAGTTGTTTTGGGGTTTAGTTACTCTTTAAAGTTTCCCTGCACAGAAGGGTTGGAAAGGGAACGTGTTTTATTATTGCGCATATAGCCTATGTAGCCAACGGCTGGATAATTATAGGCTATATGAATAATCAATAATTGTCCCCAGGAGCTTTAAAAACAAACTGATGCTCTTGAGCTTATGGCTTTAAACCTTCATTAATTGACTAAAGATACGATTTTCAACACCTGTTTATACACTGTGCATGTTGTAATAAATCCTGAAACGGATAAATAATTATAGGCTATATGAATAATTAATAACAATTGTCCCCATCAGTTTTGAAAACAAACTGAAGCAGTTGTGAAGATTACTTGAGGACATACCCCAATCACTGCTCCTCCCGTTGGACAAATGAGGCACTGCAGCTGATTTTCACACAGGCTGCAGGGGGGAGTTAATAGGCATGGCTGCATTCACTAGGTCATCGCATGGGATTAAATTTTCCCACGGAAATGAGCTGCAGCCCGTCACGGACCAGTCACGAACCAATCACCGTCCTGCAGAGGTCCTACCGAGGAATCACGGGAACTTCGAGTTGGTTACTACTGTATCACAAAGACTGAAGTCGCACTGCTCACCTGGCGCGTATTACACTACTTGCTCTTCATATTTTTACTAGCTCTGTCAGGGCTAATCAACCAATAGCGAAATAAAAAGCCGAACAACAATGCTGTTTTTCTAGTTGTTGTTTTTTAGCTTACATGTGTGTTTATTTCATATTTTCAGTTGCTATCCCCCATGGCTAAATAAAGCACTCTCTAAATTGGTTTTAGTTATGTACTGATGTAAAAAACAATAGATATAAGGGGCTTCTTTCAAAGAAACACCTCAGGTGAATTTTATTATATTATGCTTTATCATTATATTTCTTTGCGAAACAAGAGGAATTTCTATACAGCAGTATATTCACATTTGAAACCAGATACCTACATATATTTCAGGAAAAACATTATTTACTATTAAACCTGAAATTAGAGTAAACCTTTTTTTGTTTTAGCTAAATAAATATTGACATATTTTTTGAATTAGTTAAATGTCAGAATAAAGAGAGAGAGAGTTGTGTATTTTTTTAACCACTTTCAACAAAGTCGGTAGTATATAAATGCTAAGTTTATTGCATCTTTAATCAAAAAGGAAACTCCAGTTTATTCCATTCTGAATTTAAGAAGCTCTGATAGGTTAACAGAGTCCATTTGAGGTAATTGGTGGCACACCTGTGGATGCATATTAAGGCACCCCTAAAGCACAGAGCCTCTTTCTTTGGCATAGGGAAATCAAGAGTAATTCATCAGGAAAAGAATTGTGGACCTCCACAAGTGTGGTTCAATTTTAAATACAATTTGAGTGCAACTTGCCATTAAAAAATACATAAAATACTCTATACTTAAATTTAACAAATACAATTTTTTCATATTTATTAATCTAAGAAAATAAATGTTTAGTCTGATTTGATTTTTGACAGTAAAAAAGTATTTTTATCTGAAGGGTATGTAAATATCTGGTTTCAACTGCATATTTGATGTTCTTGCTGTTTGGCTTGATTGCTAGCACAATGAGGGAGAGAGAGGGAGAGAGAGGGGGGGAGAGAAGGGGAGAGAGAGGGAGAGTAGAATGAGGACAGAACAGAGATTGAACAAGATCCAGGTGAGAAAGACATGTTAGTCACAGACAGTTGCCCACCAAAACTTGCTAGAACATGTTCACAAGTGTATGTTGTAAGGTTTGTAATTTTTCTAATTCTAGATTTAATAGGTCATGCAGGCTTTTTTGCACAACTAGGCTAAATAGTTATATAAATAGTGTAGTTCTTTGGCAGAATTAAAAAATAACATGGTACAAACTAGTAACTCAGAGAGACAAATATATAGGTATTATTAAATAGTAATTACTCTCTCTCTGATCATTCAGATAGGTCAGGGGAAATCAGGAAAGCCTGAGACCACCAAAACACACCTGAAAAGAGAATTCTTGAATAATATTGACCCTGAAAATGTAATTGATAGGTTCGCAAAACTCCAGCCTTGAAGATACAATCTCATGTTGCCAAAATAAAGAGGTTTTGATTTTCAGTGCTACTATCATCTAGTTTAGATTCTGGTTCTGCCTTGGTTCAGTCCTGAAGTAGTACTGATTTAGAACTCTAACAGTCCTGTTTTAATCCCGGATCCATTTTGGGTTTGGTTGAATTGTGGTTTAGTCCTAGTGTCTAGATTACATCTGTCCTGCCTTGTTGCTTAATTAATAATCTAATGTTAATGTGTCACATGTATGTGATATAATTTGTTTTCTTATATAAAGTTATGCTTGTCGAATACAACTTAACCCCCCCCCCACACACACACACATGGATAACAACCCTTTAGGGCTAACCCCCGGTGTAAAAAAATGTCTGGCTCCAAATCTGAGCTGTCTACGCTTCTCTATGTGTGCATAGTATTGTCTTGAGCAGGTAGTCTCACCAAGATATGACTTTTTTAGGTTAGAAACTCATGAAAGTCAGTGAATTCATGAAAACATGAAGCAGTGTTTTGCCCAGTTAGACATTACTGACATTTATTATTGTCTGACAAAAAAATTTAAATGTTGACCTGTTAGGTTAAAAAAGTGGTTGACCTACAAAGAATCCAACACAAGGGTCGGAGAGAATATGGAGTCAATAAGCTCTGCAGAGGTAGATGTGGATAATCAGTTCTGCAGAGGGAGACCAGGAAAATACTATAAGGAATGAGCCAACCGTGTCTGTCTGTTCTCAGCCTCCCAGTGTCATAGTCTCTGGTCAGTCTCTCTTTATTTAGTCACACTTCATTAACATATTAAAAGAACAGGATGTGCATGTGACTGAAACCAAAATGACATTTAAAAAGTACATTAGAAAGACACCCTAAGAAAATAATAATACAACATTATTATTTTACCTAACATGACCTGTTGACCAATCTGCTTCCCCTCTAACCTTGCAAATGATGTATATTGTCACAAAAAATTTTTATTGAACACCGCAATGGCTGCACTGTGGGAGAGCTATAAGTTGTATTTGGAATGAAAAAAACAGTCTTTCCGATAAGTTTGTGACCAAGGTCTGCAGCAGATGTGTTGGTTTCAGAACAGAGACTTTAGTTGACAGAATTATTTAGGATTTAAATATGCTTCCATGGTCTAGCTTTCCTCAACATTTCCCTTTTTTCCATGGGCTGAGCAACTTCTTATCTCGGCACACTTTGACTGCAGCGCATTTAAGCTGAGAGTTTGAAATAATAACGGCATTTATTAATGTGCGTCAGACCTACTGTGTTTAACCTTTGAGTGACTTTTAATCTAGTGCATCATATTCAAAGTATTTAAAGGTGTTAGTTATTGAGTTTTAATGTTTATATGCACTTGAAAATGCCTCATTAAGACTGCTGAGCAGGGAGCAGTATCTAGGAAGCTTTTAAAGAGGGCTAAATTGGGGCCAGTGATGATCTTGGGGTTTCACACTGTGAGGATCCGTGATCGTATCTTCTCCTTTAAAGGTGAAAGCTTGACCAAGGGATTTTGTTCTTTTTTTTCTGTCCACTTACCCCTCTGTTTTTAAGTGTCCACCAGAGGGGAGTGTTCCATGAAGCATGCCATGGAGGGCTCCCAGGGAACACCAGCTGTGGTTCATCATATCATCAAGCAACTGGCTGAGATGAGCCACTAGCTGAAATGGAGAGGGGTGGATGTGGAGGCCTTTTCTTTTGTTTTGTCCATTATTATTGTTTTCATTTATTTAGTTTTTCTGGGTTGTTAGTTTTTTTAGTTACTTAATGGTTAGCAGTACCATCTAATTTTAACTGTTTAAGTTTTGACTCCTATAGATTTATTTAGTTTAACATTCCCCTCTTATTTTTGTTTATAGTCTGATCCACCATATTTAAAGGTGGCTTCAGAGATGGCTTGGGGGGGAAGGGAGTCCTACTGTGAGCTGGGCTGTTGTGTCACCTTGTCTGTGGGAAAAATAAAACTAAATCAGTGCTCTGAAGATGCCTGCCTCACCGTGGTTCTTTGGTCCAGCATGCTTTCTGCAGTAACTCTGAGTCCGCCATCGGCCAACCTTCTACACACACCTAAACAAAAACCCAGGCTGGAATCAGGGCTGTCGTACAAAGAGGGCGGGGCCTAAACTGGGTGACAGATATCAGATTTAAAACATAAAATTCAAAGATTGAAATAAACATAAATTCAGAAAACACTAACAATTCTGACTAAGCTATTTCTCTTCTTACTCAAAGTATTATTCATTAAAAATTATACACAAGACTTTCTTATCAGGACTGGTCTAGATTTTGGATTTTTTGACTTATTGAATTTACATTTGAAGAGTCATTGTCTTTTAAGGGTGTGTGTGTTAAAGTTGGGACTCCATTTTCTTCAAATTAACTGAACTGTTCATTGTTGGACAGCTGGAAGCCATTTTCCCTAGATGGACTGAGCAGACCACATTTCCCAGCAATCTTAGCGGTGACCCCCAACATACTTCTATTGGTCCGTGGCCACCAATGGTGACATCAACAATGATTTTAAAGCCAAGGGGCTATAAGAGTGGTAGTGGTGGCCATTTCAAATTTGTTCTCAGCAGAGGTTCTTAGCACCAACTCCTGCCATACAGAAGACCTCTCGCTGGTGAAGATTCCCTTTTGTTCTGACCTGCTGGACCGGGGAGAACTCTCATTTCAACACTGCGAAGTGCTCCTCCTGCTGGTGTATCCAGTTTGGGTGATATCAGGACCTTTCAGACAGTTTGTTACGACATCGACCTGCAAGCCGTCCGGCCTGCAGTTGGGACCCACGTTCCTAAAAAATCCTGCGCAGTTTTTCTAACTCTTCCCTTTCTTGCTCAACTACATGCACATTTTGCTCCCCTCCTCATGGACAGGACTTCCCTCAAAGCGAAGTAGGACTGAACCGGTTCAATTAACGTAATCTTGTGTCTGGGCAGATATAAATAGGAAAAATTGAGTTTTTAACGAGTTAGATCTCGTTCATCGTTGGTTTAAAGTGTTTTTAAGTGCTGAACCTGTTGGCTCATTTAGCGTCGCCGCACGCATGAGTTTGAGCTGTATTTGCTGTGTTTGAAACTGTTTTTATCCTGAGTGAACCCACGCTTTCTTTCTTTCTCTTTCTTTTTTTCTTTTTTTTTCTTTTCTCTTTTTTTTGTCTTTTTGTCTTTTTTTCTTCGCTTTTACTTGCTCTCTGATCACCTGGTCGGCAGAGTCGGGCTCGATCCGACCTGCTATAGCTGGTCTGTTAAAGATGAGGCATTCCACATGGGCAGTTTACCCCATGTGCTCCAGTTTAACTAAAACTAAGTTTTATGGTCTTTGTCCCCCAGGCTATCTTACTGGAGACCCCTGGAGTTAGGGCCCCCCTCCCTTTCTGAACCAAACCTCAGCTGTCTGTTTGTCCTTGATCCACTTTGTGTTAATTGTGTTTAATTTTCACAAATTATTGTTTTCTAAGATCTGTAGTAGTTAGTTGCATGCTTTAAAATAGATGTTTTGACTGTAAGGTTGATCTATTATCTTACTAAATTCCCCTTAGCTTAAAGAGAAGTTGTCCGTCTTTAAATGACGTATGCGTACAATTACAGTAGTAGCCAACTCGAAGTTCCCACCCCTGCTGGCTGCCAGCAGACCCCCAGCAGAGTTCCAGCGGCTGGAGTGACACCCCCACCAACCAGTTTTTACTGGAACTCCTCCCACTCAATGAAATACAGAACATGACCAGGAGATGGCGCTTCTCTCACAGAATACAGTACACATTGCCAGATTTAAAGCGCCGCCTCTGGCGGTGTGTGGAATTTTACATAATCCATAGAACCAAGAGTGACATACATGTGATTAATACCTACATGTGATTTAAGAAGTGCAATTATAACAGACCTAGCTACTGGAGATTCGCTGGCCACTGTTTTATCAGGAGTTAAATTATTGTATCTAATACCTCCTGTAAAATTTTTAATCACAATTTATTTACTGTGAATCGACACATAAAGAGGAAAAACTAAGCCTTTTGAAAGATATTTGCAGTTGCAGGTATTCAGTGCATGCCTTCGACCAGGGAATTAGCATTATTATTGCTCAACCGTTTATTTTGCACTAATGGGCCATTGGTCACCCATTGTCACACAAATCGCATAGGCTACAGAGCCGGCCTAAAATGCAGCTGTTGTTCAACTTTGATCATCATTTGTGTTGTCAGACACAAACTTGCAGAAGTATACCAAGGAGGGAAGTTACATCTTCTGTGAGAGCTGGACCGCAGAGAATATTATTGGGACCAAGATACATATAATATATAGACTACCAGTCATGGAAAATAGTGTTTTTTTTGGTTGAGACTCAATGTCCACACTGTCTCAGTTTGGTTTCAAAAGTAAACATGGCACTGACGTGTGTGTCTATGCTCTGTCAGTAGCTATAGAAAACATAATTCCACCATGTTTATGTGCTTCCTGGATGCCTCTAAAGCCTTTGACCGGATTAATCATGGGAAGTTGTTAAGAAAGCTACAAGAGCGAAGGGTTTCTTCTTATTTAATACGTATTCTACAGTACTGGTACACACACCAAACATTGCAAGTAAGGCTGCGGTCACACCTGGGTGAACCGGTTAAGCACAACTGGGTTAAAAAAGTTGGCCTGCGGTCACACCAGCCATGATGATAACGTGCCACTCTGCCGCAACGTCTAAAGACCCAATTTGCATGACAATGACCGCAATCGCGCTGAAACCTAATCGTGCCCTGGCCCACCTCCAGAGGTGGGCTGAGGGTCCGCGCTTCGGCCCGGAAAAAGAGGGGGAAACGGCTGCTCTGTCCCGGGTAGAACATAGGTGTGACTGTGCCCTAAGATGGGGTAATGCCATATCCAAGCTTTGGCCCAGGCCAGAGCTTTTACTTTCATTGGGCCAGAGTGAAATACACCAATGTGACACACGTTGGCTACACAGCCAGAGCCTTCAATATACTCAGAGTTGCGACTTACATTGACTTCGCTGTATGAACGGTCAATTGACTTGAGGCGCATTTGTAGTTTAAGAGCAGGCCTACAACTCGTTTACCTTTTTCAGGATGACTGGACGAACATGTGCTGTTAAAATCTGCTATAGTCGGTCGGGTAAGCAGACTAAAGTCCAAGGGGAGCAATCAAGGCGATTATGTGTTTTTCAGATCACAAAGTGGAGACCAAATGATGGACCACAGATTTCCAACATAAACTGCTTGTCACCATATGCTGCGCCCCAGGGCTGGCCCGTGGCATAGGCAAATGCTAGGGGCGCCGTATACCCTGGGGGCGCCAGAGTCGCGTTAGTGATTTTATGTTTTATTGTACTTCATTGACACTGCGACGAGAGGAGCATTAATGGGATTCACATAGCATTGATATTCTCTTATAAGTTGTTGTTATACTGTGACCAGGGAAGAATTATAGCCAGCTAGCACATGTACGTCTTGCCGACGTCTTGCCGATGCATCAAGCTCTATCGCCGAGACGTTGCATGGAGAGCATTTTCTCATTGGCAAGATATCGCCGAGACGTCGGCCTTTGATCAGAAACGACCACCACCCGACGTCTCGGCGATCAATGAAAGCATGGGCGCCCGCGGCCAGGCGTTCCATATATTTAGCCTATAAATGATTATTTATGACCTTTATTCATTTAGGTCAGGCCTTTTGATCTGGGTAGCCTATAATATTTTACAAACCAATATACTTACATAACATATAAATCAACAAATCATGGTTGAATGAAGCGCAGCGCTGTCAGGCTTTCTGATACACTTCAGCTGCAAAGAGAGAGCGCAGGTTACAGTGATGATGCTCTTGCAAATATGATGATGATTTTGTGAGTGTGCAGACCCTCTGAGTGCTCTTGCTGTCTACGTGCTGTTAGAAACTTAGTTGTAAACTAGTTTTAAGTTGGATACTAGGCGGATATACTCCCACACCAATTCAATTTGGTAGCCAGATCAGGGGAAAACAATTTCTGGCATACACGCCACACTGTTTTTTTCACCGATTTCCCCCCCAATTATGGCCAGTTCTGCAATCTGAGGAAAATAAGAGAACAAAAGCAAGTGTTCCAAACAATGTAAATTAATGTCTTTCACATATGCCTGTGTTAATCTGGAACACATTACTTTGACATTTTTTTGTGAATTTTTGCAGCCCAGCAGACACAATAAACTCCGCACATTTACTGTAGTTGAAAATATTAAAACTTTTTAAAAACAATTTTGTGCATCTGATACAGTTTGGTTGTTTGACCAATACTAATTAAAACATGACGATCCAAAAAAGCATAGATGTCAATGGGGGGAACACATCATGACTGACGTAACACCGGTTGCCTTGGCAACGCATCACAACGGCAGATAGCCCACTCAGCCGTATCTTTAGAAATTTTTTTTTTTTAAATGTTATAAAACAACATTAACGTATTAATAATTGACTTAATATTTCTTTCTTTCGTAAATGACCATTGTATAAGCGGGATAATGGCCAAGTGTCCACAATCAGAAAAGAATGGAAGACACAGAGGCGTGAACCGTCCAACACGAAGCAAACTGTTTTATTGGCCGTTCTAAGGAGGTTCAGTTTCAGTCTCATTTCTATGATGCTAGAAACCACATTGACTTCGTAACAAGATACATGACGACCGTAACTTAACATATATGCGATAATGTCGAAACAGGATGTCAAAACAATTAAAGATTTCAGAATAAGACAGCCAATCGGCACACTTCTACCGTTTTCCAACCAAATAACGTCCAATAGAGGAAAAACAATAGGACTTAACCCTTTGGTGTCGGCTGTAGACCAACTCGTACATAACTCACCAGAAACGTTTAACTTTCACAGAGTAAAATAAATTTCTTTTCTTGGCAATTTGTGACTTACCTGAAACTCCGAAACTCACTCTGTGACGTCACTGGACCGCAACTGACAGGATAGGTCCTGCCCTTTGAGGGTCTTCTGTGTGTGGGCAGATCTGGGGCCAACTTAAAGCCGACGTTTAATGAGCGGGTGCTATAGGCGCTCATGGGGCGATGCTTGACATGTTATAAATTATAAGGCTGACATCCTCCTTACCTGATGTATGTGTGCTATCTGGGTAGAGATCACACATACACTTAGCTCACGGTGCAGAACACAACATGAGGCGCCGCAAAGCAGGATGGGAAACCACCTTCCACCAATCAGACTTCTTTTACCCAGCCGCCATTTGGTTTTCGTTCAAAAAAAGTTAATATGTCAAAGCGTCCCAAATTATCTGGTGCCCAGGGGAGGAAAAAAAGAAAAGAAGAGGATGAAAAACGCACCATGTTACAGTAAAGATGATGTTAATGATATTATTTTGATGTTACAGAACAATCATCAATAATGCCATTCTTATTTTAGCATGTATTGTATGGTTAGCTAACAGTGGCGGCTGGCCGATAGAGGGCGATAGGGCGCCGCCCCCCCCAGTGTTTCCAAAGTGTTTTTTATTTTTTAAATTTTTTTTAAAATGAACAATGAACACATATTCTGAGTTAATTGTGTGTTTAAGTTCGTATCAAAGTATCATATATAAAAATATATATCATTTTAGGAGAAATTCGCACATAACAACAGGAATTTATCCAATCAGCGTCTTTGATTCGGCTGCATGAAGGGCGATAGAGAAATCGCCCCAAGGCTGGTGTGAGGACGGACAAGATATCTGGTGGTGACATTGTGCGCCCTCAGAAATATGTGCACAACCATTGTGTGACTTTTGCCATGAGAAGAAACACATTTTCACAGGTCCTTATGCCTGTTTTCTGTGAACAAACATCTGAAACTCTATAAGGGTCATGTTGTTTATTAATCAGTCAGTTATTTTGGCAGGTAAAAGACAAACCAACGATTCTTCACATAAATGACAAAACAAGAGTGTGGGGAATTGGACAGACAAAAACAAGAATAAACAATAGCTGTGTCCCAATTCAGGGTCTACACACTTTGAAGTGGTGTTTAATAATTTATATATAATAGTCCATCATAGTCCATCCAAAATACTTCAGTTCCATATTGCCTAGCAACCGCAGATATTCCTTAACTAATCTCGAACTAATTAATCCTTTTGAAATCTACTATCTTCCTCTAAAAACATCTGTTTACCTGTGACCTGAGTCTGTGTAATATATTTAATCAAATTAATCATCAAAATAATATTTGTATGATTTGCTTTTTAAAATGGAGCAGGAAATTATTTTTTATTAGGACTTTTTATTTATTTAGCTGAAATGGAGAACATGGGGAGGCTACCAAAGCGAGCTCTCATCGGGCTGAGAGCGCATGCCCCAGGCCCGGCCCTAATCAATTTAGTGCCATAGGCAAGATTTTAAGTGGCGCCCCCTTGCATCGCAGTACAGTACTTGCACTACTAGTATACATGTACTCACAAGAAACTTAATAGCTTTGTTTTAGAGATTCTTTTATTGAAATAAAACAATTGCACATTCAAAGCCAGTTAGCTGGGTCTATTGGAGCAACAGAAGGTCCACTTGATGCTGCTGCATCACTGCTGGTTTGTGCTGCTGAGGTGGAGGCAACAGAGGGATTGGCAAGGGTTGGACTGAGAAACCTCAGCAGCGCATCTGAAGACAGAAGAGGAGTATGTGACACCAGTCTAATAATAAACACATGATTTAAAAAATAGAATAAAATGAAATAATATAAATGAGAAACCTAGAGATAAATACATGATGTATAGTATAGAGTTGTAACTACTAATAATAAATATTTGTTGTCTGGTTTTCTGAGCATCAATAATTATAATCAATAATTTAATATTAATATAATAATTGATGACGTTCGAGTTTAACCTGTTTATTAAAGATTTCGGGGCAACAATCTCATAAATGAGATAATTTTAATTAAACCAGACTGTCAGTCTCTCTGAAAAGGCATAGAGTTAGTCCGCGGGGTTAAAACAAACTTCACAGCACACGCTGAAATTGCACAGGAAACTTCTCGTTACTTAAGGGAATTTATTAATGAAATAGGTCAACCTTACAGATTACATTTCATTCATAATTTCCATCTATTCTAACGCATGCAAAAATATATAACAAAGTTAACGTCGAGGGAGGGGGGCGTGTGTGTGCGGCTGTGTGTGTGTGTGTGTGTGTGTGTGGGAGACAGCGAGCGGATGAGGGGGGTTCAGTTTAGCACACTCAATGCGATAAATAACTCAAGTCTTATCAATTGGTGCGATCGGTTCACAAAGGAAGACAAAGGAAGACCGCGTGGCAATTCAACAAAACGCTAGTTTCATTAGCAATGGTGGCTTGGACAAAGGAAACGAGGGCGACGGAGAAAGGGGATCAACTGAGGCAACGCGACCTGTCTAAACAGACACGCGCCGACCGCAGCAGACAAGAAACAAACAAGGAAATAATACAATACAATATACTGCTTCTGGTTGCAACCAAAGTCAAATAATAAAACACAAAAAGCATGCACATTCAGGGTCGGTGTACGGCGTCAGACGACCAAGAATAACAGTGGTTAACCAGTTGACAAATTTATTTTAACCAACAGAAAACGGATATTAACCGTCAAGACCTAATTCTCCTCTACCCAGACCAAAGATATGAACCAGTTTAATCCTACTTGGTGGGGGCAGCTCTCCACAGTCCACGACAAAGAACGTAGAAAGTGTCCCATTAAAGGAGCGGTTTGCGCAAAACCGAGGTCGGAAAAGCGGACGTCCGACTTTTAGGCGCTGAGGGACTCAGGCCTATTTTCAATAGAGCTCAGATGGCCAGCGGACTCCTTGGTTACCCGTACAAGAAAGTCTGTTTGCTCGGCCGATTCACTTCGAAGTTTAAAAGGGAAGTTCTTCCTGGTCCAGCAGGTTTGAACGGAAAAAGGGGAAAATGCTAGCAGTGGATTAAAGCGTCTCCTCACAGGCACCGCTGTGGGACCAAGAGAGACCAAGATTTCAATATTCGCGCTGCTTTTATCAACTCTGTGATGTCATCACTGGCCACAAACCAATGAGAATGGGTCGAGGGCAGCACAATGGGTGCTGGGAGATGCAATTCGTTCAGTGGAAGGATGCTGGGAGATCCAGTTCGTTCAGTAAAGGCCATAGCCTCAAAAACAGTGTATAGTATAGTGTATAATATACAATGTATTTTTTCAGATACAAATTATATTAGTAATTCATATTAGTAATAATTTAAATTGTATTGTCATTACAATGAAATTCTAATTAGCAGAATCCAAAAGAATCAGTAAACTGCAGTATAATATTGCATGTGGGAATGCTAAGTTATGCTCTGACATTAATGATGTGCACTTTAACACAGGTATAGTTTTAACATGATAAACACACTTTATAGACAATATGAGCTGTAACACAGTTAACAGCTGGCGTTACAACTATGGAATTATTATCATGATGATTAATGGTATTTTGATTGATTATTACAAGCCGGGAAAACATGAGATAATGAAGCCAATGAAATTAACATTAATACACCTGCTGATTAGATCTAATATTTACACATTTGTCCGAGGAAGGTACTCCTATTACTATTTTCCATAATAATAGCGCTAGGCTTATCTGTTAGAACCATTGGCTAATATTTTGGTTAGAACTAGCAGATAGCGCTGGCTATTTATAGATTATACAATACATAATTGATCATCGTTCTGTAACATCAAAATAATATCATTAACATCATCTTTATTGTAACATTACCTTTGTCTTTGGCGCATTTTCCTCCTCTTCATTTCTTTTTTTCCTCCCCTGGGCACCAGATAATTTGGGAGCTTTGACATAGTATCTTATTTTGACGTGATAAAAACGAAAAACGAATGGCGGGTAAAAGAAGTCTGATTGGTGGAGGTGGTTTCCCATCCTGCTTTGCGGCGCCTCATGTTTTGTTCTGCTCCGTGAGATAAGTGTATGTGTGATCCCTTCAAGTCCCACCTGGTCGCGTTATAGTATAAACTTGTAAGGGAGAGTAAATATCATGTAAATCCCATCATTGCACCTGTCCTTATAATGTCAAGGTAGAGAAATTTTAGTAGAAAGTTCCTTGGCTCTGGTGACTCCAGGATATGTGGTGCCCTTAGCATTTGCCTATTCCACGGGCTGGCCCTGATATACCCTGTAAGTTAATGAAAGGTAACATTAGCTTAATTGAAAAATAATGCTCGTGAGAGCAGTGTAAAATGGCTTGGCAAAAACCATTTCATAACTATATATACGGTGCAATGACACAAAGGCAATTAAGTCATGCAATGCGCAAAAAAATGAACTACAAACAGTACAAAAAATAAAGCAATGCAATATTCTATTTACAATGCTGTTCTATATACAGTGTAATGGTTGGAGTAATATCTGTCAGTTCTTTGTGCATGAGGGGGCAAAGCCATGGACAGTCAGCAGGCGGGTGTCCACAAGGCCCCCACACACACATCAGGTTTTGCAACCAGCCACAGCTAAACAACTCGTAACTGACTTGTAGCTAGCTTTTAAACTGTGTCTGAGTGTAGTTTGATAGTTAGTCTGCTAGTTTGTGATGTCGATCGGAGTGAACAGTGGAAGTGTGGAGGCAGCTCGTGCGGGTCGACATTCTCCACCTCCTTTAACTTGTGCACATATATCCCTCGCAGAACCGACAAGACGATTTCGGTAAACACTCATGTCTTTTATCTTACTCCTCTCCATTCTCCAAATCAAAATCACAACCAAGAGCAACCCAAAAACAACCTTTCGAGTTCGCCTTCATCTGTGACTTGGCTGGCATTCAAATTACCTTAGCAACAGTGAGCCCCTACTGATGCTCATTTCGCTATGGAAAAGTCACGTGACCAACATTGTCGTGATGTATCTCCACGACCCCAAAAAATAAATAAAATGTCTAATCAATTTTTTTGTAATGGAATTAACACAGTAGATATTTTTTTTTCTCATTTTTATTTAAGGTCAAAGTGTATGTAGCCTACCCTACAAGAAAACGTTTAAAAAGAACAAACAAACAAAAAAAAAAACTTGTGTGTTCATTTTTGTTCCACTTAAGAAAAGCCAAGGCATTGTTCTTCTGGGTCCACTTTTTGGGGGCTCCTCAACCTCTCGTTGATTCTGCTGCGGATACGCTGCCACTGGTCCGCAGACAGATCTGGGAAGCGCTGGGTCGTTTGACTGTAGATGCTCCTTTTTTATGTTCTGTGGCAGTGACATTTACCCATGTAACGCTCCCATTAATAAATTCATTTCCATGTTATTTCTAGGCTACAAAATGATTTCAAACAGCCTTGGTATTTTAAATTGCAATGAGACTAATCTTTACTAAACCCTGACAGGCTCATGTTTGGGTGCTTCAGCAAAGCAACACTAAATGTCCTGCAGCCTCCAAGTTACTTAATTCAAATGAAGCATAACTGGAGGTTATGTCAATGTAACACATGAGGAATAATTTCACAAATCCTCTGCATAATATTGATTTGTTTCATTCAAAGACCCACAATACAAAGACTTATTGGTGTGTATCCTATCTTTCCTCATGCCAGCTTTGCGCTCCCTCTTCGTGTTATTCACGGCCACCTAGAACTTTAATAATAATAATAATATTAAAATAATACATTGCATTTATAAGTCCCTTTCAGACCTCCAACACATAGGCTAAATACACAAGGAATAAATAGAAAGGAAGAAAAAAATTTAAGAGGGAACCCACAGCACAGATTTGAATTAATTAAATCCTGGTAGGTTGATTTATTTTCACTCCATCCAAATAAATGTTTCTATTTCCTTTGTTTTGAATTTCTTCCCTCTGCTTGTCAGGCAGCTGAAAAGGCAAACATTAAAGTTTTGTAAATTAAATGCCGCAACATCTTCCATCCTTGCAGTCATCACGGTGACCAACTCGTCCAGCTTGACTACACTGCTCACTGAATAGCCGCCCATGAGATATGAAGCTCTCGTCTGACAACCAAGTCAGCCATAAGACGGACTCTGCCAAGTCAAACACGCCTGCAGTGACAAAGATCATTCACTGTTTTCAGTGTATATTCACGGACAAGTTGGCATGTTGTTTATGTATTTGTTGGGCTTTATCTGCGCACCATATGCTTCAGTGTTAACACTAAAACCACAGCAAACATTTAGTAGATTGCAAAATCTGTAGACAAGTAAACTGCGAGTGATATACATTTTTATTTGTGCTGTGTTTATGTATCTTTGAAGCTACTCACTGTACTATAGATCGCCTGCTTTGGAGGCAATTCGTCTAAAGGAAAAAAGAAACGAGGAGGAAAAGTGATTGACGATTACTTCAGGACATAGCCCAATCACTGCTCCTCCCTGTGGACAAATGAGGCACTGCAGCTGATTTTCACACAGGCTGCAGAGGGGAGTTAATAGGCGTGGCTGCATTCACTGCGTCATTGCGGAGGATTACATTTCCCCACGGACCAAGTGGCAGCCCGTCACGGACCTGTTACGGACCAATCACGGTCCTGCAGAGGTCCTATCAAGGAACCACGGGAACTTCGAGTTGGCTACTACTGTATTGTCCACAAGAGTGTGAATTTACACCTTTAAGAAGAGACTGGATGTCTGGTCTTCTAAACAGAAGTGGTCCCCCTAATATTAATAAATTAAACTTCAACCTCATCAATAATTATATTAATATAAAATTATTGATCATAATAATTGATGGTTATGTAAACCAGACAAAAACTCGCTCACTCTGTGTCACAACAATAATATAGCATCTTAAAGGGGGGGCATTGTGCAAAATGGACTTTCTGAAGCTTGATATGCTAAGAACCTGTCTTTCCTTCATTAAAAACATGCCTGAAGTGTTGCTCTGACCCTTTCACTCATGTTAGAGTAATCTTTGAGTCTCTGCTGGTCTCTGCTGGTAGTTCTCGGAGTTGCTGAAATGCCTGCTTCCACCTATCCCCGCCTTTTCCACCCATGTCCTCCTCCGACCTTACGTACTCAGCCGAGAGCCTCGCCCCTCGCCCTTGCAGAGCTCCCCTTCCCCTTAACTTCATAGAGAATCCTACCAGAAATGCCCGGATTTCAAATGTTGTTTGTCAACTCACACTTTTATAACAGACGAAATCACAACTGGAGACTAAAAGATATCTCCAGTTACAGATGGACCATCAGGTGGCGCTGCAAAGGGATCATGCTGTGAAGGTTGAGCTCTCAAAAGCTGAGTTGAGGATGGAGAAAGCTGAAGCAGAGGTAAAAAATCTGGAGACACGTGAGGTCGATAAGTCTGCAGTCCAGAAGGTAACATTTTTAATTACATCCAGCAGCAGCCTCACTTACAAAATGAGACAGACTTAGAAAACAGTTCTGTAACTTCCAATGCAGAACCTAGGGAAGAATCTGTTTTTCCCAACATGGATAGACAAACTCCAAACATTGAATCTTCCCAGGTTACTTCCACAGAGACCAGAGAAGGATCTGAAGTTCAGGCTGCTTTGCCTCTCAAAGAGGACCAATCCTTGGACTTGGTAAATTCTATTGGGTCAAAATGCACCCTCCTTTTTTACTTTGTGTAGCCAAGAGAGTCACCCATTTGACCCATTACCACCACATGTAAGTTCCCTTTCAGTCGATTCACTCGGTACAACACAGAGTAAGGGATTCCACGCCCCCGTGGGGCCTGACTGAAGACACCTTTAATCACGCCTTTAGGCAAAATGACGTGTAATGTCAGGTGGCAGGCCCCGCCTGCATTTAAATACACCTACCATCACCGTCATTACTCAGTTCTTACGCTCTTCACCTCGCTGAGAACACCGATTTCCAAAACTGTGCTATCTGGCTGCTGCTAGCTAGCGTTACTGTTGAGTTTCGGGAAAAAAGAAACTAGCTCAACTGCTTGTGTTGGAGTAATCATTGCTGCCTGCTGGTAAGCGTGTTTGCCCGCCGAGCGCTAGTTCTGTTTTCTTGGATTCTTTCCCCTATGTTTATTCATTTATTTTTTGGCTTCGTGGTTCGGGATGAGCACAAAGTGAAAAGTAGCGAAGCAGAAGTCTTCTGTTCGCCCCTGTCCTCAGGGGTGCAGCTTCTCAGTCCACGATAAGGACCAGCCCGAAGCATGCCCTGTCTGTCTGGGAATTGTCCACCCCAGAAGAGCGTTGACTGAGCCAGACGCATGTGCGTTTTGCGGCCAGCTTCGGTGCACAATGCTTGAACGGCGGGTCAAGTTTGTTCAGAAGGTGCTGGGAGAGGCTACTGTCTCACGGCAAGACCCCTTGCTCTCCGAGTCGGGGAACCCGGCTTCGCCCGAGTCCGACGAGGAACGCTTTTCGGTTGAAGTCCCCGCTCCCAGCTAGGCAGACGGAATGGAATACATGGAGGAGTTAGCCGGGACAGAGCAGAGTACAGCTCCATTTCAGTTTCATCTGGAGGGTCATGCTGACGTGGATGTGCTGGAAATCAGCCTGGAAGGTCAAGGTCTGTCTGAAGACGATGATGACGACTTTTCAGCGGACCAGTGTCCAGCTACAGGCGCCACTGCCTCTCTGGAGGGTCAGGATGACACCTCATTCTTCTCCCTCTTTCAGAGGGCAGCTGACAAATTGGAGGTCGAGTGGTCCACACCTGCTCCCGCTCAGAAGGTCTCGCAGTTCACTGGATATTATCTCCCTACGGAGCCAGCTATGGTCAAAAACCACCTGCCTATGTTTCCAGACTTTGTATCTGAGCTGACATCCTGCTGGAACAAACCGTTGTCCACACTTGTCACAGTGGCAGGTTATGGGCAGTACGTGGACCTGGAGGGCGCTGACAAGGCTGGGCTGTTTAATATCCCGCCTATGGAGCCATCCCAGGCAGCTTACTTGGCTCCTTCATTCAACCATGGTGTGGGTGGCCCCACTACCCTGCCATCAAAACAGTGCAGATTTTCTGCATCCCAGTTGGAGAAAATCTATCGTGCTCAAGCGACCACTGCTCACGCCCTAAGCTCGGCAACCATGCTGCAAACCTACCAGGCTATGTGTCTGTCCAAGCTCGGAGCTCAGATGCCACCTGAAAGCCCTCTGATTCCCCTCTTAAATGAGATTAGGGTCACCGCAGACTACGTTCCTTGTACGTCCCGTTGTGCAGCGCTGTCGCTGGGGCGAGGGATGGCATCGACAGTAGTGGCGCAGAGGCACCTATGGCTAACTCTTTCTGACGTCCCGGATAGGGACAGAGCCATATATCTGGATTAACAGCTGTCCACAAAAGGGCTTGTCGGCCAATCCCTGGATGCCATTCAAGCAAAGTTCGAGCTCAGGAAAAAGCAGATCGAAGCACTTCGCAGCATCATTCCAAGACGTGATGCAAGACCCAGGTCTGACATGAGTTCAAGCAAGCCAGTGACCGCACCGCCACCACCGAAGAGGGCAATGCCATCTGCGGCTTTCAACCCCACGTCGGGACAGCCGCCACCTCAGAAGCCCGCTCCACGCCAGTCAGCTTGGAGCAAAGGCCCTCCTCCTGGTCTTCAGAGGGATTTAGCGTCTGGAAAGAAGAAGCCTCAGTCGTCCTAGCTACGGGACTTGACTGCACCTCATTCGTTTCGGCCGAAGAGGCATGTTAGTTGTTCTGTTCGGGTGCCCCGTCCCAAAAGGCTCTGCGTTTCCCTAACACAGTCTCCCAAGCACACATCCCCAGTTCACACATTGTTTTCACTTCCAGCCCCGGGTTTGAGTTGGTTAACTGTTGCTCAACAAACCAAACAGAATGTTTGTGTAACTGTTTCAAATGTTTCAATAAAGAGGGCTATTTTGCTACCAAAAAATCTAAATCAAACGAACACAACAGGCAAATGAGGCTGCACCTCTCTATTCCATTAGAGGGCAGCACCTCCTCGCCAACAGCCATGGAGATAGGCCGTCTGGCGGCACGACTCCCTCACTCCCACACTCTCACCGCCTGTGCACAACAAGTCACCTGCAGAGGAGGTTAGTGATAACCGCCGTTTGCATGTCAGCCCTTCGCCCGTGGAGGGAGCCCGGTCTGCTGTACCGTGGGTCTCCGATAGGCAGGGTGTCCTATTGTAAGGTGATGTCCAGGGACGCCTCACTGAAGGGGTGGGGGGCCATATGTGAGGGCGTGTCAGTGAGAGGGATCTGGACATTATCCCAGTCCAAGCTCCACATCAACTACTTGGAGTTGTTTGGTTTTTCTGGCTCTGAGACATTTTTCCAGGGTTCTGACAAACCAGCACGTTCTGATAAGAATGGACAACACCACTGTGGTGTCTTACATAAACAGGCAGAGGGAAACCTGCTCACTTCCCCTGCTAAGGTTGTGTCTCAGACTTTTACAGTGGTGCAGTGTTCACCTTCTGTCTATCAAAGCAACTCATGTCCCTGGGCGCCTGAATTTGGGGGCGGATCTGCTGTCCAGGGGAGGCCCACTGGTGCGGGAGTGGCGACTGCACCCGTCAGTGTTTGCTCAGATTTGGCAGCGGTTCGGCAGGGCCTCAGTTGATCTCTTTGCAACCAAGGACAACACCCACTGTCCTCTGTTCCTCTCAGTAAAAGATCACAACGCTCCACTGGGAGTGGACGCACTAGTTCACCCATGGCCCAATGTGCTTCTGTATGCATTTCCTCCCGTGGAAATGATTCTACCAGTGCTGGAGAGAGTACGCAGATGGGACCTGTCCTTGATTCTGGTGGCACCTCGGTGGCCAGCAAAGTCATGGTATGCAGAAATGATCAGCTTGTTGGTAGCGGAACCCTGGAAGCTTCCCACTCGCCAGGATCTCCTCTCCCAGGCAAGGTTAGGAATTTTTCATCTACGCCCAGAATTGTGGATGCTGCATGTCTACCTGCTGAGAGGTCCAACATGTTAGCTAGGGGCCTCCCTTTGGATGTGGTTGCAACCATTCAGAGTTCCAGAGCAGCTTCCACTAGGGCCTTGTATACCTACAAATGGCGGGGTTTTGAACATTGGTGTCATACTAAAAACATTGATCCTTTCCAGTGCTCCATTGTAGACGTTTTAACCTTCCTACAGGAGCTGCTAGATAACGGTCTTTCTTTCTCCACAATTAAAGTTTACCTGGCTGCTATTTCTGCTTGTCATGTCGGCTTTAGTGGAGTGACACCGGGTGCTCATCCTCTGGCTGTGCGTTTCTTAAAAGGGGTCCGTAGGTTGAGACCAGGGATTAAGTCTAGCATCCCTTCTTGGGATCTGACTGTTGTGCTGGAGGCTCTTTGTAGCACTCCATTTGAGCCCTTTGAGTTGGTGGATATGAAAACTGTGTCATATAAAACTGCATGCACTATCAGTACCTTTTGTTCAGTTTTCAGCTGATGGTTTAAAGGTCAGTTTCTCCCTTTACCTCATGGTGTGAGAGCACATTCCACAAGGGGTGTGGCTGCTTCCTGGGCTCTAGTTAAAGGGGTTTACTGTGAGTGACATCTGTGCTGCAGCTAGTTGGTCTTCACCGCACACTTTCGTTCGGTTTTATCGTCTGGATGTGACAGCTCCTTCTGTGGCTCACTCTGTTCTTTCGGCTGGATTGAAAAGTTTACACTAACACACAACATTTTTCTTGTATTGATGGCTGCTCTGTGGGGCATGTATACAAGTCCCATACTCTGTGTTGTACCGAATGAATCGACTGAAAGGGAACGTTGTGTTATGCATATAACTACTGTTCCCTGAAGGAGAGGAACGAGGTACAACACTTTCTGCTCCGCTGCTTAGCCTGGCTCGGTGAAGAGCGGCCATCAAACTGAGTAATGACGGCGATGGTGGGTGTATTCAAATGCAGGTGGGGCCTGCCAACTGACATCACACGTCATTTTGCCTAAAGGGGTGATTAAAGGTGTCTTCAGTCAGGCCATGCGGGGGCGTGATATCCCATACTCTGTGTTGAACCTCGTTCCTCTCCTTCAGGTAACAATAGTGACGAGATAGAAGTTCTGTTAATGTTCTATGAGGGTTTATTTCTGTAGTGCATGTGGAAACACTTAGAAACAGTGAACAATCAAGAAGAATGTGGTACATCCTGTGTGCCTTTTGTGAAGAAGCTGTGACCATTCTCTGAACGAAGATCTATGTGGGAGGAGTTTTAACTTGTTTCAATAAAAACCTTGAGATGAGATAAAGCTGTACTCAGTTACTAGAACTGAGTCCAGCGAACGATGTCTCGCTGTTAAAATATATAATTGCTCCTTTTTACAGAAATGAACAAGCACGCGGGAAGGTGAAATGAGAGCTCAGAGAGAGCCCAGGGTCATAAACTAAATGTGTGTCTGTTCCTTTAAGATTGGCTTTAAATTAGAGTGAAAACACCTTCTCAACAAAATGGTGACCCCGACGTGATTTCTGGAGGAGCAAAGGAAAACGTGAGTTTGGAAATTGTTGTGATCAACAGATACCGGAGATCGGAGGATGGAAGTGACCCAGGTCTGAAGTTATTTGGTAAGCGCTGGCACACGAGGCGCAAAATTGACTAATCTAAAAGTATGTTCTGTCTGTAGTTCTCCGGTAAATGTTGATATCTGTTTCTGCTGAGTTAAATAGACGCCGACCGGGTCGGTAAACTCAGGGTGTGGCCGGCCCTAAGGTAAGCTAGGATACTTCTTACTGAAAGCTTGCGTGTTGGACACCAAGAAGGCTGAGTGGGATCAGCTCGTGGATTGAGAAACCACGGAATGTCTGAAAAAAGGAAACTCAGAGATCAGAGAGCGATTTTAACCCTGGCATTTCTTGTTCCTTTGACCAGGATCTCAGATCGGACTGGATCTCCGGGAGGAACCGCAGGTTGCTGAGAGCCCGTGCATGGCCTGGTTCGGAACCAGTATCAAAGTCCTTCACCTCACCGTTAGGTAAAAAAGGAGGCCGGCAGATCCGGGGTTTCTCCCGGAGCAACAGTTGGATGGGGTCTTCCTTCACAGGGACAACAGCCAGTGAGTAAAAATTTGATGCGTGAAAGAATAAAAAATAAGAGAGAAAAATAACTAGGTCCGGGACCTTTGTAATGCAAGTTTGTGTTTTGCAAATAAAGATCAGGGATCTTTGCGTGATGATCCGGGATCTCACAATGAATATAAAGGAGTTGGACTCTAAAAGCGCGCAGAGGTCTGGGATCTCAATTAGAAAATAGGCCTAATGATAAATAATATCTAAATAATAATACTAGTAATGAAAAAGCATGATAATAAATACATAATGATATTAATGTGTGATAAACCGGTTGTGTGACTGTGTGTGAATGAATGGAGAATTCTTCCTTTTGAAACAGCTGTAGGCTGAAAGGAGTCTCATGGTTTGAAAATTGAGTAAATAACACTGCGATAAGATAAATAGATCAGATCAAAGAGAAACAAAAGCTGAATTTACTTCATTAACATGAGAATGATAAATATTTAAAAAGGAAAAATAAAAACAGTAAAATGTAACTTATCGAAATATGGAAAAAAATAGCAAAGAAGATTTAAAGGAGATGCAAAATTTATGTAAGAGAAAAGACAATACAACATTTCTTTAAAATAAAGATTATGAATTTGAAGGACGATAGACTAAGTAATTTTGCGCACTTCTTGGTAGTTGCGATATAAAATAAAATTAAAAAGATCAAAATTGAAGAATTAGACATTTGGCGTCTCAAATAAAGGAATTCCTCAGGAAGGAGTAAAGAAGAGAAAAAAGGAGGGGTTCATGGGTGAAGCTGATGTGTTTTTTAGCACCTGGGAGGATGAAAAATGTTTTAAACTTTGTTTTCTCCTAAAGTTCCGCCGAAAGAAAAATAAAATAAAAGAGAAAAAACTCACTTCCATATTTTATAAAATCATAAGAAGAGTAAGGTAAACTTTACTGTGATCTAAATGAATTATCTCAAACAAGCGACCCCCTTCCCCTCAAGGAAGGGCCGTTCTGATAATAAACATGACCTCCTCCCCCTTCCCCTCAACAATGGGTCGTTAGTTGTTCTGTTAATAAACAAACCAACTGAAATGGACTTCCTGAGAAAGACTTGTTTGAAACCAGATTCATCATGCGTTTCAAAATTGTTAAAGGTTATCCAACTGCCAGAAGGCAGAAGGGAAGGAACACACCCCCCCCGCTAGCTGATAAGGAGGGGGATGTTTTAGCTGCGTGCAGCTCGCTCTATTCAAAAGGTTGGGATTTCTTAAGTGCAACGGCAACTTTTACTCTATAATAATAATAAAAAAAACTTAGCTAATATTTTTAATGATATTCATGGGGTGTCTGTGAGATCTCTCATATAGTATAAAAGAAATGGTTTAAAATGACGGATTATGAGCAGAGTGATTTTATTTTGAAATTCAGGCGGATGTCTACAGGTCCTGTGGGGTAGCAGCTGGGTGGCTACGTGAATTTATTCTTTGTAACAAGTGGCAGCTTCAGATGTTTGCTTCTAACATTTTAATGACAGATAAGATACATGTTGAAAGGAAACAATCTTGTAATGCGCTGGGTTAGAGACTGCAAAAAAGAGAAGAAATGTTCGTTACGGGATTACCGTAGTAAAGAATGTAGTAACGCACTCCAAAATTCAACTTTAGTTACCGTAGCATACTGAGTATAAGCGCACTTCAATATTTACACTCAATGGAGTTGTTGCTAATGGGACAAAATTTAGGGTCGGATTAAGCAAGAAAGATGTCTGGACCTACACCTGAGATTGGGAGAGGTGGCCGGCCCTCGCCCCAATCTGAGTTGAGAATGGTTACCACGTTTTTGGGCATCTAGCAACAGACTCTTCCACATATAATCATAATTATAAGCTAATTTGTAGAATCTTTATGAAGGAGCAGATAAGCAGAGAGCAAGGAATAGAGATGTGACGTTTTGTTATGGAAATATCAGTTGCTGATTATCTCATTGACAAAATGGTAGGAAGTTCGTGAAGCCAGATGGAGAGAAAAAAAATTAGGAATTTTGTTTTCCACAAAAAAATGAGATTGAGTTGTTAGAAAAATGAAATAAAAATAATAGATTTTGCTACTGGAAAAATCTGTTGTGTATTATCTAGAGATTATTTTCTAATTTGTTAGGAAGAGATTTCCTATTTCACTTGAAGTTGGGCATGTTCTCTGTAGGGGATAAATTAATAATCCAAATTTTTGATTTCATCAAACTCTTGAAACGGGAAAGCTACCAAAGAATTGTTCTACTTGGAAAAATAAAAATAAAAGTTTTAACTGAAGTTTGTAATCAGATGAAGATAAAATAATCATATTATTGTTAACAGAAGATTGAAATTGAACTTTGCATGTTTTTGGCATTTGGCCAACAATGAGGAACAGGGGTTTGGCGACCTCTAGTGGTGAACTAATTAAAGCATTTCTTACGGACAATTCAATTCTCAAACTGATTAGTTCATGGACAAGAAGTGTGTCAGACATGGAAAAAAAGAAAAGCTTCTCATATAAAATTAAGAAACAGCTTTGAGCAAACAAAGCCTGTACTGAAGAAGCTCTATTTGGTAAGATAAGCTAATTTCTTCTAATGGATTTGTAATGTTAATAGTGAAACATTTAGATACACTAACTGTTGCAGAAATGTTGTTTAGAGAAATAATGCCTAGATTTGATATCCACAAATGATCTATAGTGGTAACGGAACACATTTTGTGAATGAAATAATTGATAAAATAGGACAAAGATTATAGATCATTTTTAAGAGACAATCGGATTCTAAAAGCAGATTAAGAAAGGCCATGGATAAGACTAAACAGAATTGGAGATACTGTTTGTTATGATAAAGTTATATATGAATTTAACACCAAGCAATTGAACAGATTTGATGAGACCTTATACCTTCCTAAAGTTTGATATATTAAAATAAGAGGAACAATTACAAACTGATTCATGACTTTATGATAAAATGTTGCAAATAAAAATAAAAAACGTTGGAAGAAACGGGACAAAATTGGATATTGTCTTGATTTGGTAAATTATAAATGCATATAATACCAAATTTGAAAATTGGCCTCATTATATTTGAAATAATCTATGGGCGTAGATATAGAATTCCTTAGATTGGTTTACTCTCTTCTAAAAAAACCATTTGATTAAGATCTGGGGGTTTTCATGATCAAAATACTGATAAGTACATGAGCTATAAATGCAACCTAATCATATGCCAGATGATCCTATATTCCTACAGGATGAAGTGAGCTGAAAATAGTTGACTGGATCCTGATTAAAAGCTGTAAACAGAAAATTGGTCATCACCCAGGTGGAAGGGGCCATTCCAGGTATTTTTGACCACACCAATGGCTGTAGAGACTGAGTTAGATACACTTAATCCATTATAAAAAGCAGAGACCATTACTAGATATAGGGAAAGCGGTCTAAGAAAAGTGGGGTTAAAGACTGATTCCAAAGGGAGGTAGATACATTAGGTTCTACTTGTCTCAACCTCAGTGAAGAGAACCAGGAGATCCATTTTTCTATAGACTGTTTGAAGGGAGAGATAGTAACGATGAAGGTTTTTCTGGTTTTTCTGCTATTTAGTACTTTTATTTTTACAGCTTTTTGGTGGTGTTATTCCATAGGAACGTTAGGACTCACAGAAAAATGACATATAGCACATGAGAATGCTGATTTATTTTATTGGTTCACTCAGAGAAGGACACACAGAAACCCATTGAAACTAGCGTATGGTGACAATTTCCAAGATATCTAGCAAATAAATAAAACATTAATTGTTTTGTTTGTTCTCAGATGCCATATTCTGTAGGACATTTACCCAGATATGTAGAAGCTTTCACTAATCTTAATGATCTGTTTCCAGATGTTACACTCTTCTCCAGGATTTGGACAAATTCTGAGCGTGAAGTAAATGAATGAACAGGAAGTTATATGGGTAAAAATGTGTATACTTCCATGACAAAAGTAAGGGTAAATTGGAGACTGGGACGACATGGGATTGATCTAAATAGATAAAGCTGGACCAGTACACTTAAGACTTGACCAAAGATTTATTTGTTTTGAAAATGATAAAAATCTGACCACACTTTCATACCAATCTGGGTGCATGGGGAAAAATATATAGTATGTGCTCCATTCTTCGTGAATGTGATGGGAACTTTTCTATGGACGACCTGCAGATTTTCTGCGGATTTTGGCTCTGACACAATTACCCTCAAAATGAGACAGTGGATGTGCTTCTGTTGAGACTTAAAGAGCATTCTTTCTTGTATTTGCAGAGGTGATCCGACACAGCAGAAGGAGGAGGCGTGATATTTCAGCCCCTCATGGTCCCATCTGGGCTCCGATATGCCCCCTGAAAACAAATTATGGAGTGATTGAAATAAGGTTCCATTATCTTTTTTCCCATGGACCGAGGTGGGTAAGGTCATGTTATGATTGGACACATTAAATTATAGATTCAGTGGTTTTGTTAATTCTTCCCTGGCAGTTCTAAAAGGTATAGCAGCTGAGATCTAGGAATTGAGCTTAACTATAAATATACATGGAGATTAATCTACAATACAGGTGTTTATTGAACTATAATATCTCTCCGTAACAGGCTGCAAATCTAGTCACACTTGTTTAACAGGAGACTTATATAATTGGATGTTTCTGAAACAGTTCTGTTTCAGAAAAAGGGAGGAGATTCTTAGGCACTAGGGGAACTTAAATTTCAATTATTTTTTACAAAACAAAGCCTTTCAAGTTGTTGCTTTAAAATAAATGAATAAATGAAACCATAAATAAAAAACAGCATTTATTTAGGGTTCAACAGTTTTTTTGGTTAAATAGGTTGAAATTATATTTTTTTTTCATCAGCTAAGAAAAATGAATAACAATAGTCGGTGATGTGGTAAATTCTTATAAAACTATAGGTTTAATGAACTTTGGCTGTTAGTGTAAATGCATAAAATTAGACTGATCCTTTTCTGGGGGTTGAGCTTTAAAGCAGCAAAGTATTTTTCTTTTGAGCGGTCTCTCATGCTCATGATGCCACTTCCACAATCCAAAAAGACCAGATGTTTCCTGTTTTCCATCCTGTTTTGGCACCTTTGTGCGGTTGGTTGTTTTAGCACACAACCCATTCATCTTACCTTGTGGCATGTTTATGCATTTAGTCTTTGTTTGGAAGTTTTTATTTACATTATAACCTCTACCATATATTTTGAAGAAATATTCTTTATGGTCTAGGTTGTTTCAGTGTTGCTCACTTTTGATACAGGGTTTTTAGAGTGCACTTTGCATCAATTATGATTTTTGTGATTTACATACAGCAAAAGTATTAGCTTTTTCTACAGATAGACCTAGTTTGTAAGCAGTCAGGATAATAATTTGATTTTGTGTTAGTGCGGCCGATCAGTGCGGCACTACTTAAGACTATGAGGTGAGTGAGGGATTTGATTTAATAAAAAAAAGGACAAATGCATAAGAAATTAATCTCAAATTAGATACAATTATGGATAAAGCAAACAGGAAAAAGCTAATTAGTTGCGAGCTCTTCTTTTAGGCTTTGTTGACCAGGTGATAGACCAGCAGCCAACCAGACCACAATCTCTCAGGTAATCATACTAAAGAAATAGGCTGGAGCCAATGCACTCCCACTGAGGAGTCAGGACGAACCTGAGAGGACATCCAGGAGCAGCAAGCCAGAGCGGGAGAAGAACAGCAATGAGCAGACCACACAACCTACTTGAACCCTCTGCTGAGAGGTTTCCAACTTCAGCACACCTGCACCATCAGGTGGCAGGGCAGCTTGGAGCACAGAGCTGCCCAGCTGGGGCAGCAGGGTTTGAAGGAAAAGAAGCTGAGACCCCTGCAAAAAGGGGCAGAACGATTCTCTGGTCTGCGTGCAGTCCTCACAGTTTTCAAACTCAGGGCTACTGAAAAGATACACTTTAGCTGCATATAGGTGATGTGCTGGCAACCTCTCACCTTAGGTAATAGAAGAGCGAGCCGGACGACCACAATTCCCGGCCAGAACAAGATGACTTGAATGCTGATCCGAAAAGTTCCAGAGAAGATGGACTCAAAATTGATATGATTCTATAAGTGTGATGCCTGACATTTTTCCTTATATATGGTGATCTCTTATTTTAAGAGAACCAAAGAGGGACATGACGAGATACAAATTCTGTTAATGTTCTATGAGGTTTTAATTCTGTGGTGCATGTGGAAACACTTAGAAACAGTGAACAATCAAGAAGAATGTGGTACATCCTGTGTGCCTTGTGTGAAGAAGCTGTGACCATTCTGTGAACGAAGATCTATGTGGGAGGAGTTTTAACTTGTTTCAATAAAAACCTTAAGATGAGATAAAGCTGTACTCAGTTACTAGAACTGAGTCCAGCGAACGATGTCTCGCTGTTAAAATATATAATTGTTGTTTGTTGTTCTTATTGCTCCTTTTTACAGAAATGAACGAGCTGCGGGAAGGTGAAATGAGTGCTCAGAGAGAGCCCAGGCTCATAACTAAATGTGTGTCTGTTCCTTTAAGATAGGCTTTAAATTAGAGTGAAAACACCTTCTCAACAATAGTTAGATGCATAACACAACGGTTTCACATATTGGAAAGCTCTGGATCACACCACGAGTGGTCTTTCCCTCCGAAAAAGTTAGTTCAAATGTCTCGACCATTCATTGAACATAAGCAGAGAAACCATCCAGATGGGCCAGGTCCACTTTTCCATTTGCGCACCAGCCAACTAGAAGCCTTAGCTAGGAACATACAGCTTTTTGACCCAGATAACCTGAATTTTCAAGATTATCTGCACTAGGTCAAGCGCTGTCTTTTTTATCTGCCGTTTCCCTCTTGTCGTGAGAAACTGAAGCTCCTCTGGAAATCCACCAGTAGCAGCGTTCATGCTTTCATACAAACTCTTCCAACAGAGATACATGACAGTCAGTGGCGGCTGGTGAATAAATCTGTAGGGGGGGGCGCAGTTGCTTGTGATGGGTCAAAAGGCACGTCACCACCAGAACACCACACAAAATCTGAAAACCAGTTAAACTAGATCATTGGTATCAACACAACTACAGAGAGGCCTTGGATATTGATTTTCTGAAATTAATTTTGAGGTAGAATATATTTCAAAAGTAGGCTACTTTAACACCAGTTACACTGAATACTTGTTAAACCATTAATACAATTAGAGAGAGACATTGGATATTGTTGATCTAAAATGTTTTGGGGCAGAAAAGCTTTCAAAAGTAGGCTACTTTAATAATAATAAAAACATTAAAAAACACATTATACCATAACACCAGTTAAACTAAATAATTGTTAAGCCATCAATATAATCAGAGACAGACATTGGATATCATTGAACTATAAATACAAACAAGTTAGAGAGGCTGAATATTGATTAACTATTAATACAGTCAAGTTAGAGGGGCTGAATATTGATTAACTATTAATACACACAAGAGAGTGACATTGAATAATGTTGATCTATTAATCAGTCATAACAGAGATACCGCAGGGGAAACAAAAAAGTGCATTACTTACTGGACATCCAGTTAGCCAACTGCGTTTAGTCTTCGCATTGGAGGAGAAGCTCCGAGTGTACGTCCTGCCACGATCTGTTGCCTGCTACAGATTTAAATCCGGACGGTCAGGTCCTAAGTCCTTTACCCTTTATCTGACCGACGAAAAAAAGGTATCTGGCGTAACGAAACAACCGAGTTTTCTTTTATCACAGTTGCCATGCTGTTGAAGAAGTAGAGTAGGGATTCAGTAGCTTCTCTTCTCTGGTTGTGAGGTACGGCAGTGAAAATCTCGGACTTGTCGCGCGAACGTTTGCTCTGATGATGATGGACGTATTGGATTTGATTAATTGTCCAATCATGTTAAGATAAAAAATATGAGCAAGAACGCCATTGGCCTGGGCGCACATAAATGCGCCCAGGAAATAAATTTTCATGCGCCAATGAAAAGCTGTCTTTGCCTGGGCGGGACCAAAAAGTTTGACAGCTGTCATAGACTTCAGCGTTACCGGCGCCCCTGAGGAGGAGGGATTTATATCTAATAACACAGCAAGCCTAGCCGGGCGCAGAATGGTTAATGGTAATACCAATATTATCAGAGGATTATTATTATAATCACACTATTACATGGGGAGAACATAGCATTGTTGTTGATTTTTCTTTTTCTTTTTAAATTTTTAAATTTTTATGGTTTGCTTGACGAACTTGGTCACTATTTTAACGGGTGGGCGGCACCCCAGTGCCCTCTATAGACCCACCGCCACTGATGACAGTTATTCAGCTCTTTGCCAGGCTTTGAGAGAAGAATATTCTCTGCACAGGGATCCAACTGTTGCTTTCTTTAATGCTTTTCAGGTTCAGCAAGATGTGCACGAACCACCCAGAGAGTTCTATTTCAGATTGAGAAAAGTTTATTTTCAGCGACATTATGTCCCAGATTTTGAAGACGACCACACCTTTAAATTGTTGTTCCTTCATAACCTCCATGAAACTATACGGTATGATGTAACTATGCATTGCAGGACAAGGAACCTCAGCATGACGGACATTCGTAGATATGCGCAGCTTGTATGGGAAAAGCGTGTCCGTCCAGACATGGAAGAGGGAGAAGCCACAGCCAGAGTGTTAAACATTCAGACAGGAAACAAACGAAAGTGTAAACCCAGCTCTCCAGTTCTACAACAGAACCAGGGAGGTGGTAACCAGGGGCAATCAAAACCCAAGCCACCAGACAAGAGACAGAAACCTTTCCACAATGCAAAACAAAGAGGTAACATTGATAAAGGTTTTGATCCCTCCAAAGAAGTATTAACTATGCAGGACTTGGACATGATCTGCAAGTGTTTTGTCACCACTTTAATGGAGTTTTTGACTAACAGGAACAGTGAGCTGTTCCAGACTGACATGCAAAATGTGTCGAACCACAACCAAAGAGACGGTAACTAATTTCTAATGCCTCTATTCTTTTTATCCTTTTATTTCTCACAGTTGAATACTTCAGATTATAAAGGTTAAAAGCAGCATTATGATGGTGTTGAGGTTTTGGTTAAATGTAAATAAAGTTATTCTACTTAGCTTATTGCCCTGCCCAGACCTGTTTTGCCTGTCCAGACAGAACCTTTGAACTAATTTGAACTTTGAACTCTACTCCTGCCCACAGGATCCAGTGACTTTGATTCCAGGAACATGGCTGTATGGACTAATGGTTGCTCTGAAAGACTCTGGACCACACCACACTCTTCAGACAAAAAAGGGGGTATGTTGCTACACACACAGCCATTGGGTGGCGCTAACCCACATTCCAGCTCCAACAAGGGAAGAAGAGGACCAGAGGTTTTATAAGGGCTTGAATCATTGGAGCTCGCTCTCTTCAGTTTGGGCTTTTAGCCAGACAGCGCTAGGAGGGACCCCATGTTGGCGAGGGGAAAAGACTTGAGTTTCTGGGAGAAACTCACTCCAAGGACGACAAAGACTGCTGATCAATGAGGTGAATCGCAAACCCAGTTTGTTTTAAGATAAACCCCACTGTTCCGCCCTGAGCCCTGCTTTCTGAACAGACGCTGCCGTGTGGAAGGGACCGCTAACAAGCTACTGAATGCCGCAGAAGTGCGCCCAGACTGGAGAATTACCCCACCACGACAAAGCCTGGGACTAATGCTACCTTGAACCTGCAGAAAAGGTACTGTGTCAGTGAAGGAAGGTGTAGCTGATTGCTGTTTAGCCAAGCCAGAGAGGACGCAGTCCAAGCTAAAGGCTGTTACCTGCGCCCCAACAGCCATCATCCCACTGCTAACGGACCGCAGCTGTTGTTAGCCTGCCGGCTAACGTTGTGTTAGCTAACCCCATCATCCACGGAGCAACCTGGAGAAGTTTAACCATTCAATAAGGTCTATCTGGGCAGAGGCAAGATTAGTTTAAGACAAACAAGATTCAAGGGTTGTTTATTTTCACTGTGATTTGCTACTTTGTGTAAGATTTCATTTATCGTTTGAGTACAAACAGCCGGTCGGCCTGGAGGTTTAAACAGTGATTTTCAAGGTTTCCGATGGAAAGTCGTTTTATATCCTGCGACCTAAGTTACTCAATCCGATAGTTTTCCTTTGTTTGGTGTTTAATAAATGAACCAGAGCGGCTTTAAGCAGCGCCACGTGAGTTTGCTGTAGGCTACATGCTCTAGCGAACCACGTGGGCCCGCCTTTGATGACTCTTTATTCATGAACAAAAAGACTGCCATTAATGCTATTGAAAATAGGGATCCACTTTAAAACAGATAGTTTAAACACTAAAACAAATCTTTTAACCTCTTAAGCCCCACAACCCCGGCGCCGGGTCACTGTGGGGGAAGGGCGGGGAAATGTCCGAATTTAGTTGACCTGTGGTCACTGATTGCTAAGCATCTCCTATCATTATAAACCTCAGAATCTCAGCTAAAGACTCATATAAATATTTTCTGTGACCTCCAAACCCAGAAAAAATAACAAGCAATTAAAGGAACAGTTGTGTTATTTTAGGATTTTTACATGAACAAATTCAACTAAACCTGTCGGTCACCCTGCCGAACAGAACCGAGCAAACTTTGCTTCCCCTGAAAGCCAGCATCTCACAGATTCTAAAGCTGCAAGTTTCATCACGCAAATTTCAGCAAATGAGCTGAAAAGAATAATCGACCGTGATATGACTATATTTCCAGAATAACTAAAATATCCAGTGTGTATTTAGAAAAGAAAAAGTGAAAAGAAATGATGGCAAAGGAATGCCATTATTTTTTACATTTGATTCGAGGAAGCTCAACCTTGTCTGACATGCGCACTGTGAACTTCCACCATGTAAACATTTGCTTTGTCCAATCTGCTTCAAAGTTCTGTTGTCAGCGTGATCCTATAGGATCTTACGATTCTAACCATATGTCAATCATCCAAATCGGCCAATAGAAACTGGAGTTACAGGTCTGCGTAATTCTAAAAACTGATATTTTGTTTACCTCGGGGGCGAGCGCTGTGACACAGTAACGCGCAGGTGATCAGGTGACGATTCAGCTTTGATTCTTTTGTTTGGATTCGAAAAATGGCGCTTCAAGAGAAGAGAATCATCACTGACGAAGCCCTGGCGATTATTTGGAATGATATTTCATCAGAGGTTTGTGTTGAGGACTCGTCATCAGAAGAGGAAAACCTGATTTTTACCAGGAAGAGAGGTATGTCTCGACTAGCTAATGCTAATAGCTCTGTCAGCCATTTTGTATAGATGTTTTTTTGTGTGTGTGTTCTTACGTTTTCCATGCATGTTCAATTAACCATAATCAATTAATTAACATGCACCTGTGGAATGGTCGTTGAGACCTTAACAGCTTACAGAAAGTAGGCATTTAAGGTCACAGTTCTAAAAACGCAGGACACTAACAAGACTTGTCTACCGACTTTGAAAAACACCCAAAGAAAGATGCCCAGGGTCCCTGCTCATCTGCGTGAACGTGCATTAGGCATGCTGCAGGGAGGCATGAGGACTGCTGATGTGGCTAGGGCAATAAATTGCCATGTCCGCACTGTGAGACGCCTAAGACAGTGCTACAGGGATACAGGAAGGACAGCTGATCATCCTCGCAGTAGAAGACCACGTGTAACAACACCTGCACAGGATCGGTACATCCAAATATCACACCTGCGTGACAGGTACAGGATGGCCACAACAACTGCACGAGTCACACCAGGAACACACAATCCCTCCATCAGTGCTCAGACTGTCCACAATAGGCTGAGAGAGGCCGGACTGAGGGCTTGTAGGCCTGTTGTAAGGCAGGTCCTTACCAGACATCACCAGCAACAATGCCGCCTATTGGCACAAACACACCTTCGCTGTATCAGACAGGAGTGGCAAAAAGTGCTCTTCACTGATGAGTCACGGTTTTGTCTCACCAGGGGTGATGGACGGATTCGTGTTTATCGTCGAAGGAATGAGCGTTACACCGAGGCCTGTACCCTGGAGCGGGATCAATTTGGAGGTCTGGGTTTGGAGGTTTGGAGGTCATGGTCTGGGGCGGTATATCACATCACCATCGGACTGAGCTTGTTGTCATTGCAGGCAATCTCAATGCCTTGCGGTACTGGGAAGACATCCTCCTCCCTCATGTGGTACCCTTTATGCATTCTCATCCGGACATGATACTCCAGCATGACAACGCCACCAGCCATACTGCTCGTTCTGTGCATGAGTTTCTGCATGACAGCAATGTCTGTGTTCTACCATGGCCAGCGAAGAGCCCGGATCTCAATCCCATTGAGCATGTCTGGGACCTGTTGGATCGCAGGGTGAGGGTTAGGGCCATTCCCCCCAGAAATGTCCAGGAACTTGCAAGTGCCTTGGTGGAAGAGTGGGGTAACATCTCACAGCAAGAACTGACAAATCTGGTCCAGTCCATGAGGAGGAGATGCACTGCAGTACTTCAAGCAGCTGGTGGCCACACCAGATACTGACTGGTACTTTTGATTTTGAGCCTCCCTTCATTCAAGGACACATTATTCTATTTCTGTTAGTCACGTGTCTGTGAAACATTTTTAGTTTATGTCTTATGGTGTTCGTACAAATATTTACACACATTAAGTTTCCTGAAAGTAAAAACAGTTGAAAGTCAGAGGACGTTTCTTTTTTTGCTGAGTTTATATATATATATATAAGAGAGAGAAAGAGATTTGTGAATTTATGTGTGGATATTTGTGTAGATATGTGTACAGAGATGTGTGTAAAAATATTTGTGGGTTGTATTTGTAGTTTCTGTATATTTTGTTCTAACTCTTTTTCTGTCATAATATTCCTTTTGTCACCTCGGCATTCATCCTTAGCTTACTCATCAACGCTTCACAATGCTCAAGCAGACTGCTGGAATGTCATACAGAGAGACACAGCTGCCTGAAAGGTATTTTATATATATATATATATATATATATATATATATATATATATATATATATATATATATATATATATATATATATATATATATATATATATATAAATAAAATGTGTGTGTGTAGACATTAATATTTAGATGTGTATGCATTATTTATCATTTCTCTATTTTTCTGTTATCTTGTTTTAGTGAGGATGAAGACTAAAAACCTCCAAGGCCTTCAACTTAGCTAAGGCAACGGCTGTCCAAAGAGGTCTGCTGACACTCCAGTGGGTAAAGATGCTACAGCACTCCTGAGTCTTTTAGGTTCATGCTCACAAGGCCACCGGGCCCTACATTTGACCATGCAGCAGCATGGTCTCCCCTTCTCTCTCTTCCAGCTCTTCTTCAGTTCATCTGTAATTTGGACAATTATTGACAATACCAATGCTACAAAAAGGAAAGAGGCTGGCAGATAGTTCCTTTGGACTCCCCTCACTGTAACAGACTTATATGTTTTCCTATCCATCATTATATACACCGGAGTTGTGACTGACTGCTGGAGGGGTGAGTGGCCATATAATTTTAAATGATCCCGTAACACTATGCAGAGAAACCAGTTTGAGGCAATCTTGTGGTCATTGCACCTCAGCTTTTTGAATGAGGACAATGAAAAGAAACAAAAACCACCCCTGATTACAGTCGTCTGTGCAAAATCAGGCCACTCTACTATCATATTGTTACTGCATGCAAAGCACATTACCATCCATATAACACTTGCATTGATTAGAGGAGGGGGTTGTGAACAGTTTTGTTATCCATTTCATATGTATATTTTACAATTTTGTTGTATTTGGAATTTGAATAAATGTTCTTCTCTGTGTTATAGTGTTATTTAAATAGGGTGATAAATATGTTGGATATTTTGCCAAAAAATATAAAAAACAGTTTGTTTTCAGGCATATAATTGAACTTGAATGCAATCAGTAGATCAGGAATTGAGAAATTGAAACTTTCACTGTTTGGGCCAAATTGTGCCGAAATGTGACGAAATGTGCCAAACTGCAAAAAAACTAAATATCTTTTCCCTAAAGCCTCTATAACTTTGCTCCACTTCACTTCATCAACATGAATCTTGGTACAGGTAATCTACACATATTGGTTTATGATTATCTGCAGTTTATATTCTACTGGAGCATATTTTGAATGGTTTATTTACTGTAACATGGGAAAATAAATTAGGCGTGAATAAAGAATCTTGTAATTTGTCTATGTTCAAGCTACAATTACTTTGGCACAGTAACATATGCTGTAATTTTTACACCTCTGATTAAATCTCACAAGCATTGGCTTCATTTTGATACCAAGATTGTTTAAACAGAGTTTGTTTTTGCAGAGAAAAACTAAATGAATGTTGGGCATGTCCTATTCAAGCTAGGAGCTTGTGTGCTAAGAGACCCTGGAGAGACCCTGGGGCTTAAAAGGTTAAGTCATTTTCGAAACTGACTTTTTGGTAAGTCAAAATACTAAATTAGATCGACATATTTGGTACAGCCGTTAACATCAACATAAAGTCTAAATATTAAATTAGATCAATCACTGCGGTGACCGATCCACAAAATAGAATCAATTATCTAAAGGTTATTGATTTCTAATTCAGCAAATGGTTTATTGAAACACTGCTTCTTCCAAAAAATGTTTTTCTTCACTTCTGCTTGGCATTGTGAATTTGTGGTTTGGAAACAAACCAGAAGCTCCTGATTAGTCTTAAACTGACCACAATTAGTTTAAAACTAATATATTTTGCGTACACACTCAGGGAGGAGTTTTGATTGAGCGGAAGTGCAGCCCTGGCCATTTTATGCTATTCTTTAATTTACGAATTTTAATAAAGAACATACTGTTGTTACACAGTAGGTTTTGGCTATCAATAATTATGAATAGTTGCTTAGGGAAATTATCTATCTATCTATCTATCTATCTATCTATCTATCTATCTATCTATCTATCTATCTATCTATCTATCTATCTATCTATCTATCTATCTATCTATCTATCTATCTATCTATCTATCTATCTATCTATCTATCTATCTATCTATCTATCTATCTATCTATCTATCTATCTATCTATCTATCTATCTATCTATCTATCTATCTATCTATCTATCTATCTATCTATCTATCTATCTATCTATCTATCTATCTATCTATCTATCTATCTGTCTGTCTGTTATTTCGACTGTTAACTTTGTTTTCTCTCAGTGTTTTTCTCTCCATAGAAGATATACCTGGTCTGGTATCCTGCTTGGCTGCAATGCCCTGTTGGACGGGGGGCATCGACTGGGATGATCCTCCCAGTAACTGAACATCCACTGTGTCCTGTTATTAACTTTTTACTTTCTGTAACATAGAAAGTTCTCTTATATCAGATCTTCTGTTCCTTCTATGTTTCTGCTCTGTCTTCTCAAACCCCCAGACGGTCGTGGCAGATGGCCGCTCCTACTGAGCCTGGTTCTGTTGGAGGTTTCATCCTGTTAAAGGGGAGTTTTTCCTCTCCACCGTCGCTACATGCTTGCTGAGTATGAGGGATTGCTGAAGGATTGCTGTGGTTGGAAAGTATGCATCAACGGGGCCCAACCTCACGCTAATGACTGATGCAATCTGCTGGGATTCCTTAAATAGGAAACTTTTTAACTGATTGGAATGTTTGTATAAATGTATTGAAATGACTTCTTGTTAAGTGCCTTGAGATGACATCTGTTGTGAATTGGCGCTATATAAATAAAATGAATTGAATTGAATTGAAATTGAATTGAAATTGAATTGATTTTGATTTAAAATATTGTATTGTTGCTGTTGGGGACACACAGCCATTGGGTGGCGCTAACCCACATTCTAGCTCTGACAGGAGGAGAAGAAGACCAGAGGTTATATAAGGCACCGCCACAGATTTTCACACCCTCTCCAGTTCTGGCTTTCAGCCAAACAGCGCCAGGAGAGATCCAATCCTTCCTTCGCTGGCAAGGGAAAAGACGCGAGTTCTGAGAGGAACTCACTCCGAGGACAAACAAAAGTGGTTTTAATGTTTTGAAACTTGGAGGAAAACTAAGGATTAGACATTCAAAGGAACTTTAGCTATTAATTAGTTTGGGATTCATTAGTAAATTTGAATGAAAAATGGTTGCAACTCCTCCTTATTGCCCAGTACTTCTAAGAATGTGTAAATGTCAATAATTGGAAAGAGTTGACTCATTTATATTGACATAATCCTCCTGCTGCAGCCAGGTTTCTATGTAGTTAAATCAGGGCCATAATGTTTGAGTATTTGAAAGAAATATTTGAAACTAAAAATATGTAAGCTGAAAACGAAAGTCGATTTTTTATTGCGAACATTGAAAAACAAAAAATTGGGTTCAAAATGAAAAATGAAATGGTATTGAATGTTTATATTAATTGACATTTTATTTTTTATTTTGTAATTTTCTGAATAAACTTTAATTCAAAATGTTCAGTATTATATATTTTTTTAAGTTTAAGAATTTTGTAAGTGAGGCTGCTGCTGGAGGTAATTAAAAATTTTATCTTCTGGACTGCAGACTTATCAACCTCACGTGCCTTCAGATTTTCGATCTCTGCTTCAGCTTTCTCCATCCTCAATTCAGCTTTTGAGAGCTCAACCTTCACAACATGCTCCCTTTGCATCGCCATCTTGTGGTCCGTCTGTAACTGGTAATGCAAATAAAAACTTTTAAACAAGCATTGAATGAATACACAGGCCAAAAGGTAAAGGGGTTGTGTGCTAAAATAATTAACTAAACGCAGAAAAGTGTTAGCACAGGATGTGACCCATGGGTCAGAAGGGAACAGTCACGATTAAATGGACAAAACTGTTAAGAACAGGATATGAGTTAGACAATGGGTCACGATTATCTGAAAAAAACAGGAAACATCTGGTTGTTTGATCGGGCAAATGGTCTGTTGGAAGAAGGAAGGTTTTCTACTTAGCAACCAAAAGAAATATATTGTAAGGGGCTTACCCTATTAGGGACGGACTACAGGCACACTTAGTATATATATGAATATGCATTATTGAGCTGGTTGGATCCTGTAAGAGAGGCTGTCTCTCAGAATGTTTTGTAATAACTTTGTAAAGTAATAAAAGGCATTTATGAGGAAGAGTTCCTTGGAGATGGTTTTGTAAGAATCTCTCTCCCCATGCATGCCCAAACATATATATTGTGTGAATGTGTAATTCTTTTTTGTACTCTGCCACAGGATAAACGAACTGGAAGAGAGGAGTTAGCAGACAGGAGGCTGGTCAGGGACTGGTAGAATAGCAGCGCGAGGCGCAGGCTTTCACTTAAAAATCTCCTCTCATCACTGGAGATATCTTTTAGTCTCTAGTTGTGATTTCCTCTGATACAAAAGTGTGAGTTGACAAACATCTGAAATCCGGGCATTTCTGGTAGGGTTCTCTTTGAAGTTAACCAACTTTTGGATCTGATCATTGCATTCACCAAGAGAGATATTATTCAAATCATTCCACTCATCTGGAGACAACCCAACTAGACCAGCAACAACCTTCTGCCTCTCCATTTCTGCTGGATCTGCAAGGCTCACGGCTTCAGTCATCTGGGATTCTAACTTTATCTTTGCTGAACTACAAAACAACAAAAGTTGTCAAACAATTGCTGAAAGCAAAACAAAACACAAAATCCTAACAAATGTCCACCCAACTAGTCATTTTTAGCTGTGCATATGTCACCACGTTTATATATGCGTGCTCAGAACAGATGCACAGGTTGAAAGCTCAACCTGCGTCTTGTGAGTTGCTTCAAGTGTTAAAATGCTACTCTTATTTTTCAAAAAATATTTGCGACTTAGCAAATGTTCACCCCCTTTCCTTTTGGCGGTTGATTCAAAATATGAGATTAACTTTAAAGTTAACTCTGATCGCAACCAATGGTTTCTAAACACAAACTGGGTTAGCTCAGCATCTGGATACCAGATGTGCAGCAAATTTTGATTAACATTGATATCAACCTTTAAGTTAATTTAATAAGCCCAAGTTTAAGCAAACCAGGATAACTCATCTGAATATAAATGTGCAGCAAATTTTGGGCCAGACATTTGGGCTCAAGTTACATAAAGTCTTAATCTATTGTTTACAGAAATCAGGGTGAGTTTTTTTTTATTTTTTATTTTTATTATTTTTTTTTATTATTGATGAAACAAAGCATACAGGCTTACAATACAATTACAAAACTACACTTTGAACATGACAAAGAACCAACAAAGGATACAAGAATAAGGGTGAGTGAGTTAAATCGTCTGAATCTATGCTAACGTAGTAGTGTTGATCATTACTAGCAAAGGAGATTTTTTTGGAGTTAATCATTTTGGCTAAAGTCTGAGACCATGAAATTCAGGAATGTCACAGGCCATACACTTCATATAAGAGCAGTGACATTCAACTTCAGAGCAATCACATGATGTGCCAAAACTATTACTAATGTGATTTAAATACCTCTTGTATTTGGGCAAGTTATTCCTTTACACCATTTTGTTGTAAATCATTATTTCCATACATGTGCAGTAAAAGCTGTTCATGTTAACGCCTCACACGGGTAGCACCAATTATGTTGTGACACAGATAGGTAGATTTTGGCTATGAATAATTATAAATAATTGCATAGGGCAATTATTAATAAGATTAATCATTTTGTGAAAAAATTACCAAGTTTAGCGGCACCACCTGGTGGATTCCAGGAATACAATAGCCAAATTGATCTGTCTCAGTTTATGTTTATGCTTACCTGCCTGATAAGGCTGAGATAATTAAACAATAGATGGAGGAATAACAGCAAGTTACTACACATGTAGGTGAAATAACAACAACGGTTTTCCAAAATACAAGAGTTTATTACAAAAAGAATTCAACTTTCAGTTAACATGCTTTAATCAAGGAACTCAAACACAACTAGACTACTAAGAAAAGAATAACTATAATGAAACTAACACTCAGAAGTAAAACAGTAAAAGTGATAAATATGGACAGAAATAGAAACAATAACCAATAAATTGATAATGATGTAACAGCTCAGAATGAATATGTTTGCTTAAAGACCAAGGCTTGTATTGAAGAGTTTTGGGAATGAAGCTAAATTAGTTTTAAACTAATTGTGGTCAGTTTAATTCACCAATTCACAATGCCAAGCAGAAGTGAAGAAAACATTATTTGGAAGAAGCAATGTTTCAATAAACCATTTGCTGAATTAGAAATCAATAACCTTTAGATAATTGATTCTATTTTACGGATCGGTCACCGTGGTGATTGATCTGTTTTAAAGTCTGTCCCTATTTTGAATAGCATTAATGGCAGTCTTTATTGTTCATGAATAAAGAGCACTGGATAATGATGACAGTTCATCACTGGTTGGCTGTTGTGTTTTTCCAACTGTAACAGTACAAAAATCATTAGCGCTTTGTTCCTCAAGTGACTGTCCATGAGCAGCACATTTCATCTTGGCAGCTCTTTTACTTGAGATCTCTTTGTTACAGTGAAGTCAATCTTCTGGCATTACCTGTATTCAACCTTCGACAATGCAATAGGTAACAGCCCATATGCCTTTTCTTGAGTCACTGTCTTTGAGTCTCTCAACTTCAATGAGAAACAATAATGCAGCAACATGTGTGCATGTCTCTCCGAGGCCAGCCATACATGTGCAGTGGGCTCCAAGTGTCCGGCCAGACTTCTCAGCGATTATCCAGGGGTCCAGTGGGGTTGCTCTGATGGATTGAGAATGGAGTATCTGAATAAAAGACAAAGCAACAAAACACTGCTGTAAGAATAACAAAATTATTTCTCACCATTTCACAAAAACAGGTAGCCTTATACACTTATACACTACACTTTTTTGTACTGTTTTTCTTATACATCTATTTCAATTTCTGTATTGCTACTAAATACTTGTACTACTGAAATAATTCCATTTCTATGGAGAGAAAATTGTCTCAAAAGATCTCTGTGTGTGTAATACTTGATTTGTAACTTGTGTCAGCCTGTTTGTGTGTATCCCATAAAAAACATTTTGTCCGCAACTTCGAGTACTTGCAGTTGTGTGTTCAAATGTACACACAAATATCAAGAAAGTACGAGTACAAAATAAATTTATACACGCACCATTTCAAATTACACGAACTTAAAACTAACTACGAATTCAAAACTACTCCTACACATACAAATTGTTAAATACGTATGCACCAATCGCCTGATACACACAGACAAAACCACATTTACACACAGATTAAGGTTACAAGTGAACGAGGAGTTTTGCGACTAATTTCACGACTCCAGATTTGTGCGTACATGATGCATTAAATGCTAGTAGAATGCTGGGACATCTGAGTTTTCTTATTGCGTTCCCTTTAAACTTGCTGTTGAAGTGGCAAAAACGTTTGTCTGTGAAAGAAAGATTATCTCACCACTGCTTAGTTGTAAATGGGACATGATTTTCAACTTATATAACATAAATTCTGAAAAGTTAGGTCCAAACTTAGACCAAAATTTACTTTTTAAAATTCGAAAATGGTTTCAATATTTTTGGGTCGGACATTCAGGTCCTCGAGAAGTAATCAAGTCAACAGTAATAGAACTGGATAGTTCCTACCATAGACATATATAAACAAAGTACTGTACATGTGTAATAAAGATATAATTTTGGTTATGATAAGAACCGCTCAAGTTAATTAATGTGCATTTCCTAAATGTTTCTTTAGTTCTTTTTGTCAACAAATAATTTTCTCTGTTTAGTACATCAGGCGGTGAATGGAGGCTGATGAGAGGAGAGCCCAGGAGAACAGACAGGATGATAGTCTTAATTAATTATAAATAATTTTTTCTTGTCACATTTGATATTTAATTATTTGCTATTTGTTATGAGTATATGAATATATATATATATATATATATATATATATATATATATATATATATATATATATATATATATATATATATATATATATATATATATATATATATATATATAGTTGTGGCCAAAGGTTTTGAGAGTTACATAAATATTGAAAATTGGAAAAGTTGCTACTTAAGTTTTTATAATAACAATTTGCATATACTCCAGAATGTTATGAACAGTGATGGGTTAGAATGGCAGACTTGACATGTTAAAAGGAGGGTGATACTTGAAATCATTGTTCTTCCATTGTTAACCATGGTGACCTGCAAAGAAACACGTGCAGCCATCATTGCGTTGCATAAAAATGGCTTCACAGGCAAGGATATTGTGGCTACTAAAATTGCACCTAAATCAACAATTTATAGGACTATCAAGAACTTCAAGGAAAGAGGTTCAATTCTTGTTAAGAAGGCTTCAGGGCATCCACGAAAGTCCAGCAAGCCCCAGGATCGTCTCCTAAAGAGGATTCAGCTGCGGGATCGGAGTGCCACCAGTCCAGAGCTTGCTCAGGAATGGCAGCAGGCAGGTGTGAGCGCATCTGCACGCACAGTGAGGCGAAGACTTTTGGAAGATGGCCTGGTGTCAAGAAGGGCAACAAAGAAGCCACTTCTCTCCAAAAAAAAAAAAACATCAGGGACAGATTGATCTTCTGCAGAAAGTATGGTGAATGGAGTGCTGAGGATTGGGGCAAAGTCATATTCTCAGATGAAGCCTCTTTCCGATTGTTTGGGGCATCTGGAAAAAGGCTTGTCCGGAGAAGAAAAGGTGAGCGCTACCATCAGTCCTGTGTCATGCCAACAGTAAAGCATCCTCAGACCATTCATGTGCGGGGTTGCTTCTCATCCAAGGGAGAGGGCTCACTTACAATTTTGCCCAAAAACACAACCACGAATAAAGAATGGTACCAAAACACTCTCCAACAGCTACTTCTTCCAACAATCCAACAACAGTTTGGTGAAGAACAATGCATTTTCCAGCACGATGGAACACCGGGCCATAAGGCAAAAGTGATAACTAAGTGGCTCGGGGACCAAAACATTTAAATTTTGGGTCCATGGCCTGGAAACTTCCCAGATCTTAATCCCATTGAGAACTTGTGGTCAGTCCTCTAGAGGCAAGAGGACAAACAAAAACCCACTAATTCTGACAAACTCCAAGAAGTGATTATGAAGGAATGGGTTGCTATCAGTCAGGATTTGGCCCAGAAGATGTTTGAGAGCATGCCAAGTCGAATTGCAGAGGTCCTGAAAAAGAAGGGCCAACACTGCAAATAGTGACTCTTTTCATAAATGTCATGTAATTGTCAATAAAATCGTTTGAAACGTATAAAGTGCTTGTAATTATATTTCAGTACATCACAGAAACAACTGAAACAAAGATCTAAAAGTAGTTTTGCAGCAAACTTTGTGAAAACTAATATTTGTGACATTTTCAAAACTTTTGGCCGCAATATATATATATATATATATATATATATATATATATATATATATATTTATCCCTTCTTAGCATTGGCTATATTTGTTTCCAATTTAACAACAGGACTAGAAATGTAATACTATTTCTGATAATTATTTTTTTCATTAGATGCTGTCATGGCTGTTATCGATGCAGGGCCCGTCTGTTTTCTGGACCCATCCATGATCCAGATTCTGGTTGGATTCTATTGTCCTGAATTTAATGGTGTTCGATATTTGTGCGCAGCATGCTGCTACCTTTGAGCTGGACAACAGTTAGGATCACTTTCAGCCTTGAGTTACAGCATTTTTAGACCATGCAGATACTGAGAGGAATTCAATTCGATTCAGTTTATTTACATAGCGCCAATTCACAACAGATGTCATCTCAAGGCACTTAACAAGAAGTCATTTCAATACATTTATACAAACATTCCAATCAGTTAAAAAATTTCCTATTTAAGGAATCCCAGCAGATTGCGTCAGTCATTGGCGTGAGGTTGGGCCCCGTTGATGCATACTTTTCAACCACAGCAATCCTTCAGCAATCCCTCATACTGAGCAAGCATGTAGCGACGGTGGAGAGGAAAAACTCCCCTTTAACAGGAAGAAACCTCCAACAGAACCAGGCTCAGTAGGAGCGGCCATCTGCCACGACCGTCTGGGGGTTTGAGAAGACAGAGCAGAAACACAGAAGGAACAGAAGATCTGATATAAGAGAACTTTCTATGTTACAGAAAGTAAAAAGTTGATAACAGGACACAGTGGATGTTCAGTTACTGGGAGGATCATCCCAGTCGATGCCCCCTGTCCACCAGGGCATTGCAGCCAAGCAGGATACCAGACCAGGTATATCTTCTATGGAGAGAAAAACACTGAGAGAAAACAAAATTAACAGTCGAAATAACAGAATGTACTGTAATACAACTGGAGAGTCGTAGGAGAAAAGGAAGTAGCAGAGTGAAGAAACTTGGCAAGTCTGTCCTCCAGCAGTCTAAGCCTATAGCAGCATAACTACAGAGATGGCTCAGGATGACCTAAGCCACTCTAACTATAAGCTTTATCAAAAAGGAAAGTTTTAAGCCTGGCCTTAAAAGTAAACAAGGTGTCTGCCTCACGGACTTAAAGCTGGGAGCTGGTTCCACAGGAGAGGAGCCTGATAACTAAAAGATCTGCCTCCCATTCTACTTTTAGAAATCCTAGGAACCACCAGTAAACCTGCAGTCTGAGAGCGAAGTGCTCTGTTAGGAACATATGGAACAATTAGATCTCTGATGTATGATGGAGTTTGATTATTAAGGGCTTTGTATGTAAGAAGAAGGATCTTAAATTCTATTCTGGATTTAACAGGGAGCCAATGAAGAGAAGCTAAAACAGGAGAAATGTGATCTCTCTTTTTATTATTCATCAGAACTCTTGCTGCCGCATTTTGGATCAACTGAAGGCTTTTAATGGCATTTTGTTGACTTCCTGATAGTAAAGAATTACAGTAGTCCAGCCTTGAGGTAACAAATGCATGGACTAGTTTCTCAGCATCACGCCTGGACAGGATGTTTCTAATTTGAGCAATATTCCGGAGGTGAAAGAAAGAAATCCTAGAAACCTGTTTAATATGGGATTTAAATGTCAAGTCTCGGTCAAAAATAACGCCGAGGTTCTTTACATTATTACTGGGGGCCAATTTAATGCCATCCAGATGACGTGATTGACTAATCAGTTTCTGTTTAAGAACCTCTGGTCCAAAGACAGCAACTTCTGTTTTGTCAGAATTTAAAAGCAAAAAGTTTAGGGTCATCCATGTTGTTATGTCTTCCAGACATGCCTGTAATCTACCTAACTGACTGGGTTTATGGATAAATATAGTTGTGTATCATCTGCATAGCTGTGGGATTCTACCAATTGGGAGCATATATATGGTGAACAGAATTGGTCCAAGCACAGAAGCCGGTGGAACTCCACAACCCTTGAGAGTGAAGAAGATTGATCATTTAGATGAACAAACTGGAATCTATCAGACAAATATGATTTAAACCAGCCTAGTGCTGTTCCTTTGATCCCTGCAACATGTTCAAGCCTTTCTAGGAGAACATTATGATCGACTGTGTCAAAAGCAGCACTAAGATCTAACAAAACCAGAGCAGACACAAGTCCATTATCTGAGGCCATGAGAATATCATTAGTAACCTTCACCAGTGCTGTTTTAGTGCTATGATGAGCTCTAAAACCTGACTGAAACTCTTCAAACAGCACGTTACTGTTTAGATGCTCACAGACTTGATTAGCAACAATTTTCTCAAGGACTTTGGATAAGAAAGGAAGGTTAGATATAGGTCTGTAATTCACTAAGTCATCTTGATCAAGGGAAGGTTTCTTGAGTAAAGGTTTAATTACAGCTATTTTAAATTCCTGTGGTACGTATCCGTTTACTAAGGATAGATTCATCATATCCAAAATGTGGCCAGGAACCAAATGGAACACTTCTTTAAATAATTTGGTTGGAATTGGGTCCATACAAGTTGATGGTTTAGATGAGGCTAATATTTTTGATAATTCCGAAAGCTCGACTGAATCAAAACAGCCTAAGCACAGCTGAGGTTCTACAGTTCTTTCCGATACTGCCTCATTTACTGAGAAAGAAGTAATCATGTTTGGGAGGATGCCAATGATTTTATTTTTAATAGAATTAATTTTATTTATGAAGAATCCCATAAAATCAACACTGTTAAGAGCTGGGGGAATAGTTGGCTCAACAGAGCTATGACTCTGTGTAAGTTTGGCAACTGTACTAAAAAGAATGACATTAGATCAGAGTTGGAGTATTTCAACAGTGATTGCTGCAGACATTCTGGATGTTTTTGACTGCTTTCAATGTATACCATAATTCTTACCCATGAATATACATTCAGTTTAGTTGTGAAGCATCTCAGTTTTGTCTTTTTCATACATACATATATATATACATATATATATACACATATATATATATATATATATAATGTGTGTGTGTACACAACAACGTTGTGACATTTATAAAGCCCATCTTTGCACATGGAAAATTGATTTATAAGAACAAATTAGAAAATTGTCCACTGCATTCCTAAATTTGAAACATATTTAGATTATTATAAATGTACTAGCGAATATGCCACAGTGACTATTTACACTCAACCACCAGTTATTCAGTCGCTAGGTCAACATGTTATTCCTGAAAACTTGTAGATTAAATAAAAACACTTTACCCGGATATGATTATATTTTGGCCTAAGATATAAAAACACACTGGTAACAGTGATACAGCAGCTGCAACTCCTTGAATATTAATTTATGACCCGCTCCAGCTCAAGATGCCACAGGATCTACGTAGTTCTATTACTCTTCGTTTGATTACTTCTGGAGGACCTGGATGTCCGACCCCAAAAATTTGATTCTATTGAAACCATTTTCGAATTAAAATACAAGTAAATTTTGGTCAATGTGTTACAACTAAGCAGTGCTAAGATATTCTTTCTTTTACAGACAAACGTTTTTGCCAATTCAACAGCAAGTTTAGAGGGAATGTGATAAGAAAACTCAAATGACCCAGCATTCTACCAGCATTTAAACTCATCATGCGTGCACAAATCTGGAGATGTGAAATCAGTCCCAAGACTCCTCGTGCAGTTGTAACCTTGATCTGTCCATAAACATGGTTTTGTCTGTGTGTATCGGGCGTATTTAACAATTTGTACGCACAGGAGCCGTTTTGAATTTGTAGTTGGGTTTAAGTTTGTGTAATTTAAAATTGTGAGTGTGTAAATTTATTTTGTACTCATACTTTCTTAATATTTGTGTGTACAGTTGAACATACAACAGCAAGTACTCAAAGTTTTTTATGGGTTACAAATCCTGTTTTACACATACAACTACCCAAAGTTACACACAAACAGGCTGACATAAGTTACAAATCAAGTATTAGACACACACACACATCTTTTGAGACTATTTTCTCTCCATACATTTCTCCTCTGGGGATCAATAAAGAATCACCTTATCTTATCTGTATCACTTGTTCACAATGTAAGCTCCAGGCCACCCAGAGGTTTTAAGTGATAAGTGCTCTTTACAGTGTATATAGAAATGTAGACTGTGCATATCATATACTAATGCATATCAAACTGGAGGTCCTTGAAATGAAAAACTCTTGCCTTACGTTATACCTTGGGTATTCATGATATCATACAGTTAAGGTTAGGTTGATTAAAGATGCTTTAAGGGTGTAGAATTAGACTGGAAAGAAGGGACATGTCCCCACCAATATCCAGTGATTATTGAATTGTCCCCACCAATAATTTGATCTCCTCGAAAAAAGAAAAACAAACCCGACAGAAAGGAAAAAAGAGAACAAAAAATACCGATCTGTCAATGTCTCATTCTAGAGGTGCAGAAAGAGTTTAATTACGTTCTATATAGCCAATGTGATTGTCTGTGCTTTTCCCTGCTCTGCAGCTATGTTTGCTTGTGAGCAGCACCAAAATTGCAAGGAGAACTTTCCAGTCCGCGAGAGGACTCAGGTGCAACATGGGTGACACATGAGTGTCAAAAGCGAGTAAGGATGGCAGCAAAATAGAAACATTTGGACATGAAGAGCTATTTTTCAACGAAACCTGTAAGTCACTTAAAGTCGAGTTCGCTAATGAAATGTGTCTGTCAGAATAACGTTACTGGCAATGCTACACTTTGGCGCACATCATTCATTATGTTATCTGATTGATTCAGCTACCTGAATTCTGTGTGTAAAGTTGAAAATGTCTGCGCGTCTACAAGTGGCCAGCGGTGTGAATTGAAAACTGCTTGTGTTTAAAAAAACAAAAAAACCCAAAAACTGAAAATGACGTGACCCCGTATTACAATAAATTATTTCCCTTTTTATTTCTCTGGAATGTTGCACAGCTCATTCTTATTTTATGCTGAACTGTAGTAAAGTTACAGTTGACATTTCTGCGCATGGAACGGCGCAAGGGTTGCAAGTGAAATGCTTTAAAAAGAAATTACAAAAAGCGCAATTTTTAAAACAAACCTACGCCATTGCTTTACTTTACTTTGGCATTCACAACACATCGGTGTGTGGATGGGTGAGAGAGATGCATTATCAAGCATCTCTCTCACCCATCCACACACCATCCAGTTATAGGCCTCCAAACTTTTATAAGATCTAAGGTCTTCTGCTGTGTATGGGCTTGGTGAGAAAACCAGGTAGTTGACAATATCAGCATACACAATAGACGGAAGACTTTCCGGGTTGTCATTGATCCAAGATGAAGGAGCCAAATCGTATGGATCTGCACCACCAATAAAACCTTAACTTTTCCAAATATCGTGCCCTTTCCTTCTGACCAAGTCCTTCTGTGGTGGAAAATTGTTATGCAATTAGGAATTAAGTGTATATTCTCTGTTTAGTGAATGCATCTAAGGAAATGACAAGCTTATTGTCCCAGCTTAATGTTATGAGAAAGATATGTGTGTCAGGTCACCAGAGAGACAGACGCCGGGGCAGTAAGATAACAGTCTGGCCTTTGGATGAGCTGCTTTATGCGTTGCTATGACTCGTGTGAAGCGGTTACTCTGGAGGCGGGGTTGAACGTTGGAGAAGACATCTACAGAGATAAACAATGATTGCTGAATACTATTTAAGCAGTTAGTTAGAAAGGTTGGTTAGGGTGATGCACGAGTAACTCTGTCCCCTCCATGGTCTGGCCAGACATGTTTGAATTAAATACTTAAACGCCTTCTGGGACTCAAGTCTTCTTTATTATGGAAACCCTGAGATACTATTTTTGGCCATTACACTTCCATGTATGCCTTTGCATCTGTAACGCACTTTGAGGAGCTTTTCTGACATTTATCCATTGCAGTGTTTACCTCCAGTATCTGCAATATGGCGACTTCCGGTTTGATGACGCGCCGTGATAACCCACTATAAGTGCGTTTGGCTTGGTTTTTTTTTTGTTTTTTTTACTCTAGCTAGTAATGACTTGAATTATTTTTTCGCGGTGGCCAGACATCATCTGGAAGACGGTGGAGTGGGATCACTGTCTGGTTCCCTTGCACATCAGATGTCCCTTATTACCAGTTCGGGCATGGGCAGAGTACATCCAGGGTTAGTCCCAAAGGCCTGATGTAGTCCAAGTTTCGGTGTTAGTTGTGACGCAATTCTAATTTGTGCTATCAGTCTGAGAAATCTGTAAACTGAGAGTCATTATGTGTTGATGAGTCTAATGACATTGGGATACTTGAAGAACACTTTGCAGAGCAATGTACATCTTTACTCACTGCTGGAAATGTTTGTTCTCTGTCAGTCCTTGCAGCTGTCTGGGGGGATGATGTAATCTTCACTTTTTGTGTGTGGGGAAATGTTTCTTCTCTGATAGTGTCCACAGGCTGTGCTTTGAGGTCAACTCTTGGGTGCCTTATCAAGTGTTTGTTCAGATAAAAGAAAATATTTGAGGTCGACAGTTTCAATCAAGCTCTATTAAGATACCATCCATTTATCTTGAACAAGTGCTTTGCACATCCAAATATGTTAAAGTTATTAATAAATGGGATCGATTTTTCAACGGATTTTCTCTTCAACCCTTTATGAAGCATGCGAAGTCTACTGTACCTTTCATCATTTTCTTCAGGGACTGGTCCGCTGATAAAGACGTTTATGTTAAGTCCACCAAGTCTCTGTAGCAGATCAGAGAATTCTGTTTTGAGAACTTCAGATTGTTCTTCTGCTACATCTTTTGCAGCTGTGTGGATAACACATTTTTCCAGGTTAGGGTGTTGTTCTAAAATTGTCTGGATTTTTTCTGATATTTCTCTCACCGTATTCTTGAGGAAGCTGATAACGCTAGTGTTCTGTGCACAACAATCTTCAATACCATTAATTGATCCATCATGTGTGATTAGAACCTTTGCTGGGGGGGTTCTTACTTTCTTACGTATCCGCTTCATGTGGATGGATTTCTCCTGGTGGCCTTGACTGGTCCCAGGGGCTGTGTTGTCTTTCAGAGAACTGAGGGCTGCGAATCTGTTTCTCAGCGGTATTCCAGTGGGAGTGATATCTCTTGCTTTGGGTTGCGGGTTCTTTTGTTTCTTCTTCCTGTGAGCAGAGAAAGCATGTGTACTGTACATTCAGTGCGATTGAAAGCTGGCCAGTCTTCGTCAAATTGGGAATGGGGTGTTCTACCCGTTTAACGCCTTTTGGCTGGAGGAGTAGCGTTTTTCTGTGGCTTCTGTGTGAGACTGTTGGACCGAGATAAGTCCACCAAGTCTCTGTAACAGATCAGAGAAGTCTGTTTTGAGAATTTCATATTGTTTTTTGGCTACATCATTTTTCTGATATTTCTTTCACTGTATTCTTGGGGCAGCTGATAACACTAGTGTTCTGGCTACAAAAATCTTCAATACCATCAAATGATCCCTCATGTATGATGAGAACTTTTAGTGGGGGTGGCTTCTTGTTTTCTTATGTGTTAATAAGAAAGCCAGCCAGTCTTCGTCGAATTGGGAATGGGGTGTTCTACCCGTTAGACTCCTTTTGGCTGGAGGGGTGGCGTTGTTCTGTGGCTTCTGTGCGAGACTGTTGAACCGAGATAACACCGGCCTGCCAGGTAGTCATTGGTGTAGTCATTGGTAAAGTTGTCTCATTTCCATATCCAATGTTTAGATCAAAATTAATCTGAAGATGGTGTAACTTTGTCTCGATTGTTTCAATTCTCTGGAGCAGTTTCTCAAAGTCCTCAGCTGAGCAAAACAACATTTTGGTAATCCACAGGCCTTCAGGAAATTAATCAAAAGAAGAGATTGGGTCTAATACAGTGACTCCAGAGGCTGGGTGTACAAAGTAACTAAGAAAAAAAGCTAAGAAAAAAAAGAAGAAAAGAGGATAAGGCTGGAGATCAGGAGAGGCTGCTCCTCCTTCAGGAGCCAGCAGCAGCATAACGGTCATAATATTGGGAAAACATTTGAGCACTGGGAGGAAGATCTTCTACTATGATGAGAAAGACAGGAAATACTTTATTCGATTTACTTACTCACTGTTTCTCAGGAACAAATACAAAATATTACATAGACAGCACAGAACACCGTTTTTCTGAACAATATGTATTCAAACAAATTGCCTTTATGTCTTAAATGTAAAGTAACCAATGCAGTTAATGTAGTTTATGGAGTTGTTCAAAAATATCTAAATATTGGTATTGTACAAAGGAAATAAGTGCTATAATATACAGCAGGATGTGTAAAGATTCAGGTCAGTTTCTACTGGGGTTGCCATCTTCTAACAAACTATTAGATAAGAACAAATCTAAATTATTAGGTAAGCTTTTATTTCCAGCACGCTAATGTATATTGTTTAATTGGATTAAAGATAAGCCACCAACAGTAACTCAATGGTATAAAGACATATTAAAGTATTACTAATGGAAAGGTTAAGTGTAAAGTGAAAGACAATGATATTTTTTTGGGATGTATGGTGCCCTCTTTTGGAATAGTTACTGGGTGATCTCAGTGAGATTCTTCAGAGGTGGATTCATCCACTTGAATAATTAGATATTAGCGCCTTGATTTGGCAAAACGGCTTAAAAGCAAAACACAGATTGCTCAGTGTTTGTTTTATTTCTTATTGTGATTATTTGTACTGTGTTGTTTGTTTTAATATGTAATATATATATATATATATATATATATATATATATATATATATATATATATATATATATATATATATATATATATATATATATATATATATATATATATATTGTCGGCTTCGTATCATAATATGCTCTGCAACTCACTTTTTTACTCAGAGAGGTGGGGGCGCCGAACTCCAAAACCCCGGCGGGAACTGTTTCAAATAAGACCCAGAACTGAGAGACAGAGAGTAAAACAACACACACAAACAGATATCTGTTTCACAAAGGACGCACCTGCAGATGGGAGCCAGAAAAGATCTGACTCGCTTCTCGACCAGGGTGTACCATTTTTATTACAAAAGAACAAAGAACATATCACATGACTCCTCTCTCCTCCTTCTACATCTTGACAGGTCATTTATTTTCTCCTGACCGTACCAGGAACTAGAGTTATAACTGATCCTCCCTGCTTTCAGTTCATATCTTTACTCAAGAGTTTGTTTACTTAAAACCTTAAACCCTATAAAATACTGGTAAAAGAGTCATGTTTTACTACCCTGAATAATATAAACAGGCCTATTACATCTAAAGCTTACTAAGATATATTTAAAACATATGTACTGCACAATAAAAAATAGCCTCAAAAAAGTAGAATACAACAATATGTATATATATGTATGACTTTTCATATTATTCTAGTTTATTCAGCGAATACCTCCATCCCTATCAGATGTGGCCTGCCATATTTTTGAAGGAAACTGCTGCTTGTGGATCTAGCAATTGTTTTTACTACCTATAATATTTAAGAATGCATGAAATACATCCAAACAGCAGTAATAATGTGCATTTATTGTGAGGTGCTTGCCAACAGGAGGGCGCCAATTTACAGACCATGATTTCTCTCAGCTTAGACATCTTGATAAACATAAATCCATCACTGTATAATTGAGACCTTAATGGTATTTAGGTTAGTTGTATCTTCCCTGACAGCACCAATAAAAATAACCAGCAAATGTTTCGCAGGATGTGCAGTCCTGTTAAATAGACAACACATAAATAACATTAATCACATAAGGGTTATTTTATGGATTAATGAGTTACTAGAACAGGTTTGTGATTTAATCTGTGATAAATGGCTCATGTAAAGTCCCTATGGTAAACAGCTGCAGATTTCTGACTGCAGACAACTCTGCAGCCCTATAGCCTAAACGTTATAAAGCATAATGATTCTAGAGCAGGCAGCACCCTCTGGTGTAGAGTCATACAAATTACCTTCAGATCACATCCATACGTTCTGCTCCACACATCTGAGATAAATGGTGCAAAATCAGAGAATGGGCAGATGTATGCAGTGGAAATGCTAAATCAAAGACAAAGATTTTTTGTGTGATTTTTTTTGGGGGGGGGGGAAATTATGTGCAAGCATTTTTACAAAAATAATACAAAGAATACTAAAAGTGGATGGAATAAAAAGCTGTGTCATCTTTAGAAAAAGTTCAATAAAGAAGGGAATTTACAGCACTTGAAAAAAAATTGTTACAAAAAGTTTTTATATGTATATGCAAATAGGTAAATAAAAATATATTGGAGAGGGATTTGTTGAAGCAAAATATACTGTGGGCTAATACAATTTTTTACTGCTTCAATAACCACATAGCATTATCTTTAAGACAATCATGGCTGTGAAGCTTATGCTCATCAGCACCTAATAAATCATTTCCAGTCCTCAAACTTCATAACTCCATCAAAGCCTTGGTAGGTAAAGGTCTCCAGGGTGGGGCTACAAGTCTCATGTGCCAAACATGCCATCCTGTTGTTCTCACAGCTGTCTTCAGCACCAGGGCTTAAGTACACAGAATCTGTAGAGCTGATAGATGGATCCTCATCAAAGTAGTTATGTGGTCGAAGTATGACTCCACCACCATTACCCACTGTTACAGTGTTGGGAATATCTTCAGCATGAGGGATATGTAGGAATCCTGTAGTAACCCAGGCAACAAGGTCCTGAAGACACATAATAAAACCTGTTTTAGTAAGGTTATACATATAAAAGTAGAGATCCTTTGCATAGTTGCATTCTTTTATCAAATCATGTTTCAACTTACTTGGTCTTCAATGCTTTCATTGTCTTCAATATACTTGCTAAAGTCGACAGCTGGAGTCCAAATGTCATTTTGACTGTAAAGACTACTGCTGGTTTGTTCTGAGTCCTTGTGCTTGGTGATGGCAACCTTATACCTGCGAAAAGACAGAATATGCTGTGATAAACATTTTGATGTACCTCAATATTTAGAGAGCACAGAATGTGGTGTTAGTAAGATATTTCCATTTCTGACATTGATCATTGACCTTTAGTTTTGGTCCTAGTGAGTTAAGCACTGAAATATTTTATGGCAGAGGAAAAAAATGCCAGCCTGAGTGTTGCTGAAAAAGATCTCCTAACTAAGAATGTGCTCATTTAAATCTGTTGTGTTCAAATGAGGATACATCAGAAGCATGTAAGACACAGGGCCTTAAAGGACCTGAATTGCCAACCCCATCAATTACTACTTGTGGAGAAGGATTTTCTTAGATTCGGTACGATTAATAAAAGAGACCATCAGATCTCTTAATTATGGTATTTGTGATATTTGGAAGACAGGTAAACCCATGTTGTATATTTAAGTACATTCCTAAAGAATTCAGACTAAAAGCTATTTCTGACCAAGCTTAACTTGGGGCTTGCTATTTTATTTACCCATCAGTTGTTAGCAAAGTGTTAGCCAAATTTAGTTAGTGTGCCACATTTCAGGATGTTTATTTGCCATTTGTTGTGTATTATAAACCCAGAACATAATTGTGCTGTGATAAGATACAACAGACAACAGTTTCATGAAGTCACGAGTTGATGAATGGAAAATGGCTGGTTAAATCAATAGATATTAACATAATTTTCTTTTAAGGTTGTTAATTATTTTAAATACGCCATTAACGCATCCTCCTCTCTGGGTGCTTTGAGCAGTTGTGTGAGCTTCCCTCAGCAGCGGCTAAGAGGAAGACAAACTGAAAGAACCTTTGGAGCTTTTTATTGTTGTAGAAAAAAATGTGGCATCATCTTCCATGCAGCTACTCTCTTCTAAAGCAACACTTGACTTCTATTAAATAAAATAAAAAATGATAAATACCAACGCAACGACATGTGAAATTATGCTTTATTCAGCCTGCTAATCAGGCTTGTGTCAAAAATAATTAAATCTGAATAGTGGTGTTAAAGTTTGTTATCTAAAATGTGGAACTTAATGTGAAGAAGTTCTGGAGAGTTTGAATATGTTTTGGGGTTTGATAAGTTCCTCCTAATACATCTTATTCAGAAAAAGAAAACCTGTCTTGAATACTGTACTCCCCCCCATGTTGTTATCTAATTCTAACTTTTGGTACTTTTCTAATAAAATGTCTTTAATGAGATGCATGGCTGTGTTTGTGCTGTTGCTGTGCTCTTCCTGCAGAGAGAGGAGATTCACGCATGCTTGGTTAATTTGATGTTGATATGCTCCAGGGGCAGCTGTGCGAGGGGAGCTGTTTGTAAGCTCTCTGACATGGGAGAGGAGTGGAGGTTAGAACCGCTGGTCGGTGAGTGGATACAAGCTTTAAGTTGGATCAAACCCAAAATTATATCAGTTGTTCCTGGTGTCATTGCAGACATTTCCTGAAAATTTAATTGAAATCCGTCCAGAACTTTTTGAGTTATGTTGCTAACAGACAGAGAAACAAACAGACAGACGAGCACAAATGCACCTATACCTCCTGGAAGAGGTCCAAAATCAGTGGTTGTGTGTGATTAATAGTGAGTTAACTATGGACTGTCATGGGATTTATTATTATAAAATATTTGGCCAATTTGTAACTGTGTGATTTGATATGCCAAATTAGACAGACCTTTCTCTAAATATTTGTTCTATGCTGATATGTTCAAGAGGTTCACAGGCCAAGGGAAAAATCTGTTGGTGATGGTATAATTTGTAAAAAAAAAATAATGTAAAAAAATAAAAAAAAGTCTTTTACAGTTATGCTAAATTTTCTCCTTTCATATTCAGAATTTTCAAGTTGTGTACAGAATTTTTATATTTTGCTTCACTCTTCTCTATAAAGGTTAAATAGTTTGTCATTGATTTACATATAGGCCTACATAAATATATAATTAGTATTTTTGAATGCAGGTTCAATGCTTAGATACGCAAGGAGGAACTCAAGCCCAGGAGGAAGGTTCAGATCAACCCTCCACCTGCAATTCAACAACTTCAAGATCAGCTGCCAGCCAGCAGGTCTGTAGCCTCTGCAACAGCACCCAGCTCTGACCAGTAATCACCAACTACAAGTTCAGCTACAGGCATAACTCAACACACAGCCACCACTTCTGAAGTCAGAGTGAGTCCTGTCACTAGAAGACCATCAGAGGATACTCTGCAGAGATGTATGTATCCGACTGATCCTGCTCTATTGCCAGCACACATTTTAGATGCTGATCGTGTGGAAATTGTGGGGAGAGGTCTCTTCAATGTCAGCCCTGATTTTTATTTTCCAAAGGGAACTGATTGAAGAGCAATACATACCAGCCTCCAGTTCAAAAGTCTTCCAAATGGAGAGAAGGTTCACAGAAGTTATTTAGTGTATTCTCCACGGAGCAATGCTGTGTTCCACTTTGCATGCAAGCTATTTGGTATGAAGACTAAAACTGAGTGCAGAGGGCCAGTGATTGGTTATACATAAACAGCCGTTTGAGGGGTCATGAGTGTAGCCAAGACCATACAGAGTGCATGCTTAAGTGGAGATAATGGACACACTGCTATAAAGAAAGGCATGGCAATGAGACTGATCAACAGGAGTTGACATTACTAGAGGCAGAAAACAAAAGGTGGCATAATGTTCTTAAACGCTTAATCTCAAACACTCTCTCACTGGCCTCAAAAATGTTGACTTATAGGGGTTCTTCTTACTCTCTTTATGAGCCAGACAATGGCAATTTTTTGAAGGAAGTAGAACTCATGGCAAGATATGACCCAGTAATGGAGAATCACATGGCTAAAATAAAAGATGAAAACTACAGCACACACTACCTTGGTTCTGAGACACGAAATGAGCTAATACAGATAATCTCTTCAGAAACATTACATACCATTGTGAGACACATCTAGTAGGTAAAATATTATATATATAATTCTTGATTGTACTCCAGATGCAAGTCACAAGGAACAGCTGTCAGTCGTAATGTGCTTTGTCTATTTCCAGCCACACCCAGTCATTAAAAATACTTTCTGGGATACATTGACGTGGAGCAAACTACTGGCCTTAACCTTTCCAATGTTGTCCTTGACAAACAGAGGGAGCTTGGCATTCCATTTGAAAATTGTTGAGGACAGGCCTATGACAATGGAGCCGACATGAAAGGGAGGAAGCAAGATGTTAAGTCTATACTGCAACTGTTAAATCCAAGAGCACTGTTTATTCCTTGTGAAGCTAACACTATAAATCTTGTCATAGCTGATGCTGCCAAGTCCTCTCAAAATGTCACTAGCTACTTTGGGTATTTGCAGAAGCTCTTCAATTATTTCTCAAGTGCTTTCCAGCGATAGGCCATTTTAACAAAGCATGTCAAACTGACACTAAAATCTTGGGAGTGATGTTAGATGGGAAAGAAGGCTTCAGAGTGTAACAGCTGTCCGGAATCAAACAAAAGAAGTGAAAGATGCGCTCCTGAAGGGTAGGGAGACTATAAATGATCTGGTGACAAAAGTGGAGGCTCAAGCTCTTGCTCAGGAAGGAGCTTCATTTTGATTTTCGATTTGCTCTGTTGTGTGGCAGGAACTTCTCACCATCACAAACCAAGTGAACAAGCTACATCAATCCAGTTCCATGCAGCTTGATATTGCTGTCAGGCTTAGTGACAGTGCCAAAGTCAACCTTTCCAAATACAGACAATCTGGGTTTGATGAGGCTGTGTCAACTGCCAAGGAACTCTGCGTTGTCCTGAATATAAAACGAGAGCTTAGGGAAAAAAGGCTCAGATGCACAAAAGGGCAGTTTGGATATAAATCTGTTGTGGAATCTGCTTTAATGTCACTACAGGAGAGGTTTGAGACCATGAATCAAGTCAAAGAAAAATATGGAGTTAATAGAATTTCCAAGGAGGACTTAAAAAAAACACTGCGAGAAACTGGACAACACAAAAAAGAGATAAGCTGCCATTTGGCCCTTTTCCACTAGCACCTACTCAGCCCGGCTCGACTTGACTCGGTCTGGTTCCATGACTTTTCCACTCGCATAAGTTGGGCTGTGCGGTCCCATTTTTAGAACCAACTTCGCTGTGGTTCCAAGAATTTAAGTTACTCGTCCTATATGTGGTAAGCATACTGTGAACAAAGAAAGAAAAGCAGACGCCGTGGTTCCCTCCAAAAGAACAAGAAAACTAATTAGCATCAATGCTAACTCCATGCTTTGCGTTTTTCTCCGTTTGCTCTGCTACTACATCCTGAAAGTACACTTAAGTTGTGTTTTTCTTTTCTTCTAGAATCTGTTCCGCCATGTGAGGGGTACTCTTTGCTTAATTTGGACACTCCAAGCTCCTCATCTTCTGCCCCCTGACCATCTGTGGCATCAACACAGGCCAGACCATCCTCACAGCCGAGCACCATGCAGGGTACAAAGCAGCAGCCTGCTGTCCTTGGTGAGAACCAATGATCATGTTTCTTATATATTTTTCTTCACTAATTTAACCAACTCAGCAGTACGTTACTTTCAATCTGACATGCTTTTTTGTTATGTTGTAAATCTTTTCTTATTCTACAGTCATGTTTTATTTTTGTGTATATTTGCATGTCGCCAGGTAAATTTTTTTTGGGACAGTGGGGGACATTTATATTTCTATTATTTAATTTCTTAAACCCCCAGACAGTCGTGACAGATGGCCACTTGCACTAAGTCAGGAGGTTTCTTCCTGTTAAAGGGGACTTTTTCCTCTCCACTGTCGCTACATGCTTGCTCAGCATGAGGGATTGCTGAGGGATTGCTGTGGTTGGAAGTCTGCAACAACGGGACGCAACCCAAGTCAATGACTCGATGCAATCTGCTGGGATTCCTTAAATAGGAAGCTAACTAAAACTTTAAACTAATTGGAATGTTTGTATGATCGGATTGAAATGACTTTTCTTGTAAAGTGCCTTGAGATGACATCTGTTGTGAATTGGCGCTATATAAATAAACTGAATTGAATTGAATTTAAAATCTTAAAGTGCATGCTTTTAAATGCTCTGAGTATAATATATAAATACTTTTAAAGTACAATCACCACAATAAAAATAGGTCAGAGACCCCCATAGTGTTTGCTGAGAATCATAAAACCGCTATCGCTAACTAGTAAGTATTAATGTCACACATGCACATTCTGTAAATTATTTTCAATTATCCTGCTCAGTTGCACATTTCTCAAATCTGAGTATGCCATTTTTATTTTTAATAACTGCACAGTACTTTACTTTTGTAATTTTATCCTTGACAGCCAGCTAGCCAGATAGATACTTAATTATCTATTCATTATCTACACCCACCCATCCTAAGTAGGGTTGCGGGGGGTTGGTGCCCATCTCCAGCATCCATCGGGCGAATGGCGGGGTACACCCCTGGACAGATCGCCAGTCTATCACAGGGCAACACAGAGACACACAGGACAAAAAACCATGCACACAAAGGGCAATTTAGAAAGACCAGAGTACCTGGAGGGAACCCAGGCATCAGGGAGAACATAAAACTCCATGCAGAGAGACCCAAGTCCAGGAGGTGTTTATTATTATCCAGAATATCCTGCAGCTTCCTCCTCATCTGCCTCTTCACCACAATTCTCACAGGGCTCAGCTCCTGACCCAGCACAGAACTGGCCTTTTTGATGAGTTTGTCCAGGCATCTACAGTCTTTGTCCTTAGTGCTACTTCCCCAGCAGACAACAGCATACAGAAGCACACTTTCGATGACCGTGTGGTAGAACATCTGCAGCATGTCACAGCAACATCTGCAGCAGGACACAGCAACTCTTTCCTGTATGCTTTGTCTGTGTTGGTGGTCAACTCCAGTTTCTGATCCAGAACCACCCCTAGGTATCTCTCCACAGTCTCCATTTCCTTCCCATCAATGCAGACTGGCTGTCTAGGCGGTTTCGATCTCTTGAAGTACACCACCAGCTCCTTCGTCTTGGTGGTGTTCAGGAGAAGACCTTTTTTTTTTGCTCTAGTCAGTGAAGATCTCCACCAGGTCCCTGTACTCCCCCTCCTGTCCACTGCTCACACATACCCCAACAGCTGTATTATCGGAATAAAGTCTGGATGTGGCAGGACTCTGAGTTGTCTGATGTGTAGAGCATAAACAGAAAGGGAGCAAAAACAGTCCCTCCTGGGACCCCAGTGCTGCATTCCACTTGATATTGGGGTCTGGATGTTAAATAGTCCATACTCCAGCATGTCAGGGAGGAGGGTACTACCATACTCATAAGTTTGTATCTCAGTATGGGATGTTTTATGGTGTTAAAAGTGCTGGAGAAGTCGAAGAACATGATCCTGACATAAGAACCAGGCACATCCAGGTAGATGTATGCCCTGTGCAGCATGTAAAGGACTCATAAGTGTTCCTGGTAGGCAAACTGGAGGAGGTCTAGTTCCTCAGCAATGTAATATAATGTACATATAGTATTCTTGATTCAGTTTTTTTATATTTTTCTCCTGTGAATCTACTGTTTCCTATCACTTTGCAGCTGTTACAGCTGAATTTCCCCCCTGTGGGACAATAAAGGATGATTCTATTCTATTCTTTGTGGCACCTTTGTTCTATTTTTTTTTTTTCAAAAAAAGGTTTTTAAACTGGACTTTAGTTAACTGCCTCTATTTTTCTTTTGTCTAGGCAGGAGGAAGAGGGTCTCCAAAGACAACCAATAATTTATCACCGCGATCGATGCAAGTCTCCAAAGACAACCAGTCATTTATCACGAACTGTACCAGGGCGGAGCGGGATCAACACGTTCGTCAGATACGCGCGAGCAGGACGATGCATTGCAAAGGGAGGAGATGACAGAATGCTGCCTTCTTTTTCTATCTATTTTTATTTTTATTATGAATTGCTGTCTGTTTTATTTTCTGACGTTATGGACACGGAGACGGAAAATAAAGGGAAAGAAAGAAAGAAGATGAAGAAGAGAAGGTAGGAAACAAAGAATCAACAGAGAGGGTGAGTTGAAAATACAAGAGAGGAAGGGGAACAAAGAAAACACAGGAAAACATCTAAGTCTGCCTCCATACCCATAGGATGGCACAGAGAGGGGGAAAAAAAAACCCCGAAAAAGGAACATTGACAAAACAAACCTAACATCGTGAACTAAGAACTACACAACCACATCACACAAAAATGGATATAAAAATACAACAACAATGTTACTGAAAAGCTCATGCTAACGATTAATCAGGTTCTGAGGTGACCCAGTTGTGTTGTTCGACGGGGGTAAGCCGTATTGCGTCATTTCCTGTTGTCACTGTTGTGCTCCCTGTAAGCTGTTTGGTGTTCAGACTCTCTTGAATTGGTCTTATTTTCTCTGTGCTGAGGCCTTTCTAAGTTATTTTAACACACAAGCACACTAAAACACACGTTTTGTGGTGGTGTACTTTACGTTTTGGGAACTCCTTGTGTTTCACACAGCTAAAATTAGTGTTGCTTCGTTGTGTAAGTTTGCCAAAACAATGTCCTACTCGGTAATCTTTTCTGGTCCCCTGCCCGATCGGACCAGTGACGACATGTTTAGCCGCACGCTGTCATTCCATCAATGGTTGTCTGGGTGGTGTCCTGCAAACGATGTGGTCTACATTGATAACTGGAGAACATTTTGAGGAAAACCTGGTCTTATCCGGAGAGACGGCATCCATCCCACTTTGGATGGAGCAGCTCTTCTTTCTAGGAATATGGCCGAATTTATTAGTCCTCCAAAACACTGACAACCCAGGGTCCAGACCAGGAAGCAGAGTCGTAGTTTAACCCACCTCTCTGCTGCTTCTGTACTGTTACCCACCCATTACCCTATAGAAACAGTGTCTTGCCCATGGCCAAAATTAAATGGATTAAAAGTTAAGCCAACAAAAGCAAATTATGGAAATCTCATAAAAATAAATACAACTTTGACTGAACAGAAAAATAAATCTATTAAATGTGGTTTATTAAACATAAGATCTCTCTCCTCAAAGACTTTGTTAGTAAATAACTTGATTTGTGATAATCACATTGATTGACTAATTAGTCCCAGACCAATTGATAGCTACAGTTCTTTTGCACATCTAACCCTTAATTTTCCTCATCCAAGTTGCAAAACATTAAGACCATTTTTGTTTGTGGTTTTGTATCGTCCACCAGGCCCTTACTCTCAATTCTTGGATCAGATCTCACATTTTATATCTGATAAAGCATTAAATACTGATAGCGTTATTATAGTGGAGGACTTCAATATTCATGTTGATACTGAAAGTGATAGCCTAAATGCAGTCTTTAATGCTATTTTAGACTCAATTGGCTTTACTCAAAAAGTACAGGGTTCGACCCACTCGGGTAAACACACTTTGGACCTTCTACTGACATACGGTATTGAGTGTGAGGAAATAACAGTCCACCCACATAACCCGGTCCTGTCTGACCACTTCTTAATAACTTTTGAATTTACTTTAACTGACCATCTTAAATCTGAAAGAAATTTTCATTATAGTAGAGCTTTATCAGACAATGCTGTAACAATTTTTAAACAATCTGTTCCATTCTTACTTTTCTTAGTGTCTCAGGGTAACACAGTGGATGGCAGCAATTCTATCTCTAACCCTTCAGAAATTGATGGTCTGGTTCACAGCGTTACGTCCTCATTGTGTTTGACATTAGATAGTGTAGCCCCCTTAAAAAAGAATGTGGCTAGCCATAGGAGGCTGACTCTTGGTTTAACGCAGAGTTGCGTACTTTAAAGCAGAATACTAGGAAGTTGGAGTGAAAATGTCTGATAGATTCCAGTTTGTTCATCTAAATGATAAATCTTCTTCACTCTCAAGGGTTATTTGTGGAGTTCCACAGGGTTCTGTGCTTGGACCAATTCTGTTCACCATACATATGCTCCCAATTGGTAGAATCATTAGACAGCATGGGATACATTTCCAAAGCTATGCAGATGATACACAACTATATTTATCCATAAATCCTGATGAACCCAGTCAGTTAGGTAGATTACAGGCATGTCTGGAAGACATAAAAACATGGATGACCCTAAACTTTTTGCTTTTAAATTCTGACAAAACAGAAGTTGCTGTCTTTGGACCAGAAGTTCTTAAACAGAAACTGATTGGTCAATCACTTCATCTGGATGGCATTAAATTGGCCCCCAGTAATAATGTAAAGAACCTCAGCGTTATTTTTGACCGAGACTTGACATTTAAATCCCATATTAAACAGGTTTCTAGGCTACTGTAATTCTTTACTATCAGGAAGTCAACAAAATGCCATTAAAAGCCTTCAGTTGATCCAAAATGCGGCAGCAAGAGTTCTGATGAATATTAAAAAGAGAGATCACATTTCTCCTGTTTTAGCTTCCCTTCATTGGCTCCCTGTTAAATCCAGAATAGAATTTAAGATCCTTCTTCTTACATACAAAGCCCTTCATAATCAAGTTCCATCATATATCAGAGATCTAATTGTTCCATATGTTCCTAACAGAGCACTTCGCTCTCAAACTGCAGGTTTACTTGTAGTTCCTAGGATTTCTAAAAGTAGAATGGGAGGCAGATCTTTTAGTCATCAGGCTCCTCTCCTGTGGATCCAGCTCCCAGCTTTAGTCCGTGAGGCAGACACTCTGTTTACTTTTAAGGCCAGGCTTAAAACTTTCCTTTTTGATAAAGCTTATAGTTAGAGTGGCTAAGGTCATCCTGAGCTATCTCTGTAGTTATGCTGCTATAGGCTTAGACTGCTGGAGGACAGACTTACCAATTTTCTTCACTCTGGTACTTCCTTTTCTCCCACGACTCTCCAGTTGTATTACAGTACATTCTGTTATTTCGACTGTTAACTTTGTTTTCTCTCAGTGTTTTTCTCTCCATAGAAGATATACCTGGTCTGGTATCCTGCTTGGCTGCAATGCCCTGTTGGACGGAGGGCATCGACTGGGATGATCCTCCCAGTAACTGAACATCCACTGTGTCCTGTTATCAACTTTTTACTTTATGCAACATAGAAAGTTCTCTTATATCAGATCTTCTGTTCCTTCTGTGTTTCTGCTCTGTCTTCTCAAACCCCCAGAGGGTCGTGGCAGATGGCCGCTCCTACTGAGCCTGGTTCTGTTGGAGGTTTCTTCCTGTTAAAGGGGAGTTTTTCCTCTCCACCGTCGCTACATGCTTGCTCAGTATGAGGGATTGCTGAAGGATTGCTGTGGTTGGAAAGTCTGCATCAACGGGGCCCAACCTCACGCCAATGACTGACGCAATCTGCTGGGATTCCTTAAATAGGAAACTTTTTAACTGATTGGAATGTTTGTATAAATGTATTGAAATGACTTCTTGTTAAGTGCCTTGAGATGACATCTGTTGTGAATTGGCGCTATATAAATAAACTGAATTGAATTGAATCAAGATCTAGTAATGATAACCTCAGCCCAAGAATATATCTGTAAACACGGGAGACCCCTCACCTATGTGTGTGTGTGAGAGCATGCTGGTGCATATAAGGTTTCTCCATAAGAGTGTTCAATAGCTGGTGTGAGCAGCCATCAATCCGTCTCCCAGGAATCGATGCAGACATGAAGGAGATCGGAGCCAAGACGTCCAGAGGACCCCCAGGCGTACCAGCACAGGGCCGACCGCATCCCCGAAGAGAGGAGCAGAGGAGAACCCCAGGGGAACTTTCAGCGGCTACGATGTAGGGGCCCGGGGGGCCACAGTGATGAGCCCATGGGCCCTGCCGGCCCAGGGGCGCCCCACCCCTCAGCTGGGACCAACCAGGAACCGGCCCCGGGCCGCCAGGCACCGCCGCCAGGCACCGCTGCCACCCCAGGCCAATTCCCACCGCCAACATCCCAGCGCCCCACCCCTGCCCCAAGTCGTGGCGCCCCACCAATAGCCGCAGCGGACGGACGGCATCCCCATGTCTAGCCAAGCCAGCACCTGGACATCAAGTTGTACCAGCTCCTGAGTCCTGATCCCACGCAATGCAAAGCTCTGAGACCAGGCATCCAACAAAGGCTAGGGCCAGTCCAACCCGCCAATGAACCGACCGCACACGATGCGCACAGAACAGGTGATCGAACGAGCAGAGATGCTGGATCCGTATCCTGCCGAGCCACCGAACAGGCACCACCCAACAATCCCAAACCTGGCACCCCCAAAAGAGGTACCCCAACAAACAAAAGGAAGACCCAGCACATCGGCCGACTGACACACTGGTCCACTCAGGCCCGGACAGGCACGCACCCGGTCCGAAACGGATTGACCATTGATGGACCAGCGGGCAGGGACATCAGTCACTGGCAGGGAGTGACGGAGGGGAAATAGGCCCCCCATTAGATGTAAGGCCTGAGGTGGACCAGGCGAGAGGGCAGCCCAAGACCCAAACTGACAGGTAGACAAAGACATGCAGACACAGTCATACGTTCCCTCCCTCTTAAACACATACACTCTCACCGACACACCAAGACACCCAAGAAAGGACGCTGTACTCTCACTCACACACCCCATACACACTCTATGCTCCCAGGTCCAGGTACTGATGCCTCAGTAGAGCAACCAGGCCCCGGACCCAGGAGATGGACCCCCTACCTTCTAGGATGGAGACAAGCAGAATGCCAAGGGCCCCATAGTGGCCAAGCAGCCCACCAGCCTAGGTCCCTGACTAGACTACTTGTTCCTCCTCCGGACCCCAACCCCTGATGGCCCATATCGAACAGGGGTGTGGAAAGACCCTTAGCCTCCATCCTCCAGCTCGAATATGGTGTTGATGTGTGTTGTTATAATGTGCATTTAGAGGTGGGTTGTGGGGAAGGCTGCCGCACATCCCCCAACCCCCACCCAGAGGCCTCAGTGTCTATATGCGGTTTAACAGTGGGCACCGGCACCAGAGGGGAAGCTGATTGAACAGCTCACCCTCTGGATGCCGAAAAGTGTGCCCACCTCAAAGTCCCTACATGTGTGTCTCATGAAAAAGTTATAAGTGGGAGTGTCTAAGTTGTATAATAAATTTGGGACCCAGGTCGCCACGGGATAGATGGAAACCCCTCCTCGCACCCCAGTGATGTGCCCATGCCCCAAGACCCTATATGAGTGGTAAAGTGATGGAGCGGGCAGAGAGAGGTGTTCGGGGATGGGGAGGGAAGGACTGGGAGACAAAATGCCTTCCTAAGGAGCCAGCTCCCCCACTGGCCCCAATGTTCACCAGGAACCACCAGGGGAGGGAGGCCTTGGCACATTCAACATGGGGCCCATGGCCAAAGCACCACCAAGCCCCATGGACCCCAAGGCAGTCCCCCCAGCCCCATCCCAGAAGGAGAGCTATACCCACCCTGACATTCGCTTCACTATCAGAACACAAAAGACACTAGACACCCAGGTTGAGTTCAGCCCCCCTCCTCCCGCACACCCCTCCCACTTGTCCAAGTGCACCCCGTAGGGGGAGAGCACCTGTCGCTAGATAGCAACAGGCTCCCTACCAGCAAAGGAGGCCCGCAGCCTTACCTGCGCATCGGAGGCCCCCGCGCCCCAAACCGACGTACCTGCCCAGACCAGGAGCAAACCGATGCCCCGGACGGCCGACCCACCAGGCGGACATCCACCACCCCATTCCCTGGCCGATACTCAACCCTTGCGGAGCGACCACTGCTGTTCAATGGCTCGGCAAGCGACCTAACCCAGCGCATCACCCACCCGCCCTGCACACCCACTACCCGTCAAGTCCGACATAGCCCGGCCAAACGCCCGACCCCAGTGCCCCGCAGCGCACAAAGACCAAGACCCAGGAGCCAAGTCCAGTGCGAAAAAGACTGATCAGGCCCAGAAATGCCGCCCAGCCGCAACCAGCAGCCAAACAGCCATACAGGAACCGGCGATGACAATCAACCCAGAGAAAAAGAGAGAGGCGGCCGCACATGCTGCCTTCAATCAAACCTTGCTTGGCGTGCTGGGAGAGATTGCACACCTCAAGAGCCACAGACATGTGTGACTGGATTTTTGTCTGTAAACTTTTTCTATACCTGTCCAATAAAAATGTGTATGTTATATGCTTGCATTGAGATTTGTAATTTCATCTGAGCATTCACTGGTTGGTGTAATCCATAGTGCAACCTAACTATTTGCCTTTTGAATGTTAATGGCTGATCACTGAAACAATTGAATAGTTCTTAATTTATTTTTTCCAAAATCCTATCGGATAGATCATGGGTCAGCAACCTTTTTAAATCACCATCTTTTGCCCTGGCAGCTATAAAGTAAAAAATTGTCTACAGCTGCAAAATAAAACTGAATTGCATAAATATGTAAATATGAAAGCTGATGAAAAACCTAAATTTCTATTCTTAGATCATATAGCATGCAGCCACAGGCTGTGGGTCTGTGGGATAAATCTTAGGAGACATTTTTAATGGTCAGTATGGAGTAAAATATGTCAAGTGTTATGGATTTAGCAAACCCACGTTAAAGTTAACATGAATATTTTCAAATCTAAAGTAGTTGCTCAAGCCAATTTATTTGTGATGACAGCCCTTATGTTAACCATACAAACTCAAATATATTTAACTATAGGATTTGTTTTGCAATTTTAACATACACCTTGTCATAGTGCTTAATCTGGACACAAAAGTGGAGACATTTTAAAAACTCATGTTGATTGGTAATTTCCTTTTCTAATGCAAGAAGACCATGTAACAAATAAAAGGGACTTGGAGTGCTCAGTGACCGCAATGAAACCAAAAGATAATGCAAAACTCAAGATTGGCTCTTTCTAAGGTGGAACAGAAACTGAACTGAAAGGACAAAAGCTAAAGTATTGAGTAAAGTATCAGAAAGTTATGGAGATTGCAATTTTGGCTCCCCAAAATTGCCTCTTGTTTTTCTCAGAAACCAAGCGAAATTAAAGGAAAAAACAAAAAAGAACAGAGGCCATGAAACTAAGGTTCTGGCAACTAACTCAAATGTAAGAGTTGTCAGTACTAGTTATGTGTACTGTAAGAATTCGGGTAACTACTTAAAGGTCTCATTCACTCGTTTTTTTCAAGAAATTTGTAGTGGTGTCTATTATGAATGAATGCCTTGTGAGTCGTTTTCCATGGAATAAATCTTCTGGTGCTCCAGTTTCAGGAGGTTGCAATTTGTCTGAGAAGTGGGTGGGGTAAACATCAGGATCATGAGTCTAACTCCTTATTATTCACGATACGCAATCGTCTCATACCTGATTGGCTAACAGAAATAAGACTGTTATACTGCCTCCAAACAAATAATTAACTCAACTTGCTTCGCTCGCTGTGTTACAAGACAAAATCCAACAGTTTCTTCCTCAGCTACTTTTTCTTAGGTAAATAATGCAACGCTGATATGCTATGTCTACAAATAAACCAAGCTCGACCCTGTTCTGCTATGCTGTGCAGTTGCAGCAAACAGTTAGCCTCTGCTTCTAGTTTGTACTAGCAAAGACGTGCTCTGCTCTCTCCAAGCTGCAAAATCAGCCTTCCCGTGGGCTGTGCCAGCCAAGGTAGGCAAGACCATGAATACAAATGTTCCCTGTGATGTAGAAGGAACTGGCTTTTTCTGACTCATCACATCTGTTTTCTTTCTGTGGCTAATGCAGGCAATGGGGGTTGGAGAAAATTTTCTTGTGCAGCATGCATATGCAGTTCTGAGTGACCGATTGTATTTCACAAAGAACGAGTATTAAAATATTTCTCAGTGAACAAGACCTTTAAGTGTAGGAAGTTCATAAAGTGAAATCATAGATGAGACTATGGTTTGCTCAAGACAAAAATTTTGTTTTGGCTGTCACAGCTTTTCTAAAGAAGGTTCTTCCTGTCATTGGGTCTGATCTTGTTTAAATAGTATACGCATCCTGTTATCAGGTGTCATCCCCCAGGCTTTAAAAACAGCAGTTATTAAATGCAGTTAAAATGTTAGCTTATGTTCAGGAGCAGGACCACGCCTCAGTCCCACTTCCCCCTCAGCAATCTATACAAACTCGACTCACCTGGCCTCACAAGCAACTAACAAGCCCCTAATTATCCAGCGGTCTATATAAACTCAGCCTGCCTAGCGCCCTGCGTCTGTCTCGTTCGCTTTGCACCTGCCAGACATGCTCGCATCTTATCTTGATCATCCTTTCCGGTCTCTTGACATGGACATTCTCTCAGTTTGTGTTGATCCATCCACATCAGATGAGGAGCTGCTCCTCGGCAATCCTCTCCCCACCGGGTCCTCACCTCCGTCTGTGTTGCGTCAGGTTTCTCGCCGTGTCCGGTTTTCGTTGGTCCAGCAGGCGGGTCCTTTCACCCCGTCTCCGGCTTCCACGTCCTGTAGTGGCCACCCTCGCAGCCGCTCGAGCCGGCTTCCTCCTTCTTCCTCCTTCTTCCTCCTTCTTCCTCTTCCCCACCCCAGGGTTTTTCGCTTCACCTCATTGTTCTCCCATTACCCCATTACTGCTTCCAGCTGCTTGGTTCAGGCTCTCCCTCCATCTCCTCCCCGCCCACGCCAGACGCCTTCGCTCCGCTCCAGGGCCTCGCCCGTTGCTCGATGCCCTCCCATCGCCGCTCCGCGTCCTGATATGTCAGGCTGGACTGTGGCGCGGCTCCAAAGCGCAGTCCGGGAAAGAGGTAGTCCTTTCAGCTGCTCGGCTCCAAAATCCTGCCTTTTCAGGCTTCTGTTCTCGGATCCCTCTCCACGCTCCTCATCCCGTTTGGAGCTTTCTGCCGGGGAACCCATCTGTTCTCGGAGTGGATCCTTCAGCAATGCAGTTCCCTCACCTGCCGTCTCTAGCCCGGCCCCCACAGCTCCCCCTGCTGGGAGGCAGCTTTCATGTCCCCCAGCGACTGCTGTGTCTTTTTCTGATTTTGCTTTTCTCATGGCCAGTTTGTTCTCCTCTCTGTCCTCACAGCCTGGGCTTTCCCCCTACGGGGATTCATTTCCTCATCCTTTTGTCCCTCCTTTTACCCTCCCCCCTACCCTTTCTTCAGGCGTGGCTTCCCTGTCCTGCAGCCTCTGCGGCGCCCCTTCCCACCCTGCCACAGCCCCTCTTCGTTCTCGGGTCACTGTGGCTCACGGCTCAGCGGTCACCGACCGTCTGTCAGCCGCTGCCCCCCCCCAATCATCCCCAGACCCCTTCCCACTCACCCCAGGCCCAGGGGCCCAGCTCCCGGGGGCGTTGACAGGCGCGTTCGTCCACTGCTCTACCAGGGGGGCAGGATGGTGTGCAACAACTTTAACGACCTTGCCTGCTCCAGCTGCAGGATGTTGCATACCCATTCCTTCTGTGGTGGCTCGCACTCCAGGGACACCTGTCCCCATTATCCCACCTCCCGACCAGATTGACTAGAGAGGCACCTCGTCACTCCCATCAAGGTGAGCTCCATCATATTTGCTTTGGCTCACCACCCAGATAGGGAGTTTGTGGGTTTTTTGGTGAGGGGGTTCCCCCACGGGTTTCATCCGGGCATAGATGTCCTCCCTGATTGCGTAGCACATTGTGCTAATCTCCGGTCCGCTCTCTCAGAGTCCGACATGGTCGACTCTCTCCTCCTTAAGGAGGTCAAGGAGGGATTCATGATCAGTCCTTTCGTCCACTCCCCCTTTTTCCAGTCTTCTGGGTCAGCCCCTTGGCCATTGCCACCCGAAAGTATCCGGCAAGAAGCGGCTGATTATAGACCTGTCGGCTCCCCATGGTTCCTCAGTACCGAGCATAAACAGTCACATCCCATTCCCTGACTTCTCCATGCACTACGCTACGGTCGACCATGCCATCAGTCTCATCCATTTGACGGGCCGGGGTGCATGGCTCTCAAAGGTAGACAGCACTAGTGCTTTTAAGGTCCTCCCCCTTCACCCAGACTTCTGCCGCTTCTTCGGGGTTCGCTGGAAGGGGGCTTACTACTTTGCCGTCTGGCTTACCTTTGGCTGCAGAAGTAGCGCCAAGATCTTTGATTCCCTTTCTGAAGCCGTGTGCTGGGTCCTGCTTAACACCTACCATCTATCTTATGTTCTTCATCTCCTGGATGACTTCCTGGTCATCACCCCCAGTTCAGCTCCTCCTCGCTCGAGGCTTTGTGCCCTCACTAAGGCCTTCACAGACATTGGGGTCCCTCTTTCTGAGGAAAAGACAGTGGGTCCCCTTAACTCCCTCAAGTTTCTGGGAATCACCCTTGATTCGTCCTCTTTTCAAGCATCGTTGCCACTAGAGAAGTTTCACTGGATCTCTCTGATCCTCTCTAACTTTCTGATTACCGATGTCATGACGTAAGTTTTAGCGACTCTCAAGGGCAACAATCACCAGACAGCGATTGACAGATTGTTTTTATTTCCTTCAAAGACAGGGAAGATGTCTGGAGCGGACTCTGGCGGGCAATGACCACGCGATGGACGGTGGAAGGCAGGGGTGGATAGCTTGGCGCATATGGCTGGAGAGGGGGGAACAGGAAAACAGTTAGGCAGGGCATAGGTGGACTGGGTGAGAAGAAGGATGTCGAGGCAGCTTTGCTTACGTGACAGATGGAAGGTTTTCAGACTTGGAGGAGGTAAGCAGGATGCAGTGGCTTGAGGTTGGCTGGGGTTATAGTTTAGTGGAAGAATGATCCAGTCTCTCTCTGTAGGTGGAGCGGTGGAGGGTGGACCGGCAGGGTGGCCTGGTGGGTAGGCTGTCCGGGGCATCGGTTTGCTCCTGGTCTGGGCAGGTACGTCGGTTTGGGGCGCGGGGGCCTCCGATGCGCAGGTGGCGCTGGGGGCCTCCTTTGCTGGTGGGGAGATTCGGAGTGGATCGGAGGAGGAATGGCCGACCACTGGAGTTGGGTCTGCAGAGGAGGGCAAGGAAGGTCAGAGAATAACTCGTAGGAGAATCACAGATACTCACAGGCTGTAAGTAATCCAAGTTGGCCTTTTACCACATAGGGTACAACAGCTCCTGTCACTCCTGGGTCATCTCAATTATGCAATTCGCATCATCCCCCAGGGACAGTCCTTTATATTCCACCTTCTGTCCACTGCTGCCAGCATTCCGTCTCTCCACGGCCAGCTCATCATAGACGAGCCGTGTCGGATGGAACTACAGCTTTGGCGTGATTTTATGTCATCTTGGAATGGCATTACTTTCTTTTATAATGATTTTATCTCTCATCCAGACGACATCCAGCTCTACACGGATGCAGCACCTTCCACAGGCTTCGGTGGCTACTACGGCAGGAGATGGTTCGTGTCAGACTGGCCATCAGAATTCGATTCCCCGCCGTTTCAGTCTGCCTCCTCGGCTCTCCATGAGCTCTACCCCGTTGTGGTCGCTGACCTTCTTTGGGGGCACGAATGGTCTAAACACTCTATTCATTATTCACTATATCTCATTCACTCTGATAATGCTGCTGTCGTAGACATTCTAAACAAAGGTCGGTCGCGCTCTCCTGCTATCATGCAGTTCATCCACAGACTGACCCTCTTGTCAGCCCAACATCAATTCCTGCTTCGTGCCTCCCACGTTCCAGGCTATCAAAATCACATTGCTGATGCCCGTTCTCGTTTTTCTTTTCAGAATTTCAGATCCTTGGCACTTGATGCAGAACTCAACCCTACTCCAGTCCCTCCGTTTTCAGCCACGATCCACAACTAAATCCTCAACTTTACGACCTCACCGTCTCATCACAGAACTCCATCATCAACAGTCTCGCCCCCCCCTGTACCGTCTCTGCATACCTGTCAGGCTGGAACCTCTTCAAGGCATTTCATGTAACCTATGGTTTACCTTTTTCTTCACTCAACCCTCGTCCACACAGTTCAAAAAATTCGTGCCTCCACCATTCAGTCCTATCTTTCTGGTATCAATTACTTCTTTAAGCTGGCAACAGGTTTCCCCTGTCCTACCCTCTGCCATAGCCATGTAACAATGTTATTGAAAGGTCTTAAAAAACAGGAACCCTCCGCAGTTAACCGCCCCTTACCGCTCACCCCGACCTTCTTAGTTGTTGCATCCACACGTTTCGCTCCACCTTCTCATCTCGTTCCGTTGATTTAACGCTCGAGTCCATGCTCCTGCTGGCTGACTTGGGCTTCCTGCGCTGCTCAGAGTTCGCCCCCTCTACAGTTAGATATGATCCATCAATTCATCCCCGTCTCTCAGATATATCCATCCTCAGCCAGGACACCCTCATCTTCACTCTCCGCAGAAGTAAAGCTCGGCGCGTCCTTTCATATCCACCTATTCCGTTTAAGTTCCAACCTCAGCCCGTCCTCGTAGTCCTTGCCTCTTCTAACACTCTAACACCTCTCTCTTTCAGGTTCCGTCTGGGGGGGGGGGGCAAATATGAATTCCTGAAGACTGCACCCCCATGCTGAGTCTTCTTCCCAGCCTCCATCAGCACTTCTTCCCAGACCATTTATCCCTTCCTCACAATAAACATTTAAATTCAGATCTTTGAGGTGTGGTCCTTGCTAGTGAAACCACTACTAAAGAAGAAGAATCTGGACAACACGTTAATGCAGAACTACAGGCCAATCTCTAATCTTCCATTCATCAGTAAGATTATTGAAAAAGCTGTGTCTCAGCGGTTAAACAGTTTCCTAACAATGACAAACAGTTTTGATGTTTTTCATTCTTGTTTTTGTGCTCACCACACCACTGAGACTGCCTTCGTCAAAGTTTTCAACGACATCCACATAAATACAGACTGTAGTAGAACCACAGTGCTGGTTCTGTTGGACCTTAGTGCAGCATTTGACACTGTTGATCATGATATATTATTGAAACGACTGGAGAGTTGGGTCGGACTAACTGGTACATTACTTGGCTGGTTTGAGTCTTACCTACAGAACAGGGACTTTTTGTTTCAATAGGAAACTTTTCATCAGAACGAACAGAAATCACATGTGGGTTGCCCCAGGGCTCCATCTTAGGGCCCCTCTTATTTAATATCTACATGCTCCCACTAGGCAAGATTAAAGCAACCAATAACTCGTGACTCGTAACCCATTCAAACCCTAAATCAATGCATCGACCAAATAAATGGATGGATGTGCCATAACTTTCTCCAGCTGAATTGAAACAAAACTGAAGTAATTATTTTTGGACCCAAAGATGAACGATCAAGAGTCAGCACACAGCATCCATTAAAACAGCTAGGAACTACTGATCAGGCATGAAACCTAGGTGTAGTTATGGACTCAGACCTGAACCTCCAGACCTGCCTCACATAAAGGCAATAACAAGGTCAGCCTTCTATCACCTAAAGAACATTTCTAGGATTAAAGGACTAATGTTGCAACAGGACCTGGAAAAACTCATCCATGCCTTTATCTTTAGTCGGATTGATTACTGCAACAGCGTCCTCACGGGTCTGCCTAAAAAGTCAATCAGACAGCTGCAGCTGATCCAGAATGCTGCTGCTCGTGTCCTCACTAGAACCAGGAAAGTAGAGCACATCACCCCAGTTCTAAAGTCATTACACTGGCTCCTTGTAGCTCAGAGAATAGACTTCAAAATAGTCCAACTAGTTTATAAATCATTACATGGCTTAGCACCAAAATATGTTGAAGACCTGTTGTCATGGTACCAACCACCAAGACCACTAAGGTCCTCCGACTCTTGCCTACTAAACATCCCTAGACTCAGAACTAAACATGGAGAAGCAGCTTTCAGTTTCTATGCTCCCCTTATCTGGAACAGACTTCCTGACGAGTGCAGAGCTGCGGAAACTCTCAACTGCTTTAAATCAAAACTAAAAACCCATCTGTTTAGAATTGCCTTCGAGTAAATGATTGATGTCATATGTATGAAATGTGTTCATGCTCTCTTGCTATATTGATCTTTCTCTTTCTTTATTGTGTATCATGTGTTATTGAGCATCATGTGTAATGTGTGTTTCATGCTAATTTGCTACTTTTACTTTTAATTTCCAATGTTATATTCCATGTTTGTTTGTTTTGATTTGTTTTTAATCACCAAATCATGTAAAGCACCTTGAATTACCCTGTTGTTGAAAGTGTGCTATACAAATAAAATTGTCTTGCCTTGCCTTGAAGTTTGGTCATTGCTCTAAGGATTGTGAAAGCAGAATAACCTGTGATACATGTGACATGATTACCGTACTAAGGAAGAGAGAACAAGAACAAAATCCAACCAAGAACAATGACAGGAAAAAGACAACGAAACCAAATATGCTTCACATGACAACGGTGTCACACCAACAAGCAAATTGTCGTCTAACAGTCACATTTAATGACGACACTCATACATCCTCCATTATTCCAGTATGAGTGATAGCCCAAGGTGAGCCAGAGCATGAAGTTCTTGTGTGTGTATTCAATTCAAAAATACTTTATTAATCCCAGAAGGAAATTCAGTTGTTGTAGCTTATACTATTCCCGTTTCTTCAAAGAGTTGTAAACACTGATGACTGTGGGCAAGAAGAATCTTTTGTAACAGTCTATGATAAAGCGAAACTGAAAATGCCACCGTCTGAAAACTCTTCCGTTGTATGACAGTCTCATGAATATAATGCTCAGGGTTGGTCATAATGTTCTTGATTCTATGAAGAATTGTTCTTTGCATCATCATCTCCAGATATTCCCCAGTTGTCCCCAGAACATAACCAGGTTCTTTATCAAGTTGTTGAGCCTTTTTAAGTCCCTGGTTGTAATGCACCCAAACAGGTGATGGCAGAAGAGATTACATCCTCCACAACAGATTTACAGAAGATACGTAGAATGTTCCTGCAAACCTTGAAGGACCTAAACTTCCTTAAGAAGTCCAGTCTGCTCTGTCCCTTCTATCAGATGGCTTTACTGTTGAGTCTCCAGTCCAGTCTATTGTCCATGTGAACATCGAGGTATTTATACTCCTCAACCACCTCCACTTCTTCTCCCATGATGCAAACGGTATTTGACAGTAAAAAAAAAACTACAATCATCTCCTTTGTTTTGTTCACATTCAAGGTAAGATATGTATTTCCACAGCACACCGCAAAGAACTCCACCTGCTTTCTGTATTCAGTCTTGTCCATTTCTGATCCACCCGATGACTGCAGCGTCATCCGAGTATGTCTGCAGATGACAGATCTCTGACTTGTATTGGAAGTCTGAAGGGTACATAGTGAAATGGAACAGTGAGAATACAGACCCCTGTGGTGCTGCTGATCACCTGGTTTGACACACAATCCTTCAGTCTCAAACTCTGGTCTTTTTGTCAGGTAGGCAATAATCCAGGTGATTGTTGAGGGGCCCACCTGTGTCTTGGGGAGTTTCTGATAAAGCAGATCAAGCTGAATTGTGTTAACTTGTACTAAGTCACTTAATCACCTCGTCCAATGTATATGTGCCTCTCTGTGACATTCATCATGTCTAAGTTTAAACTGTACTCTCAGAAATACAGAAAGGAGTGGCAATCAAACCCTGAACTCAAACGCTGATTAAAGCTGTTTATTGTTATATGGGCCTATTGCCTGTTTTGTAAGACTGATTTTAATGCCAAAATTAGTGATTTAAAAAAAAAACACAGCTGCGACACAGCTGTGATAACTGGACCGAAGATACACCTCCAGACATAAGAACTAATCCCTATGGGGTCAGATCAGTCTCATTAAGAATAAACTCATGCAGGGTTTTTCACAAATTCACATGCTCATTCGGAAATGCACACACTCTGGTTCACAAATATAATTTCGAAGAAACACTTGTAATACAACTTTACAAATGACAAATGCACACAATCTGTTTCACAAATGCACATGACCTGTTTCACAAATGCACACGATCTATTTCACAAATGCACACAATCTGTTTCACAAATATAATTTTGAGGGAAGCTTCAAATTTAAACTCACAGATCATACGAATCGCTAAATGTGCATTTACGAACCACTTCTCGGTCGCGAATCTCACTGTATTTGTAACAGAATTTTGTGTGGTGAATTTTGAGACTGTTGTACTGTTGCAGGTTAAGAAACGTCACCATTGGCTAATGAATCTGTCCATCAAATTTACGATTCTGACTGACAGATCTGTCAGCTAACCAGATGTCGTTGTTTTCAGCCAATCGTAGGGCTCCTTACATTTTCTCCTCACTGGCAGAGCTGTTATGTGCGCATGCGCCGTGAAGTTCAACCGCGACACACTTCCAGTTTGAGACTGATGCATGTCACTACTTATTGCCATGTGTCGCAGTTAAACTTCACGGCGCATGCGTACATAACAGCTCTGCCAGTGCAGCGTCATATAGAGATAGAGTTACGACAGACTTTGAACTAGCCGACACGCGGTCATGTGGTTCATGGAGCTCTCAATAGTTCCAAACATCCCGGCGTTGTCAGTCAGTTTGAGCAGCTTCTGGCGGGACAGAACGCAAAATTGAATATTTTCATTTCTCCTGGCGATATTTGATCATTATTGACTAATAATGTGTACTGATTACTTTTTACTGAATAGCCAATGCATTTTTCTTTTATCAAAGCATTTCTAGAGGAACAGACATTTGTCACTGTTCTACATTTTAGAGGGAAACGAGAGTGCTAACACATGTAGAATACATGTAGATCACCGATCATATTTATTGATAAATTAATGCACTACACTGCTCAATATAAGCATGTCTAATGTGCCACAAGAAACCAAAAATTGGAGTAATAATAGCCTGTTTTCTGAATGCTAGCATGGTAATGCCATACCTTGTCTTCCTATACACTTAAAACATGCCAGTGGTTAAAACCTCTGCTCCAGCTTACCTTCAGATCTTCATCTTTCAACAAAGCATGGCATATTACTGTTCCCTCGATTTACTCGTAAAACACCCTATATGTCTAGCAGATGACAGTCTGTGTTCTCTCTGCCTGCTGTTGGATAGAAAATTAGCTGAATGTAAGGCTGATCTAAGTAACATGTTTTGAACCAGTTTTAAATAACCTGGAGGAAAATATGCGGCTGTCTATGTATTGACTGATGACCTGGATGAATTATTTTCCGTAGAAGACATCTTTATTTTCTTATGAACTCATGCACCTACAGGTCCTTCTCAAAAAATTAGCATATTGTGATAAAGTTCATTCTTTTCCATAATGTAATGATAAAAATTTAACTTTCATATATTTTAGATTCATTGCACACCAACTGAAATATTTCAGGTCTTTTATTGTTTTAAAACTCATGATTTTGGCATACAGCTCATGAAAACCCAAAATTCCTATCTCAAAAAATTAGCCTATCATGAAAAGGTTCTCTAAACGAGCAATTAACCTAATCATCTGAATCAACTAATTAACTCTAAACACCTGCAAAAGATTCCTGAGGCTTTTAAAAACTCCCAGCCTGGTTCATTACTCAAAACCGCAATCATGGGTAAGACTGCCGACCTGACTGCTGCCCAGAAGGCCATCGTTGACACCCTCAAGCAAGAGGGTAAGACACAGAAATAAATTTCTGAACGAATAGGCTGTTCCCAGAGTGCTGTATCAAGGCACCTCAGTGGGAAGTCTGTGGGAAGGAAAAAGTGTGGCAGAAAACACTGCACAACGAGAAGAGGTGACCGGACCCTGAGGAAGATTGTGGAGAAGGACCGATTCCAGACCTTGGGGGACCTGCGGAAGCAGTGGACTGAGTCTGGAGTAGAAACATCCAGAGCCACCATGCACAGGCGTGTGCAGGAAATGGGCTACAGGTGCTGCATTCCCCAGGTCAAGCCACTTTTGAACTAAAAACAGCGGCAGAAGCACCTGACCTGGGCTACAGAGAAACAGCACTGGACTGTTGCTCAGTGGTCCAAAGTACTTTTTTCAGATGAAAGCAAATTTTGCATGTCATTCGGAAATCAAGGTGCCAGAGTCTGGAGGAAGACTGGGGAGAAGGAAATGCCTGAAGTCCAGTGTCAAGTACCCACAGTCAGTGATGGTCTGGGGTGCCATGTCAGCTGCTGGTGTTGGTCCACTGTGTTTTATCAAGGGCAGGGTCAATGCAGCTAGCTATCAGGAGATTTTGGAGCACTTCATGCTTCCATCTGCTGAAAAGCTTCATGGAGATGAAGATTTCATTTTTCAGCACGACCTGGCACCTGCTCACAGTGCCAAAACCACTGGTAAATGGTTTACTGACCATGGTATTACTGTGTTCAATTGGCCTGGCAACTCTCCCCTTACCTGAACCTCATTGAGAATCTGTGGGATATTGTGAAGAGGAAGTTGAAAGACGCAAGACCCAACACTCTGGATGAGCTTAAGGCCGCTATCGAAGCATCCTGGGCCTCCATAACACCTCAGCAGTGCCACAGGCTGATTGCCTCCATGCCACGCCGCATTGAAGCAGTCATTTCTGCAAAAGGATTCCCGACCAAGTATTGAGTGCATAACTGAACATAATTATTTGAAGGTTGACTTTTTTTTGTATTAAAAATACTTTTCTTTTATTGGTCGGACGAAATATGCTATTTTTTTGAGATAGGAATTTTGGGTTTTCAGGAGCTGTATGCCAAAATCATCAGTTTTAAAACAATAAAAGACCTGAAATATTTCAGTTGGTATATATGAAAGTTTAATTTTTATCATTACATTATGGAAAAGAATGAACGTTATTACAATATGCTAATTTTTTGAGAAGGACCTGTATAACCCAGTTGATTGTGCTTTTAGCCTGACTACAGTAAAATAGTAATTAATTGACAATGTTAAAACAAGTATATGTAAAATGTATGGTAATTGTGGAAAAAACAATACGCAAACTTTTTATTAAACAATATTATGCAAAATGTAAAACAAGCTTTAATGAAGTATTTTTACTATCATTCTCACAGTCATTACATCTGTACAAATACACTGCATGGATCAAATTTGGGCAATGTGGAAATGTGCTGAAGTCCTAATGAAGGTTCATCCTTGGTATCATTAACAGCTGCTCCCTTTGATATCAACCACTGGTGACCTTCCTAAAAACAACAATAGAGAAACAGTTCATTATTAAAATGTTTTGCTTTGAAGGACTCATGGGAAGAAAATGTCAAATTACAAATCAAGATGTTTAGGGTGGAACAAGATAAAAGTTTAAAGTTTAATTATACATATCACTATATTTGGTTTTGTGCAACATTTCATAAGTATAAAATGTATATTGATATAATACCATTATAGGATTATTGCTTTACCATGACTGGCTGTGCTGCATCTGGATGCAGCAATCGGTCCAAGAAAGGGATCAGAACAGATTCTTCCCTAAAGACGCAGAAAGAAGAAGGAAATGGTTGGCTCAAGTCAGCAGGAAAAACCTCACCATCACCAGAGGTCGTAATTACAGAAAGCTGTGTGCAATAAGTTTAATCTGGTCAAATATTTTCAATCAGGGCTCTACAAGGTACCCTGTGATGGCAGTTAGGCATAAGATGGAAGAGTACAACAAAGCCATCACATTCCTCCGAGACATGATAACACTCTTCTGTGGACTTAAGATTGGTCAAACAGGTAGCTGGAAACCAGTGCAAACAGGAATTGTGATGGCAACATCTACAATTTTATTAATCCAAAAGACATGCTTGACCATGGACATTTTCTGTACCATTTTACATGATACATTGTAAACAAAATCATCAAATATTCCAACATCTGTGATGGATGTTCTAGTTCAATAAAGCAAAAATGATGACAGTCTGGAAGGAGAGCACCGTACCCTATTGACACTGAAGGAATTCAAACCAGGAGAGCTGTGTTGACCATCGCATGAGGCTTTCGGTCTTTCTGGTCCAGAAAGTGGAAGAGCTTTTCCTAACAAGGTCTGGTGCATCTCTCATGGAGCTCCCAAATACCATGGCCACTTTAGAGAGAAAAGCAAGTCTGTTAGAAAGCATGCTCCCTGCATGTCATGATGTGCAACAAAACCCTAAAAACCAGCAGATTAATCAGGCTGAGACTACGAATGGCAGCAAAACAGATCTTCCATAAAAAAGAAAAAAGGTGCTGTCCAATACCGGGCATCTTGGAAGACAAACAAAAACAGCAATGCAAAACAGCATCTGATAGCACAACAAGCAAGCCCCCAGCAAACACTTTGATCGTTGCCATGGAGGCTCTTTTGCAAACAGCCCTCCACCCACATCAGCTTCAACACCAATATGTATGTTTTGAAGGGATTTTTTTTGTCCCTTGTATTTTAATTTCACCGATTCTACATATGTTATTTTAATCATACATAGTCTTGGCATGTTTAGGGAATAAAAAAATAAAAAGAAGATTGCAATGCTTGCATTAGCTTTGGTATGAAATAAAGTAATTTCTGATCATTTTGATTTTATTTTGACAGCCTCCCCATCCCCCAGCCACCTCCAGCACTACACTTACCAACTTATGTATCACTCCATCACTGACAGAACTGGGAAGTTCCACCAACCTGATCACTGATATACAAAAGTGTATATCCTATTTAAAACTGTGCTGAATATTTTTAAAAAGCAGAATTTGACATACTGAAATAAACCGGTCAATAGCTTGTCAAGCTTTTCCAGACCCCTGCCACTCACAATTAGCTAGCTGCAGTTAATCTACAACTAGCTCATTAACACAGTTAATTAACCAAAACTGGCTACATTAAATATCACCCTTGACTTATTTTACGTACGGAGCAGTCAGCTAATGCTTTTCAATGCAAAAAAATTATGTGATTACATTAACTTACCAGAAAAATAGTTCCAAAACACAGAGGATGAACTGCGGTCAATGATGCTGCGCTGTTTGCAACTGTCTGCAGCTGCATGACCCACGTGACTTCCGCATTCCATTCCTTCCATAGAAGTCTATGGGAGTGTCAGAACTCTCTTGTAAGGAACCATACGATTGGCTGAAAACGAAGACATCTGATTAGCTGACGAATCTGTCAATTAGAATCGTAAATTTGACTGATAGATTAATTAGCCAAGGGTCACATTTGTTGACCGGCAACGTTACAACAGTCTCAAAATTCATCACACAAAATTCTCTCACAAATACAGAGAGATTCGCGAATGAGAAGTGGTTCGTAAATGCACATTTAGTATGATCTGTGAGTTTATATTTGAAGCTTCCCTCAAAATTATATTTGTGAAACAGACTGTGGGCATTTGTTAAACAGATCGTGTGCATTTGTGAAACAGATCGTGTGCATTTGTGAAGTTATATTACAAGTGTTTCTTCGAAATTATATTTGTGAACCAGAGCGTGTGCATTTCTGAATGAGCATGTGAATTTGTGAAAAACCCTGCATGAGTTTATTCTTAATGAGACTGATCTGACCCCATAAATCCCACAATGCTTTTCAGTTTTAACAGGAAAAGGAGGACTTCATGGGACATCATCACCCCTATATAGGCATAGGCTCTGCCCACTCTTACTCTCTAACCTGCCAGTTAGAGCCAAGCTGGGATTGGGTGAGGTGATCAACGATCAGATACCATCAAACAGAGAGCCTCTCGTTGATGCTGCACTAACCAAGCTGGACCAACCGGACGACCCGAGTTCTGCCTAACAATGGCTAGCTAGCCCCGCACCCAGAAGCCTCACTGCTAGCCTGCTGGTAAATGACCAACTAACAGCTGGTTTCCCTCCTTTAGTGCCAATCTCCCCAGACAACGGGAGCCACCTTTCAATGGAGATCTAAGAATCATTCAAGTAAGGTTGTATCTGGGCAGAGATGAATTAGCTTAAGATAAACAATTTAAGGGTTGATTTGATTTTGTGATCTATTTCACTGTGTTTTTGCTGCATTTGTAAGATTTCATTCTTAGGTATGTTGGGGGACACACAGCCATTGGGTGGCGCTAACCCACATTCTAGCTTCGACAGGAGAAGAAGAGGACCAGAGATTATATAAGGGCTTGAGTCATTGGCGCTCGCTCTCTTTAGATGGGCTCTTGCAGCCAGACAACCGTTCAATAAGGTCTGTCTGGGCAGAGATTAGTTTAGTTTAAACAAGATTTAAGGGTTGTTTATTTTCACTGTGATTTGTTACTTTGTGTAAGATTTTATTCATTGTTTGGGTACAAACAGGCCGTTCGGCCTGGAGGTTTAAACAGTGATTATCGAGGTTTCTGATGGAAGGTCGTTTTATACCCTGCAACCTGAGTTACTCAATCCGACAGTTTTCCTTTGTTTGATGTTTAATAAATGATCAGGAGTGGCTTTAAGCAGTGCCACGTGTCTTAGCTGTAAGCTACATGCTCTAGCGAACCACATGGGCTTTGACGGCTCTTTATTCATGAACCATAAAGACTGCCATTAATGCTATACAAAATAGAGATCGACTTTCAAACAGATGGTTTGAACACTAAACTAATCTTTTAAGTCATTTTTGAGACCACCTTCTTGGTAAGTCAAAATACTAAATTAGATTGACAAAATTGGTACGGCCATTAAAGTCAACATAAAGTCTAAATATTAAATTAGATCAATCACTGCGGTGACTGATCCAGAAAATAGAATCGATTCTCCATGAAGTTATTGATTTCTAATTCAGCAAATGCTTCAATGAAACATTGCTTCTTCCAAATAATGTTTTTCTTCACTTCTGCTTTGCTTTGTGAATTGCTGGTTTGAAAACAAACCAGAATGTGCTGATTAGTCTTAAACTAATCACAATTAGTTTAAAACTAACTTAGATTCATTCCCAACACTGTTCAAAACAAGCCTTGGTCTTTGAGCAAACATATTCATTCTGAACTGTGACATCGTTATCAATTTATTGTTTATTGTTTCTATTTCTGTGCATATTTATCACTTTTACTGTTTTACTTCTGAGTGTTAGTTTTACCATAGTTATTCTTTTCTTAGTGGTTTAGTTGTGTGTTACTAGTTTGGTGAGTTTGTTGATTAAAGTATGTTAACTAAAAGTTGAATTCTTTTTGTAATAAACTCTTGCATTTTGGAAAACCGCTGTTGTTATTTCACCTACATGTGTAGTAACTTGCTGTTCAGGAACGCCAAGAACTTATTCCTTCATATATTGTTCATTGACCTCAGCCTTATCAGGCAGGTAATCATAAACATAAACTGAGACTGAACAATTTGGCTATGGTATTCCTGGAATCCAGGTGGTGCCCCTAAACTTGGTAATTTTCACATAAAATTATTACTCTGATTAATAATTGCCCTAAATAATTATTCGTGGCCAAAACATACCTATCTGTGGCACAACATAATTGGCGCTGCCCGTGTGAGACATTAACATGAACAGCTTTAATTGCACATGTATGGGAATAATAATTTACAACAAAATGGTGTAAAGAAATAACTTGCCCAAATACAAGAGTTATTTAAATCACATTAGTAATAGTTTTGGCACATCGTGTGATTGCTCTGAAATTGGATGTCACTGCTCATATATGAAGTGTATGGCCAGTGATATTCCTAAATTCCATGGTCGCAGACTTCAGCCAAAATGATTTACTCCCAAAAAATCTCCCTTGCTAGTAATGATCAACTCTACTACATTAGCATAGATTCAGACGATTTAACTCACTCACCCTGATTTGTGTAAGCAATAGGTTAAGACTTTGTGTAACTTAAGTTAATCCAAATGTCTGGCCCAAAATTTGCTGCACATTTATATTCAGTTGAGTTATCCTGGTTTGCTTAAACTTGGGCTTATTAAATTAACTTAAATGTTAATATCACTGTTACTCAAAATTTGCTGCACATCTGGTATTCAGATGCTGAGCTAACCCAGTGTGTTTTGAGAAACCACTGCTTGCGATCAGAGTTAACTTTAAAGGTTAATCTAATGTTTTTAAATCACCCGCCAAAAGGAAAGGGGGGTGAACATTTGCTAAGTCGCTAATATTTGTTGGAAAATAAGAGTAGCATTTTAACACTTGAAGCAACTCATAAGACACAGGTTGAGCTGTCAACCTGTGCACCTGTTCTGAGCACACATATATAAACGTGGTGACATATGCACAGCTGAAAATGGCTAGTTGGCTGGACATTTGTTAGGATTTTGTGTTTTCTTTTGCCTTCAGCAATTGTTTAACAACTTTTGTTGTTTTGTAGTTCAGCAAAGATGGAGTTAGAATCCCGGATGACTTGAAGCCGTGAGCCTTGCAGATCCAGCAGAAATGGAGAGGCAGAAGGTTGTTGCTGGTCTAGTTTGGTTTTCTTCAGATGAGTGGAATGATTTGAATAATATCTCTCTCGCTGAATGCAATGATCAGATCCAAAAGTTGGTTAACTTTATTGAGAATCCTACCAGAAATGCCCGGATTTCAGACGTTGTTTGTCAACTCACACTTTTGTATCAGACGAAATCACAACTAGAGACTAAAAGATATCTCCAGTTACAGGTTGACCACCAGATGGCGCTGCAAAGAGAGCAGGCTGTGAAGATTGAGCTCTCAAAAGCTGAGTTGAGGATGGAGAAAGCTGAATCAGAGATTGAAAACCTGAAGGCACATGAGGTCGATAAGTCTGCAGTCCAGAAGGTAACATTCTTAAATTACCTCCAGCAGCCGCCTCACTTACAAGATAAGACAGACAGTTCTGTAACTTCCAGTGCAGAACCTTGAGCAGAATCTGTTTTTCCCAAAATGGATGGACAAACTCCAACCATTGAATCTTCCCAGGTTACTTCCACAGAGACCAGGGAAGGATTTGAAGTTGAGAGCTGTCCCAGGGCTGCTTTGCCTCTCAAAGAGGACCAATCCCTGGACTTGGTCAATTCTATTGGGCCAAAATGCACCCTCCTTTCTGACTCTGTGTCGCCCCCTGGGGGCCAAGAGAGTCATGTATTTGACCCATTACCACCACATGTAATGTTTCACACATTGGAAGGCTCTGGACCACACCACGAGTGGTCTTTCCTTCCGAAAAAGATCGGCTTTAAAACAGACAGTTTTACAACTGAAAACTAAGTCGTTTTTTTAAAACTGCATTCTTAGTATGTCAGAATACTAAAATTAGATCCATCACTCTGGTTAGTATTCCATAAAATCAGAACAATTTTCCAAAGATTATTGTTTTCTAGTTCAGCAAATGAATTAATGAAACATTACATCCTCCAAATAATGTTTGTCTTCACGTCCGCTTTGCATTGTGAATTGGTTGTTTTAACACAAACCAAAAGATGCTAATTAGTCTTAACTAATCACAATTACTTTAAAACTAACTTACCTTCACCTCCAAACTTTTCCACAAGCTTTGGTCCTCAAGCATACATATTCATACTGAACTCACGATAAATGTATTGGTTATTGTTTCTACTTTTTTGCATATCTGTCCATTTTACTGTTGTACTTTTGGTAATTAGTTGATTATTCATTCTTCTTCACTTAGTCGTTTAGTTGTATCTTACTAGCTCAGTGAGTTTGTTGATTAAAGCATTTTGACTGGAAAGTTGAATCCTTTTTGCAAATAAACTTTTGTATTTTGAAAAGTCATTGTTTGTTCTTATTTCACATACATATGTAGTAACTTGCTGTTCAAAAAATGCCAAGAACTTATTCCTTCATCTATTGTTTAATTACCTCAGCCTTAAAAGGCAGGTAATCATAAACATTATCTGAGACTGAATTATTTGGCCATTATTATTTTCCTTGTGTTACAACACATGACATCTCAAAAACATACTTAAAAGGCAAAACATTGTAACCACTGAAGAGATAAAAATTCTGTAAATGTTGTTAAATGTTGTATTAAAGCATACACTTATTTTGGGTGTAAAACTAAGTTTTTTGCCTAACAGGGTTAACGGAAAAAACATCTGCTTGAGGGGGCATGTGACCTTTAAAATTATGTTCCTGTGAATATATGACTTGTCTGGGGTTCATACAGAGTGCACAAAGTTGTTCTATGGGGGTTCAATTCTGCAGTGCATGTGGAAACACTTAGCAACAGTGATCAATCAAGAAGAGTGTAGTAAATCACACGTTGCCTTATGTGACGAAGCTTTGACCATTATTCTGTGAAAAAAGATGTATGAGGGGAGGGGTTTCATGCAACTCGTGTTTCAATAAAAGCTGTGTGGCGATGTAGTTCAACGCTCAGTTGAAGAGAACTGAGCCCATCTATAGACGTCTCGCTGGTAAAATCTGTTGTCTGTTGCTTCTTATTGCTCCTTTTTACAGAAATAAACGGGCACACTGGAAGGTGAAACAAGAGCCCGAGAGAGCCTAGGAGTCAGAAAATTAAATTGGTGTCTGTCCCTTTAAGAGAGGCTTTAAATTCCATCCATCCATTCATCTATTTTCTTCCGCTTATCCGGGGTCGGGTCGCAGGGGCAGCAGTTGAGCAAAGAGACCCAGACTTCCCTCTCCCCAGCCACTTGTTCCAGCTCCTCGGGAGGAATCCCAAGGCGTTCCCAGGCCAGCCGAGAAACATAGTCCCGCCAGCGTGTCCCGGGTACTCCCCTGGGCCTTCTCCCGGTGGGACGTGCCCGAAACACCTCACCGGGGAGGCATCCAGGAGGCATCCTGGCCAGATGCCCGAGCCACATCAACTGACTCCTCTCGATGTGGAGGAGCAGCGGCTCTACTCTGAGCCCCCTCCGGATGACTGAGCTTCTCACCCTATCTCTAAGTAAGAGTCCAGACACTCTACGGAGGAAACTCATTTCAGCCGCTTGTATCTGTGATCTCGTTCTTTCGGTCACCACCCAGAGTTCGTGACCATAGATAATGGTAGGAACGTAGATCGACCGGTACATTGCCCGCATAACCGCAGATGCTCTACCAATCCGTCTATCGATCTCCCGCTCCATTTTTCCCTCATTCGTGAACAAGACCCCCCGATACTTTAACTCCTTCACTTGGGGAAGGACCTCATCCCCGACCCGGAGAAGGCACCCCACCCTTTTCCAGCTCAAGACAATGGCCTCGGAATTGGAAGTGCTGATTCTCATCCCAGCCGCTTCACACTCGGCTGCGAACCGCTCCAGTGAAAGCTGTAGATCACGTTCCAATGAAGCCAACAGGACCACGTCAACTCCCAAAAGCAGAGACCCGATCCTGAGGCTACAAAAACAGATCCCCTCAACACCTTGGCTGCGCCTAGAAATCCCGTCCATAAAAGTTATGAACAGGATCGGTGACAAAGGGCAACCTTGGCGGAGTCCAACTCTCACCGGAAACAAGCCCGACTTACTGCTGGCAATGCGATCCAAATTCTGACACCGGTCGTACAGGGACCTAACAGCCCGTATCAAGGGGCCCGGTACCCCATACTCCCGGAGTACCCCCCACAAGGCTCCCAGAGGGACACGGTCGAACCCCTTCTCCAAGTTCACAAAACACATGTGGACCGGTTGGGCAAACTCCCACGCACCCTCCAGGACCAGCTGAGGGTGTAGAGTTGATCCAGTGTTCCACGGCCAGGACGAAAATTGCGTTGTTCCTCCTGGATCCGAGGTTCGACTATCTGTCTGAGGGAGGCTACCCTTTCGTTCACCGGGGTAAACCCCAACGTACCGGCGCCGAGACGAGGGGCAACAAGTATGCCCACCCCAGCTCGGCGCCTCTCAGCAGGGGCTTTAAATTAGATTGATAAAATTCCTTCCAAACATTTGGTGACCCTGATGTGATTTCTGGAGGAGCAAAGGAAAACATGAGTTGGGAATAATACACTTTTGTTAAAATTGTTGTGATCAACAGGTAGTGGAGACCGAAGGACGGAATTGACCCGGGTCTGAAGTCATTTGGTAAGCGCTGCCACACGACGCTGACTGAGTTGGTATTCTCAGGGTGTGGCCTGCCCTAGGTAAGATTAAAGCTTATCACACCAGCCAGTAACTCTCCCTTACGGAGAGCCTGCGTGTTGAGAACCGCAGGAAGGCAGAGTACGGAGAGTTCGTTGTTGAGATCCACAAAATGCACGACAACAGTTGGTGAGGGGATTCTTCCTTCACAAGGACAACAGCCAGTAAGTACAAAATGTGACGCATGAAAGAGTCAGGTCTGGGACCTCGCAAATAAGAAAAAGGTCAGGGACCTTTAATGCAAGTCTGGGACTTTGCAAATAAAGACAAAGATCGGGGATCTTTGAGTGATGGTCGGGGACCTCACAATGAAAATCCATGGTAAAACAGAATAGGACGGGGGTTGGACTCCCGCAAAACGTGCAGAGGTCTGGGACCTCAGATCAATTAGAAATAATACATAATAATAATAATAATAGTAATGAAAAAAGAGATAAAACATTATAATAAAATACATAATGCCATTGATGAGTAATAAACCGGTTGTGTGACTGTGAGTGTGTGAATGGAGACTTCTTCCTTCTGAAGCAGCAGGACAGGGTGGAAACCTAGCTGGTGTTAACAAAGCTCAGTTGACTGTTGAAGTAGGCTAAGAAGAGTCTCATGGGTAGAAAATTGAGTAAAAAGCACTACAATAAGATAAATAGATCAGATAAAAGAGAAATAATAGCTGAATTTAATTCATTAACATGGGAATGATAAATATTCAAAATTAAAATTAAAAAGAGCAAAATGTAAATGAAAAATAGCAAAGAAGATTTAAAGGAGATGCTAAATGTATGTACTGTAAAAGAAAAGACAATACAAAATTTCTTTAAAAATGAATAAAAGATTATGAATTTGAAGGAATTTTGAGGAATTTTGCACACTTCTGGTAGTTGCGATCTAAAATAAAACTAAAATGATCGAAAATTGAAGAAAAAGCATGGGCCGACTTAACAAAGGAATGGCTTAAAGAGCAAAGCAAAAGGAGAAAAAAAAGGGGTCGTGACGGGTACGTAGCGTAATAAACGACTGATAAAGAAGCAGATGTGCTTTTAAACACCCAGGAGGATGACAAATGTTTCAATGGTCTTTTCTCTCCTAAAGTTCTACAAAAGAAAGTAAAACATAAAACTCTCACTTCCAAATTCTCTGAAGAGGAACGAAAACCGCTTTACCCTGATCTTAATGATTTATCTCAAACAAACGACCCCCTTCCCTTTTTCCCTCAACAACGAGACGTTCACAGAAGAAACAAACCAACTGTGTTGGGGTGCGTCAGCACCGGTAAATGCGCTTTCTGTAGGATCTAAGTCTTCAGTCCACTATTGGGTGAAACATGGTGCTGAGCCATAATGATAAAATGCTGACTGAAAAATTAAAAGTTTTTTTTTTTTTATTAACACAGGTTTAAAAATTTCCAAAATGATGGTTTATTAAACCAGAAGAGAGAAAAGACTTGTGCTTGAATATTTATTGCTTTCCTACCACTCCTCCAGAACAAAAACTAGATCCACCATGCGTTTCAAGCATTCTTAAAAGTTACCCAAGCTTGCCAGTAAACGGAAGCAATGCGGAGGTGAAATCTAAAGCAACACTACCTCCCCCGCTAGCTGATAAGGAGGGGGGGACTATGTTTTGTGAACTGTATGCATTCTCTGAGAGAGCCAGAGACGCGTACGGTGATCTACATCCAGAAAGTTGGGATTTCCTAAGTACAAGGCAACTGTTACTCTATAATAATAAAATTAAAGAACTTAGCAAATATTTTGAATGATATTTATGGGATGTCTAGGAGATCTCTCGTATAGTAGAAAAGAAAAGGTTTAATAATGGCTAATTATTAGCAGAGTGATTTTATTTTGAAATTCAGGCGGATGTCTACAGGTACTGTGGGGTACCGACTGCTAAGTAGGTTACATGTGGATTTACTCTTTGTGACAAGCGGCAGCTTAGTATGTGTGCCTCTAAGTTAGACAGCAGGGTACATGTTGAAGGGAACAATCTCGCAAGGCGCTGGGTTAGAGACAGCAAAGAAGAGAGGAAATCTTTTCGTTACGGGATTACCGTAGGACAGAATTTAATAACGCACTCCAAAATTCAACTTAAATTACCGTAACACACTGAGTATGAGCGCACTTCAATGTTTACAATCAATGGAGTTGTTGCTAATTGGATATAATTCAGGTTATGTGTTGAGAGGAAAGGGTCTGATTAAGCAGGAAAAATGTCTGGACCTGCACCTGAGATTGGGAAAGGTTGGCCCAGTCTGAGTTGAATAATGGGACCAAATTTGTGGACATCCAGCAACAGACCCCTCCACATATAATCATAATAATAAGGTAGTTTGTAGAATCTTTATGAAGGAGCAGATAAGCAGAGAGCGAGGAATGGAGAATGTGATAAATGTTTTATTGTGGAAGAATCAGTTACTGATTAATTCAATTCAGTTTATTTATATAGCGCCAATTCACAACAGATGTCATCTCAAGGCACTTAACAAGAAGTCATTTCAATACATTTATACAAACATTCCAATCAGTTAGAAAGTTTCCTATTTAAGGAATCCCAGCAGATTGCGTCAGTCATAGGCGTGAGGTTGGGCCCCGTTGATGCAGACTTTCCAACCACAGCAATCCTTCAGCAATCCCTCATACTGAGCAAGCATGTAGCGACGGTGGAGAGGAAAAACTCCCCTTTAACAGGAAGAAACCTCCAACAGAACCAGGCTCAGTAGGAGCGGCCATCTGCCACGACCGTCTGGGGGTTTGAGAAGACAGAGCAGAAACACAGAAGGAACAGAAGATCTGATATAAGAGAACTTTCTATGTTACAGAAAGTAAAAAGTTAATAACAGGACACAGTGGATGTTCAGTTACTGGGAGGATCATCCCAGTCGATGCCCCCCGTCCAACAGGGCATTGCAGCCAAGCAGGATACCAGACCAGGTATATCTTCTATGGAGAGAAAAACACTGAGAGAAAACAAAGTTAACAGTCGAAATAACAGAATGTACTGTAATACAACTGGAGAGTCGTAGGAGAAAAGGAAGTAGCAGAGTGAAGAAAATTGGTAAGTCTGTCCTCCAGCAGTCTAAGCCTATAGCAGCATAACTACAGAGATAGCTCAGGATGACCTAAGCCACTCTAACTATAAGCTTTATCAAAAAGGAGAGTTTTAAGCCTGGCCTTAAGTAAACAGAGTGTCTGCCTCACGGACTAAAGCTGGGAGCTGGTTCCACAGGAGAGGAGGCTGATAACTAAAAGATCTGCCTCCCATTCTACTTTTAGAGATCCTAGGAACTACAAGTAAACCTGCAGTCTGAGAGCGAAGTGCTCTGTTAGGAACATATGGAACAATTAGATCTCTGATGTATGATGGAGCTTGATTATTAAGGGCTTTATATGTAAGAAGAAGGATCTTAAATTCTATTCTGGATTTAACAGGGAGCCAATGAAGGGAAGCTAAAACAGGAGAAATGTGATCTCTCTTTTTAATATTCATCAGAACTCTTGCTGCCGCATTTTGGATCAACTGAAGGCTTTTAATGGCATTTTGTGGACTACCTGATAGTAAAGAATTACAGTAGTCCAGGCTTGAGGTAACAAATGCATGGACTAGTTTCTCAGCATCACTCCTGGACAGGATGTTTCTAATTTTAGCAATATTCCGGAGGTGAAAGAAAGAAATCCTAGAAACCTGTTTAATATGGGATTTAAATGTCAAGTCTCGGTCAAAAATAACGCAGAGGTTCTTTACGTTATTACTGGGGGCCAATTTAATGCCATCCAGATGAAGTGATTGACTAATCAGTTTCTGTTTAAGAACTTCTGGTCCAAAGACAGCAACTTCTGTTTTGTCAGAATTTAAAAGCAAAAAGTTTAGGGTCATCCATGTTTTTATGTCTTCCAGACATGCCTGTAATCTACCTAACGGACCTAACTGACTGGGTTCATCAGGATTTATGGATAAATATAGTTGTGTTTCATCTGCATAGCTGTGGAAATTTATCCCATGCTGTCTAATGATTCTACCAATTGGGAGCATATATATGGTGAACAGAATTGGTCCAAGCACAGAACCCTGTGGAACTCCACAAGTAACCCTCGAGAGTGAAGAAGATTTATCATTTAGATGAACAAACTGCAATCTATCAGACAAATATGATTTAAACCAGCCTAGTGCTGTTCCTTTGATCCCTGCAACATGTTCAAGCCTTTCTAAGAGAATTTTATGATCGACTGTGTCAAAAGCAGCACTGAGATCTAACAAAACCAGAACAGACACAAGTCAATTATCTGAGGCCATGAGAATATCATTAGTAACCTTCACCAGTGCTGTTTCAGTGCTATGATGAGCTCTAAAACCTGACTGAAACTCTTCAAACAGCTCGTTACTGTTTAGATGCTCACAGACTTGATTAGCAACAATTTTCTCAAGGACTTTGGATAAGTGGCTGGGGAGAGGGAAGTCTGGGTCTCTTTGCTTAGGCTGCTGCCCCCGCGACCCGACCCCGGATAAGCGGAAGAAAATGGATGGATGGATGGACTTTGGATAAGAAAGGAAGGTTAGATATAGGTCTGTAATTCACTAAGTCATCTTGATCAAGGGAAGGTTTCTTGAGTAAAGGCTTAATTACAGCTATTTTAAATTCCTGTGGTACGTATCCGTTTACTAAGGATAGATTCATCATATCCAAAATGGGGCCAGGAACCAAATAGAACACTTCTTTAAATAATTTGGTTGGAATTGGGTCCAACATACAAGTTGAAGGTTTAGATGAGGCTAATATTTTTGATAATTCCGAAAGCTCGACTGAATCAAAACAGCCTAAGCACAACTGAGGTTCTACAGTTCTTTCCGATACTGCCTCATTTACTGAGGAAGAAGTAATCGTGTTTGGGAGGATGCCAATTATTTTATTTTTAATAGAATTAATTTTTTTTATGAAGAATCCCATAAAATCATCACTGCTAAGAGCTGGGGGAATAGTTGGCTCAACAGAGCTATGACTCTGTGTATGTTTGGCAACTGTACTAAAAAGAAACATAGGATTGTTTTTATTCGCCTCTATTAATGATGAAAAATATGCTGTTCTAGCTTGTCGAAGGGTCTTTTTATACAGCAATAGACTGTTATTCCAGGTTAAATAGGAATCCTCTAGGTGTGTAGAGCGCCATTTTCTCTCCAACTTCCTAGTATTCCTAGATTATGTGATTGTACTGAAGGGAACAGAGAATAAAAGGAAAGAAGTGAGGGAAGTGAATGAAGCCAGATGGAGAGGGAAGTGCAGAATTTAGAGGAATTTTGATTTTCACAGAGACAAAACCTGAGATTGAGTTGTTAAAAAATGAAATCTAATAAGAGAATGTGTGTATATTTCTGATGGAAACAGTAGTTTTAAGAAAGAGGGAACTATGGTTTGGGTTAGAAGTGAATGGTAAAGAAGGTGTATTGAATTAGTTGTGGTGAATTGAGAAATTTATTTGCAAGTACTGTATCTAGAATTAGATACTGCGCAGATAATTGTTCTATTCTGTCCTGTTCTGATTAAGTGTTGGTGGGGTGTGCATGTATTGTATAATTCGTCCAGGGATAAATTGAGTTGTAAGTGTCTTGACTAGAAAAAGGTATGGATGAGAAGGATTGACAGAAAGAAATGAGGAAGACATTTTTTTTATTTGAATGCCTTCTGGAGCATTTTTTGTAACTCTCACTGTTTATAGGATTTTATAGAGGAGAAATAGGGGGTAAAAATACTACCTATATAAATATACATAGTTTATAGAGTCATAAATAAATCCTAAATCTTAAAAATATATTATGATTCTGATAGATGTTCACCTAACATAGCAAGTCAAACATGATGAAGGAATGTCTTATAAATTTTAATAGGTCTAGATTTTGAAATAGAGGCTAAACAGCTTTATGTGCCTGGCCCTTTTGAACAAAGCTAGAATTTATCGAAATGTTCAAAAATGCAGTAGATTTAATAGAGAATTGATAGACTGCCTTAAATCACAGTTCATCTTTTGTTAATAAATTTTTCTTTTACCTTTTAAACCTCCTGCCTGTCCCAAAGATAATATAGGCCCTAATTCCAAATAAGAGAAATTATTTGCAAGAAAAGCACAGCTGTAGGTTTCGTTCTTACTTTGATAACAGTATGATGCTGCTGATGGTTAATTTTTGTCCCTTTCTAAGTTGTGCAGGAGTTTCTTAAATATCTCAGCCCAGCTGGTTTAGTTGATAGAGTACTATATAGCTTACTTTTAATAATTTAATTTGATTTCATAGTTTCTGTACAGACAGGAGTTGTGCAGGCCCCCGTGACAAGGGACCTGCACATTAGGCCAACGGACCCTAAGGTTGGAATACTGAAAATGCATTTATCACTCATCTGAGTCTGGGTAGTGGTCTTGAAAAGTGGCGATTGAACTAGATCAGATCAAGTACATACAGGAAAATGAATTAATCATTAATTGCTTGTCAATAGGCAATATTAAATTTATAGTCACATGAGGTATGAATAAAAATGTTTACAGGTTTTGGAATACCCCACAAGTGCTTTTTAAACAGCCAATTTGAACATATAATGCAAATAACCTGTACAACAGAAAAGGCCTATTTTTCATTGAAAAGGCCAGTGTTTTATAACATTATGTAGAATTTAGCAGGGAATATTCTTTTAACCTAATTGAAATGATTTTATGATATCTACCAAAATGAAAATAAGTAACTCTAACAAAATTCAGATACTTGGAAGACTGAAATACACTACGTGTGCCCAAACCGGCAGAGTTAGAAATTCAATTAATCACTTTTGAGTATGACAAATTTCCTTAACTAGGTTATTATGATTTGCTTTATTTATTATGATGCACTGCTAGTTGTTGTGGCACCTCTACCAAAACCCACCCTAAATTAACTGCCCCATTGGCAGTTCCATGCCTTCTGTGTTATCCTCCAGTTCAGAAATTGGATTACAATCAATGGGGAAGGTTAAAGGGGAAGGTTTGAACCAGATTAGTTTTCAATATGTGTTTAAGTTGAAGTTGGAGTGGATGCGAAGGGAAGAGCCACCTCTGTGGTATGAAGAGTGGATTGAAGCCCAGAAATGTGATGTGGATAGAGGCAGAGAAATGGTCACAGAGGGGGAACACGTGAGCGAGAGGAAAAAGCCACCCCGCCCACATGCTACAGAACTTTGCTGAATGGAGATCGGAGCTTTGATCCTAATCAATATGGACACACTCGCATGAGAAAGCCTGACAGAAAGGGAAGAAACTGCTGAATAAAACTTTATAATAAATGACCTAATTTTAGATCATAATATTAATTGTTTAATTTTAACGGAAACATGGCTGAGTGCAGATGCCCCCGTTGTTCTTACAGAGGCGTCCCCACCAAATTTTAACTTCACTTATTCCACGAGGAGTTGCAAAAGGGGAGGCGGAACTGCTTTAATTAGTCCATCAACGCTTTCTGCCAAACCTGTTTTATTTAATCATTTTAGCACTTTTGAATATACTGCATCTGTTTTTAGCACTCCTCAGATTTTATATGTCACAGTTTATAGGCCTCCTAAAAAGAGTCCACTTTTTATTCAAGAATTTTCAGAGTTTTTATCAATTTTGCACAACTCTTATGAACGAATAATTTTAGCTGGTGATTTTAATCTACATATAGATAACATCTTAGATCCTTTATCAACAGAATTTTTGAATGTTTTGAACTATATGGATTTTAGTCAACATGTCACGCAGCTAACTCACAACAGAGGACACACCCTGGACTTGGTCATCACGTATGGCCTGTCCACCAGTGTGTCCTCTGTTGTTGACTTGGCTATCTCTGACCATTACTGTGTGTTTTTTAATATCACCAGTTTTATCCAGAAGGAGACCTCTGTGAGAACTGTCAGGAAGCGCCATCTAACCCCTGAAGTGGCTGCAGGTTTTCTGGAAATATTTGAAAAGAATCCTCCTATTGTTTTACCTGCCTCCTGTGATTTTATTGTAAATAATTTTAACAGAAGGCTTCAATCCGCTCTTGACCTGCTGGCTCGTGTTAAAGTTATAAACACACACTTAAAACCAACAACACCATGGAGAAACGAAGACCTTAAGAGATTTAAAAGGAGCTGCAGGGTGGCAGAGAGAAAATGGAGGAAAAATAAAATCACAATAAATCATCAAATGTACATCGAACGTCTCAAATCATATAACAATGCAGTAAGAAATTCCAGAAATGCATACTTTTCCAGAATCATCTCACAACATAAAAATAATCCCAAAATTCTGTTTTCCACTAATGACAACATTTTTAACTGTACTACTAATGCATATAAGAAAACCCCCTCAAATCCTCTTTGTGAGGAGTTTGCAGACCACTTCAGCGGGAAGGTAGACACGATCAGATGTAATATTTTATCTTCTCAGTGTAATATGGTTTTAGACAAATCTGATTGTGTGTGTTATGAATATTTTAGAGACGAGATCTTAACCATGATGAATTGTTCCCTTCGGACAGGGGTCTTTCCTGCCAGCTTTAAAGGGGCGGTAGTGAGGCCCCTGCTGAAGAAGAGCAATTTAGATTTTAATGATTTAAACAACTTCCGACCGGTATCTAACTTACCATTTTTAAGCAAAGTTTTAGAAAAACTTGTTTTAATTCAACGTAATAATTTTATTAACGCTCATAATGTCCTAGAGAAATTTCAGTCTGGTTTTAGGGTGAACCACAGCACAGAGACGGCTCTTTTAAAGATTTTAAATGATTTTAGATTAAATTATGATGCTCAGAAGGTGACAGTGTTGGTCCTACTGGATCTAAGAACTGCCTTTGATACAGTGGACCACACTATTCTTTTAACTCGTTTAAAACAGATCGGCCTCTCTGGTGCTGTTCATAAATGGTTTACATCCTATCTCACAGACAGCACTTTTATGGTAAGTTTAGATACCTGCTCCTCTAAGGTCCACAAGATCACATGTGGTGTGCCCCAGGGTTCAATTTTAGGCCCAGTGCTTTTTAACCTCTACATGCTCCCTCTTGGCAGTGTCATCGGAAGACATGGAGTTAACGTTCACAGTTATGCTTATGATACACAGCTGTACATCTCCATGTCTCCCGATGACACACGGCCAATGGATGCACTTTTTAACTGCATTTTAGACATTAAATCCTGGATGGCAGAAAACTTTCTCCAACTCAACCAGGACAAAACTGAAGTTTTAGTCATCTGTCCTGAGGCTCAGAGAGAGAAACTTTTAGCAAAACTGCAATCACTGTCTTTTAATCCTTCTTTACACGTGAAGAACCTGGGTGTGATTTTCGACTCTGAGCTGACTTTTATTCCTCACATAAAAAATGTTACTAAAATAGGTTTTTATCAACTAAAGAACCTTGCCAGAGTCCGCCCCATTCTCTCTCGGGCCAATACGGAGACGCTGATGCATGCTTTTATCACCAGTAGGATTGATTACTGTAGTGCCCTGCTTTCTGGTCTTCCCAAAAAGACTACCTCAAGATTACAACTTTTACAGAATTCAGCAGCACGCATCCTGACGAAGACCAGGAGGCGGGAACACATTACACCTGTCTTAAAATCACTGCATTGGCTCCCTGTATGTTTTAGGATCGATTTTAAGATTCTTTTAATAATTTTTAAGTGTCTTAATGGTCTTGGGCCTCCTTATCTCTCAGAGCTGCTTTTACCGTATGAACCTTCGCGGTCTCTGCGCTCCTCTGGCAGCCGTCTCCTTGTCACCCCAAAAGTCAGGACACACACTTATGGTGAGGCGTCTTTCTGTTATTATGGCCTTCACCTCTGGAACAGGCTGCCAGAGAACCTCAGGGCCACAGAGAACGTTCATGTTTTTAAGAGCAGGCTCAAGACTCACCTTTTTAACATAGCTTTTAACTGATTATTGTTTATTAAATCTGTTTAATTGCTCTGCATGTTTTATTTGATTGAATTCTTTTTAGTTTAGCTTTTAGCTGGCTATTTATCAATTATTGTTTATCTGCTTTCCATTTTTATTTGATCATATCTTATAATTGTTTTAATTTTAATATTTTAACTTATTTTAGTTTTCCTTCCAGTGTTTCCTCTGTGGGAGCCCTCTGCCTCGGGGTGGTGGTCGGCTGTGGCTGCCTTGGTGCTCTCCAGGTGGTGCTTGGGTGGAGGTGGGGGTACCAGCCCTCCCTCCTCTGGGCTCCCTGGGTCAGTGCCTTGGCTGCTGCTCTTGATCTGCTGCTGCCGATGTACAGGTCCTTCTCAAAAAATTAGCATATTATGATAAAGTTCTTTATTTTCCATAATGCAACGATAAAAATTAAACTTTCATATATTTTAGATTCATTGCACACCAACTGAAATATTTCAGGTCTTTTATTGTTTTAAAACTCATGATTTTGGCATACAGCTCATGAAAACCCAAAATTCCTATCTCAAAAAATTAGCATATCATGAAAAGGTTCTCTAAACGAGCTATTAACCTAATCATCTGAATCAACTAATTAACTCTAAACACCTGCAAAAGATTCCTGAGGCTTGGATTTCCTGTTTTTTCAGAGAGTCGTGACCCGCTCCCTGCTGACCCATGGCTCACATCCTATTTTAGCGCTTCTGTGCGGTTGGTCGTTTTGGCACACAGCCCCTTCGCCTTGCCTTGTGGCCTGTTTATTCATTTGGTGCTTGTTTGGAAGTTGGAAGTGTTTATTTGCATTATAAGCCCTACTATATATTTTAAAGAAAGGTTCTTTATGGTCTAGGCTGTTTCCAGTATTGTTCATTTTTTATACAGAATTTTTAGAGTGCATTTTACGTCAATGATGATTTCTGTGATTTCAACATAAAGCAAAAGTAATAGCTTTTTCTTACAGATAGACCTAATGTTTGTAGCAGTCTGGATAATAGTTTGTGTTAGTGAGGCCGATCAGTGCGGCGCTACTTAGAACTATGAGGTGAGTGATGGGATTTTTAAAAAGGACAAATGCATAAGAAATTAATCTCAAATTAGATACAATTATGGATAAAGCAAACAGAAAAAGCTAATTAGTTGCGAGCTGTTCTTTTAGGCTTTGTTGACCAGGTGAGAGACCAGCAGCCAACCAGACCAGGATCTCCCAGGTCGTCAGACTAAAGAAAAAGGCTGGAGCCAATAAACTCCCACTGAGGAACCAGGACACACCTAAGATGACATCCAGGAGCAACAAGCCAGAGCGGGAGCAGAACAGCAAGGAGCAGACCACTCAACCCAGGATCTACTTGAACCCTCTACTGAGAGGTTTCCAACTTCAGCACACCTGCACCATCAGGTGGCAGGGCAGCTTGAAGTGCACAGCCGCACGGCTGGGGTAGCAGGGTTCCAAAGAAAAGAAGCTTAGGCCCCTGCTAAAGAGGCAGAATAATCCTCTGGTCTGCGTACAGAGTAGAGGTGGGAAAAATGATCGATTCTAAGATGCATTACGATTCGGCCGTGCACGATTCTGCATCGATGCAGCAACGTGACAATCGCTCCCCCCCCTCTTTGTTAATATAAATTTTCTGGCCGCGCTTGGACAATTAAGTTTTTCAACTACTTCCGGGGGCAGGGTTGCAATGACATGCGCACTGCGTTGCTAGATTCAATACCACAACAGAAATGGCGGACTGGGAAGCGCGAACCACACGGGTAATCAAAGATGCACCCATTACATTTAAATCAGACGTCTGGGCTAATTTTGGCTTTTATGAGCTTGATGGGAAGCTTGAGAAGACGCATGCTGTGTGTAAAGTGTGCCACACGAAAATAAAGTACTTTGGGAATACAACCAATATGACGAAACATTTCGAACGTTTCCACCCTGTGAGGACTTCGGCAGCAACAGCCACGAAAACAGCGAGCACATCCCAGCCAACAATAGAACAAGCGGTGACAACTTTGCCGTCTGCTTCGGAGAGAGGGAAAAAGATCACCCGTTCTGTTGCATGCTTCATTGCTAAGGATCTAAGGCCCTATTCTGTGGTCCAAAATGCCGGATTTCGCTACCTCCTGAAGACACTCGAGCCACAGTATAACCTGCTGACAAGAAGACACTTCACAGAAACTGCTGTTCCCGCATTGTACGATGAAACCAAAGCACAGGTAATGGAATCAATGAGTAAAGCTAGCCGTGTAGCCATTACATGCGATTCATGGACTTCAACTGCAACAGAGTCGTACGTAACAATAACAGCACATTATATAAGCAACGACTGGCAGATTTTATCACATGTGCTGCAGACAAGAGCTGTTTATGAGAGTCACACGGGTGCTAATCTAGAGGAGTTACTGTCTGAAGCTGTGGATGAATGGCATCTAGCAGACAAAGATGTTGTGCTGGTGACAGATAACGCGTCTAACATGATACGTGCAGCTGAAGTTGGGAAGTTCCCTCATGTAAAATGCTTCGCGCATACACTGAATCTCGCTGCACAGCGGGCACTTAAACTGCAGACGGTTTCCAGACTTGGGGGCAGAATCCGACGTGTGTCAACATTTTTTCATCGCAGCACTATTGCAAACCACCAGTTGCAAGTAAACCAGAAAGTTATAGGCCTGCCAAACCATAAACTGAAAACTGATGTGGCAACAAGGTGGAATAGCGCACATGACATGATGGAGAGGTACTTGGAACAGCAATCTGCAATCCATGCTTCCCTGCTGAGTCCTCAGGTCGCAAAAGATGATGCTGAACATTACACTCTCAACAAAACAGAACTAGAGAACACAGCACATGCAGTGAAGGCATTAAGACCAATGAAAGATGCCACTACGTTGATGTCTGAGGAGAGCAATCCAACAGTTTGTCTGATTGCACCACTGTATACACAGCTCCTTCAGAACATGTCAGACACCACTGGTGACCCATCAGTGATCCGTGAGATCAAGAATGTAATCAAAACAGATCTCCTAAAGAGATACAACTCTGAGAAAGAGAAGAAGTTGCTTTATACATCATCTGCCCTGGATCCTCGTTTTAAGGGACTGCCTTTCCTCACAGCAGATGAGAGATATGAGATCTACAGAGGTGTCGTGACGGAGGCTGCAGCATTGGAGGTAATTTAATTTCACCATATATTTTGATTTGATTTATATAAAAATAAACTTGCCATGTAAAATTTTTAAAGTGAAACAAATATTAAATTGTCTTAATTGTAATGTTAAGTGAAAGTTTTATAAGACAGAAAAATTGTAATGTTGTAACGATGTTTTATTGTATTTGTCTATGAGAAATCTTGCATGGGCATTATGCCCAGCTCCACTACTTCCTGAACTTAAACAAGCACCTTTATTTCCTGTTTTACTACATTATTGGACAAACTGATTAATCCATGGAGTTTGTTTAAGTTTAGGAAGTAGTGGAGCTGGGGACAAGCCTAAATGTTTAAAGAACTGCTAACTTAGCAAAAAAACAGCACTTAGCAGTGCTAAGTGCTGTTTTTTTGCCCGTCTCTAACAAGGAAAACGAGGAAACAGAAGCAGATGAAATGCCTGCTGGAACAAGGAGTTCAGGAATCCAGGAAGAAGAGATACTGTGTGTGGAGGACAACATGCACAGGAAGGACAATGTTGCCTCCTGCCCACCTGCTGCCAAAAGGAGGGCCTCATCATCACTGCTTGTGAGTTTGCTTGGACATACATTCACTGACAATGTGGCTGCAATGCAAAACAAAACCACCCATGCCAGGGCTGAGGATGAAGTGGACAACTACTGCAAATCTCCATCTCTACCTCTCACAGAAGATCCCTTGAACTGGTGGCATGGCCATGAGTTTACCTTTCCTCTCCTGTCCAGGCTGTCAAAGAGGTATTTATGTATCCCAGCGACAAGTGTGTCTGCAGAGAGAGTTTTCTCCACTGCAGAAGATGTTGTCACTGCAAAAAGAAGCACTCTCAAACCAGAACATGTCGATCACCTAGTGTTCTTGCACAAGAACCTTGAAATTCCAAAATGCTGAAAAGTGAGCAGTTATTGTACGGTTAGGTCAAAAGGTACATTTCCTCTGAAACTGATTGTAGGTGTAGACTAGGCCTATCCATTTTACTTTGGGTTTACAACTTTGTTTTTTTAAGATTTATGTTTAAATCTATGTTGCAGCTGTATGATGTGATTTCCACACATGATTCTCAGGTTCTCAAGTTTCCTTGTCTTCAAGCTGCTCAACTATTTTATCCACTGCACTTTGAATGTAGAACAAGGAATTGTTTTATTTTGAGATTTGAATATTTGCACTCTTACATAGGTAGGCTAGGTCTATGCTATTTGTTATTTGTTTTGATTTGGTATACTACATGTGAAAGAATCACTTATCACAGTATTTGTTTACTATTTTGCACAGTCAGTGTGTGATTGCAAAGTCCTGTCTTATAGCTGCTCTACTGAAAACCTTATTTTTTTTATATTAATTAAGTAATTTAAGGCAGCACACTTTAGAAATTGTCATTCACTACAGTGGAAAGATTTATGTTTTGTTTTTCAGGAATATTGAAATAAAAAGGAATTCAAAACAATATCTGACTGCTTGTATTAAGTGATGAAAAATTGAGTGCGAAGAATCGTGATGCATTGCAGAATCAAATCGAATCGTTGGGCAGATAATCGGAATCGGATCGAATCGTGAGGCAGGTAGAGATGCACACCTCTAGTACAGAGTGCTGAGAGTTGTCAAACTCAAGGGAACTGAAGAAATACACTGTTATGGGTGATGTGCTAGTAACCTCTCACCCTAGGTCATAGAACAATTAGCTGGACAATCACAATTCCCGGCCAGAAGATGACTTGACTGCTGATCTGAAAAAGTTCCAGAGAAAAAGAAGTCAAAATTGTTATGATTGTTAAGGTGATTAAGCAAGATTAGTGAAGGTTTCAAGGTTTCTGACCCCCAGTACAAGCTATTACCAGCTTAACAAGGGTGTGAGTGATGTAAAAACCAAAAACCAGAGTGTTTTATAGGTCTTATATTCTATATTTGTTGAGGAGTTAATGAGTGCATTAGATGTGTATAAGTGTGATGCCTAAAGTTATATATATATATATATATATATATATATATATATATATATATATATATATATATATATATATATATATATATATATATATATATATATATATATATATATATATATACACACACATCTGCTTGAGGGGGCATGTGACCTTTAAAATTATGTTCCTGTGAATATATGACTTGTCTGGGGTTCATACAGAGTGCACAAAGTTGTTTTATGGGGGTTTATTTCTGCAGTGCATGTGGAAACACTTAGCAACAGTGATCAATCAAGAAGAGTGTAGATCGTCTATAGACGTCTCGCTGGTAAAATCTGTAACTGTGTTCTGTTGCTTCTTATTGCTCCTTTTTACAGAAATGAACGAGCACACTGGAAGGTGAAACAAGAGCCCAAGAGAGCCTAGGAGTCAGAAATTTAAATTGGTGTCTGTCCCTTTAAGAGAGCCTTTAAATTAGATTGATAAAATTGATATAATACTCAAGCAACCCAATCACTAGACCTCCCTCCATTTTCTTTCCCCTCATGTCACCTCAATTGTTTCGAATCTAGGAGTGAAAATGGACTCGCTTCTCAAGATGGACGCTTAGGTCAATGGCATAGGCAAGGCAAGGCAAGGGAATTTTATTTGTATAGCACACTTTCAACAAAGTGATTCAAGGTGCTTTACATGATTAGAGGTTAAATATAAACAGCATTAAAACACAAAGCATATAAAGAAAAAAACAGCAATAAAGGAAGAAGCACACACAGATACTTCAAGGCATTAAGCAGCAAGAAACATAAACAAAACATGATATATGAAAACATTACTCAAATGCAGCTCTAAACAGATACGTTTTTAGTTCTGATTTAAAAGAACTCAGTGTTTCAGCCGCTTTGCAGTTTTCTGGAAGTTTGTTCCAGAGTAGAGGAGCTTAGAAACTGAAAGCTGCTTCTCTATGTTTGGTTCTAATTCTAGGGATGTTGAGTATACTTATTAATATTATTAATATACTTTGGTGCTAGGCCAGTCAATGATTTATAAACCAATAAAAGTATTTTGAAGTCTATTCTCTAAGCTACAGGGAGCCAGTGTAAGGACTTTAGATCTGGGGTGATGTGCTCTACTCTCCTGGTTCTAGTGAGGAACACGAGCAGCAGCATTCTGGATCAGCTGCAGCTGTCTGATTGACTTTTTAGGCAGACCTACGAAGACGCTGTTGCAGTAATCAATCCGACTAAAGATGGATGAGTTTTTTGAGGTCCTGTTGTGACATCATACCTTTAATCCTAGAAATGTTCTTCAGGTGATTGAAAGCTGATCTTGTTATTGCCTTTATGTGACCCTGAAGGTTGAGGTCTGAGTCCATTACTACAACTAAATTCTATGCCTGATAAGTAGTTTCTAGCTGTAATAACTGAAGCTGTGTGCTGACTCTTGATCGTTCCTCTTTAGGTCCAAAAGTAATTACTTCTGTTTTGTTTCTATTCAGCTGGAGAAAGTTATGGCACATCCATTCATTGATTTGCTCGATGCATTTACTTAGGTTTTGAATTGGTTTAAAGTCACCTGGCGACATCGTAATGTAAAGCTGAGTATCATCTGCATAGTTATGGTAGCTAATCGTGCTGGTTGTTATAATCTGGGCTAGTGGGAGCATGTAGTTATATTAAATAGTATGGGCCCTAAGATGGAGCCCTGAGGCACCCCACATGTGATTTCTGTTTGTTCTGATGAAAGGTTTCCTATTGAAACAAAGAAGTCCCTGTTCTTTAGGTAGGACTCAAACCAGCCAAGTACAGTACCGGAGAGTCCAACCCAGCTCTCCAGTCGTTCTAATAGTATATGATGATCAACAGTGTCAAATGCTGCACTGAGGTCCAACAGAACCAGCACTGTGGTTTTACCCCAGTCCGTATTTATGCGGATGTCATTGAAAACTTTGACCAGGGCAGTCTTGGTGCTGTGGTGAGCACGGAAATCAAACTGAAAAACAGCAAGCTATTTAACTGCTGAAACACAGCTTTTTCAATAATGTTACTGATGAATGCAAGATTAGAGATCGGAATGTAGTTCTGCATTAACGTGTTGTCCAGATTTTTCTTTTTTTAGCAGTGGTTTAATAACTGCTGTTTTTAAAGCCTGGGGAAAGATACATGACAGAAGGGTCACTATTTCAGTCAGATCAGACCTAATGACAGGGAAAACTTTCCCGTCAACGTTCCGAGGGCCCGCGGGCGGGCCCAGCCCATTTCCTAGTTTAAATCCACCGATTTTCTGACTTCTAACTTCTATGAAGCTATACATATTTTATATCATTGGAAAGCTAAGAGTCTTGTGATTCCAATTAAGGCTGACAATCAAGGATACAATCTTAACTGTAGACACAGTGATCGCTTTTTCCAACACAAACGTTCTCCTGATGGAGGTATAAAAATATGGAACTCACCACTTTGTAATCCAATAAACGTGACAAAACGATCCATTTCGAACAGAAATTGTCTTTTTACATCAATAAGGGTCCGATTAAAGTCCTCCAATAAAGTGATTTGTCCCGCACAACAGCAAAACTGACAAAAAATGTAAAACAAACAGTGAAAATGCGCTCCCGAAATGCCATTTTTGTAGTCTTTACGGCTTTGTTTCTGATCCCTTCGCTTCGACTTCCACCTACAAAGGTCACTGAGCATGCCCAGAAGAAAAAAAAAATTCATCCGGTTTATTCCTTACACAGGGTAGATCTCCAACCAATGGCGCATGGATCGAAAGTCATGTTAAGGTAAGTAAGTCAAACCAATCGCGGTCAGAAGTTGGGGCTGCAAGATATCTACTAACAGTCTAATCTGGGATGTGCTGCTTCATGCTTTACTATCAGACCGGCATGAAATAGTTCTCCAGAAGCTGGACCTGAAGATTGGAGAAGACGTGCTGGAGAGATAAACAGTGATTGCTGAATACCATTTAAACTGTTAGTCAGAAAGGTTGGGTAGGGCGATGTAAGAGTAATCTCTGTCCCCTTCATGTTCTGGCTACACATGTTTGAATTAAATACTTAAATGCCTTCAGAGACTCAGTCTTCTTTTATTTTGGGAACCCTGAAGTATTTTCTTCCATTACAAAACTGGTTAAGGTTGGCAAGTAAAAAAAAATAAATCATTATTTAACTAGGATCAACCAAAGTCCCATTGAGATTAAGGACTTCTTTTTCAAGGAAATTCTGGATTCATGTTAATTTAGTTTGTTGTTTTGGAAGGCTACTATGAGATGGACTGATGGAAACATGATTGTGGCAGCTAGCATTTCACCCATGCAGGGTGAAATTTACTCAGCGGGTTTGAAGGCAGCCATGTGGAATCCAAGCACTTTTCAGTGAGATGAGCCATAAGAATCGGCTCTCCTAAAAGAGACGGAATTTCCATTACTATTAGATAAGATCCTGCTGGCTTGTCTCTCCATAGAACAGTCAGATAAATCCACGCCTTTCCTGGTAAAGGCGGAGGGAAACACACGGATGTCCCAGCTGATGATCCCCTGCATCCAGTCTCTCCCTCTCAGCAGGCTTGTATGCAGAACACACACTTGCCCCTCCCTTTCTCTATCATCTTTCTCTTTGTGGGAGTGTACAGAAAAGTTTTGCAATTATTAAACAGACTTACAGCAAAAGTCCTCAAAAGCTGCAGCAGACTTCACAGTTTTCCCCCAGTTATTTGTCGTTCCTCTCCCCTCAGTTTCTGTTTCCAGTTAGTCCCGCCCCCCAATCAATCATTATTCAGGAGCAGCGAAATCAACCAATAGTGATTGACTTTGGGCAGAACAAAACAACAACTACACAGCACTGTAATTTAACCCACCTCGTGTTGAGCTGTACATCAAACTATGGAAAAACTTCCAGTCTCAAAGTGACAGAACACAATATTTTAACAGGCTAATTTTACCTATTAGATTGTTTCGTTTTTCACTCTCTGTTAGGATTCAGTGATTGTGTGCTGGGAATGTGGGTGTATTCTGGACTGGAATCTGAGATGTTAAACTTATCCAGGTGTTCCTCCTCGAAAACCATCCATAATGTGGCCTGTCTAAAATTTATCAAAGGAAATGAAGCACGCCAAAATTTCAATCACAGTAACATAAAAGACTCGATGCCAGCTTTTGTTGTACAACCTGTTACAAGATTTAGAGATGACTGTCTTTTCACAAAAGTTGGGGTGATTTGTAAAGCATTTTTCTCCTTTAACAAATTACATCATTTGAAAACTGCATTTAGTTTTTAATATAATAGTTATTTTAAAAACTTCATAAAGCTTTGAGACTTTGTTGTTGAAGGTTATTGTATAATTGAATGTTACTTGTATCAATATACATATTTAAAAATAAAGGGTTTTTTATTTACTATATTTTTAAAACAATCCATTATTGCACTGTGATCATACTAAGACCCATGAACCTATATAAACTGTTTAATTAAAAATACATGTACGTCACTAAATATGGAAAAATCCAAACAACTATGCTCCATTGCATCTAAAACATCACATAGTTTCATTTTATCCCAGAGGACTACTTTGGCTTTGGTTCCCAGAGTTTCTAAAAGTAAAGTCCCAGGGATAGTTTAAGTGCAGTCCAGTGAAAATCTGACTGGTAGGCAGGAACGAGACGGTAGGATGTGTATATGATGTAAACTTAGTGCGGCGGGTGTACATGTTTTTTCCCCAAACAAATGGATTATTGCAATAATGGTCAATGAAACGGCCAATCTACTCGCAGTGCTTGTCTTTGTGATGTGTGCACATTGAAACACTTAAAAGACATCGATGAAGAAGCTGAAAGGAAAATAGTGACATTTATACGTGATCAATGTGTTCACTCACAGCTTTCCCTGCCCCCTCCCCTTTTCCCCTTTTCCCCACCGCCCCACACCCCTCCAGCTTATCCGCAACATTCCAGCTGCCAGTCTTTTAGGGTATGTCTCTACCAGCTTTGCACATCTAGAGACTGAAATTCTTGGCCATTCTTTTTTGCAAAACAGCTCCAGCTCAGTCAGATTAGATGGACAGCGTTTGTGAACAGCAGTTTTCAGATCTTGCCACAGATTCTCGATTGGATTTAGATCTGGACTTTGACTGGGCCATTCTAACACATGGATATGTTTTGTTTTAAACCATTCCATTGTTGCCCTGGCTTTATGTTTAGGGTCGTTGTCCTGCTGGAAGGTGAACCTCCGCCCCAGTCTGAAGTCTTTTGCAGACTCCAAGAGGTTTTCTTCCAAGATTGCCCTGTATTTGGCACCATCCATCTTCCCATCAACTCTGACCAGCTTCCCTGTCCCTGCTGAAGAGAAGCACCCCCAGAGCATGATGCTGCCACCACCATATTTGACAGTGGGGATGGTGTGTTCAGAGTGATGTGCAGTGTTAGTTTTCCGCCACACATAGCGTTTTGCATTTTGGCCAAAAAGTTCCATTTTGGTCTCATCTGACCAGAGCACCTTCTTCCACATGTTTGCTGTGTCCCCCACATGGCTTTTGGCAAACTGCAAACAGGACTTCTTATGGTTTTCTTTTAACAATGGCTTTCTTCTTGCCACTCTTCCATAAAGGCCAACTTTGTGCAGTGCACCACGAATAGTTGTCCTATGGACAGATTCCCCCACCTGAGCTGTAGATCTCTGCAGCTCGTACAGAGTCACCATGGGCCTCTTGGCTGCATTTCGGATCAGCGCTCTCCTTGTTCGGCCTGTGAGTTTAGGTGGACGGCCTTGTCTTGGTAGGTTTACAGTTGTGCCATGCTCCTTCCATTTCTGAATGATCGCTTGAACAGTGTTCCATGGGATGTTCAAGGCTTGGGAAATCTTTTTGTAGCCTAGCCTGCTTTAAATTTCTCAATAACTTTATCCCTGACCTGTCTGGTGTGTTCTTTGGACTTCATGGTGTTGTTGCTCCCAACATTCTCTTAGACAACCTCTGAGGCCGTCACAGGGCAGCTGTATTTGTAGTGACATTAGACTACACACAGGTGCACTCTATTTAGTCATTAGCACTCATCAGACAATGTCTATGGGCAACTGACTGCACTCAGACCAAAGGGGGCTGAATAATTACGCACACCCCACTTTTCAGTTATTTATTTGTAAAAACTGTTTGGAATCATGTATGATTTTCGTTCCACTTCTCACTTGTACACCACTTTATATTGGTTTTTCACGTGGAATTCCAATTTATTCATGTTTGTAGCTGTAATGTGACAAAATGCGGAAAAATTCAAGGGGGCCGAATAATTTTGCAAGCCACTGTGTGCCTTGCACTGAGGAGAGGCTTCCGCTCTTCCATAAAGCCCTGACTGGTGGAGGGCTGCAGTGAGAGTTGACTTTGTGGAACTTTCTCCCATCTCCCTACTGCATCTCTGGAGCTCAGCCACAGTGATCTTTGGGCTCTTCTCCCACAATTGCTCAGTTTGACTGGACGGCCAGGTCTAGGAAGAGTTCTGGTAGTCCCAAACTTAGAGCCACTGTGCTCTTAGGAACCTTGAGTCCTGCATAGATTCTTTTGTAACCTTGGCCAGATATGTGCCTTGCAACAATTCTGTCTCTGAGCTCCTTGGGCAGTTCCTTCGACCTCATGATTCTCATTTGATCTGACATGCACTGTGAGTTGTAAGGTCTTATATAGACAGCTGTGTGCCTTTCCTAATCAAGTCCAATCAGTTCAATTAAACACAGCCGGACTCCAATAAAGGAGCAGAAACCATCTCATGCAGGATCAGAAGAAATGGACAGCATGTGAGTTAAATATAAGTGTCACTGCAAAGAGTCTGAATACTTATGACCATGTGATATTTCAGTTTTTCTTTTTTAATAAATTTGCAAAAATTTCTACATTTCTGTTTTTTATGTCAAGATGGGGTGCTGAGTGTACATTAAAGGAGTCATGACCTAGTATTATTCTGGATACCCACGCTCTATTATAGTCTTCCAGGCCCTTCTAAAAAAGAAAAGGGAAAAAAATAAACACAGAGCTCCCCTGACCCTTTTTCTGAAGGCATTATTGTCTCACGAGATCTGATGCGATACTTTGGCTGTCGTGGACGGGCATTGTAATAATGCAAATGAGGGGCACGTTGAATGGTGGCAACTTCCCCTGATATTGTCCCAAATTCGTAAAGGATTCCGGCGTAAAAAAATAGAAAAAATATTTCCATGTTGATTCTGGCAGTCAACAACAGAGCAACTCACGTGTGCACTACGTTTCTGGTAGAAATGGTTTTAGCTGATTTAGCTGATTAAAATAAAAGGCTGACATGAATATGTCTTCTTCATGCATCATTGCGTGAAGAAACTTTCTGCATCTTTCCCGGTGGAGTTCGTACTTCAAATCGGTGCTGTGTCGGTCGCGAACGAACCGGCTCTTTGAAGTGAACGATGGGAGCCGTCTCGTCATTGGGAGCCGTTTTTTTTTTTTTCATTCCCCCCTGCTTGTTTTGGTACATTTGGTAGACATCGTTTTGCATTAATTTTGGTAATAAATACACTTTAAGCAACAGAAAATCTGAGGACCCGAAAGAGCCAGCTCTTTATGGTGAGTCAAGCCAAAAGAACTGGCTCTCAAAAAAGAGCTGGAATTCCCATCACTAGAATTCAGTAATGGCGGCGCTTGGCTGAATATGAGGGGGAGAGGAGCGAGGGGTAGAGCGGAGAGAGGGAGGGCGGGCTTCCTGCAGCATAGGTAGGTCTGCGATGTCTATATATGGTATATCCTGCGCCGACTTGACGTCAAGTCCTTTAATGAGAAATAACATGAACTTTTTTTATTTTAGCAAATGGCTGCAATGAAACAAAGAGTGACACATTTAAAGGGGTCTGAATACTTTCTGTACCCACTGAGCTTTTTCCTTCAAACACTGCCTGAAAGTCAGCAGTATGGCACCAACACAACATGACAGTACCATGTCTGGTTAGAAAATAAACATACTTTAGCCTACCAGAAAAGTCATTGGTCGCTATCTTCCTTTCCTCCAACATATCACTATCGATTCATTGACGTCAGGCTTACATGCAGCAGCTATTTCCTTCTTTGATGGTCAGCTCGATTGGCTTTAACTTAAACACTGCATTTTTTCTTGTGTGTTCCATGATGAGGGTGTGTGCATGAAAAATACCGGTAGTGTCTTCTTCGACGCATAATCTTTTCCCACATGTCTGTCTCACTTTTGCGCTTCCTCCTATAGTGCCCCCAGAGGCCGTAAACCAGTAAAATAATCTATAAATTAGCCACATTGTTCTGTAGGACACATGATCCAAAGCGTGTGAAAAAGTAGTGGCTTATAGTATGAAAATTACAGCAGTAGAAAAGGATTTGCACTACCTATTGATATCTCATCCTTGGTGCTCCCTTGCATAGTTGCAAATAGGCAACTTTGTGGCATGGAAGGAGTAAAACTTGTTCAAATGACCTTCCTTCTTATCCTTAATTCTAATTATGTCATTTTCTGAACGGCATGCAAGGGCTTCCTTTAAAAGCTTCACCTCTCCTGTCATTCAATTTGTAACAAATTCTCCCTTTAAAACAAAATACTATCATTACACGTGTCTCACAAATCCCTGGTTCATGTTATTTTACAGCTCTCCTTGGCTGTGTTTTCTTAAGCTGCTAATATTTTGGTAAAATGTACTTGCCTGTATGTTTAGTTAACTATGTATATTTCTAAATGTCTTTGATCATCTGTTTAGATTGTGTAAGGTTTATGTAGGTTTGGCTCCTCATTCATTTTAATTTTCTGTTATTTAAGAATCCCCTATTCCTGCGTTTGCTTGAATTTTGACAGGCAGTGTTCTATGGCTACTTACTCATTACAGAGTTTTGGCATTATAATGGAATATTTATTATGTATATAGGATTACTTATTCTCTGTTTTAGTGAGTGCATCTAGGATAGTAGGTCAAGTAGAGAAAACAAAGGCTTTCTTTGTGTAATGTTCAAATAAGCAATGTATCAGATTTCCAGCCAGACATCAGAAGTAGCAGATAATCGTACATTCGGATCTTGTCTGGTGGATGCCTGGTTCGCTGTCAGATAGGGCAGGCTCCAGGCAGGGAGAAGGCATTCTGGGACACAGACGCTGAGTTCATGCTGTTCAAAGATAAACAGTGATTGCTAAATGCTATTTAGGGTTTCAATTAGAAGGGTTGGGAAAGGGAATATGAGAGTAAACTCTGTCCCTCCATGTTTGGCTAAACATGTACCTATTAAAAACTTAAATGCCTAAAGGACTCAATTTCATCTTTGTTTTTTGAAGAACTATATTTTTAACCATAACATGGGTACTGGTGCCTTTTTTAAGAACTCAATAAAGAAGCAGGTCACACATTACACAGTAATAATAATCACAGCAACTGCATATCGACATAGGTTTTCCTTATTAATTAGTTTTTTATTGTTCCTTCCTACCTGGCCCAGGACATAGATCTCTCTTCTGGCTGGCTCTCTGGTAGGTGGTCTCCAGCAAAGCTGAATACCTGAAGTTTGTAGGAACGCTGATGACCCCAACGGTTGGTTTTCCTGCTAGCAATGTGAAGATAGCGAGGTGTCTTGGTGTCATAACGTAGGGCTGCCTCCTGTGGAGATGTTACAGAAGTTTGACAGTCATAATTTGAGATGTGAGAAATGGCATCAAATCAAATGAATCTTTATTTAATAAACTGCTTTTCCTGCCATTGGCAGCACAAAGTGCTATACAAGATAAAAACAATATCACACAAAATTAAAACCTAATAAATTAAAAACATACACAGTCATACACACATGTCTAAATATTTTAAACAAAAACAAACCCGTAAACACATATATTTATAGGATTTGGATTTGCTCGACACTACTGTGAGGAACAATATCTTGGAGATCTGCCAATACCAGAAGCCAGCCCACCCTCGACCACAGCGGCTGCCTCCACAGAGACCACCCTAGTCAGTGGAGGGCAGGGCCCACACCACTGCCATAGGGCTGCACTATTAAGCCACCATCTACCCGGACTAGCTATATCTCTGCAGCAACAGCCGGGTGGACCAAGCAGACAAAACCCCCATGAGGATCCCCATGAGGTAAAACACTGGAGTTACAACATTAAAATCCTAAAATAAAGATCAATTTATCCTAAAAGCAAATATAAATAAATAAATAAATAAATAAATAAATAAATAAATAAATAAATAAATATCATTTAAAAGCCAAGCTAAAAAGCTAGGTCTTGGGCCTCTTTTTGAAAACATCAACATTCTCTGCGGCCCTGAGCCCCTCTGACCAGGCTGTTCCATAGGCGAGGACCATAGTGTTGGAACGAGGCCTTGCTATGTGTTTTGTTCTAACTCTTGGTACAGTTAAGTTGCCAGTACACGAGGACCTCAAGGTCCGTGAACGCTCATACTTGATGTGTTCCCGACCTCTGGTCGCTGAGTTCTGAAGAAGCTAAAGATTAGAGATAGATTTTGTTTGGAAGACCAGAGAGCAGCGCATTACAATAATCTAATCTACTAGAAAAAAAAGCATGGAGCACCTCCATGCTAGCAAGAGAGAAAAATGGGTGGACTCTGGCTATGTTTATAAAATGATAAAATCCTGTCATACATTATTTTTTCGTGGAAGAAAATCCAGCTTAGACTCAGAGAGGACGACCAGATTTATACATTGAGAAGGTTTAAAAGTCTGCAGTTTTGGTAAAATGATTTGTCTCTTGTCTTCAGGACCGATGACTAAAATCTCAGTTTTGTCATGGTTGAGCTTTAAGAAGTTCTCTGCCATCCATGTTTTAGTATCTAAAATATAGTTTAAAAGGACATTAATTGGCTCTAGATCATCAAGAAACACTGAAATGTAAATATGTGTATCATCAGCATAGCTGTGAAATTCAATGCTGTGTCTCCTGACGACATCTGAACTCGATGCAAAGGACACCGAGCCAAACGAGAACGAGAGCACGTGGATAACATTATCCGGTATGTTGCCTGTGCACTATAAGCAGGTATTAGACAACGCGAAACCCATCCTGAACATCCATTGACCTGTATAGTGTGCTCTATGAAGGATTTTAAATTGTGTTTATTGTAAATTAGAATGTTTTTGTTTTGGTCAAAGCTGACTGATAAATCCACCTCCCATTTTGAAATAGGAAGGGCTATTGATTCATCTAATTTAGATAATGCCCTGCATATTTTAAATAATAATTTGGGGGGGGGGGGGGGGGGTTGAGATTAAGAAAATCTAAAACTCTTGATGGCATTTGTAACTGTATTGAGATGAAATTTACCTTTTATTATAGATTTATTTTTTTGATATTCCAAAAAGAGATTTTTCAGTCCCATATTGTGTAATTAATGTGTTAAATGAGATATAGTATGTTCCTTCAAATATGTTCTCCAGGTATTCATGTCCTTTACATCTCCAGTCTGGAACGTTCCAGATGTGTGTACGTCTACATGGGATTGGTGAAGACAGTCATTTTTAGGAACTCTCACCATGCTGTCAGAGAGAAGCTGATATTACTGCTTTTAAAGCATTCATGTCATTTTAAGATATGAGGTAATAAATGGTAGGCCTAAAATGTTAACATTACTGCATAGTGTATGTTCTACGTCTAACCATGATTTATCTAAGGGGATATGTTTTAACCATCTTGACATGTATTGGAGCCTGTTGGCTAAGAAAAAACGATGAAAGTTTAGTAGATCTACACCTCCTTTATCTTTGGTCTTCTGTAGTGTTTTTAAGCTGATACGCAGGGGTTTGTCTTTCCAAAGAAATCTAGAGATGGAAGAATCCAGAGATCTAAACCAATCAAGTGATGGTTTGCTTGGGATTATTGAGAATAAGTAATTGATACTGGGCAAAACCATAATTTTTATTGATGCAACCCTTCCCATAAGTTATATAGGTAGGGACTTCCAAGATCATCTTCCACTTTTTTTAAAAGTGGGATGTGGTGTAGCTTTGTTAAATCTGCCAGTCATGGAGAGATATTGATATCTAAATTTGTAATATTCTCTGACTGCAGTTGTATAGTAATGGAATTGTGGAAAGAGCAACTGATTGGAAGAACTGTAGATTTTAACCAATTTATAGAATAATCTGAAACTCTTGAGTAAGAGTTTATCAACCCAATTACATGAAAGAGAGGTTTGGGAATGCTGGAGAAAAAGTAATACATCATCTGCATAAAGACTGATTTTATGTTCTATGTTTTTGCATTTTATGCCTTTAATATCATTAGTTTCATTTTGCTAAAAATGAACAGTAAAGACAAAATAGGCTTTCGCAGTGCTTTTGCTGCTCAGCCACAATAAACATTTGAATATGAATTACAATAGGCCTTCGCAGCGCTCTGGCATAATAATTAAAGGAACACAGCTATCCAAACCACTGCAGACACTAGTGTGAAGAGGGGGCAGAGCTTGAACTTTGGGACTCTTGTTTGAGCAGACAGTTGCTGGATGGCCAAAAGGCTGCGGCTTCTGTGGTTGCAGAAGCAAAAACTTCAGCATTGGAAGAATTCAGACTGCCATAGAGAAAGACTTTCGGTTGGCCTTTAGGGAAAGTGTACTTGTTTATTCAGGAAAGCCAGACAACTCCTCCAGGACTCAAGAGGAGAAATGTTTCCTGATTTCAAAACTTTGACAGAAGTGGTGCTTAATTTCAGTCTACAGTGTGGCAGAAGAGTGCAGCTTCAGCCTCCAGACCTCCAGGTCTGCAAACCAAGGGGATCACTAGAGATTGCAGGGGTCTGCACAATTTTGTTTGTACTGAGGAGGCGAGGTTGTAAGACTTTTGGTGATACTACTTTAAATAATCATATATTATATTTTTTATTATATATAGAGATGTATATATACATTTATGTTACATAATTATGATATATTAAATATAATTACTACATATTTTATACACCTGGTGACATACAGAAGGAAAGAAAACTGTATAGATAATGATCTATCTCGAGTCATCTTTCTGTTGTAATGAGGTTAACTAATTAAAAATGAAAACAAAATCTAAAAAATTTAAACTGTGTATGTGTAAGACACACCTGATGACCTAAAAATGACCATTGTTTTAGAGTAGCTGACCTCTGACTGTGCATGACACAAACCACTTCATAGTCCAGCCAAACACGTAGCAGATTTCAAATATGGCTGTGGCAGAGACTCAAGCAAATGAACCATTAAAATACTTACACAGTAGGCAACTTGTCATATCTTCCACTCCATGAGACGCTTAATTTATTTGTATTGCATTAAAATCAATAAATTTTCAATGGACATATATGTGGTTGAAACAGGTAGCCTAGTGTGTCCAAAAGGTTTCGATATTGACATTTTTATATAACATTATGGCCTTTAGTAAAAATGATAATCCTTTTTGGTATTTTTTTTACTTCTATTACTTTTACTTTTATACTTTAAGTAGTTTTGAAACCAGTACTATAAATTTTTACTTAAGTAAAAAACTTGACTTGATACTATAACAGAAGTCTTTTTAAACACTAGTATCTATGGTGCTACTTGAGTAATGAATGTGAATACTGATATAATGATAGACCCAGGACCTTCTTCCTGCAAGGCAACAGTGTCACTGTGTAGCCAAAGAAATCCATCGACTTTAGACCAAATTCTACAAATTCCACATTATGTAGTGAATACCATTATATTTGTCCAATTGCACAATTTGAATGTTTTTTTTCCTAATGGACATCATAGAACACATAGATTAATGTCTCCGTTGCCATTACAAATGTGGGAAACATTTGTAACGGCAACCTGAAGATCAGCTGTGTACGGTGACCAGATTAGGGATTTCTTATTATTAATTTACCAAAATTGTTCAGTTAAAAAACTAAAAAAAAGAAAGTTAGAAAGAATTATTTCTGGGAAAATAACAAGCAATCATTGCACCAAGGTTGATGCATTTTTAAAGCTAGCACTATTCTGAAACAAACAATGGGAAAAGGCTAAAAGCCTTAACATGTCTGGTGGTGAAATAAACAAGCACTAGAGAATTCACTACTGCAGTAGCAAACAAGACTTACTAGGCATAAAAAAACTATTAATGTAAATATAAAAAATAGGATAGCAGACAAAAATTAAGATAGACCTTTTCTGTTCTGAGCTGCTTTTCCACCAGCTGAGGTACCATTGCATATCGATCAGGCATCCAAGGCAAAGATACATTGGCAAACTCCATGTCTTTGGTCTGGAATACATTCTCCATACCTGGAAAGAAAAAGGAAATATTGTTATAATACCCTTTTTGTATTTTTTCCTTCCTTTTTATATTCTTACACAGGTTTTAAATGTGATATTACACAATGGCTAGGCGACACATGTCCACCTATATCTACTTTATTTATGCCCTCACATTTCGAGGCCCTTTACAAGAAGTCATTTCAATTCAATCACACATACATTCCAATTAATCAAACTTATGAAACAGAGCATTTATTTCAGTTTATTATTCCAGTCAGTTTAAGAAATTTCTCTCTAAATAAAGTAAAAGACTTTCACATTCATGACTCCTAGATGAACATGTAGCAACAGTAGATACTCGCCAGTAGACAGTGAAAAATATGTAGGACTAACATTTAAGTTACATTAAACTTTTTTTATCATTGACTTTTTCTTCTCAATTGCCCAAGGAACAGAACCCCATCTCATAAAGAAAATTAGTTTGAACTCTAACACAACTCTGTCTCTCCAGTAAGGTGTAAAATGTCTGGCTGTAAAATGAAAATTTGTTTCACAAGAAAATAACTCAAGAGAATGGTAGTAAACATTTTAGTCAGGAGTCTTGGCTTGATTTAAAGAACATGGTCTAATTATAATATCCATAAGCCAAAAACAGAAACTGCTGAGTTTGTTGGCACCATCAGAGAAGAGGACACAGATCAGAGCCAATGCAGTTGTTGAATTACTGGCAGCTGTGGTTTCCAGAATTTCACCGTGAAAAAAAAAAAAGTGTACCGGTAAATGTAGAAAGTGCTACGGTATACTATTTTGGTAACCATAAATTTCATAGTGAAGGAATATTGTTGTTTTACAGTAGATTATCGTGAATTAAAATAAATATTGCTTGGTTAAGTAGACTGGGACAAATTCCTACAATTTAGTGAAAAGGGGTTACAACACAAGCTTAAATCACAACAGTATTGGTTTAAATAGTAATATTTGTTAAATTATTTTGGAAAAAACCCACGCAATCAGGAGAGGAGAAAACTATATACAAAAGGAAGAAACTAGTATGACGGTGGTCTAATCAATCTAAAATACCAATTCAAAACCGTAATAAAGTCTTGAGAGAATTTAGGAAAACGTTGAATTGCAATATTTTTTATAGAAAATAAGTCAATGCCAAGAGCAAAGGAAGCAATTAAGGAAGCAAAAATAAATTATTGTAGGGATAGTTGTGATTAAATAGGAAGGAATACTCCAATTCCAGAAATCACTATACTCAATGCTTTTAGGGAAGTATCTGGTGATTCTAACCAGGCCTTATTCTGTGCTACACTTCCAACATTTTAGCAGTTGTCAGCTGCTCTACCAGAGAAAAGAAAATGTTTGTTTTGTTTTATGCAAATATAAGGGATCCATACATCTCCAAATCAAGACATCATGTTGGCAGTCAGATCCTAATCTTATTTTATGTGATGTGTGATAACAGGTAGCCGAAAAAAGCCCTTTAGGGTTGTTTAGAGGGTACAGACTTGGATGCACAGTTACAGCCACATTAAGAGGACATCAGTTCTACTACTGAATGTGTGACCGTCTAAACAAAGTTCAGTGTGGACAACACCATCCCCACCAAAAAAGTGGGATGCTTCCCCGATAGCAAACCATGTGTCCCTAGTGACTTGAAGGAACTGCTAAACAAGAAAAAGGCTTTCAGGGTACATATACATATATATTAAGTACATATACATAACATATATACAGTATACATATACAGTAAATTATTGTTATTATATATTATTGTTATTGTATAAATGCAACTTAAAATCAAAATTGCAACAAGCAAGGAGGCATACAGAAAGAATCTGAAAAGAGAGGCCTGACGGTACAGTATCAGAGATGTGCGGTCAAAGTTGAAGATAAAAGGCTTCAAGCAGAATTTAAAATAGATGGACACCTGGAGAGAGCCAATGACCTAAACACATTTTAAAAGTTTCTGTCAAAGAACAAGCTCTGCATGTTTCTCTCCAGCCATCAGCTGAACAGACATCCCATTTTGCCTTGAGCCAACGGTAACAAGACTACAGGACAAAATGGGTTCAGCTCCAGAGTCCTAAAGGCCTGTGCAGAGCAGCTCTGTGGAATTTTGCAGCACCTCATCAACTTAAGCCTGACCCAGGACAAAGTTCAAATGTTATGAAAGACATCCTGCCCTGTTCTGGTACCAAAGACAACTCAACCATTAGTCCTCAATAACTATAAACCTGTTGCCCTAACATCCCACATCATGAAGGTCCTGGTGAGACTCCTGGTGGTCCAAGTGAGTAAGCAAATAAGCAAATATAAAAGACCCCCTGCAGTTTGGTTATCTCTATGGAGATGGTAGTTGAAGATAACATCATATACCTGCTCTCATTTGGACAAAGCAGTCACCACTGTGTTCTTTGATTTCTTCAGTGCTTTTTAACACAGTTCACCCTCATTTGCTTTGTCAGAAACTTGAGAAGACACAGGTGGAACCTTTACAATCAACCAGATCAGTTACTACTTGACAGACAGACCACAGTTTGTGAGTTTGAAGGGTTGCATGTCTGACCTTTTTTGTAACCATAAAATCTAACTTACATGAATGCTACTTCAAGATTACTTAACATCATTAATGTTAATCCAAACGTAATAGGTCAACTCCATGATGTGTGGTAGGAGGCATCTGTGTGTCTGCACCATAGACTGTGTATAAATATGGACGAAGCCTCCGTGACAACACCCATATATTTCTGAAGAGCTGAATTAAAGCCAACTGGATGGTCTCCCCCATCTTGACTGCGTCACGCATCTCATCACGCCCAGAAAATACAAAAAATGGGCAAAGGGGCTGAGCTGAGAGTGGTGCTGTCAGGGTGGGGGTGGAGGTTGACACTCTGAGCCGATGTAGCTACAAGCTAACTGAGCTAACCAAAGCTAACAGAGGTTAGTGGGCGCTTTTAGCCAGAAGGCTTTGAGCGACTCTGATACCTCTCTGCCTTCTAGGCAGATTCAATAATTGTGTCAAATAAAAGCATGAAGCCTTGTTGGTCCATAACTTTCACGCGCTAAATATGGCTGTAATTAATGAATCGCAATTAATGCGATAATTTGACACCCCTAAATATAATACATTGCTCTGTTTGGAAATAAAAACTTGGCTGTAGGGACTTGCATTGAAATATCTACTACTTCAAAAGAAACCTTTAATTTTTAAACTTTATGGAAACATCACTCTTACCAGTAAACTGTTAATCCACCAACACAAAAATCATGCTTATTTGGTCAGCATATGTTCCGTAATTTTCAGAAATCAGAAATAATCCATTTATGTCATCATTTAAAGTAGAATATGGCGCTTGTCATTAAGAAACTCAGCATGTCAACATGTTCAGAGCTGAGGCTTGCCGTGAACTATACTAGTATTAACTAGTCATCATTTAGCTAACATTATCTGCATGCAACACCATAACTCAACTTACATAGCTTGTATAAAAAAACGTGTTTTGCCTTTTGCTGGCTCTGGCTAGTTTGCTGAACATGCAGCTCTGCTCAACAGCACCTGTCTGTGATTCACTGCTGCCCGCCTTAGCATGTGTATGTGTCAGGTGCATTTAAAGGCAGCTCGGAAAATACGTTACCAAATATTTACGGAATATTTGTTACAGCTGTAACAACTGAAAAAAGGTGTGGGGGACAGAGGGGAACGACAAAGTGCAGGGAATATATCCCACGTCCATGGGTAAAGCAATGAACTGCATCTCTTTGGACAGAATGTTCCAGCCATCTAAATTTGTACCACTCATACTGGAAACTACTTTTTGTAGATCCATGAAGTGTTTTGGGGACTGACTTTAAATTGGGCTGCACTGGTGCATCATCTTTGCATTTTGATTTATTAAAAAAAATTAGAAAGTGACAATTAAAATGATCTGATATACAGGTCCTTCTCAAAAAATTTGCATATTGTGATAAAGTTCATTCTTTTCCATAATGTAATGATAAAAATTAAACTTTTATATATTTTAGATTCATTGCACACCAACTGAAATATTTCAGGTCTTTTATTGTTTTAAAACTCATGATTTTCGCATACAGCTCATGAAAACCCAAAATTCCTATCTCAAAAAAACTAGCATATCATGAAAAGGTTCTCTAAACGAGCTATTAACCTAATCATCTGAATCAACTAATTAACTCTATACACCTGCAAAAGATTCCTGAGGCTTTTAAAAACTCCCAGCCTGGTTCATTACTCAAAACCGCAATCATGGGTAAGACTGCCGACCTGACTGCTGCCCAGAAGGCCATTATTGACACCCTCAAGCAAGAGGGTAAGACACAGAAAGAAATTTCTGAACGAATAGGCTGTTCCCAGAGTGCTGTATCAAGGCACCTCAGTGGGAAGTCTGTGGGAAGGAAACAGTGTGGCAGAAAACGCTGCACAGCGAGAAGAGGTGACCGGACCCTGAGGAAGATTGTGGAGAAGGACCGATTCCAGACCTTGGGGAATCTGCGTAAGCAGTGGACTGAGTCTGGAGTAGAAACATCCAGAGCCACCGTGCACAGGCGTGTGCAGGAAATGGGCTACAGGTGCCGCATTCCCCAGGTCAAGCCACTTTTGAACCAGAAACAGCGGCAGAAGCACCTGACCTGGGCTACAGAGAAACAGCACTGGACTGTTGCTCAGTGGTCCAAAGTACTTTTTTCAGATGAAAGCAAATTTTGCATGTCATTTGGAAATCAAGGTGCCAGAGTCTGGAGGAAGACTGGGGAGAAGGAAATGCCAAAATGCCTGAAGTCCAGTGTCAAGTACCCACAGTCAGTGATGGTCTGGGGTGCCATGTCAGCTGCTGGTGTTGGTCCACTGTGTTTTATCAAGGGCAGGGTCAATGCAGCTAGCTATCAGGAGATTTTGGAGCACTTCATGCTTCCATCTGCTGAAAAGCTTTATGGAGATGAAGATTTCATTTTTCAGCACGACCTGGCACCTGCTCACAGTGCCAAAACCGCTGGTAAATGGTTTACTGACCATGGTATTACTGTGCTCAATTGGCCTGCCAACTCTCCTGACCTGAACCCCATAGAGAATCTGTGGGATATTGTGAAGAGGAAGTTGAGAGACGCAAGACCCAACACTCTGGATGAGCTTAAGGCCGCTATCGAAGCATCCTGGGCCTCCATAACACCTCAGCAGTGCCACAGGCTGATTGCCTCCATGCCACGCCGCATTGAAGCAGTCATTTCTGCAAAAGGATTCCCGACCAAGTATTGAGTGCATAACTGAACATAATTATTTGAAGGTTGACTTTTTTTATATTAAAAACACTTTTCTTTTATTGGTCGGATGAAATATGCTAATTTATTTAGATATGAATTTTGGGTTTTCATGAGCTGTATGCCAAAATCATCAGTTTTAAAACAATAAAAGACCTGAAATATTTCAGTTGGTGTGCAATGAATCTAAAATATATGAAAGTTTAATTGTTATCATTACATTATGGAAAATAATTAACTTTATCACAATATGCTAATTTTTTTAGAAGGACCTGTAGTGTGTTTGAAAATATGTTATTTCATCACAACATCAACATCAACTGCACTGGAATTTATACTGTGAATAAATACCAGGTGGTCCAGCTAGAACATATGGTGGACTCTGCGTGATCCTTTTCTCATTCATCAGCTTCCTCTGCACTGAAGCACACAAGCACACAATATCAAGATTTCATTGTGCCTGTTTCTCTTCCCAGTCTCCAAATGAAGTTGTAACATGGTTTAATTGTGCTGCCTTGTTGCTGTGATATTGATCTGAGCCTTTTAGGACTTTGATGGACATAGAAATTGTGAGGGGGGGGGGGGGCAGCTCGGAGGGCAAGGCTCCACAGCAGTGGGGCAGTTGCCCCCCTGTAGACCCACCTCTGGGTGGTGGCAGCCATGTTGGTGTTGTTGACCGTTCTCAACTTACAATAGAACAGTATCCTTTGAAAGTATTTAAATATGTGACTGATGTACACTCAGTGATTTAATAGCAGAGAAATTGTGAGCTCAACATTGTGTTTTACGTCTGTAGCAGTTAAGGTTTACAAGGTAGATGAGTATACAGAGTCAATTTCTTTTCCAAAAACAATCAAAATGATTATTGCACTCAGGGAAAAATCTATTCATCTGTAAATCACTCTTTAATCCATTAATCAACATAATCTAGACAGAATACTCTTTTTCATTCACAAGAAGTTCAGGTCATTAAAGGTTTTGTCCAAAAATGAAAGAAAACAATATCTACATAATAATTATAATTATGATTGTAATTTTTTGTTTTGAATTAGTTAGCAGGAAAGTGTGATTTTTCTTTAATCTTACCTCTGGGATCGCTAGTTATTTTTTTTAAATTTAATTTGATTTCATTTCAATGAAATTCATATTTTTTTTCTACCTGATAACAGTTTACTTATGCTTTGCATGTAAAAAATGGAAAAAAGAGCATTAATTCCCAAAGATCACTGAGATGATTGGTCCTTGTTTGTATCTGTTCACAATCAGACATTTACCAAATAGCGATTTAATTATATGCTGCTTACCTGCCACATCTAGGTCCACCTTGAAGTTAATGAAGTGTGTGTGGATGTTCCCCAGGACATTTTCTGCCACTTGGTGTCCGTACTTCAGATTACCGTCTACCAAGTAGGAAGATGAGATGTAGCCAGTGGCGTGCACTTTGGCTTCAACTGATCCACTTTGATAAAAGATGAAATCCCACATGTAGTCATAGTTCCCTATAGCAGTGATTGTTCTGAAGACTAGAGCGCTGTTCACCATACCACCATAGCTGTTGTGGAAAAAATCAGCGAAGTGTCTTCTTAAGGGCTGACCCATGTTGTGCTCAAAGATGCAAATCGAGTTCCTGAATTTGACTGGGACCGGGACATCGATGTAACGGTATGAGTCAACATAGTCGGCGTTATAGGGACAATCGACACCACGAACTAGTTCATGTGCGAAGCGCCCGATCCCAATGCTTGAATCCAAAAATTTAGTAAGAATCATCCCTGGTGTCACAGAACCATACACCGACATTGCCTCCTGCACGCTTATTTCATAGGCAATTCTTTCACCATTAAACCTCACATCAAACACTCTCATACCTGTGAGAGAACTAAGTCCAAAGGCGAAGCTCCAGTCCAGGTACAGGACGTGGTTGGACTTAATACTGTAGCGCTTGCCCTCTGCATAAAACTGCTGAGGTGGGCTCTGCAGCGGCTTTTTTCTAGGTTTAAGAGAGCCGTAGTCCGGCGATTCGTTGTAGACAATTTTTTTCACATTGCCGTTATCATATTCCATCTTAAGTTCTTCCACTGTGTTAAAATATTTGCCGTTATAAAGCAGCTTCTCCACTTTCCACTGAGATGCGTTTGCGCTCTCATGGTTCAGCAGCACCTCGAAGCCCACTGGGTGAATGTACATGCCGCTCATATCTCTAAAGAAGGAAACCCAAGTCTTTCTGTCCCCTGACCGAACCCCACGGGGCATTTGTTCGAACGCATTCAATTGTTTTCCCCTACCCACACCGAAGCTCTCTTTTAAGAGTTTCTCTAACTTAGAGAAGACCTCTGTCTCAAAAAAATCGAACATTAAAGCGTACTCCCCAATGGTAACCAGGCGTTTGCTAATTGGTAAATCCATGTTGTATCTTTCCTTCGTCATGTCTCTGTGGTATGTCGGATTGGGAAGAGGTCCCACCACATACTCTTTGATGAAGCTCTTAGAGCCATAGAAGATCACCACAGTTGCTTCTCTCTTTGGCTTCTGGCCTTTCTCGTCTAAGTAAGCCAAAGCTTCAAATTTCTTTGGTAGCGAGAGATCAATTAGAAATAAAAAGTTTTCAGACGGCTTGGTGGTCTGCTTGGTGGAGATATTCAGTCCCCTCTGTTTGAGCATGTACTGCTGGACTTGCAAGTACTCCTCTTGAGTGAGATCAGCAAACACAAGGCTGCGGTCATCGTGTTTACCTTTCAGCGGGTGAACACGCTGACCCGAACATTTTGGCACCCTGCCCGAGTGGATGCCAAGGAGGACGATGTTAAGAATAACCGAGACGAGTCCAAAAAGGATGAGGGCCCATTTTACAAGGGAGTTCATTCTCCGCTGTACCATTATGCAGGGTGTGGAGAAAACAGAGGCAAAAAGTCTGAAGAGGAGGAGGGGGTGGAACAGCTAAATAGTGTCGGAAAGGAGAGGCGTGCCTCTGAATGTTTCCCATCCCTCTCTGGATAACCTGAGGTTATTTTTCTTGGAATGTTTTTTTAAACAAATATTTTTGTTCATTCGTTTTTCTAATAGGCTAATGCTTTATGAGAAGCATTTGAAAATGTAATCTAAATGTCTCATTGCAAATAGTAATTGATTTAGCACCTAAGAAATCCGTTTATGTTATCATTACTAGTTAAAGTAACATAGTAGTAGTTTTTACACACATTAGAGGGTGTTCAGAAATGTAAAGGTTTCGCAGAAAAAAAATGAACTTTAGTTAAAAATAAAGGCATGGCTTATTTTTTTTACATCAAGATAAAGTGTCATCATTTGGGATACTTTATAAGGCTATTTTAATTGTTGGGTAAATTATAAATCGTACTTTGCAACATAGCCTTAATGCATACTGAGTGCCACAATACTAAGCAGCAAGTATTCAACTTCAGCTTCTAATCCTCACTTATGGATTGAAAATATGTGCTTGTTCCTGTCAACCACACAGACCTAGTTTTTATTAATTCATATCTTACCCCCTTATAAGCTAAATTCTAATCACAGAAACCTTCACCTTTGAGTTTGTGCAGTCTTTTTATTGTAATGTTAGCTGTTTGGTTAGAGAGGGCATAGTGAGGAGCTTTGGGATGGGAATAAGACAGAATATACAGTAGTATTTAAAACAAATTTGCTGCAGTGAAAGAGCTGTCTATTGTTTTCTTAAGACAGACATCACAGGTAAAATTTTTGACTTTGATTAAATCTGTCAATGTATAAATCTCTCTCTAAGATTCATAGTCATAGCTTCCCACTGACCATTTTCTAGGTTTAATTAGTTGTAAACTGAATAGTCATAGGCATCTATAGCCAAGACTGGCAAGGAATAAAAGAAAAAAATTAACTGCTGGAAACTAAAGCGTAGTTTATACTTATCTAACATGTTCTTTTGGTTATTTTGAACACCAGAACGTGTAGAGAACAATAAGACAGACTGATGTGTTTGTCTGCTGTCTTGTCTAGGTTTTGGTATCTCCTCTACACCCAACATGATATACATGGGTATTACAGTAAAATTACCAGAATTGTCTTGTGGTAATTTCAATGGCTTTTTGTTTCCTATAATATATTACCAAGAAATAAAACGGACATAGGTTATTGTGGCTTAGTAGATAGAGAAGTTGTCTTCCAATTGGGAGGTCATAGGTTCAGTTCCAGCTTCCTCCTGTCACATGATGATATGCCCTTGAGCAAGGCGCTTTACCCCAAGTTGCCTACCGAGCTCTGTATCGATGTGTAAATGTGTGCATGTTTGTTAGTGCGAATGGGTGAATGTGGCTCCAGTATAAAGTGCTTTAACTGGTCAGTATGACTAGAAAAGCGCTATATAAGTTCAGTCCATTTACCATTTATTAGTCAATTTGCCGCCCTGACTCATGATTATTAGAATAAAATTATCAGAATTGTCTCTTGGTAATTTCTATGGCTTTTTGTGTTTACAATAACATATTACCAGAAAATTAAATGAAAACAGGTTATTAGTCACTTTGCAGCCATGATTAATGGTTATTACCGTGACATTACTACAGGGAATTAAATGGTTTTGGTAATTACTTTAATAATGCTAAGAAATGAAACAGTGCAAATATCATAAAATTATATGGTTATGAGTGGTAGTTAAGATATTGCCAAGCAAAAAAACTCAAAAAGCTACAAAAAGCTACAGTTATTTCATTGTTAGGTGCTTAGGAAATGACAGTATTACCCGAGCTGTAAGGTAAAGTGCTACTGAGTTTATTAATAAGAGCAGCTGGTTGAATTTCAGGAGACTGGAGAATGTTGAGTTGTACTTGTCCAAGGAGTTGGTGGAGATCTTACTGGCCTAAATAAAGGAGGGAGTGGAAGGTGAAGTCTACTGTCCTTTTCCTTGTTTACAGAAGGGAGTCAGCGATGGGGATTTTCTGAGAGTGGACTGGCAGGTCAGTAGTTCATGGATCTGGCAAGTTCCAGAATAGCAGCAAGGGAAGCGGAGAGGAAGCTGGGATGAGGACCAGGAAGCAGCCGCTGAGGAGGGAGAAGGATGACCCAGAGAAGCCAATCGACCAGTCCAGGAACGAGGAAACCTCCAGAGGAGGACTGCCAGGAAATAGCACAGCATGGGTAAGAATCACAGTAAAAATAGTGGAGTGAGGCTAGGAGTTGGCCTGATTATCCCTCTGGTGAGAAAAACCATCTGGCATCTGCTTCAGGGAACCGCTCCTCCTCTAAGTGCCTCTTGATTACGCCTTAACCAGGACCAGCTGGAGAACACCTGCCTGACGCATCCTGCAGGGAAAAAAGTAAGAAAAGCTCTCCCAGCTTCACACAACTACAAGGAACCCAGCATAATGATTAAGTTGAGATTGACAAGAAATATTAAACTGCTACCATTTACCATTTAAGATTTTGCTCAGTTTTTCCAGAGAAATTACTGTATTGGTACCATCCATTGGATAGTCTGAATAGTCTGTGTGTGCCTGGTGTGCACTACAAACAGAAAGGAATTGCTGGAGATGGTGTTAGTTGTAGAGGAAACTATGTTGTTTGGGTAACAATAGATAAGTCACGACAGACTACAACTACTTGATAGGATTGGGATGTGCTAATGATCCACCTCTCATATGTTTTCTGCAGAGCGGAAAAAAAACCGCACTCAAAACCTCGCAAAGTACTACTCCTATGATTCACTAGAAATATCTTTTTTTTTCAATTGCATGTACAATTCTGGAGACACAGATCCAAATCTCTGTCTTTATCAATCATCATGTGAAACGTTTTGCAAGTAAGACTTTCTGTTTGGAAAATGTTCACTTGATTATTTATTGTTATCAGGTGTATTGAAATAGCTTGTTACACGTGTCAAACTCATGGCCAGCAGGCCACATCTTGCCCTCTATAGCTATTTATGTGGCCCACTTGACTCTGAAGAGCCACGTTAATAGAACCTTCAAGATAATAGCAGTGTGCTTAAATATTGTTTTATAAATCAAATCAGTATCATTTTGTATAGTGCCAAATGACATCAATGTAAAAATATGCTAAATATTTCATTTTATGAAATACTCATTGAATGCAGAGACAACTATTCATTAAGATTTTTAACAGTTTGTTAATGGGTAGTTTTATAAACACATTCTGACACAACCGGCCCATCGAAGACATTTGTGATCTTGATGTGGCCCAAAATGAAAATTAGTTTGACATAGCGCTATCCTGTGGTGGGTTATGTTTCATCCATGAAACCACAGTCAGATAACGTAATGTCAATGAGAGTCATTATCCATCTTTATATAGTCCCAAAACCTATCCCAATGGGAGACCCCCTCTCCCCTGTCATCGCTCAATCTGTTCTTCATAGGATGCCGTTTCTGCCATTTGCCAAACCCATTCTTTTACCTGTGAAGATTCTGCTGCCTTTCAGGGTCTTAAAATGACTCGACAGGCTATTGTTATTCCCACTGAAGTTACTGGAAAGTTACTTTTGGTAACATTAGGTGATTGAGTTTTTTAAAAGTGTTTTACTTTAAAATTAATTAGTTAAAATCACCTGTAGATTCAAATCAATTCAATTTATTTATATTGCGCTGATTCACAACAGATGTCATCTCAAGGCACTTTAGAAGAAAAGTCATTTCAATACAATCAAAGAAACATTCCAATCAGTTTAAACGTTTTCTATCTAAGGAATCCCAGCAGATTGCATCGAGTCATTGACTGAGTTGTGCCCCATTCATGCAGACTCCAACCACAGCAATCCCTCAGCGAGCCTTCATACTGAGCATGCATGTAGCGACAGTGGAGAGGAAAATCTCAGCCTTCTGGGGGTTTAAGAAGATAGAGCAGAGACAGAAAAAAAAGAACTGATGTAAGAAAACTTTCGTTGATGACAAGACACAGGGGATGCTCAGTTACTGGGATGGCTCCCCCGTCCAATAGAGCATTGCAGCTAAGCAGGATACCAATCAATCTTTATTTATAAAGCGCTTTTCGTACAAAATTGCATATCAAAGTGCTCTACAGATTAAAACTACCAGACATAAAACCACATTAGCATCCCTCCCCAAAATAATTAAAAACATTTTCACAGTTATACCCCCCTCCCCCCAAACCAACCCCTATGTGCTGACTACCGGTAGTGGCAGAGTGATCTGAAACATTTAACTTGAACGCGCTTGACGTCACATCCGCAGACAGCGCGGGAAAATCCAACCCGACAGAAAATAGAAAAAATTGGATACGGCTTATAGCTGCACCCACTGTGAGCTGACAAGGTGTCAGTATGCTCATCAGGAGATGTTTGACTCATAAATGGTCAAATAAAAAGGCTATTGTTACGTTTATTTTGGGGAAAAAGTTGCATATAGCCTCTTTAAAAGCAACAATAAAAAGGACATAGGGCTGAGTACAATTGAGCCAGGTAAGGACCAGACTAGGTGTTGTTTCTATGGAGAGAAAAAACAGATAACAAAGTTAACAGTCGAAATAACAGCAAATAATGCAACTGGACAGTAGTAGAAGAGAAAAGTAGTAGAGTAAAGAAAAGTGGTCAGTCTGTCCTCCAGCAGTCTAAGCCTATACGTAAGTCATTCTTACTATAAGCTTTATCGAAAATGAAAGTTTTAAGCTTCGGCTTAAAAGTAGACAGCGTGTCTGCCTCACGGACCAAAACTGGAAGCTGGTTCCACAGGAGAGAAGCCTGATAACTAAAAGATCTGCCTCCCATTCTACATTTAGTAATTCTAGGAACCACCAGTAAACCTGCAGCCTGAGAGAGAACTGCTCTGTTAGGAACATCTGGAACAATCAGATCTCTGATGTATGATGGAGCTTGATTATTAAGGGCTTCATATGCAAGAAGGAGGATCTTAAATTCTATTCTGGAGGCTAAAACAGAACTCTTGCTGCCGCATTTTGGATCAACTGAAGCCTTTTAATTTCATTTTGTGGACTTCCTGATAGTAAAGAATTACAGTAGTCCAGCCTTGAGGTAGCAAATGCATGGACTAGTTTCTCAGCATCCCTCCTGGACAGGATGTGTCTAATTTTACCAATATTGCTGAGGTGAAGGAAGGAAATCCTAGAAACCCGTTTATTGTGGGATTTGAATGTCATGTCTTGGTCAAAAATAACGCTGAGGTTCTTTTTGTTATTACTGGAGGCCAATTTAATACCATCCAGATGAAGTGATTGAGTAAGCAGTTTCTTTTTCAAAGCTTCTGGTCCAAAGACAGCAACTTCTGTCTTGTCAGAATTTAAGAGAAAAAAAAAACTTTAGAGTCATCCAGGTTTTTATGTCTTTCAGACATGCCTGTATTCTACATAACTGACTGGATTCATCAGGATTTATGGATAAATATAGTTGTGTATCATCTGCATAACTGTGGAAATGTATCCCATACTGTCAAATGATTTTACCAATTGGAAGCATATATATATATATATATATATATATATATATATATATTCATATTAAAAAGAATTTAAAAAGAATTGGTCCAAGCATAGAACCCTGTGGTACTCCACAAATAACCCTTGAGTATGAAAAGATTTATCATTTACATGAACAAACTGGAATCTGTCGGACAAATGATTCAAACCATCCTAGTACTGTTCCTTTGATCCCTGCAACATGTTGAAGCCTTTCTAAGAGAATATTATGATTGACTGCCAAAAGCAGCACTTAGATCTAACAAGACTAGACCAGTCACAAAGTCCATTATTTGAGGCCATGAGAATATTAGTAACCTTCACCAGTGCTGTTTCGGTGCTATGATGAGTTCTAGAATGAAATTCTTCAAACAGGTCATTACAGTTTAGATGCTCACATACTTGATTGCCAACTATTTTCTCAAGAACTTTGGATAAGAAAGGAAGGTAAGATATAGTTCTGTAATTAACTAAGTCATCGTGATCGAGGAAAGGTTTCTTAAGTTAAGGTTTAATTACAGCAAGCTTGGGACATATCCGTTTACTAAGGATAGATTCATCATATCTAAAACGGTGCCAGTAACCAAAGGGAACACTTCCTTAAATTTAATAGATCCTTTTAGAATGTTAAAGGAACAGTCATCATGTGCTATAGTGTCATACTTTACAGCTTATATAATTAGATGTAATTGTATTTATTCCAGCAGTGTCATGTTTAGTGGATTGAGGACCCAAACGCAGCGAAGTAAAACACAATGATTCAATTAAACAAAGAACAAGGAACTTACAGAACTCAGGAGGACCAGAAAATGTAGTGTCGGGGAACAGGAACCAAAGAACGGGATATTACATGACGAACCAGCGAGTAGTGGCTCATAAAGAAGTGGTTATATTTACATCGGAGGAGTGAGAGTGGCAGGGAGAAGACCAGAGACTAATTAGCGGTTGTAGGTGAGAGGGAAAGCACAGGTGGAATCAATTAGTAACTGGGAAGGGAGTCAGAAAGTCAAGGGAAACGGAGGAAGGCAAAGAACAAAACATAAGAAATGACTAGACAGATACACTTAAGAAGACATAAGGAAAGACCAACACAAAATACAAAGTGGTAACTAGGAAATAAGACTGAGAAACTTAAAACACTAATGAACATAATAGGGGAGGGAGAAATAACAGAAATGCAATAAACTTTAACTCAAAGACTACACAAACAACTAACATTGTGACAAGCAGGGACACTTTGTGACATAAAAATAATATGTTAACCAGTGCAAACAGACAAACTAAATAACTGAGAAAGTTCAAAACAGTATGCACATTAAATAAAAGTATGAAGATTATGTTTTGCTTTGGTTTCCACCAAACTCTTGCACCGTACAATATTACCAAACTTTTTTGCTCACTCATTTCCAAGTTAGGGTCAAAATTGGTTTGCCATTGTTGCAGTTATTGTGCCATGCTGTAAATGACACAAAAAACTAAAAAAGCAACATTTACTCTGTGCATGCTTGGTACTCACTTTCCCAATTTGTTATGACCAGTAACTGAACTCTGAAAAGATTAAAGACTTATCGGAGCAATTCTGCTTATACAGTTCATTCTTTGGATTCCTCTGACTCTTGGTTCGACTCAACTCCAGATGTCCTCTGTTTATATTTAGTTTTTGGTTGATTTTAGCAGTTGCTGCAGCTCTGTTTCTGGTGTTATGCAAGTGTCACAATGTTCCATTGGTGCAGTATTCCATGCTTCTATCAGAGAGAAGTCATCTGTATACTATTGCACCGAACTGGATCCCTATTGCATTAACATATATATATATATATATATATATATATATATATATATATATATATATATATATATATATATATATATATATATATATATATATATATATATATATATATAAACACTTATTATTATTATTATTATTATTATTATTATTAATAATAATAATAATAATAATATTAACTATTATTATTATTTTACTACTTACACTGACCTATTATTCTGCAGCTGTTCACAGGGGTTGGTCAGTGCATTCAAAAAATACATATGTGGGTTTCGCACTTGTACTTGTATTTAAGAAAACCTAAGTACCCACCTTCTGGGTAATTTGTAGGTTCAAGGTTTATTTGTCACATACTCAGTATAGTATAGCTTGTAGTGAAATGTGACGCTGAGTCACTCAAAGACTGTAAACATTTAACACAAATAGTAAAAAGCTCAAACTTATACTAATGTATAAAAATATATTTAAAAATACACAAACATAAAAGAAACAATGTGCATTGATGTAAACAAAGGCATATTGTGGAATGAAAAGGTGGGTGTGCTAGAACGACTTTGTGCATTGAGCCAGACCATCTACACTACAGCGTGTAAGATGTCTGAGGCTAGTGTGTATGGAGAGGCATGTCCTGATTGAGGAGCCTTATACACTGAAGGAAAAAAGCTCCTCCTGAGTCATTCAGTCCTTGCTTCCAGGCAAGGTACTTTTTTATTATTGTGTTTATTGAACTTTTCAACTTTTTGACAATTGGTACATAAAATAACTTATGTAATATGTTTCAACATCTAGTATCTTATAAGCCCATGAGGGCTGAGCACTTACTTATGTGTAAGACACAATAATAAATGAAAATCAAATCAAATCAAATCAATCTGGTAAAGGAGTATACAAATAGCACTTGACTTTGATTACAGATTCAACATATCTTCCTTTCAGATACACACATCGAAGAAGGATGGCGGCGGTTACAATAGAAACCGGACATCTAATTACATATTTAGAAAAACATTTTTAAACATCCATGAAACCACAGTTACATAACGTAATGTCAATGAGAGTCATTATCCATCTTTATATAGTCCCAAAACCTATCCCAATGGGAGATCCCCTCTCCCCTGTCATCGCTCAATCTGTTCTTCATAGGATGCCGTTTCTGCCATTTGCCAAACCCATTCTTTTACCTGTGAAGATTCTGCAGCCTTTCAGTGTCTTACAATGACTCGACAACCTATTTTCATTCCGACTGAAGTTACTGAGAAGTTACTTTTGGTAACATTAGGCGACTGAGATTTATATCTTAGTAGGCATAACTCTCTTTTTAAGGGTATGTCTGCTCTGAGCCAACTGCTTAAAATATTTAGAATCTGGGTCCAAAATGATCTAGAGCACATTCCCACATACATATAAAGCTTCCAGTACTCTTTCTGCATTTCCAACTTAAATCGTCATCTAGTAGTTTCACCCTAAATAATCTAAATGGTGTGTAGTAATGTCTGTGTAATACATTATATTGTGTAAGTTTAGCCATTGCCTCTTGCACATATTTACCACAATTATCAACAATCATTGCTCATTTATCGTTTTCGATCATTCCACCATGATCCCTCTGCCAGATAATTTTTAACTGATTAGAGTCATCACTGAGGGAAGAGGTAATCATTTTATGAAATTGTGAGGCTTTTTGCTTATTAAGTGGATGTTTCATTTAGTCTATCACCTTATTGTCAGTAATATTGCATGGCTGTGAAATAATGCAACTCCTTATTTGCAAAGATTTCTCTTCCACCAAGTTAGATTTCAGCATCAGCTTGTCATATGGCAGAAACACCCTTTTCCTCACTAATGGTGCTTAACCATTTAAATTGCCATTATCTCCAATATACAGGTTTCTTCTCAATACAAACATCAGGGTTATGCCACCATGATGAATATTTCTGGAGAGTATGTGTAAGTTTTAACATTTTGTTCTATACCTCCTTTGAATGTAGGAGTACTGGATTAGTAATAGTCCTATTTTGCGATAATATTTCCATCGATTGAAAAGGTGAGCATATCATCTTTTCCACCTCCATTCAAGCTGGTTTAGCTTCAGTAGATTGCCAATAACTCACTATTTCGGCCATCTCAAAAGCTAAAAAATATAGTCTCAGATCTGGGAGCCCCCCCCTTCCTAGTCTTTACCCTCCCCATACAAAATTTTTATTACGTCTTACACAGCATTTTAGTCCTTTTATTAAAATTAGAATAGAAACCAAAGTGAGATTGTCATAGTTCTCAGTTTTGGTGTTTGAAGTTAGTTATTTTCCTTATTCGGTTTAATGATCATTTTAATGTATTTTTTGGTATTTATTTTATGGCACTTCCTTGTTTTCATTTTCCCTACATGCTCTTAGATGTTTTCACCGTTTCTTTGTGTCCTCCTCTTTATTTATGTTTCCTTATTTTATTTCTCTTTAAAAAGTTTCCCAATTTATTTCTTCCTTCTGTTCTTCAGTGTTTCCTTAAGTTCCCCTTAGATTCCTCCTTAGACATATTATCTTTAGTTTGTAGTTTCTTAAGAGTTTTATGTCTCCCTTGACATTTTTTCCCTTTCTTGTTTTCTCCTTGCCACTCTGCTCTTGACCCAGTTTCACTCATTGCCCTCACCTGCATATGCTTTCACTAATTAGTCCTTGGTCTTCTCTGTCACTCCCTCAATCCCTCCTCGGTATATATTCAGATCTCATTCAGTCTACTACTCGCTTGTTCGTCTTCGTTTTTTATCTGTCTGGTTCCTGCCTTCCCTGTCGCCCGTCAAACATTTCTTCCTGGTCCCGTTTTTCCCTGTTGCTGCATTTTTTTGATCCTCCTGAGTTCTGTAAGTCCATGTTCTTTGTTTTTATTAAATCTTTTTAGTTTTACTCCGCTGCATTTGGGTCCTCTATGCAAAACATGACCGAGATAGGGTGTAGAGTAAGAATTGGCTTGTCATACTGTAGTTATTTCTTCAAGGCTGCCAATGTTGATTGTGAAAAAGGATTTTAAATCCTCGCCCACTATGGGATCAGAACAGTATCACCTTGAAATGAAACTGAAAATAAATATTGGCATTGAAAATAAAAAATTGGCATTGAAAAAATATTATTGTAACTGAAAATATTAATTTTGAATCGGAAATAAATCTAGTGAAAATTTTTGTATTGAAAGTGAATTTTTTTTTACAATGCCAATCCTTTTTTACAATGCCAATCTTTTTTTACAATGCCAATCTTTTTTTACAATGCCAATCCTTCTTTCAGTGCCATCTTTTTTTCAGCTTCATTCAGGTGATACTGTTTTGACGCTTGTCTGAAAGGAGTGGTAGATGGAGGTTGAACACTAGACTGATGTCAGAGTCATCTTTTAAAAAGGCGGTGGGCTATGGGATCAGAACAGTATCACCTTGAAATGAAACTGAAAATATATATTGGCATTGAAAAATATTATTGTAACTGAAAATATAAATTTTGAATCTGAAATAAATCTAGTGAAAATTTTTGTATTGAAAGTGATTTTTTTTTCTATGAAACTCATGTATATGCATTGAAAGAAGTAACTCAAGTTTTCAAACTTTCATGTTTTTTACAATGCCAATCTTTTTTTTACAATGCCAATCTTTTTTTAAATACCAATCTATTTTTCAATGCAATCATTTTTTTCAGCTTCATTCAGGTGATACTGTTTTGACGCTTGTGTGTGCACGTGCATGAGGGGCGGGGCTTCAGCCCCCCATATGTTTGCATGAACGAGGCGAGAGGGAAACTCCGACTGTCCGAGTGGGATCAACATTTTCTTTGCTTCTAATGTGTTTTGTGGAAGGTGATAATCTGCAGTTGGGGACCCGATTTATGACATTCTTTCTGTAGTCTTTTGAATCAAACATGTTTGATATAAGTCCTAGTGTAGTCGTTGTGTGAGAACAGCTTTATTGGTTGTTGGTTGATTTACGTCACAAGAGGAAGCACAAAGCTACAGATCCCGGCAGGGGTCAGGTGCAGAAATAATTTTTGAGGGGTAAGAATCTGTACCCTCTGTTTATTAAACCATGCGCATGGAGTCGTAATCTGTTTCTTCCGTTTATTCAACTATGTGACCGTGTGGGGGTCCTGTCCGCTCACAGTGTACCTTGGCTGTTTGGACTTGTACTTTACTGCTATGGCACAATGGTTAATAAGCAGGATTATATCACCGATGATGGTGGGTTCAAGTCCTGTTTATGATATTGTCTTGCACCTTGCCACATATCAATTATTTTTTTGTTCCTGCAGGAAAGTAGGCTATAAACATAGGTGTTATATTTATAAATAACAGTTTTGTAGCCACCTATGGACCCTGGCAGGGTCTATACACAACAAATACAATATTTGTGTTCCATGGCTGAGTAATGGGCCATAAATTACAAAGTGTATGCCATCCTTGCCCCCTGGAATACACGCACAAACCAGCGCTATCTGTGCATCTGCATGGAGCAAGTGGTACAGCATCTAAACACCTTGCATTGTAAAGATATGAGTTAACCAGTAACTTGATGATACAGTACCCACTTTGAATGCAAGTCTTTATTTGACATGACATTAATCTTGGCAAAGAATGCTACAACATTTGCACATAAAGAAACTGTATTATGCTGAGCATAATGGGAGATATTTTGCGGGAAGCTAAAATAGCCTAGGTGTAGTCTTAAATAGTGTCCCAACCAGAAGTCTTTAGATGTGAGCTGATAATCTTTAAGAGTCTTTTCTAAATCGTTTCAAAGTCTCTAGGTGTACAGAAAGCATAATGTGGTTTGTGGAATAATAATTTAAAAATAAGATATAAACGGTTTCTTCTCAGTTTGCCATGGTAGTTGGCGCGCATTACCGCCACCTTCTGGTTTAGAGTGTGTGTCACAATTACGTTTTGCAATCTAATAAAAAAAACGAGTTGTTAGCTTCGCTTACACCAGTCTTAATTGATTTGATAACGTTATTGACATGTCTTGTAAATATGTATTGTGGATCTGAAATAAATACATTTATTTAATATGGTATAGCCTATATAGTGTGTATTTACATCCCTTCATACCACACTGTCTGTAATGAGGAGAGCCTCCAACCAAGACAGGCTACACAAGCATAAAACTTTATCACAAAGACTCCTAGTCTACTGGTCAGTAGAAGAAACTGAGAAGAAACCATTTATGTCTTTTTTTCTTCCACAGACCACATTATTAGCAATGTAAATGTCCTGTTGTTTCTCGCGTCTCGCCTCGGACAGTCGGAGTTTCCCTCTCGCCTCGTTCATGCAAACATATGGGGGGCTGAAGCCCCGCCCCTCATGCGCGTGCACACACAAGCGTCAAAACAGTATCACCTGAATGAAGCTGAAAAAAAAGATTGCATTGAAAAATAGATTGGTATTTAAAAAAAGATTGGCATTGTAAAAAAAAGATTGGCATTGTAAAAAAACATGAAAGTTTGAAAACTTGAGTTACTTTTTTCAATGCATATACATGAGTTTCATAGGAAAAAAATCACTTTCAATACAAAAATTTTCACTAGATTTATTTCAGATTCAAAATTTATATTTTCAGTTACAATAATATTTTTCAATGCCAATATATATTTTCAGTTTCATTTCAAGGTGATACTGTTCTGATCCCATAGCCCACCGCCTTTTTAAAAGATGACTCTGACATCAGTCTAGTGTTCAACCTCCATCTACCACTCCTTTCAACTTTTTGATTGGCCATAAACAAAAATTTGACTGGTGCGTGACCTGTAACGGATATTGCTTTTATGTCACATTTTGCCACATTATTTGCCAAAGAAGTAGTAATTAAAAAGAAATCTATCCTAGAAAACGTTTTGTGACAATGTGAGAAGAGAGGAAGATCCTTTGCATTCAGGTTAATCTCTCTCCTTACATCTATTGGTCCTGTATCTCTATTCAGTATCTTTAAGGGCTCAGTTTCTTTATTCATGAAAGAGGGTCTAAACACACTCCGATCTAACACTGGGTCCATACCTTCATTAAAATCCTCACCAAGGAAAATTTCACGTTCAGTACCTCATAGTATTTTATTTAGCTCGAGAAAGAAATTGGCGTCTCCCATTTTATGTATGTATATTACATAGAGGAACTCTTTCTACTATTGAATCCACACAAATAATCCATCCCTTCATATCTTTAGTTGGCTTTAACTAAATAAAACATAATTTTTTCAATACAAGTTCAATACAAAACGCAGTTTCCCATTCATCGTAAACACCAGCTCACCTTCCTCCATTCCTAGTCCAAAGCTCCTCTCCAGCATTGCTTATTTATGATTTTCTCGATGGCTTTGACCGTGTTACAGCTCACGTTTTTACCTTTCCAAGCCAGTGTATATCTAATATTCAGCTCATGCAGTTTGTGCTTGACCGGGGTAAAGGCTTTCATCTTCTGCACTAACTCTCTAGACATGTCTGGGAACACAGATAGGCGACATTTTCCCCAGACAACTCCTAATTTTTTCCCAGCGACACTAATGACTGCCTTACCGACTGCCTTAGGATGAATGAAGAAGGATCAATACTGGCCGCATTGGCTGCAACTTGTTCCGCAGTGGTGCCAGTTTTCTTTGCGCCCTCTGCATTTCAAACTCCTTGCTCATCTCAGCACAGAGTCCCTCTGCCAGAATCTTCCTAACACACTCATGCAGTGTCTGATTAGTACCAAAAGTCTCCTTTAGTCCCACCAGCCTCACATTATTTCGCCTGTTCTGGTTTTCTAAGGCTTGCATCTGGTTCCACATGCTCTCTATCTGGTTGCTCTTTCTTCCCATATCATTTTGCAGCTGCTCCAATGTCTTCTCCAGTTGTGTGATATGGGTTTCGGCCTTGCCTAGCCTCTCCTGCTTAGCTGGCACCATATTAGTCAGCTCCACAGTTGTTTGTTTGATAGATAGGACCTCAGTCACGACATTCTGGAGCGTTTCATTTATCTTTGAGATTTCTGCAAACAGCTTTTCCAAGCTGTCGTGTGTTTGAAGACGGGTAATCACCTGTAGCAGCACCGTGATTTTCATGGGCCGGGCTTTTCTGGGTAGATGTCCGAGACGAGCTTTTTAAGTATTTCGACGTCACCACCATTTTTTCTAAGCCTTTTCTTGACAGACTATTTAATATAAGCAATAACAGTACTCACAGTGAACGTGAAATCACTCAAATATGTGTTTTTCCTCTAACAACCCAAAAATAGCATGTACAGGTGGAGAGCTCTTCGAAGTTTCAGCCATTTTGGAAGTTGCACCCACATGATTCTCGCTATTATCTATGCTTTCCAATGGGGCCTTTCTATAAGAAGGTCCACCAACCATCTACACAGCTGTGTGTTCAGTCCGAAGTCTTAGTTGTTGTGACACAGAGTGAGCAAGTTTTTGTCTGGTTTACATAACCATCAACAGTTATGATCAATAACATTAATATAATTTTAGATGAGGTTCAAGTTTAATCAATTAATATTAGGGGCACCACTTCTGTTTTAGAAGACCAGACATCCAGTCTGAAATTTACACATTGTGGACAATACTTGTACATATATACCATTTAAACACAGACCACTTCTCTTTAAGCTGAGAGTAATTTATTAAAGGGGGGGTATTATGCAAAGAGGACTTTCTGAAGCTTAATATTCTGAGTCTGTCCCTCATTAAAAACATACCTGAAGTGTTGCTCTGACCCATTCACTCATGTTAGAGTAACCTTTGAGTCTCTGCCGGTCTCTGCTGGTAGTTCTCGGGGGTTGCTGAAACGCCTGCTCCCACCTATCCCCGCCTTCTCCACCCATCTCATCCTCCAACCTGACGTAATACGCCGAGAGCCTCGCCCCTGCAGAGCTCCCCTACCCCTCTCCACCTCACACATCTCCGGCTGAGTCCCAGGTGCAGTAATTATAACACACCAGCTGCAGCTGCACGTCTTTTGTGGGATTTTTTTTCCTGACTCCAGGCATGCTGCGATGATGCATGGTATGTGACGAACTGAAGGGGGAGTGTCAGAAAGAGTGGGAGCGTCTTAGAGAGGCACAGGCAAAAATCAAGGCATCCAATACGGAAGTACATTTGTTTAAGGTGGATTTGGATATATGACGGACTTTTAAAAGACTTAAGGTGACAATTTTATTGGAGTGTGCTATAGAAGGGTAATATGAGCCTGGAAGAAGCATATCAGCGAACATTAGCTAAAATACTAATGTTAGCTTAAATGTTGATTTTAGCTTAAATGCTGGAGATAGCTTGTTGGTAAACACCAACATGTTGGTTAACAGTTTCTCAATCCATTCAATATGTTACTTCTAGCTTTTTAGTCAAAATGAGCTAAAATTCCGTTGTTAGCTTGAATGAGCTTAAAGTGTAACTGAACCCCGTGAAAAATCATAACCCCGCCCCCAGACAACATTAAAAAAATTCTACAAAGTGGGCGTTGCCAGGAAGAACGGAGGGGTATGGCCATGTTTTGAGGATGAGTGGAGGGGGGAGCGTGGGGGTGTGTTCAGGAGGACAGTGACAGCTAGCTTCATCTGACAGTGAAACATGGACAGTGACCAAAGCAACGTTGGCAGTTTTGCGACTGATCGATCTGATCAACATTCATCTGTTTTGAACGTTAGACTATGTTAGCCTTACCACTCAGAGACCGGACTCCTCCTGTCTCCCTCTGCCTCAGCAGCACCGAGCTCGGGTGGCACTGGCTCGGCGCCCTGAACCAGCGGATCTCCTCCGTCGTCACTGGAGATAGAGGAGTAGAGGGAGGCTTTACGGAGCTCAGCGGCCGTGAGCCGTATCAATTCGAGCCGCTGGCTCGGGGCGCTGAGTCAGCGCTACCCGAGGCTGGCGCTGCTGCTGAGGGAGACAGGAGGAGACCAGTCTCTGAGTGGTAATGCTAACATAGGCTAACGTTCAAAACAGTATGTTAGCTATGCTAACTAAGGGCTAATGTGATAATAATGGTAACCTGAAAAACGCAATCCAACTCCAAACTCGCCACGGGGTGGGGGGGCATATGTCTGATAGTTTTATACCCAAACCCACGGGGCGTGTCTGTGAGACTATGGCTGCTGTGACATAGTCAATGCCTGTGACGTAGAGATGAACCGCTCTCCACCAATCACAAAATTCAAATGCAGTAGCCACAGTTCAACCCTAAGAGGGCAGCACTAAGATGTTTTTAGACCAAAAAGTGTAGAATTAAACAAGTTTAAACCAGAATGTAAAAAAATCCCCAGAAACTGAAAGCCTGCATTGGTAAAGACCCATTTATACAGTTTAGAAGCAAAAAAAAAGTTGTTTTGGGGTTAAGTTACTCTTTAATTGCTATTGTTAGTAAAAAAAAAAGAAACGATACGCAGCATGGTAGCAAACATGAACATATAGGTTAACAATAACTCAACCCATTCAGTATGTTAAAATCAACCCAAAAACCAAATGCTAGCTAATATTAGCTAAATTTCTAATGTTAGCTAAAATGCTAATGTTAGCTTAAATGCCACAGAAAGCATGTTGACAAACACTAACTTAATCGTTACCATGAACTTAATCCTTTCAGTATGATAAAGTCTTCCTCAAATGCAAATATTAGCTAATATTAGCTGAAATGCTAATGTTAGAAAAATTTTATTTTTAGCTTAAATGCTAGAGATAGCATGTTGGTAAGTACCAACATGTTGGTTAACATTAACTCAATCCATTCATTATGTTAATTTTGGTTGTTAAGTCAAAATTAGCTAAAATTCCATTGTTAGCTTGAAAGACTTAAATTGCTATGGTTAGAAAAAAAGCTATTGCTAGCATGTTTGCATACATGAACATATTGGTTAACAATAACAACCCATTCAGTTTGTTAAAATCAACCCAAAAACCAAATGATAGCCAAAATTAGCTAAAATGCAGATGTTAGCTAAAAAAATAATGTTAGCTAACATGCCACAGATAGCATGTTGTCAAACACTAACATGTTGGTTAACTGTATCTCAATCCATTCAGTAGGTTAACTTCAGCTATTAAGTCAAAATTAGCTAAAATGCCAATGTTAGCTTAAATGCTAGTGTTAGTATAATGGATAACAATAGTAAGTTAGCTAACCATATCCTACTTCATTTATAATGCCTAAGATTGCCTAAACACACAAGTCTGTGTAACTGCCATTTAAAAGTAATCACTGTTTTCCAGGTTTTGGAACAGTAAAATGGCCACTGTTGCCCGCCTAGTGCCTGAAGTATTTGAAGTCAACGGTAGAAGACTTGCTGAAGTGTAATGCACAGAATCAGCAGAAAAAAAGAAAAGTAGTCTACCAACCCCACCGCATAGAAAAACTCACAATTAGCTAAAATGCCAGTGTTACCTAAAATCAGCTAAATTCCAATTATTACCCAAAACGCTAGTAGTAGCATGTTGGGAAAGACAACTATGTTGGTTAAAAGAAGACTTATCAGCTAAATTCCAAATATTACCCAAAACGCTAGTAGTTGCATGTTTGGAAACACAACTATGTTGGTTAAAAGAAGACTTATTATATTCAGTAAATTGACAACAAGCTATAACACCAATATTATTGAAAATTAGCTAACATGCTAATGTTAGCTAAAATGCGAGTGGTAGCATGTTGACAAACACAAACATGTTGGTTGACAATAATTGAATCCATTCAGTATAATAAAAATATGCTTAAAGGGAAGTGTTAGCTAAAATTAGCTGATTTAGCTTAAACTTTGATACTAACTGAAATAGTAGTGTTAGCTTAAATGCTAGTGGTAGCATGTTGGCAAACAGTATCATGTTCGTTACCATAAACTTAATCCTTTCAGTGTGTTAAAATATTCTAAATAATTAAATGATTATCTAAAATCCCATTGTTAGCTTGAATGAGCTAAATTGCTATGGTTAGCAAAAAAGCTATTTGTAGTATGTTGGCAACCATGAATACATTGGTTAACAATAACTTAACCCATTCAGCTTGTTCAAATCAATCCAAAAACCAAATAATAGCTAATGTTAGCTAAAATGCCACAGATAGCATGTTGGCAAACACTAACATTTTCGTTACCATGAACTTAATCCTTTCAGTATGTTAAAATCTAAAATACTAATATTAGTGAACATTAACTAAAATGCTCATGTTAGCTTAAATGCTAGAGATGGCATGTTGGTAAACACCAACATGTTGGTTAACAGTAACTCAATCCATCCATTATGTTAATTTTAGCGGTTAAGTCAAAATTAGCTCAAATGTTATTGTTAGCTTAAATGAGCTACATTGCAATGGTTAGTAAAAAAGCTATTGGTGGCATGTTGGCAAACATGGACATATTGGTTAACAATAATTCAAACCGTTCAGTATGTTACAATCAACCCAAAAACCAAATGATAGCTAAAATTAGCTAAAATGCTAATGTTAGCTTAAATGCCACAGATATCATGTTGGCAAACACTAACATGTTGGTTAACTGTATCTCAATCCATTCTGTATGTTAACTTTAGCTATGAAGTCAAAATTAGCTAAAATGCTAATGTTAGCTTAAATGCTAGTGTAATGGCAAAAAATAGTATCTCAGGGTTTCCATTATAAAGAAGACTTGAGTCCAAGAAGGCGTTTAAGTATTTAATTCAAACATGTCTGGCCAGACCTTTTTGGGTCAAACCTCAAACAGACTCCTCCCCTGTGGACAAAGTGGTCAGTCCAATCTAGAAAAAATAAAATAAAAAAAAGAATGAGAACCAGCCTGATTTGCATTCTGGTTCAGTTGAAATTGAAAATTGCATTGGTTGTCATAAGCAAAATTCCAAACTTTCAGGTATATTAATATTTACTTAAAACAGTGAGACGTCTTCCCTTTAATTACAAAATCAGGTGCCTTATATTAAGACCCACTTATATGACTTCCTGTGTTTACCCACCAGAGTGTGACAAAACCATCAGATTTCTGGGATCAAACCTTTCCTTACCTCTTGCCCCTTATCCTGGAAGGAGACACAGAATACTTCACAGCTTGAGATCAATTCAGTAATTTTCCAAGCAAAATTTCTAATAAGGCCCACTAACTGCTCCGACGCTTGAATGTTCCCCAGATAAGATTAGTATTTACCTTTTTTCCATTTATTTAAGACCTAAGTAGCCTAAGGACCAGTCTTCTTCATAATGGAAACCCTGAGATACTAATTGTTTGCCATTACACTAAGGAAACTTGTACTTAGTGTAATAACAATTCCATCAAATAACTTTCAACCAAAATGAAATAAAATAAAATGTGGGCTCTCCTGACAGAGAGCATTAGGAGAGAAAAGAAAAGACTTCTTGACCATTTACCAGATAACTGTGTGCAAAAACATTCTTTAAGCTCTAATTAGACTAAACTCACCGGATGACAAATCATCACCTTATCAGAGCCGTAGCAGTTTTGTTGTCTGCTTTACCCCGTCTGTCTAAAACAAACAAATTTGGTTTAGTTGCACATCAACTTTCCCTTACAAATTACAACACAATAACAAAACAAAATTTAGATCAACATCAAAAATTGAAAGAATCAGAAATTATGGCCTGCTTCCATCAAGACCCCTTTCGCTCTAAGGGTCCTCTGGCAGAAACAAAACAAAAACAAAACAAGATTTACTTTCCTAAGGGAGTGAGTATGTGTGTGTTACATAAGCAGGTGTCACAGAGATATAATACAGCTACATCAGTCAGCAAGCATTTCTTAATTGCATTTGAGCTGTGTGTATTTTTGTCCTGCCTGAATTTCACTGGGTCATCTGCAGACTGGCCGGCCCAGGGCCCCCCCCTCGATCCAGCCAATCGCCATGTTTCAGGGACCACAGCCCCCAAATAACTCATCTCACCTGAGGAAGAGTTTTCCCCTCTGCCCACTGGTCAGCCCGCATTCAGGTCGGAGTCCGGCCTCCGCCTTTGTTATGGCTGCCAAACCCCTTATTCCAAGGGTGGGGGAGGTACTAGGGCTCCTTGTGGCCCTCCCCAGGCACCGCTGGACCGAAGGCAGGGGTCCCAACCAGCCTAAAGAAAAACACAGGACAACTCTGCGAAACTCATCAGCAGTCCTACCATGGAACGTGTAACAACTGTGTGTGTGTGTGACATTCTGCATTATACCAAGCCATCAAACACTCCAGTTCTGGAAGAAGCAAACAAGAGTAAATAAAAGAGAAATAAACAAAACCACATAAATAAACCACAAAGAAATTACATCACTTTTAGATTTTCTTTCAGATTATCCAAATTCCTCCCCTGGGCCCATTAATTCTTTTATTTTTATTTTTCTGTCGACATATTGTACTGTCTGGAGGTGAAGTGTTGCTAGATTACAGACCCGATTGTCTGCCTGGGTACCCAGTTCCAATGAAGGACGTCTCCCCCATCGCTTTCTAGTTTCCTTGAGTGAAACAAAAGCTTTAAAAAAAACCTCGTCGGAAAATAATCAATCAATTTAATTAATTGACCACTTGTCCAACTGCCGTGCTCCCAGGTAAAACCCGGAGCAAAAACCCGATACTTTCTTTAACGTTGATTAAATAATTAACCATACAATTATATATAAGTGTATATATATTATATTAAGTAATCAATCAATCAACCGCGTGTAAGTAAATAAACACAAAACCGCTAGCAAATATTTCACCTCCTGAGAGTGCAAATGAAATTCTGTTATCAATATTTATATAAAGGACTCAGTCTTACCAGGTTCTGTCTCAGGCGACGGCAGGGCCGACAGAGACGCTTCAAGGCCTCCATCTCCCAAACAGTTACTGGAGGTAAGAGGCTGGGAGAAAATGTCCCAGGACGCTAGCAACTCCCTTTGACCCTGTCCCTGCCGGTCCATTCCGTTCACTGAGGCTGCGTTGGGCGCCAAGTGTAATGGCAAAAAATTGTATCTTAGGGTTTCCATTATAAAGAAGACTTGAGTCCAAGAAGGCGTTTAAGTATTTAATTCAAACATGTCTGGCCAGACACGGAGGGGACAGAGTTACTCGTGCATCACCGAATGCCAGACTGTTATCTTACTGCCCCGGCGTCTGTCTCTCTGGTGACCTGACACATATATCTTTCTCATAACATTAAGCTGGAGCAATAACCTTGTCATTTTACCCTAGATGCAGTCACTAAATAGAGAATATACACTTAATTCCTAATTGCATAACAATTTTCCACCACACTAGTGTTAGTATAATGGATAACAATAGCAAGTTAGCTAACAATATCTTACTCCATTTATAATGCCTACAATCGCCTAAACATGCAAGTCTGTGTAACTGCCCTAAAAAGTAATCACTGTTTTCCAGGTGTTGGAACAGTAAAATGGCCACTGTTGCCTGCCTAGTACCTATGAGACTGTATTGATCATCATATTTTACAGAGTAATTAAAAGTACTGGTGAACTGATTTGTATTAAATCTACAATTTGTTTGAGATATCTTACAATAACCCTGAAACGTCAGTTTTACAGTGGAGGCCATAATGTTCAGTAATTCTCTTTTCTACCACAAGATGGAGGTCCACCTAAAGCTGCAAAAAGGCCTGCCATTTTTCGACCAATCACACGCAGGCTGTGACTGGGGGAGACAGTCTAAGTGCAGCACCTCACTTGTCTCTCCTAATTTCTCAACCTTTTTAACAGGCAACGCAGTTTCCGAACTACTCTTAATAACTTAAGAACCGTAAGGTGTATCGACGTCACCAATTGACCGTTTTTATCGGAACGGATAGGGGAACGCTCTCAAACAACTCAATTTGTTGAAAATATAATATTACAGCTGTAAAAAATGACGCCAAATATGTTGATAAATTTGATGTAAACATTAACCTTACCTTCCTTGGTCCCAGACTACATCCTCTTACTCGGAAAATATAAGGCCTATCGAAATTATTCTTTCACTGTGAGCATCAGCCGGCTTTGATGAAGAATCATGGTTCGTTTCATGTGTGTACCTCAATCTGTCTAGGAGCAGTGATTTTGTAAAAATGAGCATGATTTTGGCATTTTTGAATCTGAGCCGTTTTAGCGAAGAGCAGATTTGTTACACTCGAACAAACAAACTTATGGAGAAACGGTAACAGGTATCAAAACAATTGTTGAATCATGAGCGTCAGGAAGGTCTGAAGTTATATTGGCACAAGGCTCATGTTTCTACGTTGCATTGTTTATGAGATATGACTTTACGAATATGAGTCAGAATCCAGCTGTCCTCTGAATTTTTGCTCAGTCCCAATGCATTCCAGTGGTCCCTCCTGGGTGCGGCCACTTTGCTTCTGGTCGATTTGCCAAAAAACTGTACCTGTCACATCAATTTTGGAAAGTGGAAAAGTGTAATTCTGCTAGAGTGGGACACTCTAGCTTAATTGCTTCACTCCCATAGACATCCATGTATTTTCAGAAATCTGATAATTTCAGGACCAAAAATTTGAGGAAGGATTGTATGAAAACGGTACAAGTTAGGAAGAAGCCGAGACCTACAGTAATAGCTGAAGAGTATGACTACATTGTAAGATTTGAATGGTGTTTCTAAGTGGAAGTATGTGGAAGTAGTTAGTTTTGCAAAACAGGCGAAATTTAGCTGAATTTTAGAGGTTTTCCATTCATTTCAATGGGAGCAAAAAAAGCATAAAAAGTTGAATATTATAAAAAGTATAAAGCTTATGAATACCAAAAGATATAGCCGGAAAGACCAGAATAAGCTGAGTAATTGAAAAGTTGAATGGTTAAAATAGCACAAAATATGCAGAAGTAGTTAAAGTTCAAAAAATTTACGGAAGCAACCAGAAGAATGTAAGAGGATCTCAAGACTCTTGAGATCCTTTATTAGTGTAAATGCCTACAGCATTCACACTAATAAAGAATAAAGAGAAACAGGATCCCAAGAGTGTGAATGCTGTAGGCATTCAAACTAAATATATTTACATTAGATGAATCAAAAGCCATCCCTATTTGAAAATGGGGGGTGGATTTATCAGTCAGCTTTAACCAAAACGTCTGGTCTCAGATATGTTTTAAAACCTTTAAAATAAAAAAAATCCTAATTTGCAATTAATACAATACAAAATCCTTCATAGAGTACACTATAGTCAACGGATGTTCAGGATGGGTTTTCCGTCATCTAATACCTGCTTACAATGCACAAGCAATATACCGGATACTTATATTCATGGGCTTTGGTTCGGTCCACCTGTTAAGAAATTTTGGCGCCAGATATGTGAGGACTTATCAAAGTGTCTGAAATGTAACATTCCACCATCTCCCTCAGTCTCCTTGCTAGGAAATTTAAATGATGTCACCATGGACACAAAGTCAGTACTAATTGTTCACATTACCTTATGCATCGCTGAGAAAACTACCCTCCTGAACTGGAAAAATAAAAAGGCTCTTAATATTAATCAGTATCGAAATCACCATTATGTGGCCGGAAGAGATATAAATTCTGTTAATGTTGTATGAGGGTCTAATTTTGTAGTGCATGTGGAAACACTTAGAAACCGTGAATAATCAAGAGGAATGTGGCACATCCTGTGTGCCTTTAGGTGAAGAAGCTGTGACCATTCTGTGAAGGAAGATCTATGTGGGAGAAGTTTCCTTTTTAACTCTTGTTTCAAATAAAAACCTTATGCTGAGATAAAGCTGTACTCAGTTACTAGAACTGAGTCCAGTGAACGACGTCTCACTGTTAAAATATATAATTGTTGTTTGTTTTTCTTATTGCTCCTTTTTACAGAAATGAACGAGCACACGGGAAGGTGAAATGAGAGCTCAGAGAGAGCCCAGGGTCATAAATTAAATGTGTGTCTGTTCCTTTAAAATAGGCTTTAAATTAGAGTGAAAACACCTTCTCAACAGGCCCTTGGCAGTCTGCATGTCTAGAAGGTAGGGGGTCCATCTCCCAGGTCCGGGAGCTGGTTGCTCTACTGGGGCATCGATACCTGGACCTGGGAGCAGTAAGTGTGTATGGGGTGTGTGAGTGAGGGTACAACGTCATTTTCTGGGTGTCTTGGTGAGTCAGTGAGAATGTATGTGTTTAAGAGGGAGGGAATGTATGACTGTGTCTGTATGTCTTTGTCTACCTGTCAGGTTGGGTCATGGGCTGCCCTTTTGCCTGGTGCTCCTCAGGCCTTACATTTGTTGTAACTATTAATAATAAATATTTGTTGTCTGGTTTTCTGAGCATCAATAATTATAATCAATAATTTAATATTAATATAATTATTGATGACGTTCGAGTTTAACCTGTTTATTATTAAAGATTTCGGGGCACCAATCTCATAAATGAGATAATTTTAATTAAACCAGACTGTCAGTCTCTCTGAAAAGGCGTAGAGTTCGTCCGCGGGGTTAAAACAAACTTCCCAGCACAGGAAACTTCTCGTTACTTAAGGGAATTTATTAATGAAATAGGTCACCTTACAGATTACATTTCATTCATAATTTCCATCTATTTTAACGCATGCAAAAATATAGAACAAAGTTAACGTCGAGGGAAGGGGGCATGTGTGTGTGCGGCTGTGTGTGTGTGTGTGGGAGACAGCGAGCGAATGACGGGGGGGTTCAGCTCACCCCTTCAATGCGATCAATAACTCAAGCCTTATCAATTGGCGAGATTGGTTGACAAAGGAAGACCACGTGGCGATTCAACAAATGCTAGTTTCATTAGCAATGGTGGCTTGGACAAAGGAAACGGGGGCGACGGAGAAAGGGGATCAACTGAGTCCACGCGACCTGTCTAAACAGACACGTGCCGACCGCAGCGGACAATAAACAACAAGGAAATAATACAATATAATATACTGCTTCTGGTTGCAACCAAAGTCAAATAATAAAACACAAAAAGCATGCACATTCAGGGTCGGTGTACAGCAACAGACGACCAAGAATAACAGTGGTTAATAAGTTTACAGACTTATTTTAACCAACAGAAAACGGATATTAACCGTCAAGACCTTCTCCTCTACCCAGACCGAGAGATATAAATCAGTTTAATCCTACTTGGTGGGGGCAGCTCTCCACAGTCCACAACGAAGAACGTAGAAAGTGTCCCGTTTAAAGGAGCGGTTTGCGCAAAACCGAGGTCAGAAAAAGCGGACGTCCGACTTATAGGCGCTGAGGGACTCAGGCCTGTTTTCAATAGAGCTCAGATGGCCAGCTGACTCCCTGGTTACGCTGACGGGGAGTCTGTTTGATCGGCCGATTCACTTCGAAGTATAAAAGGGAAGTTCTTCCTGGTCCAGCAGGTTAGAACGGAAAAAGGGAAAATGCTGGCAGTGGATTAAAGCGTCTCCTCACAGGCACCGCTTGGGGACCAAAAGAGACGAAGATTTCAATATTCGCGCTGCTTTTATCAAATCTGTGATGTCATCACTGGCCACAGACCAATGAGAATGGGTCGAGGACAGGGCAATGGGTGCTGGGAGATGCAGTTCGTTCAGTGGAAGGATGCTGGGAGATCCAGTTCGTTCAGTAAAGGCCATAGCCTCAACATATTTAATGGGGGGCCTATTTCCCTTCCATCACTCCCTGCCAGTGACTGATGCACCTGCCCACTGGTGCGTTGGTGGTCAATCCGGTTCGGACCTGGTGCGTGCCCTGCCGGGGCTGGGGGGACCGGTTTGTTGGTTGGCCGATGCGCTGGGCTGATGTCTTCCTTTGGTTGGTAGGGGCACCTCTTTTGGGGGTGCCAGGTTTGGGATTGTTGGGTGGTGCCTGTTCGGTGGCTCGGCGGGATACGGATCCAGCGTCTCTGCTTGTTCGATCACCTGGTCTGTGCCCATCGTGCATGGTCGGTTCATTGGCGGGTTGGACTGGCCTTGGCATTTGTTGGATGCCTGATCTCAGCGCTCTGCGTTGCGTGGGATCTGGAATCGGGAGCTGGTACAACTTTGTGTACAGGTGATGGCTGAGCTTGGGCTGGGGGTGCCATCCGTCCGCTGCGGCTACCGGTGGAGCGCCCCGACGTGGGGCGCTGGGGTGTTGGCGGTGAGATTTGGCCTAGGGTGGCGGGGGCCCCTCGTCGGCCGGTCCCTTGTCGGGTCCTTGGTGCAGCTGGTTGCCGCAGGGCCCGTGGGCTCGTCACTGCTGCCCCCCCGGGCCCCTGCATCGTAGCCGCTGGACGTTCCCCTGGGGTTCTCTTCCGCTCCTCTCTTGGGGATGCGGTCGGCCCCGCCCTGGTCCACCTGGGGCTCTGGGGGTCCTTTGGATGTCTTGGCACCGATCTCTTCCATGTCTGCATCAATTCCTGGGAGATGGATTGATGCCAGTTTTCAAACACTCTTATGGAGAAACCCTATATGGACCAGCATGCTCACACACACACACACATAGGTGTGGGGTCTCCGGTGTTTACAGATATATTCTTGGGCTGAGGTTATCATTACTAGATCTTGATTAATCGGTACCATGAGCTTTTCAGTGACGTTGTATTTTTTATCCATTATTGTGTGATGTGGTTGTGTAGTTCTTAATTCCCAATATTTGTTTTGTTGATGTTCCTTTTTCTTTTTTTTTCTTTTTTTTCCCCCCTCTCTACTGTCCTGTGGGTATAGAGGCAGACTTCGATGTTTTCCTGTTTTCTTTGTTCCCCTTCCTCTCTTATATTTTCAACTTACCCTCGCACTTCTTCATCTTCTTTCTTTCTTCCCCTTAATTTTCCGTCTCTGTGTTCATAACATCAGGAAACAAAACCCACAGCAATTCATAGTAAAGATTTTTCACACATATATATCAAGTGGAGTACTATAGCAAAAGCTGTAGTTCTCCGCTTGTGAAAGTAAATTTGTTGGGCTTCTACTGGGTACTCAGACACCAATTCTGAGGTCCACACTGCCAAACAGGACACGTTAAAATGAAGAAGAAAGAAAAAGTATGGAAAAGGTAGTAGGTAGGTCATACATTTAGAAAATTATGGTTGAAGCCTCTCACTTCCTCAACCTTTCATTTTTGAATAAATTTGGAAATAAGTAAATAAATAAATATGGAAATAAATAAATTTGGAAATATATAAATAAATGTGAAAAGAAATAAATAAATGTGAAAACAAATAAATCTAGAAATAAATAAATGTGGAAAAATATCAAATGTGGAAATGCATAAATAAATCTTGTAATGAACAAATAAATGTGGAAATAAATGTAGCAATAAATAAAATGGCAAATAAATAAATGTGGTAATACATAAATAAATAAATGTGGAAATAAATAATTAAATAAATGTGTAAATAAATACTGCAATAAATAAATATATAAATAAATAAATGTGGAATCAATTAAATGTGTAAATAAATACATGTTGCAATAAATAAATAAATAAATGCTGCAATGAAATAAAATTGTAAATAAATAAATGTGAAAATAACAGATTGTCTTACATGTTCTTACATGTAGTTATATATTTTCAATTGTATTTATTTAATTTACACATTTGTTTATTTATTTTTTCTTTTTCACATGTATTTATTTATTGCTTTATGTATTTATTTAGTTAAACTGTATTTTCTGTTATATTTATTTATTTTAATATGTATTTATTTATTTATTTGTTTATATATTCAATTATGTATTTAAAAATGTATTTACAATTTTATTTAATTCCACATTTCCATATTTCCAAATTTATTATTTTTTTCCTATATTTATCTATTTCCAAATTTATTATCTCATTTATTTAATTATTTAATTTTACATCTATTAATTAATTAATTAATTTATTGTCAATTTTGGTAGGGATGGTCCTTCATACTTTTCAGCCTCACCAAGTTGGATGGTGAGAAAAGAGTTCCACAGGAGACCGGAGTTAAGTTTAACAACTTAAATCAGAATTGATCAGCAGTCATCAAACATTACAGATGTATCAGGAGACAAAGCGCCTTGTCTGTTCCAGCAATGTCTGAGGTCTAAACCTTCTGCAGTTGCTAATGTATACCTGAAGGCATGTTGTAGCATGTTGCGTGTCCAGGGGTGGGGTTCACCCCACCCCAGGTCACGCAACATGCTACAAGTTTCTCATAACATGGTGGGCCTGTCTTAGCCATAACATATGCTGGAGATACATTGTGTTCTCTTCCACTTCTCCCTAACCTGTGTCCCGGTTCCTCTTAACCTTTAACAGATCTTATGTTTAAAATAGCACAACATTACAGTTACACAATCAGTAATAATTCATGGTAAAGTGAAAGAGTAATATATTCAATAACATAGTATAAAAGTAAAGTGATTAAATGTAATCATCACAATTTCCCAATTTTGATCTCTTAAAAGAGATCACACAAAAGGCTTCCGCACTTCAACATCCTGTATTTCCACTTTCTCCAACCTAAATCATTTTCCATCTTGACTGGAACTTTACCTTATCCCCATACTACTCTAGATCCTCTAGAATAGGAGCTGAACTCTTTTTATATCTCAACAGCCAGTTCTCTCCTAGGTTTGAATCAAACAGATGCTAATACCAAATGAATGGCCGAATTTATTAGTCCTCCAAAACACTGACAACCCAGCATCCAGACCAGGAAGCAGAGTCGAAGTTTAACCCACCTCTCTGCTGCTTCTGTACGGTTACCCACCCATTACCCTATAGAAACACTGTCTTGCCCACGGTCAAAATTAAAGGGATTAAAAGTTAAACCAACAAGAGCAAATCATGGAAATCTCTTAAAAATAAATACGACTTTGACTGAACAGAAAAGTAAATCTATTAAACGTGGTTTATTAAACATAAGATCTCTCTCCTCAAATACTTTGTTAGTAAATTACTTGATTTGTGAAAATCACATTGATTTGCTTTGTCTCACAGAAAACAGGTTGCAGCAGGAGGATTATGTCAATATAAATGAGTCAACTCCTTCCAATCATTTCAATTTTCACATTCCTAGAAGTACTGGGAGAGAAGGAGGAGTTGGAAACATTTTTCGTTCTGATTTACTAATTAATCCCAGACCACTTGATAGCTACAGTTCTTTTGAACATCTAACCCTTAATTTTCCTCAGCCAAGATGCAAAACATTAAGACCATTTTTGTTGGTGGTTTTGTATGGTCCACCAGGCCCTTACTCTCAATTTTTGGATCATATCTCACATTTTATTATCTGATTTAGTATTAAATACTAATAGGGTCATCATAGTTGGGGACTTCAATATTCATGTGGACACTCAAAGTGATAGCCTAATTGCAGCCTTTAAAGGGGGGGTATTATGCTTCTTCAAGGCACATATTACCCTTCTATAGCACACTCCAATAAAATTGTCACCTTAAGTCTTTTAAAAGTCCATCATATATCCAAATCCACCCTCAAGAAATTTACTTCCGTATTGGACGCTTCGATTTTCGCCTGTGCCTCTCCAAGACCCTCCTACTCTTTCTGACACTCCCACTTCAGTTCGTTTAAACTAATTGCGATTAGTTTAAGACTAATCAGCAACTTTGGGGTGGGCACACTTTTCGGCATCCAGAGGGGGAGCGGTACAATCAGCTTCACCTCTGGTGCCGGTGCCCACTGTTAAACCACATATAGACACTGAGGGCTCGGGGTGGGGGTTGGGGGATGTGTGGCTGCCTTCCCCACATCCCACCCCTCTGTTTTAAATGCACATTATAACAACACGCATCAACACCATACTCGAGCGGGAGGATGGAGGCTAGGGGTCTTTTCACACCCCTGTTCGCTACGGGCCATCAGGGGTTGGGGTCTGGAGGAGGACAGGCGGTCTGGTCGGGGTCCTGGGCTGTCGGGCTGCTTTGCCACTGTGGGGCCCTTGCCGTCCTAGAAGGTAGGGGGTCCACCTCCCGGGTCCGGGGGCTGGTGGCTCTACTGGGGCATCAGTACCTGGACCTGGGAGCATAAAGTGTGCATGGGGTGTGTGAGTGAGGGTACAGCGTCATTTTTTTGGGTGTCTTGGTGAGTCAGTGAGAATGTATGGGTTTAAGAGGGAGGGAACGTATGACTGTGTCTGTATGTCTTTGTCTACCTGTCAGGTTGGATCTTTGTCTGCCCCCTCGCCTGGCGCACCTCAGGCCTTACACTTAATGGGGGGCCTATTTCCCCTCCGTCACTCCCCGCCGGTGACGGAGGCCCCTGCCTGCCGGTGCATCGGTGGTCAATCTGGTTCGGACCCGGTGCGTGCCTGGCCGGGCCTGGGGGGGCCGGTGTGTCGGTCGGCTGATGCGCTGGGCCGATATCTTCCTTTGGTTGGTTGGGGCACCTCTTTTAGAGGTGCCAGGTTTGGGATTGTTGGGTGGTGCCTGCTCGGTGGCTCGGCGGGATGCGGATCCGGCGTCTCTGCTCGTTTGATCACCTGTTCTGTGCGCACCGTGCGTGGCCGGTTCATTGGCGGGTTGGACCGGCCCTGGCCCTCGTTGGATGCCTGGTCTCGGCGTCCTGCATTGTGCGGGATTAGGACCTGGGAGCTGGTACAACTTGGTGTCCAGATGCTGGCTGAGCCCGGCCTGGGGGATGCTGTCCGTCCCTTGTGGCTATCGGTGGGGCGCTGGGATGTTGGCGGTGGGGATTGGCCTAGGGTGGAGGCGGTCGGCCGCGGCCCCTGCAGTGCCGGGGGCCCCTCATCAGCCGGTCCCTTGTCGGGTCCCTGCTGGGGGGTGGGATACCCCTGGGCCCCGGCTCCCCCGGTCCGTTGAGCGGCCCGCCCCGGCGCGGCCGGTTGCCGGCGCGGCCGGTTGCCGGCGCGGCCGGTTGCCGGCGGGGCCGGTTGCCGGCGCGGCCGGTTGCCGGCGGGGCCGGTTGCCGGCGGGGCCGGTTGCCGGCGGGGCCGGTTGCCGGCGGGGCCGGTTGCCGGCGGGGCCGGTTGCCGGCGGGGCCGGTTGCCGGCGGGGCCCGTGGGCTTGTCACTGCTGCCCCCCGGGCCCCTGTATAGTGGCCGCTGGATGTTCCCCTGGGGTTCTCCTTTGCTCCTCTCTTGGAGGATGCGGTCGGCCCCACCCGGGTCCGCCTGGGGCTCTGGCGGTCCTTTGGATGTCTTTGCTCCGATCTCCTTCATGTCTGCATCGATTCCTGGGAGACGGATTGATGTCTGCTCACACCAACTATCGAACACTCTTATGGAGAAACCTTATATGCACCAGCATGCTAACACACACACATAGATGTGGGGTCTCTGGTGTTTTGTTTTGTTTTTTCCCCTCTCTCTGCCGTCCTGTGGGTATGGAGGCAGACTTCAATGTCTTCCTGTGTTTTCTTTGTTCCCCTTCCTCTCTTGTATTTTCAACTCACCCTCTCTCTTGACTTTTTGTTTCCTACCTCTCTTCTTCATCTTCCTTCTTTCTTCTCCTTAATTTTCCATCTCCGTGTCCATAACATCAGGAAATAAAAACCCCAACAATTCATAATAAAGATTTTTCAAACATATATCAAGTGGAGTACTATAGCAAAAGCTGTACTGCTCCGCTTGTGAAAGTAAATCTGTTGGGCTTCTACTTGGTACTCAGACACCAATTCTGAGCTCCACACTGCCAAACAGGACACGTAAAAAAAAAAAAAAAAGACTAATCAGCAGATTCTGGTTTGTTTTCAAACCATCAATTCAAAATGCAAAGCAGAAGTGAAGAAAAACATTGTTTGGAAGAATCAATGTTTCATTAAACCATTCGCTGAATTAAAAATCAATAACCTTTAGATAATTGATTCTATTTATTGGATCGGTCACCGCAGTGATTGATCTAATTTAATATTTAGACTTTATGTTGACGTCAACGGCTGTACCAGTTATGTCGATCTAATTTAGTATTTTGACTTACCAAGAAGGCGGTCTCAAAGATGACTTAAAATATTAGTTTAGTGTTTAAACTATCTGTTTAAAGTCGATCTCTATTTTGAATAGCATTAACGGCAGTCTATTGTTCATGAATAAAATACCGTCAATGGCGGGCCCACGTGGTTCGCTAGAGCATGTAGCTTACAGCTAACTCACGTGGCGCTGCTTAAAGTCACTCTGGATCATTTATTAAACATCAAACGAAAAACTGTCGGATTGAGTAACTTAGGCTGCAGGATATAAAACGACTTTCCATCGGAAACCTCGAAAATCACTGTTTAAACCTCCAGGCCGACCGGCCTGTTTGTACCCGAACAATAAATGAAATCTTACACAAAGTAACAAATCACAGTGATAATACACAACCCTTAATTCTTGTTTAAACTAACCTAATCTCGCCTCTGCCCAGACAGACCTTATTGAACGGTTAAAGTTCTCCAGGTTGCTCCGTGGATGATGGTCAAAGCCAAAACAATGTTAGCCCGCAGGCTAGCCACAGCTACGGTCCGTTAGCAGTGTGAGGATTATAGCTGTTGAATCGCGGGTAGCATTACCTTGGAACGTCGTTTCGTCCTCTTCGGCTTGCTAAACAGCGATCAGCTGCACCTCAGTTCACTGACACAGTACCTTCTCTGCAGGTTCAAGATAGCATTGTCCCAGGCTTTGTCGCGGTGGGGTAATGATCCAGTCTCGACCCGGTTCTGTGGCATTCGGTAGCTTGTTCTGTTCAGAAAGCAGGGCTCAGGGCGGAACAGTGGGGTTTATCTCAAAACACTGGGTTTGATTCACCTGATTGATCAGCAGTATTGTCGTCCTCGGAGTGAGTTCCTCTCAGAACTCGCGTCTTTTCCCTCGCCAGCGAAGGAAGGATTGGATCTCTCCTGGCGCTGTTTGGCTGAACGCCAGAACTGGAGAGGGCGTGAAAATCTGTGGCGGTGCCTTATATAACCTCTGGTCTTCTTCTCCTTCTGTCAGAGCTAGAATGTGGGTTAGCGCCACCCAATGGCTGTGTGTCCCCAACACCCGAGAACTACCAGCAGAGACCCGCAGAGACTCAAAGATTACTCTAACATGAGAAAATGGGTCCGAGCAACACTTCAGACACATTTTTTAATGAGGGAAAGACAGGTTCTCAGGATATTAAGCTTTAGAAAGTCAACTTTGCATAATACCCCACCTTTAATGCTATTTTAGACTCAATTGGCTTTACTCAAAAAGTACAGGGATCCACCTACTCGGGTAAACACACTTTGGATCTTGTACTGACACACGGTATGGAGTGTGAGGAAATAACAGTCCACCCACATAACCCGGTCCTTTCTGACCACTTCTTGATAACTTTTGAATTTACTTTAACTGACCATCTTAAATCTGAAAGAACATTTCAATATAGTAGAGCTTTATCAGACAATGCTGTAACAATTTTTAAAGAATCTATTCCATTCTTACTTTCCTCAGTGTCTCAGAGTAACACAGTGGATGGCAGCAATTCCATCTGTAACCCTTCAGAAATTGATGGTCTGATTCACATTGTTACTTTCTCGTTGCGTTTGGCATTAGATAGTGTAGCCCCCTTAAAAAAGAAAGTGGCTAGCCATAGGAGGCTGATGCAGATTTGCGTACTTTAAAGCAGAATTCTAGGAAGTTGGAGAGGAAATGGCGCTCTACACATCTAGAGGATTCATATTTAACCTGGAATAACAGTCTACTGCTGTATAAAAAGACCATTTGACAAGCTAGAACAGCATATTTTTCAACATTAATTGAGGCGAATAAAAACCATCCTAGGTTTCTTTTTAGTACAGTTGCCAAACTTAGAGTCATAGCTCTGTTGATCCAACTATTCCCCCAGCTCTTAGCAGTGATGATTTTATGGGATTCTTCATAAATAAAATTAATTCTATTAAAAATAAAATAATTGACATCCTCCCAAACATGATTACTTCTTCCTCAGTAAATGAGGCAGCATCGGAAAGAACTGTAGAACCTCATTTGTGCTGAGGCTGTTTTGATTCAGTCGAGCTTTTGGAATTATTAAAAAAACTAGCCTCATCTAAACCTTGAACTTGTATGTTGGACCCAATCCCAACCAAATTATTTATGGAAGTGTTCCATTTGGTTGCTGGCCCCATTTTGGATATGATGAATCTATCCTCACTAAATGGATACATACCACAGGAATTTAAAATAGCTGTAATTTAACCTTTACTCAAGAAACCTCCCCTTGATCAAGATGACTTAGTGAATTACAGACCTATATCTAACCTTCCTTTCTTATCCAAAGTCCTTGAGAAAATAGTTGCTAATCAACACTGTGAGCATCTAAACAGTAGCGACCTGTTTGAAGAGTTTCAGCCAGGTTTTAGAGCTTATCATAGCACTGAAACAGCACTGGTGAAGGTTACTAATGATATTCTCATGGCCTCATATAATGGACTTGTGTTTGTTCTGGTTTTGTTAGATCTCAGTGCTGCTTTTGACACAGTCGATCATAATATTCTCTTAGAAAGGCTTGAACATGTTGCAGGGATCAAAGGAACAGCAGTAGGCTGGTTGAAATCATATTTGTCTGATAGATTCCAGTTTGTTAATCTTTTTTTTTTTTCTTCAGTTTGTTCATCTAAATGATAAATCTTCACACTCAAGGGTTACTTGTGGAGTTCCACAGGGTTCTGTGCTTGGACCAATTCTTTTCACCATCTATATGCTTCCAGTTGGTAGAATCATTAGACAGCATGGGATAAATTTCCACAGCTATGCCGATGATACACAACTATATTTATCCATACATCCTGATGAACCCAGTCAGTTCTACCCAGGTAGATTACAGGCATGTCTGGAAGACATAAAAACATGAATGACTCTAAACTTTTTGCTCTTAAATTTTGACAAGACAGAAGTTGCTGTCTTTGGACCAGAAGTTCTAAAAAAGAAACTGATTAGTCAACCACTTCATCTGGATGGCATTAAATTTGCCCCCAGTAAAAACATAAAGAACCTCGGCGTTATTTTTGACCAAGACATGATATTTAAATCCCATATTAAACAGGTTTCTATGATTTCTTTCTTTCACCTCTTTTATATATTGCTAAAATTAGAAACATCCTGTCCAGGAGTGATGCTGAGAAACTAGTCCATGCATTTGTTACCTCAAGGCTGGACTACTGTAATTCTTTACTATCGGCTAGTCCACAAAATTCCATTAAAAGCCTTCAGTTGATCCAATATACGGCAGCAAGAGTTCTGATGAATATTAAAAAGAGAGATCACATTTCTCCGGTTTTAGCTTCCCTTCATTGGTTCCCTGTTAAATCCAGAATAGAATTTAAGATCCTCCTTCTTACATATAAAGCCCTTAATGATCAAGCTCCATCATACATCAGAGATCTAATTGTCTCATATGTTCCCAACAGAGCACTTCGCTCTCAGACTGCAGGTTTACTTGTAGTTCCTAGGATTTCCAAAAGTAGAATGGGAGGCAGATCTTTTAGTTACCAGGCTCCTCTCCTGTGGAACCAGCTCCCAGTTTTTGTCCGTGCGGCAGACACTCTGTTTACCTTTAAGGCCAGGCTTAAAACTTTCCTTTTTGATTAAGCTTAAAGTTAAAGTGGCTAAAGTCATCCTGAGCTATCGCTGTAGTTATGGTGCTATAGGCTTAGACTCCTGGAGGGCAGACTTACACATTTTCGTCACTCTGCTACTTCCTTTTCTACTACTACTCTCCAGTTGTATTACAGTACATTCTGTTATTTCGACTGTTAACTTTGTTTTCTCTCAGTTTTTTTCTCTCCATAGAAGATATACCTCGTCTGGTATCCTGCTTGGCTGCAATGCCCTGTTGGATGGGGGGCATAGACTGGGATGATGCTCCCAGTAACTGAACATCCACCATGTAATGTTATCAACTTTTTACTTTCTGTAACATAGAAATTACTCTTATATCAGATCTTCGGTTCCTACTGTGTCTCTGCTCTATCTTCTCAAACCCCCAGACGGTCGTGGCAGATGGCCGCTCCTACTGAGCCTGGTTCTGTTGGAGGTCTCTTCCTGTTAAAGGGGAGTTTTTCCTCTCCATCGTCGCTACATGCTTGCTCAGTGTGAGGGATTGCTGTGGTTGGAAAGTCTGCATCAACGGGGCCCAACTTCACGCCATTGACTGACGCAATCTGCTGGATTTCCTTAAATAGGAAACTTTTTAACTGATTGGAATGTTTGTATAAATGTATTGAAATGACTTCTTGTTAAGTGCCTTGAGATGACATCTGTTGTGAATCGGCGCTATATAAATAAACTGAAATAAATTGAATTGAATTAATACTATAAAAAGGAACACTTTCACCACTATTTAAAAATAAGTAGTTCCTCTGAGATCTAGTCTAATCAATGCCACAGCAAAAGAACAGCCCACCACAAACCAAAAAATAATCATGAAACACAGCATTGAGTCAGACATATTTATTCTAAATGATGATATGAATATAAGCAATAAATAGATTAAGTATGAGTAAAATATAAATGCAAAGTCTCTCAGTGATCAAAGTATTTTATAAAACAGCCCCCTTTTTATCTTCTGCCTTGTAGGTTGTCTAGGGGTCCTTCTTCTTCTGGCTGGATATTGTGAATGTCTAGCTGCTCATCTTTGACTTAAAGGAGCATGGCGCAGAATGAAGAAACGAAGCTCACGAGCGACGCGGCCGGCACTGCAAGTAACTGCAGCCAGCCGCACGGGAGCGCGCACAAACGTTTCACAAAAAAAGCATACCTCTTCACACTGAGATACTTCTTTTTCTTAGTGCCACTTTTTAGTGGGCTGTGAGTCGTTTTTTCCCAGTTGCAGAAGAATCCATTCTCACAATTGAATCAATGGAGGTCTGCAACCATTTTTCTTCCTCTTTTAAAGCTGCAGAGAACGCGCAAGCAGTGTCAATTGACATCACACCCGTAGGACAGCGCTGGAAATTCGGGCCCCGAACTGCAGCACATTTTGCAGCACACAGCCAGTTTAAGAAAATGGAACGATACGTGAATGGGCTCATTCTTTTTGGTTTATAACGCTTCATCACCCAACAGCATTAAAAAACTGGATATGGATGTTTACTTTATTTACAAATCCTGCCCATGTTCCTTTAAGGTGAGAGGTTACTAGCACATGCCCTTTTGCAGCTAACAGTATACTCTGTTCTTCTTTATCCTAGGGGTAGACTGTCCCCTGGATATCTGTACCACTCAGGTCAGAGGATTATTCTGCCTCTCCTGTGACCTGTGGTTTCTGTTGCTTTTCTTCTTCCTGCTCTCTTTTTGGGTCTCTTCCGGTGTGCGTGAAGGCTGCTCTGCAGGAATACACTGGCTCCAGTGATACCAGTGTCGCCTTTTCCTCTCAGCCTAATAGCATGTGATGTTCTTTCTGTTACTTTATAGGGTTCTGTCCATCTTGGCTCAGACCACTTTTTTATCACTTAAAGCAGGAGCAAAGGAGAGGTGTGAGGATCAGGACTTGGTTCCTTTGGGTGTTGATCCATCATCTGGGCAGTGAATTCTGAAGCAAGAGCTCGTAACTGATTAAAGTGACTTGCATACTCATCTTCACAGGTCTCAGATGACATCAATTCTAAACCTGCACTTACGCCTGGGAATGGTCTGCCAGTGGTGAGTTCATAAGGAATAAACCCTGTGCCCTGTGCCCAGCTCCTTGTGATATGGTGACCAATATGATTATTTGACACTGTATGAATTTGGGTCAGGACAAATCTACTGATTAAGACTCTTAGATCCTGGGTTGGCATAGCAACTCTCTTTTATCTCTAAGGACGTCCTGACATACATTGATTGTGTTTCCACTATCAAGGGCCTGAAGCCTGCGAGTCTAATGTTCTCATACTCAAGAAATGTTTTCTGATGTCATCTTGATAGGAGTCGTGATTACTGAACCTATATAATTCTGTGTCTTGTTTTGGAAGGCAGGTCAGTATTGCATATTCTCTGTTGACGCTGTACCTCCTTGCTTTGAAGAACTTTGACCACATATCCTTTCCACTTCCAGCAGATCCTGGTTTTTGAAATGTTTTAATTCAATTCAGTTTCAATTCAATATATTTATATAGCGTTGATTCAAAACAGATGTCATCTCAAGGTACTTTACAAGAAAAGTCATTTCGATACAATCATACAAACATTACAATTTAAAGTTTTAATTAGTTTCCTATTTAAGAAATCCCAGCAGATTGCATCAAGTCATTGACTTGAAGTTGCGTCCCATTGATGCAAACTTCAAACCACAGCAATCCCTCAGCAATCCCTCATACTGAGCAAGCATGTAGCGAGAGTGGAGACGAAAAACTCCCCTTTAACAGCAGATCCTGGCTCAGTACAAGTGGCCATCTGCCAGAACCGTATGGGGCTTTGAGAAGACAGAGCAGAGACACAGAAAGAACAGAAGATCTGATATAAGAGTACTTTCTATGTTAAAGAAAGTAAAAAGTTGATAACAGGACGCGGGGGATGTTCAGCCCCCTAGACCATCATCCTAGTCAATGCACCTCCGTCCAAACGGCATTGTAGCTAAGGAGGATACCAGACCAGGTGACAAATGTGTCCCATTGTCTGATCTGATTTTTCTGTGAACCGTGCCTCGGTATATAGTGATTTACCAAACATTTTATCACTGATTTGCTATCTTCCTTCTTTGTGGGCCATGCCTCATGCCATCGTTAATGTGTAAAAAACTAATTTTGAGCTTCTAGCACTTTGTTAAGCCTCCTTTGTCTCAATGATGTCATCGTGAAAGTTTGTGAGGACACATAAGCTACTGCACTATGTGTGGTCAAAATATGTAACGGGTGTCCCATCACCAAGTGTGCTGTTTTTGGAATTAATTTTGCTTCCCCAGCTGCATGCTGTGTGCATTTATGGTGCCTTTTTTTACCATGTTATCCAATAGTACACTTAGGTATGTTAAAATCTGTCTCTGTCCATCCCCCTTTTTCTAAAACAGAACCCCATTTACCATCACTTCTGTTTCAGAAATCTCTTTCATTGCTAACCCAATACTTGTGAGTAACTGTAAAAATGGAGTAGCATCAGATGTATGTGTTGTGCCAGCACGTCTTTCAATATCAAGAGCATCATGTGAAGTTACACAGCTTGTTTTCGACAGGGATAGAGTACTCGAGTCTTGGACTCGGACTCCAAGTCTTGAGTCATGTCACCTTTCAGGTACTTGTGCCTAGACTTGAGCAGCACTTAAACTCGGACTACAACATGAGAAATAGCTATTGTTAGAATTAGCATACAGCCAATGTTAATATTAGGTCGTTATATCAGGCCGAATTAGGTTAAATTGTAAATGTAATGACTTCCCGAAACCTCTATAAGTTTTGCAGACATCCAGCCAATTATTTCTTGGTTTAAAATTCATTCTAAGCATATTTATTGTTCTGCACCCACTACTATGTCAGCTTGGTGGTAGTGTGGGGTATTTAGTACAATTTCTGTATTTGTACTTTATTTATTCTTTAAAGGAGCATGGGGCAGAATGAAGAAACAAAACTCACGAGCGACGCGCAAGTAACTGTGGCCACCCGCACGGGAGCGCGCACAAACGCTTCACAAAAAAAACATACCTCTTCATAGTGATATACTTATTTTTCTTAGTGCCACTTTTTAGTGGGTTGTGATTCGTCTTTGGTCATTTCCTAGTTGCAGAAGAATCCATTCTCAATGGAGGTCTGCGACAAATTTTCTTCCTCTTTTAAGGCTGTGGAGAACGCACAAGAAGTGTCAATTGACCTCACACTAAGACATCGCGGGAAATTCGGGCCCCGAACTGCAGCACATTTTGCAGCACACAGCCAGTCTAAGAAAATGGAACGATGCAGATGATGTATTACTTTTTCTCCAGCATTCACAAACTTCTTTCTCTCAGGTAATCGGGTTGATAAACTCTTACTCAAACGTTTCAGATTATTCTATAAATTGTTTAAAATCTACAGTTCTTCCAATCAATTGTTCTGTCCAGAATCCAACTAATACACAACTGCAGTCAGGGAATATTACTTATTTAGGTATCAATGTCTCACCAAGACTGGCAGATTTAATAAAGCTAAACTACATCCCACTTTTTAAAAAAGTGGAAGATTATCTTGCTAGATGGAAATCCCTACCCATATCACTTATGGGAAGGGTTGCTTCAATAAAAATGATGGTTTTGCCTAGAATCAACTACTTATTCTCAATGATCCCAAGTAAACCATCACTAGACTGGTTTAGATCTCTGGACTCCTCTGTCTCTAAATTTCTTTGGAAAGATAAACTCCCACGTATCAGCTTAAAAACACTGCAGAAGACCAAAGAAAAAGGAGGTCTAGATCTACCAAACTTCCATCATTATTTCTTAGCCAACAGGCTCCAATACATCTCAAGATGGTTAAACATAGCTACCTAGATGAGTCCTGGATAGACGTAGAACAGACACTATGCAATAAGATAAGACTTTCAGACCTACCATTTATTAGCTCAAATATAAAACGACATGAATGTTTTAAAAGCATAAATATCAGCTCCTCTCAGCATGGTGGGAGTTTCTAAAAATGACAGAGTCCACAATAATCCCATGCAGACGTACACCCATCTGGAATAACCCCGACATCTTGTAAAAAAAATGTATGATAAGTTTTCCAGACTGGAGGTGTAATGGAATTGAATACCTGGAACATATATTTGAAGGAACAGACTTTATCCCATTTAATACATTAATTACACAATATGGAATTGATAAAAACAAATTCTTAGAATATCAACAAATTAAATCTATTATTAAAGGTAAATTTAGGCTCAATACAGTTGAATTACAAATTCCAGCAAGAGTTTTAGATTTTCTTAATCTCAACCCCCCCAAATTGATGTCTAAAATATACAAAACTTTATCTACATTAGATGAATCAATAGCCATCCCTATTTCAAAATGGGAGGTGGATTTATCAGCCAGCTTTGACCAAAACGTCCGGTCTCAGACATGTTTAAGAACCTTTAAAATAACAAAAAAATCCTAATTTGCAATTAATACAATACAAAATCCTTCATAGAGTACACTATACAGGTCAACGGATGTTAAGGATGGGTTTTACTTCATCTAATACCTGCTTACAATGCACAAGCAATATACCAGATACTTATATTCATGTGCTTTGGTTCTGTCTACCCGTTAAGAAATTCTGGTGCCAGATATGTGAGGACTTATCAAAGTGTCTGAAATGTAACATTCCACCATCTCCCTCAGTTTGCCTGTTAAGAGATTTAAATGATGTCACCATGGACACAAAGTCAGTTCTAAGGGTTCACATTGCCTTATGCATGGCTAAGAAAACTACCCTCCTGAACTGGAAAAATAAAAAGGCTCTTAATATTAATCAGTATAGAAAACTCTTGTTGGACCATATTGGTCTTGAGACGGCCTCTGGCTCCATATCTGATCAATCTCTCTGGGCTCCTTTGATCTGGTCCATCACCTAGTAGGGGTGGGGGGCACTTGGTTTTGTCGTTTAGGATATTGTTGCTGATGTGGGGGTTTTTGGGGTTGGAGGCGTCTGGGGGGGATCTCCGGGGGTGGGATCACTGGGCGGACAGGGCGTTGGACGTCGTGGCCCCAACCTGGGGTTGGGCTTTGGTGGCTTTGGGTGGTAACTCCTGATGACTGCATGCGGTGCCTTAGGGGGGTTGCACTGACGGACATGGGTTACTGGCCTGGTGGCCGTGCTGCGCCTGGGTAGGGTCTGGGGTGGTCCTGGGGTTTTGGGGCCCTGGGGCGCCGCGACCCCTAGCTGTGGTCCTGGCCGGGGGTCGGCCGGCGTGGGGTCTCTGTTGCCTATGGTGGTCGAGGCCGGCCGGCATGTGCAGCCATCTCTCTCTTTCTCTCTGGGCCGATTGTCATCGCCGGTCCCTGTATGGCGTCTCGCCTTGTTTGCTGGTTGGGGTGCCTGGCTGCTGGTCGCGGCAGCTGGGTGGCATTTCTGGGCCTGATCAGTGTGTTTTCGCACTGGACTTAGCTCCTGGGTCTTGGTCTTTGTGCGCTGCGGGGCGGTGGGGTCGGGCGTTTGCCCAGGTTCGGTCGGACCTGCGGGTGGACTGCCCGGGTAGTGGGCGTGCAGGGCAAGTGGGTGGGGCGCTGGGTTTTGTTGCCTGCCGGGCCGTTGAGCAGCAGTGGTCGCTCCACAAGGGAATGGGGATGGTCGATGTCGGCCTGGTGGGTCGGCCGCCCGGTTCATCGGTTTGCTCCTGGTCTGGGCGGATACGTCGCCGGGGTTTGGGCTGCGGGATCCTCCGATGTGCAGGTGGCGCTGGGGGCATCCTTTGCTGGCAGGGAGGCTATTGCTAACTAGCGACAGGTGCTCTCCCCCTACGAGGGGACTTGGACTGGGGGGAGGGGTGTGTTGGAGCGGGGGGGGTGAACTCAACCTGTGTGTCTAGTGTCTTTTGTGTTCTGATAGTAGAGCGAATGTGAGGGTGGGGTTAGTTCTCCTTCTGGGATGGGGCTGGGGGGACTGCCTTGGGGTCCGTGGGGCTTGGTGGTGCTGTGGCCGTGGGCCCCGGGTTGAAAGTGCCATGGCCTCCCTCCCCTGGTGGATCCCGGTGAACAGCGGTGCCTATTGGGGTCAGTGGGGGAGCTGGCTCCCTGGGAAGACATTTCTCATGACTTTTTGTTTCCTACCTCTCTTCTTCATCTTCTTTCTTTCTTCCCCTTAATTTTCCATCTCCGTGTCCATAACATCAGGAAATAGAACCCCCAGCAATTCATAATAAAGATTTTTCACACATAAAATCTACACCTTACTTTCTTATATTTGATTTGCTCTCAGGTAATAATGACTTGACTTGGACTGGAAGATTCTTTTTAAACGTATGTATTTCCTTGAATATTAGATATTCCAAATACCATATTTTCTCCCCTCTTGTTGACAAATGACATAATCCATGACGTTGTGATTGCATTTCTCATAAGATGAACTGAACAGACTTTTGGATGTCTGGGAGCTATTTCAAAGATGGACTGAGCAGACCACATTTCCCAGCAATCCTAGCAGTGACCCCCAACACACTCCTATTGGTCCGTGACCACCCACGGTGACATCAGCAATGACATCACAGCCAACGGGGGCTATAAGAGTAGTCGCGCCCATTTTGAATTGTTCTCCAGCTGGAAGTTCTTGGAAGAAATAGTGCTGAAAAGAGGACATCTCACCGGTGAAGATTCTCTTTTGTTCTGACCCGCTGGACCGGGGAAGAACTCGCTTCGAAGTGCTCATACGGTTTGTGTATCTCGTGTGAGCTATATCACAACTGTTCCGAGACAGTTCGTTGTGCCCGGAAAAGATAGAAGATTTAGAGCGATGGGCGTAGGAGCGATGGGCGTAGGAGCGATGGGCGTAGGAGCGATGGGCGTAGGAGCGCGCACTGCGAGAGCATGCAGAAAGGAAGAGCTGTTCCGTTTTTGGCCACATGGGGTCAGTCGCGAGTTTAAATTTCAGAAAATTGCATATAGCCCGTTTAATTGCAATTGATCATCAGTCATCAAACATTACAGATGTATCAGGAGACAAAGCGCCTACTCTACCCCAGCAATGTCTGAGGTCTAAACCTTCTGCCGCTAATGTACACATTCACCCCACCCCAGGTCATGCATCATGCTACAAGTTTCTCATAACATAGTGGGCCTATCTTAGCCGTAACACATCCTGGGTCTTTTCCACTTCTCCCTAACCTGTGTCCCAGTTTCTCTTAACCTTTCATAGATATTTCTATGTTTAAAATAGCACAACATTACAGTTACACTATCAGTAATAATATGATAAAGTGAAAGAAACCTAATATAATCAATAACATAGTAAAAAAGTGATTAAATGTAATTATCACTGTAGTAAAAAAAGTTAAGAAGGAGATGTTAAGTTGAAGATACAAGAGAGGAAGGGGAACAAAGAAACCACCAGAAAACATCCCAGGCCACCTCCACACCTGCAGGACAGCAGAGAGAGGGAAAAAAACAATGATAAAACAAACCAAACAATGCGAACTGAGAACTACACAACCGCAACCCACAGGTAGATATATAAATACAATGACAGCATCACTGAAAAGCTCATGGTACCAATTATTACAAGATTTAGTAGTGGTATCCTAAGTTCAAGATTGCATCAGTAAACACCGGAATTCCTACATGTGTGTGTGTGTATGAGCATGCTGGTGCATATAAGGTTTCTCCATAAGAGTGTTCAATAGCTGAGGTGAGGGGTCATTGATCCGCCTCCCAGGAATTGATGCTGACACGAAGGAGATTGGAGCCATAGACATCCAAAGGACCACCAGAGCACAGGAGCCCCAGGCAGACCGATGCAGGGCTGACCGCATCCCCCAGCAGAGATCCGATCAGGGACCGGCCAACCAATGGCCACCATGCCCCGTCGCTACCCCGGGCCTATCCCCAGAGCCGACATCCCAATGTCCCCCCTGCCCCATGTCGGGGCACCACATCAATAGCCAAGACCAGCCAACACCCAGACACCAAGCTCAACCAACTCCTGAATCTTACTGCAAAGCACGAATACCAAGCATCCAACCAAGGTCAATCAAACCCACCAATGAACCAGCCGAGCACGAAACATACAGAACAGGCGATCAAGTGGAGACACTGGACACGAACCCTGCCAAGCCACCGGACAGTGCCTGAACCCTCCCAAAGAGGCCTACTGGCCAACGACGCCGAAAGGAGATCGTCAACCCGGCACACCGGCTGACCGATACACCAGTCCACCCAGGCCTAACCAGGCAGACACCAGGGATAAACTGGCATGCCCCCAGAACAGGGCAGCCCAAGACCCAATCTTTTTTATTTATTTATTTTTATTTTTTTTACGTGTCCTGTTTGGCAGTGTGGAGCTCAGAATTGGTGTCTGAGTACCAAGTAGAAGCCCAACAGATTTACTTTCACAACCGGAGCAGTACAGCTTTTGCTATAGTACTCCACTTGATTTATGTGTGAAAAATCTTTATTATGAATTGTTGGGGTTTTTATTTCCTGATGTTATGGACACGGAGACGGAAAATTAAGGAGAAGAAAGAAGGAAGATGAAGAAGAGAGGTAAGAAACAAAATGTCATGAGAGAGGGTGAGTTGAAAATACAAGAGAGAAAGGGGAACAAAGAAAACACAGGAAAACAATGAAGTCTGCCTCCATACCCACAGGACGGCACAGAGAGGGGGAAAAACAAAACACGAAAAAGGAACATCGACAAAACCAACCAAACATTGTGAACTAAGAATTACACAACCACATCACACAAAAATAGATATAAAAACACAACAACAATGTCACCGAAAAATTCATGGTACCGATTAATCAAGCTCTAGTAATGATAACCTCAGCCCAAGAATATATCCTTAAACACCAGAGACCCCACATCAATGTGTGTGTGTTAGCCGAGTATGGTGTTGATGCGTGTTGTTATAATGTGCATTTAAAACAGAGGGGTGGGATGTGGGGGAGGCAGCCACACATCCCCCAACCCCCACCCCGAGCCCTCAGTGTCTATATGTGGTTTAACAGTGGGCACCGGCACCAGAGGTGAAGCTGAATGTACCGCTCCCCCTCTGGATGCCGAAAAGTGTGCCCACCCCAAAGTCCCTACATATGTGTCGTGTGAAAATGTTATAAGTGGGAGTGTCTAAGTTGTATATTAAAATTGGGACCCAGGATACCACGGGACAGCGAGGAGGGAAGCCCCTCCTCGCACCCCAGTGATGTGCCCATGCCCCAAGACCCTATATGAGTGGTAAAGTGAAGGAGCGGGTGGACAGAGGTGTCCAGGGATGGGGAGGGAAGGACTGGGAGACAAAATGTCTTCCCAGGGAGCCAGCTCCCCCACTGACCCCAATAGGCACCGCTGTTCAACGGGATCCACCAGGGGAGGGAGGCCATGGCACGTCCGACCCGGGGCCCACGGCCACAGCACCACAAAGCCCCACGGACCCCAAGGCAGTCCCCCCAGCCCCATCCCAGAAGGGGAACTAAACCCACCCTGACATTCGCTCTACTCTCAAAACACAAAAGACACTAGACACCCAGGTTGAGTTCGCCCCCCCCCTCCCGCACACCCCTCCCCCCCGTCCAAGTGCCCTCGTAGGGGGAGAGCCCCTGTTGCCACACAGCAGCAGCCTCCCCGCCAGCCAAGGAGGCCCCCAGCGCAACCCGCACACCGGAGGCCCCCGTAGCCCGAACCACGTCGACGTACCTGCCCAGACCAGGAGCAAACCGATGAGCCAGGCGGCCGACCCACCAGGCCGACATCCACCAGCCTCATTATTTGCGGAGCGACCACTGTTGCTCAACGGCCCGGCAGGAGACCAAACCCAGCGCCCCACCCACCTGCCCTGCACGCCCACCACCCGGCCAGTCCACCCGCAAGTCCGACCGATCCCGGCCAAATGCCCAACCCCAGCGCCCCACACAAAGACCAAGACCCAGGAGCCAAGTCCAGTGCAAAAAAAGGACTGATCCGGCCCAGAAACGCCACCCAGCCGCCGCGACCAGCAGCCAGGCACCCCAACCAGCAAACAAGGCGAGACGCCATACAGGGACTGGCGATGACAATCGGCCCAGAGAAAAAGAGAGAGGCGGCTGCACATGCCGGCCGCCGGCCAGCCACGACCCCCACAGCCAACAGAGATCCCACGCTGGCCGATCCCCAGCCAGGACCACAGCTAGGGGGCGCGGCGCCCCCGAGCCCCGAATCCCCAGGCCCACCCCAGACCCTACCCAGGCGCAGCCCGGCCACCAGGCCAGTAACCCAGGTCCGCCAGTGCAACCCCCCCAAGGCACCGCATGCAGCCATCAGGAGTCACCACCCAAAGCCCAACCCCAGGCCGGCCACTACGTCCAGCGCCCCATCCGCCCAGTGATTCCCACCCCCCGGGGTCCCCCCCAGACGCCTCCAACCCCAAAACCCCCACATCAGCAACAGTGTCCCAAACGACAAAACCAAGTGCCCCCCACCCCCACTAGGTGATGGAGCCGATCAAAGGAGCCCAGAGAGATTGATCAGATATGGAGCCAGAGGCCGTCTCAAGACCAATATGGTCCAACAAGAGATTTCTATACTGATTAATGTTAAGAGCTTTTTTATTTTTCCAGTTCAGGAGGATAGTTTTCTTAGCGATGCATAAGGCAATGTGAACCCTTAGAACTGACTTTGTGTCCATGGTGACATCATTTAACTTTCCTAACAGGAAAATTGAGGGAGATGGTGGGATGTTACATTTCAGACACTTTGATAAGTCCTCACAAATCTGGCACCAAAATTTCTTAACAGGTGGATAGAACCAAAGCGCATGAGCATAAGTATCTGGTATATTGCTTGTGCATTGTAAGCAGGTATTAGACGATGTAAAACCCATCCTAAACATTCGTTGACCTGTATAGTGTACTCTATGAAGGATTTTGTATTGTATTCATTGCAAATTAGGATTTTTTGTTATTTTAAAGGTTCTTAAACATATCTGAGACCAGACGTTTTGGTCAAAGCTGGCTGATAAATCCACCTCCCATTTTGAAATAGGGATGGCTATTGATTCATCTAATGTAGATAAAGTTTTGTATATTTTAGACAGCAATTTGGGGGGGTTGAGATTAAGAAAATCTAAAACTCTTGCTGGAATTTGTAATTCAGCTGTATTGAGCCTAAATTTACCTTTAATAATAGATTTAATTTGTTGATATTCTAAGAATTTGTTTTTATCGATTCCATATTGTGTAATTAATGTATTAAATGGGATACTTTTAAAGCATTCATATTGTTTTATATTTGAGCTAATAAATGGTAGGTCTGAAAGTTTTATCTTATTACATAGTGTCTGTTCTACGTCTATCCAGGACTCGTCTAGGTAGCTATGTTTTAACCATCTTGATATGTATTGGAGCCTGTTGGCTAAGAAATAATGATGGAAGTTTGGTAGATCTAAACCTCCTTTTTCTTTGGTCTTCTGCAGTGTTTTTAAGCTGATACGTGGGGGTTTATCTTTCCAAAGAAATTTAGAGATAGAGGAGTCCAAAGATCTAAACCAGTCTAGTGATGGTTTACTTGGGATCATTGAGAATAAGTAGTTGATTCTGGGCAAAACCATCATTTTTATTGAAGCAACCCTTCCCATAAGTGATATGGGTAGAGATTTCCATCTGGCAAGATCATCTTCCACTTTTTTTAAAAGTGGGATGTAGTTTAACGTTATTAAATCTGCCAGTCTTGGTGAGACATTGATACCTAAATAGGTAATATTCCCTGACTGCAGTTGTGTATTAGTTGGATTCTGGACAGAACAATTGATTGGAAGAACTGTAGATTTTAACCAATTTATAGAATAATCTGAAACATTTGAGTAAGAGTTTATCAACCCGATTACCTGAGAGAAAGAGGTTTGTGAATGCTGGAGAAAAAGTAATACATCATCTGCATAAAGACTGATTTTATGTTCTATGTTATTGCATTTTATGCCTTTAATATTGTGAGTTTGCCTGATCGCTGCAGCTAGTGGTTCAATAAAAATAGCAAACAGGGAGGGAGAGAGAGGACATCCCTGCCTGGTACCTCTCTGAAGATAAAACCTAGATGATGTTTGGTTATTTGTTCTGATACACGCTGTTGGTGAACTGTATAATATTTTCAACCAGTTTATAAAAGAATTTCCAAAGCCAAATTTATGTAAGGTTACAAATAAGAATTTCCAGTTAACTCTATCAAATGCTTTTTCTGCATCTAAAGATAATTTTACAGTTAGAAAAATCTATTAAATCTATTAATCTACATGAATTTGTGGATGTATGTCTCCCTATAATAAAACCAGTTTGATCAGGATGTATTATAAGAGGGGTTACTTTCTCTATCCTTTTTGCGAGGGCTTTGCAGATTATTTTAAGATCAACATTAATGAGGGATATGGGACGATAGCTGGTAGGAAACAAAGGGTCTTTACCTGATTTTAGTAGAAGACTAATGTAGGCAGAATTCATATTTGGTGGGAGTCGGCCATTTTCCTTGGTTTCCTGCAGCATTCTGTGGAATGTTGGTGCCAGAATATTCCAGAATTCTTTATAGAACTCTGCTGGAAATCCATCTGGGCCTGGAGCCTTATTATTGGGCATGCCTTGGAGGGCCTCCTGGAGTTCAGCCGCTGTTAGTGGTGAATCCTGGGCCATCGCTTGACTTTCAGATAATTTAGGTAGTGTTATGTTATCAAAAAATTGTTCAATTTCATGATCCGATGGATTTATCTCTGGTGAGTATAAAGCCTTGTAAAATTCCTTAAATGTGTTGTTTATTCTTCCAGGATCATATACTGTATTCCCGGTCCGATCTTTAATAGCAGATATAGTTGTTTTTTCTTTATTAATTTTTAGTTGGTTAGCCAAAAATCTACCTGATTTATTACCTTGTTCAAAGTTTTCTATCCTAAGTCTTTGAATTAAGAACTGGGTCTGTTTATTGATAATTTGATTTAATTCTAGCTTTGCTTTACGGATTTTGCCTAGTCTCTCCTCCTCTAGAGAAGCTTCTAATGAATTAATAGTTTCTTCTAATTCCTGAATACGTTTTTTTTCCATTTTCTTTTTATTTGATGAGAATGAGATTATTTTACCTCTAATCACAGCTTTTCCTGCCTCCCAAAGAATGGATGGCGACGTACCAGGGAGGTCATTATATTCTAAATAAGAAGCCCACTCTTTTTCAAAATATTTTATAAATTCTTTATCCTTAAGTAAGGATATATTAAATCTCCAATTTTTGCTTTGAGGTGTTGGCCCAAGACCCAATCTGACATATACACATTCATACATTCCCTCCCTCTTACACACATACACTCTCACGTGCACACCAAGACACACGAGAAATGACGCTCTACACTCACTCAAACTTCCCATACACACTCTATACTACTAGAACCAGCCCCCAGACCCAGGAGGTTGTACCCATACCCTCTAGAATGGAGACAAGCAGACTGCCAAAGCACACACAGTGGCGAAGCAGCCCACCAGCCCAGCACAGGCCCCGACCAGACCACCTGTTCCTCCTCCTGCACCCCAATCCCTGATAGCCAATAGCAAACAGGAGTGTGGAAAGACCCCTAGCCTCCCTCCTCCCACTCCAGTATGGTGTTGATGCGTGTTGTTATAATGTGCATTTAAAACAGAGGGGTGGGATGTGGGGAAAGGCAGCGACATAGGTACGCTGTCAGACACCCCCATCCCCCACCCCAAGCCCTCAGTGTCTATTTCCAGTTTAGTAGTGGGCACCTGCACCAGAGATTAAGCTGATTGAATAGCTCCTTGTCTGGATGCTGAAAATTCTGCCCACACCAAAGTGTGTCTCATCAGAATGTTATAAGTGAGAGTGTCTACATGGTACAGTAGAATTGGGACCCAGGCTTCCACGGGCTAATGGAGATTGAAACCCCTCCCCGCAGCCCAGTGATGTCCCCACACCCCAAGGCGGTACATGAGTGGTAAAGTGATGGAGTGGGCGAACAGAGGTGTCCGGAGATGGTAAGGGAAGGACTGGGGGACAAAATTACTTCCCGGGGAGCCAGCTCCCCTACTGACTCAAGTAGGCACCCTGATCAATAAGATCCACAAAGGGAGGGAGGCTCTGGCACGTCCACCCCGGCCCATGGCTGCAGCACCACCAAGCCCTACAGAGCCAAGGCAGTCGTCCTGGCCCCATCCAAGAAGAAGATCTATACCCACCCCAACATTCAGTCTGCTATAAAAACACAAAAGACATTAAACACACAGGTTTAGTCCAGCTTCAAGACCAATGTGGTCTAACAGCAGATCTCGATACTGATTATCATTAAGAGCAATTTTATTTTTCCAGTTCAGAAGGATAGTTTTCTTCACGGTGCATAAGGCAATGTAAACCATTTAAACTAACTTTGTGTTAATGGTGACACCATCTACATTGCCCAGCAAGAAAACTGATTGAGAAGGTGGAATATTAAATTTTAGACACTTTGATAAGTCCTCACATGTATGGGACCAAAATCTCTGAACAGGTGGACTTTGTCTTTTTTTGGGGGGGGGGGGTTACGTGTCCTGTCAGGGAGTATGGCGCTCAGAATTGGTGTTTGAATACTAAGAAAAAGCCCAACAGATTTACTTTCAGAAATGGAGCCTTACGGCTTTTGCTATAGTACTCCACTTGATATACTGTATATGTGTAGGAAATCTTTATTAGAAATTCGCACTGGAATTTTTTATATATATATATATATATATATATATATATATATATATATATATATATATATATATATATATATATATATATATATATATATATCCATATATATTATGGACAAGGAGACTGAAAAATAATTGGGAAGAAAGAAAGAAGATGAAAGGAAAAAAAGTAAAGAAGGAGAGGGTAATTGAAGATACAGGAGAGGAAGGGGAACAAAGAAAACACACAAAAAAACCTTCCAGTCCGCCTCCACACCAAACAAGTCAAACAATGCAAACCGAGAACTACACAACCCACAAATAGATATATGAATACAATAACAGTGTCACTGAAAAGCTCATGGTACTGATTATTACAAGATTTAGTAATGGTAACCTAAGCCCAAGAATGCATCTGTAAAGACAGGAATCCCCACACCTGCTTATGTATGAGCATGCTGGTGCATATAAGGTTTCTCCATAAGAGTGTTCAATAGCTGGTGTGAGGAACCATCGATGCGCCTCCCAGGAATCAACGCACAAAGGAGATTGAAGCCATAGACATCCAAAGAACCCCAGAGCACAGGAGCTCCAGGCAGACCAATGCAGGGCTGACCGCACCCCCCTAGAGAGGAGCAGAGGAGAACCCCGGGGAAACAGCCAGCAGCTAGAATGCGGGGGCCCTAAGGGGCCACAGTGATGTGTCCACGGGCTCTGCTGGCAACCAGCTACGCCAGTGCGGATCCAGCCATGGGCCCAGAGACCCGAGCCCGAAGGGTGCCCCACCCTCCATTGGGTGGCAGCTCAATTGCCTTTAACTTAAAAGCTGCATTATTTGCATTTCTTAGTGTGTCTTCCATGATGAGGGTGTGTGCATGAAAACTACCAGTGGTGTCAGAAGTGCCACTATAGTGCCCCCATGGTAGTAAAAAAATCTATAAATTAGTAGCATCATTGTATGCCTTACAGTCCAAAAAATACGGTATATATTAATTCAAATTAAGGCCTCGGGTGAAATGTGTCATCATCTATATCAATGTACATGCATATTTTTTTGTCTTCCTCAAATATGTGAACATATTATTTCCACCTCCAGCATCCACCACCATCATTTGCCACCACGGCCCCTGAGTGGGCCAGTCAGGTACTAAATTCCCGGGCCACTTTTTTGCCCCAATCCACCCCTGCCTTATGGTCGTTCTTTTTCATGACCTCAGATAGCAGTTCTACTCACTCCTTCTCAACAATCTCTTTGTGTTCTCCAGCTGGGTAATTGGGGTAGAAATTGACTTCAGCTCTCTTAGGTTTCTTGACTTGGTTGTGACTCAAGGTGTTATCAGGCTTTCTGTTTTTGATAGAGTTAATGATCATCTCTTGGCGTCCCAAACTCCAAAGGTTAGTGAGGTAGTTGACTACTTTTTTTATCAAACAGATTTTCCAACTGTATTATCCAGTAACAGAGCCCTGTTCTTTAAGCACAGATTTTATGATCAAAGCTTTTGCAGCATTATCTAATTGTGCAGAAGTAGGGTATCCTGCTGAGTACTTCATTTGGAACAGGATTCAGAAGCCAATGCCTGCTACATGAGTGGCTCCTATGGCTCATATATGAGGAAACATGGCAAATTACTCAAAAAAGTAATACATGTGAGGACTTATCAAAGTGTCTAAAATGTAAGTCTGGTCGGGGCCTGGGCTGGTGAGCTGCTCTGCTACTGTGGGGGCTTTGACGGTCTGCTTATCTCCCCCTTGGAATAAAGGGGATCATTGGTCCGGGGGCTGGCTGCCCTGGTAGGGTATCGGTACTGTTGTATTCTACTTTTTTGGAGCTATTTTTATTATGTAGTACATATGTTTTAAATATATCTTTAGTAAGCGTTTAGAGGTAATAGGCCTGTTTATATTATTCAGGGTAGTAAAACATGACTCTTTACCAGTATTTTATGGGGGTAAGGTTTTAAGTAAATAAACTCTTGGGTAAAGATATGAACTGAAAGCAGGGAGGATCGGTTATAACTCTAGTTCATGGTACGGCTATAAAACCAGGTCAGGAGACCTGGAGAAAATGTATGACTTGTCAAGATGTAGAAGGAGGAGAGAGGAGTCATGTGATATTTTCTTTGTTCTTCTGTAATAAAAATGGTACACCCTTGTAGAGAAGCGAGTCAGATCTTTTCTGGCTCCCATCTGCAGGTGCGTCCAATGTGAAACAGATATCTGTTTGTGTGTGTGTTATTTTACTCTCTGTCTCTCAGTTCTGGGTCTTATTTTGAAACAGTTCCCGCCGGGGTTTTGGAGTTCGGCGCCCCCACCTCTCTGAGTAGAAAGTGAGTTGCAGAGCATATTATGGTAGAAAGCCGACAAAATGGTGGAGGATGCGGGCATTAATTTGGTTTTGAGTTTTCTCAGGGCTGAGAGAGATTGAGTGTGAGTAATGAGTGTGGCATAACTGATTGATACATGTGTTTGTGGCATTATAGTAATTTTGTGTTTTTTCTTTGAGTTCAACAGAGAATCGGAGAGCGACTGGATTGATCCTTGCTAATCAACACCCGGGTGGTTTTGTATCAATCTGGAAAAGCGCTAACACCAAATTAATAGGTATTGATCGATTTAAACGTTGTCCATTTAATGTTGACGTGTTGTTCTTTCGGTTGAGGGCCGACCAAAGTGCGGACCAGGGCTTGAGAGATGGCCGCTCGCCTCCGGTAGGACGCTGTCGGAGTTCTCCACGGCTGGCAAACGAATATTAGACAGCAGCAGAGTGTGTGTGCTCTCTGTTGTCCGGGCGGATTCCCTTGGAGAGGCCAGCGTATCTTCCAAACGCACGATTGAGCCACGTGAATTGGATTGTGTTTAAAGGTCCGGCTTTAGGTGGCTCCGGTAGAGGTTAGTGTTTGATGAAATTGTAAAATTGCTGTACTTTCTTTCTTTCTAGTGTGAGTGTGTGTGTGATTGGAGAAAGTGGAGGTAACGGAAAAGAGCTACCAAGTAGCTCTTTGCACACCGGCCTCATATAAACTTCTCATTTAGGGGAACTAACCAACTGAATCTAAAACCATAATTCCTCTGCGACTCTTAAACGCCTAGACAATGCCCGCGCTTTTTGTATAGACAATAAGCGTAAAAGCTTGACATTGTAGAGGAATAGGGGAATATCATTTTCAGTCGGCTAAAGTACCACCATAGCTAGTTTATGGCTAACACACAGTGTGGATGAGTCTCCCCTGGAAATAAAGGCGTTCAACCTTGTGCAACTACGTAAACACGTCTAAAGCATTGTCTAACACATATATATAGGACTGTTATTATGGATAACTGGTAGTAAACTCTTTAGAATATATATAAAATAACTTTTTTATTGTAACGGAGCGGTCACGTTTGGCTTCCGGTTGAGCTAGGTTGCTCATGGTTACAGCTAATCTCTGGTAGCTTAGCTTCCGAACTGTATTTATTTGGCTCGGTTAAACAGTCATTCGAGTATTGGTGGCGAAGTGTGGTTTTGTTGGAGGCATTTTGTTCTTGTGTTTGGTTGATTTACTTATGAGTACGGTTTGTTAAGTTTAGCATCGTAGTAAAGAATTAGCCATCTGTGCGCCGGCGTATTCATTCCGCGGTGTGACCCGGAAGTTTTATTGGGCCTGACTTGATCCGTCAGTCCGGCTGAGTTTTTTTTTTTTTTTTGAGCAACCTGTTGACGATTTTGTGTTGCAAAGCGAGTTTTAAATGTATTTCTTTCGGTATATGTTTTAATGATAAATAAAAATTGCTTTATATTGGGAGAATTCTATTTCTTCGTGTGTTTCGCCGAAGTGCGCGTCCCGGGTTTTGGCGCCGGCCGGACTCTATTAGGAATTCTTTGATTTTTAGACGAAACGGCAATAATCTCCGTATATAAATAAATTAATGATAAGATAAACAGTGCTTTTAAACCTTTTTAGCTTTCCTTCGTTTTGGCTTTGCCTAAAACATTATTAAGGTTAATGTTGCATGACTAAATAATACATAAACCCCTTCACTATAAAAATAAATAAATGAAAATTAAATAAATAAAAACTGTGCCTGCCTTTACTGTTAACTGCATTAATATTGGGATAAATTTGGGCCTACGAATTGATAGTTTATCAATTAAAATAAATAATTTATAGAGTTAATACAACTAACCTACTTTGTTAAATTTTAATCCATTTTGGATTTTGTTACGAATTTTCAATGGCAGCCGAATATAAATTACTCCCTGCTCCACAGGGACAGGAGTGGCGCACTTTAGATGCCCAATTGTTAGTATACATTTCTAAATTATATTCTGTTTTAGTTGATAAGCCCGGTAAAAAAGATAAAAACCAGTTCCAGGGCCTTATGACGGCCATGTAGGCTCGTCATGGTGCCCGAGGGGATGATAAGCGGAGTCTCTCACAGATGTGTTTTGAGGAAGGAAAACGTTTTGCAGATAAAGCTAAAACAGCAAAAAGCATCACTGGTGCTAAAATGAGACACTTAAAAGCTGAGAAAATGTGGAAAACATGGGGTTTAACAGGACAGGGTATTGATCATTTGTGTGTTACTGCAGAAAATAGTTTTTTGGCAGACCATACTCCTCCCCCATACCAGCCTATGTACCCCATGTTGACGACCTCTGGTCAAACACATATTTCATGGGGCTTGGAGACAGACAATGGCCAGATTGTACTTCAAAACACGCAGGGTGACGCACAGAGTTCACCATCTCCTTGTGCGCCATCCCCGGTGGGCATTACTCCCCCCCTTCCTTCAAGCAGTGCAGTGTTGCACTGGAGTGGCCTCCCACAGAGGTCTGTAGCCCATAAACCATTGACTAATAAACCACAGGGTGATCTAAAGGTAAAAGATGATGGACAAGATTATAAATTGCGTTTTGAAGTCACCGGTAAAGGGATTGCAGAACACACTGGGGAGGAAAAGCGACAGCTACTAAAATTAGTTAGCAACAAAGTAGAACAGGACACCGATAAATTGTTCTTGGCGTATAATGCTAAATTGATGGACGAGATGGAGCAGCACGAACACAGGTTAACTAAAGTTCAGCGACAGATGGATGAGGTGCTGCAGGATCAGGAAAGATTAGCATCTGTGGTAAGGGGGCAAGCTGCAGACCTTCCAGGGAGTGCCAGCCCCAGTCAACGTGATGAATGTGCAGCAGTTGTACAGGTTGACAATATGCAGGCGTTGGTGGACAAGGAGAGTGAGGGGCCATTTAAGTATACCAGATCTAAGTTACCACTGGGGGCATGTGGGGGCCCTGATTTAATGCTTCCTTTAGTGGGAGCATTGGATGGTTCAGTAATTTACAAACCATGGAAGATGGCTGACGTATCTGCCATCATTCTGCAACTCCCTGCTTTGACTGGTGGAGGAAACTGCTGGATAAATAAATTAAATCAGCTGACTTCAGGGCAAACCCTAGCGGTGGGAGATTGGAAAGCCATTATGGGTAGGATGTTGACATTGACAGATTATAATGAGATGATGCTCCAGTGCCAGTTAGCACGTGTACTTGATGAAGCCCCATTCACGCATCATGCACATGATCTTGCCGAGTGGGTCAGAAGAAAATATCCTACTCCCCCCGCGTCTAAAATTTTGAAATTTCCCTGGTCAACTGATGTTACTCCCGCAGAACATATGGCAAAATGTAAAGATAAATGGGTTGCTGTTACTGGGGAACACCCCCGAGATCCGGGGAATAATCGGATTTGGTTCAGAAAAGCAGTTTTAGCAGGCATGCCAGAGTCTGTTGCTACATTAATGAAACGGAATCCTGATTCACACATTTATGATCAGCCTACATGGGAAAGACACGTAACATATTATTTACAAGACGTGCAAGATTCTGCGTTAAAGGACGCTGAGGAGAATAAGAAAATGGAGACTGCTTTGTTAATGCTACAGTTAAAAGAGGCTCAGAATAAATTGACTGACTTGTATCAGTCTAAAAAAGTGAAGCAGATGGTGGCTGAAGCAGCACCTACTGTTGGATCAGCGACAGTGCTGCCTTCTTTTCCTGTGATGTATGCTGGAGCTGCGCCGAATCCGCCATTTACTGCTCCTTATAGGACATGGCAGCCCCGTGGCAGGTCGCGTGGCAGGGCCAGGTTTGGGGATTTTAGAGGCATGGGGAGAGGGCAGCCAGGTGCTAACAGTTGTCGCAGGTGTGGCTCCAATGAACACTGGGTGAGGGAGTGCCCACACCCACAAGGGGGCGCTATACCTCCCGGTCAGCCACCTCTACATATGGGTCCGAATCAGCATATGGCTCCGAATCAGCATATGGCTCCTCCCTCCTATCCAGGAGGACAGAGTGGGCCTCAGTATTGACAATGCCCACAGAGTACCTTAGTGAGCAGGACAAAGGGGGATCCGATGCTCACAATAGACGTACATGGACATTCATTGCCATTCCTTGTCGACACTGGTGCTACTTTCAGCACGTTGGACAGAGTTTTACCAGACGTCAATTTTTCTGGGAACACAGTGTCTGTAATTGGAATCTCTGGGGCTCCAATGATTCTCCCTGTCACTCAACCATTGCCTGTTTCAGTGGGAGATCAAAGACTATCCCATCCTTTTGTCATTGCTCAAACCACGCCTGTCAACTTGTTAGGCAGAGATCTGCTTATCAAATTTGGTGCTTCGATCCTATGTACCCCTGATGGACTTATGGTGACTTTTCCGAATGGACATACGCATTGCTGTGACACCATGAGTGGTCAATTTTTGCTGAAGGATGACACTTCACAAGTGGCTGATATTTTCTGGGCCAGATTGACTACGATGTCTGCACATGAATCTTCTGCGGCTGAATTTCTGAGATGCTGGAAGCCTTGGCTGCTTGAACTCCAGCCTTTTGTTCCACCGCCTGACCCATTCCATGTGACCTGCCTATATGAGAGAGGCGATCCTACTTTATATCAGGAACAATTTGAAACAGAACTTGAAGGCCAAAGTTGGTCTGTGGCTTTGGGTCCATGCTTTGTGGGGAAGGAGGGTGTTGCACTGTATGCTGATCTGACTTCAGAGCAGCATAAATGGTATATGATGGAAGCTGAAGCGCTTCCACACATATCGCTTTTGTTGCATCCGAAACATCAAGCTAAAGATTTGGGGGGAATGGTTAAAAGGGGAGTTGAATTAAAGGATTGGGTTCCTACCAGATACCTTCAGTCTCTTTTTCTCCTTCTACTCAGATGTACAAAATAGACACGCAGCTCTCAGATACTACCATTCTGGAACATTTGCAGCTTTCTAGAAATCATGGCAGAGAAAAAACAGATCATCCTGATGCAGTGGAGGCCTTAAAGGTCGTACCTGACTCTTTGTGGTCAGATGGTCCCACTGATGTCGGTCTAGTGCAAACCACACCCATCACATTTGAGATGAAACATTCTGATCCAATCTGGCGTTCCCAGTATCCACATAAACCTCAGGCTGAGGAAGGTATTGCAGACACTATTGCAGGCTTCCTTGAAGTTGGAGTTTTAGAACCATCAAACTCTTCATATAACACCCCTATTCTTCCTGTGGAAAAACAAGGTACTGGTAAATACAGAATGGCACATGATTTGCGTGCTGTCAATGAGGCCCTTAGAACTCCTCCCATTTCTACACCGAATCCGTATACAGCTCTGGCATCCCTGACTCCTGATTTAAAATGGTTTACCTGCATAGATTTGGCTAATGCATTTTTCTGTTTACCGCTCCATCCTTCTGTCAGGGATATTTTTCATTTACATTCAGGGGCAGGAAGCTACGTTATAGTAGGCTTCCGCAGGGCTTTGCTTTATCTCCAGGTATTTTTAATCAGGTGTTGAAGCAGTCATTAAGCACTGTACAGCTCCCTCCAGGCTGTGTACTGACCCAATATGTGGACGATTTACTTTTAGCATCCCCTACTGTTGAAACGTGCATAGAAGCTACTCTAGTTGTGTTGCAACATTTGGGAAAAGAGGGATTCAAAGTCTCCCGCGATAAGCTTCAGTTGGTCAGGCAGGAAGTCCAGTTCCTGGGGCGAAGGGTGACCGCTCAAGGCGCTGGACTGACTGACACCCACAAGAATGCTATTTTGGCTCATTCTAAACCTCTCACTGTTAAACCAATGCTGTCATTTCTGGGACTGACAAATTTTTCCAGACATTATGTGCCTAATTACACAAACCTTACCACACCACTCAGGGCTCTTGTAAATGCTCATGGTATGAAAAATCTGCATGCTAAATTAGAATGGGACATACCAGCTGAGGAGGCATTTATTAAGTTAAAACAGGCTCTAGCACAAGCAGCTGATTTAGCCACTCCTGACTATACATGTCCATTTTTTCTTAACACATCAGAAACAGATGGGGTGGTTAATGGGATTTTGTTTCAGAAAAAAGGTGGTCAGAGACACATTCTTATGTATCTTAGCATAAAGCTGCAAGCTATTGAAATGAGACAGCCGCCTTGCACGAGACATGCAGCAGGAATTGCACATCTAGTGGAAAAAACATCACACATTGTCAGGGGTTATCCACTTAATATTTTGACATCTCATGGAGTCATGGCATTGGTTAATTCTGAGACGTTTACTCTTTCTACTTTGCGTCAGCAGCGGATTAGCAGAGTTTTGGAGGCACCAAACATTATTTTTACGCATGAAGGAATAAACATGGCTGACCAAATCACCACCTCTGGGGAGCAGCATGACTGTGTCAGGCTGAATTCTGTTGCTCAAAAAATACGTCCTGATTTACGGTCTGATCCCTTACCTACAGGTTTTGTGCTCTATACAGATGGTTGTTGTTTTAGAGATGCACAGGGGCAGTTGAGATCAGGTTTTGCAGTTGTTGAGCAAAATGGGGATTCACTACAGACTGTCGTTTCAGGGAAGCTGGACGGCAAGCAGAGCGCACAGCGTGCTGAGATAAGGGCTCTTATTGAAGCATGCAAATGGGGAAGAGATAAAGACGTCACGATTTACACTGATTCGAACTACGGATTTTCTGTTATGCATTATGAATTACCACAGTGGAAAAGAGAAGGTTTTGTTACTGCTACTGGTAAGCCTGTACAGCATCATTCAGATATTATGGAGCTTTTGGATGTTGTACAGTTACCAGCTAACCTCGCTGTTCTTAAGTGTAAGGGTCACAGCAAGGCTGACACTGTTGACGCGTGGGGAAATAGGGCAGCAGATTTGGCGGCGAAAGGAGCAGCAGGTTACCTGTCACATGTCCACACGCAGCTGATTGTCACGTCAGCACAGGAAATGTCAGACAGTTTTGCTGAGGAAGTAAAGTTGGCACAGCAGGCTGCTGCGTCGCAGGAGATAGCTGTGTGGAAGGATAGAGGTGCGATTTTTTCTGATGGCTTTTGGCGTGGGCCTGATGGCCGTTTGGTTTTACCTGCCGCGTTAAAACCCACCCTTTTTCAGGAGGCTCATGGTGCGGCACATGTGTCATACACTCAGATGAAACGTAATCTTTGTTTTTGGTGGCATCCCTTCCTGCCACATTTAATTAAGCGTTTTTTGAGTGAATGTGTGGTGTGTGGTCAATTTAATCCTAAGCCTACTATCAAGCCAGAAATGGGCGCCTTCCAGGACTTGTGCAGGCCTGGCGAGGAGGTCGTTATCGATTATACAGATATGGTGACCCCTGTTAGAGGTTTCCGTTACCTGTTAGTGATGATTGATCCACTGACCTCGTGGATTTCAGCTTTTCCTGCTAGACGGGAGGATGCTCAGACAGTGGTGAAATCTTTGATTAACCACTGGATTCCGTGCCATGGCTTTCCGACTAGGATCAGGTCTGACAATGGCACACATTTTAAAAATAAACATCTCCGACAGGTTTAGGAACAGATGGGAATAACCCACAAGTTCGGCACTGTTTACCATCCGCAATCCCAGGGCGTCATCGAGCGTTCTAATTCAACTTTAAAGTTAAAGCTGGCAGAGAACCACAGGTTTCACCGCACCCTGACCCGGACCCTCGCAGTGATCATCAGCATCTGAAGGGCCTGGTCTCCTCCTTCCTTCCGGCCCCCGACCCCCCTCCTGTCCCTCACGCTGCAGCAGCTCTCTGCTGACCTGGGAGAATCTCTTTGCAGTGGGTGGTGTCGGTTCTGACTAGGCGGTGTCGACTGCCGAAGCCAGGAGGCGGGGCCTGGCCCACCCAGAAGATTGGTTGGAGTTGCTGCAATCATCCAGTGTAATCTATATGTGCAAAAATTGGGCGAGATAAGCAATTTGGACTTGCTTTTCTCGAAGAGGGATTATACCGAAGAGAAAAGATCGCAAGAAATCAAACACATTTCACAGCAGGTTTTGACCACCTCACAATCGGTGGGGGAAGCTATTGGAGGCGGGGCCTGTCTGTGCATTTGTGTTTATTGGGGGAAATGTTCAGTTAATGAAGTAACTGTCATTTCAGTGAGGGCGATCTGCATAAAAGACAGTAACATTGGGAAAAATAAAGAGTCCACTGTACTGAATCATTTCATCACTCTGGTAGCCGCCTGCTGCCAGAGAAATAAACAAGAGCGAATACTAGAGAACAAAATAATAAAGACTGAACACTTATTAATAATTTTTCTTGTATTTTACAGGTTGTTTAACCAATTTTTATTTACAGGTGCAGATTGTTAGACACTGCCTAAGAGGGTGTCAAAGAATTTTTAAGTAGTTAATTTGTAGGATTTTTTCTTAATATTCAGTTTTTACGGTTTCATAAAACTTTTTAGTAATAAGCTAAAATATTTTAAGGGGTGTTTAAAGTATAATCAGGTTGACTGACTACTAATTTTTGTTTTACTTATTCTTTTTTCATTATGATGTGGTTTTTGTAGGATGCTTTTGGGGTTGGTGACAATTGCTAGAGTTTGCTTTTTACTAAAAGAATATTGAGAATTAGGTCAAAACATAAAAACAATAATAATAATAAAAAAATATTGCTTAAAGGTAAAGATAAAAAAAAACAAAAAAACAGACACCCTTCTTTTTTGGATAAAATAAACATAGGATCACACCACAGACAGAAAGATGCATCTTTGGGAAAATAAGAAGGTGCTGTACGCCACAGGTTTTTGCATGGTGTTATTGGTCAATATTATCTTTTACTGTTGTGGTGAATGGCCCTATAATAGTTCTACAAATCAAACGCAGGTTGGAGTTCACTCAATTAGACAGAGAAGAAACTTAATGGCTAAACCATCTCCCTCTTCACGGTGCGGCACTTCCGAGGCACATCATGGATTTTCTCAATTTTGTATACCAAAAGGACGATCTGCAGTGATTACTATTCCTTTAAATACATTGGTTTATAAGGGACAACAAGCAAGTAAATATAAAACCTACCCCTTGTGGTACATAACAAATGATCAAAAAGATACTAGTTGGTCCACTTTAATTGCTGATCCTTTAGGATATGACTGGAGAAGGTATACCACTACCTCTTTTGCAAAACACATGCGTCCCTTGGTTAAATTGGATAAGACTGCAGATAAATTACTTCTTACGGTTAATTTAACTAAGAGTGATCTCCTCCCCTTAAAATATCTCCAGAAGGGGGAAGGTTTTACTCTCTTTATAATTTGGGTTTATAAAGGGGGAAAAGATGTTCAATTTCCTATTACAATATGTCAAGACTCTCTTAATGTTTCCACCTCAGTAAGTCAAAATCAGGCCTCAGCAGCAAGAGGTAGTATAATTAAAGAAGAACCATCTGTGGACGATTACTTTGAAATGATGACAGGAGTGGGAGGCTCCACTAATAATTGGTTGCTTATGGTAGAACATGCAGGACGAGAAGCAAGACAGGACTGTGTTGTGTGCATGGGAGCCCGACCTGTTCTCAAGGTGGTCCCTGCACCTTTTGAGCTCAACACAACTTGTCTGGTCTCCCTGCTATCTAGTGAAAATCCAGTAAAAGATTGTAGTAACTGGGAAAAATTATTCCCTATAGCTGATAACAGAGCTACCCCACCCTTCTTTGATAGTAATGTAGCTCCAAATAATTTTACTTGTTTCAAAAATGGTAAGCCTGGAAATAAACTAATGGGTTCAGTCAACATTACATATTGTAATTCAATCCAAACTTTCCTTAAATCTTTTCAGGCTCGTGCTGACATCTGGTGGTGGTGTGGAGGAAAAATTCTCCGCTCCATTTTACCTAGTAATTGGACAGGATTGTGTGCACCTGTTACATTAATTATGCCAGTAGCAATATTTACTTATGATCCCACAGGAGACCAGACTCTTCTCACTTTGAATAATCATGTTAGAAAGAGGGACTTAAGCCACGAAGATGATTCAACTTATATTGATGCCATTGGAGTTCCTAGAGGTGTTCCAGACGAATATAAATTGGTTAATCAGATCTCAGCAGGATGGGAATCAAGTATTTGTTGGTGGTGTACCCTGTTTGAGGTTGTTCACGAGCAACTTAAAGCCACCTCCTTAATGGCCTTTCAAAATAGAATAGCGGTCGACATGATCCTGGCTCAGAACGGCGGCGTCTGTTCCCTCTTTGGTGATCAATGTTGTGTTTTTATCCCTAATAATACTAATGCAGACGGTAAATTAACTAGGGCAGTAGAAGGACTCAGAATACTTTCAAATAGGCTAAAAGAACAATCAGGTGTAGATACCTCAATGTGGGACGATTTGTTAAATAATATGTTTGGTAAATGGAAGACTCTGGCAATGTCTATAATGGTTTCTTTAGCAGCATTTGTGTCAACTATGGTGTTATGTGGATGTTGCTGTATTCCTTGTATACGTTCATTGCTCACAAAGTGTATTGAAAAAGCTGTTGGTGATAATATGCAAGGTCAATATCTGTTACTCCCTCCCATGGAGCCTGAAGGAGAAGTACAGAGGAGTGATCAATCTATTTGAAAATAGATTGAAAGAGGGATTTGTTGTATTCTACTTTTTTGGGGCTATTTTTATTATGCAGTACATATGTTTTAAATATATCTTTAGTAAGCGTTTAGAGGTAATAGGCCTGTTTATATTATTCAGGGTAGTAAAACATGACTCTTTACCAGTATTTTATGGGGGTAAGGTTTTAAGTAAATAAACTCTTGGGTAAAGATATGAACTGAAAGCAGGGAGGATCGGTTATAACTCTAGTTCATGGTACGGCTATAAAACCAGGTCAGGAGACCTGGAGAAAATGTATGACTTGTCAAGATGTAGAAGGAGGAGAGAGGAGTCATGTGATATTTTCTTTGTTCTTCTGTAATAAAAATGGTACACCCTTGTAGAGAAGCGAGTCAGATCTTTTCTGGCTCCCATCTGCAAGTGCGTCCAATGTGAAACAGATATCTGTTTGTGTGTGTGTTATTTTACTCTCTGTCTCTCAGTTCTGGGTCTTATTTTGAAACAGTTCCCGCCGGGGTTTTGGAGTTCGGCGCCCCCACCTCTCTGAGTAGAAAGTGAGTTGCAGAGCATATTATGGTAGAAAGCCGACAGTACCTAGACCTGAGAGTATTGAGTGTGTATGGGGAGTGGAAGTGGGTGTACAGTGCCCATTCTTGTGTGTATTTGCATTGGTTGAGTGGGGGAGAGCGTGTGTGCGTAAGACTGTGGCAACATGTGATTGTGTCTTAGTGTCCCTGTATATCTGTCAGGTTGGGTCTTGGGCTGCCCTCTTTTGGTAGTATGTCTGAGAAACTTGCCTCCAGGTTCACAATCAGCACTTTCCTCAGTTTAACCTTCAGTCTTGTTCAAATCTGATGATGTGAAGGATTATAGTTATAACCATGTCTTGCAACATCTTCAAGATGTAAAGACCCTTGAGCAGAATGGAATTTTTGTTACATTGCTTGGTACATTTTTTAAAAGGAACTATTCAAGTTGTAGCAGCATATTTCTGCTGAATTTACCCTTTTGTGGGACAATCAAGGATTATTCTATTCTAATCCAACCTCCGTGCCCACAGTCTAGCAGGTTTTAATGAGAGCTTTACTGCTGGAAACATTTGCAGAGTCTACACAGGAACACTGTCAGAAATCCAAGTAAGCTGTGTGAGATCAGATTCAGTTGCTTTGAAAACTAAAGAGCTACATGACTACCATGTAAATTTAGCACACCAGAAGGGTTGAAGATAAATCAGCTTAGTATAAACAATTTAAGGATTGTTTTGATTGCCTATTTCCCTTTGTTTTTTCTGCATTTGTAAGATTTCATTCAATTGTTTGGGTATAAACAGTGTTATCAAAGGTTTCTGACTGATAGAGTTGTTTTAAATCATGCAACATGAGTTATTCTGTACCACCGGAGTTTTTACTTTGTTCTTTGGTGCTTAGCTAAACGGAGTGACCCTTAGTTGTGCTACATACACTAGCCCCACATGCTTGTTCTTATAGGGGAAACTCGCCTATCGCCTATTAGTGCGGCCTGCTTTGCAGACCGCTAGCGTTTATAAGCAATAAGGACTGCTATCTATGGTATTCAAAATACAGATCATCTTTAAAATAGATTGTTTAAACACCAAAAACTAATCGCATCAGTCGTTTTTGAAACCGCCTTCTTAGTATGTCAGAATACTAAAATCAGATTCATCACCGTGGTGACTGATCCATATAATTAAATCAATTTTCCAAAGGTTATTGATTTCTAATTCAGCAGATTATTTAATGAAACATTACTTCCTCCAAATAATGTTTGTCTTCATATTTGCTTTGCACAGTGAATTGGTAGTTTTAACACAAACCAAAAGGTGCTAATTACTCTTAAACTGATCACAATTAGTTTAAAACTATCTTGACTTAACTTCCAAATTTTTAATACGAGCCTTGGTCTTATAGTACACATATTCATACTAAACTGTGACATCAGACATTGGTTATTGTTTCTATTTCTTTGCATTGTTGTCCATTTCACTGTTTTACTTTTGGTAATTTATTATTCATTCTTCTTTTACTTAGTAGTTTAGTTGTGTGTTACTAGCTTAATGAGTTTGTTGATTAAAGCATTTTGACTGGAAATTTGAATCCTTTTTCTTCATAAACTCTTGTATTTAGAAAGTTGTTTATTAGTATTCCACAGACACAGGCCCGGCCCTAATCAATTTGGTGCCATAGGCAAGATTTTAAGTGGTGCCCCTTGCATCGCAGTACAGTACTTGCACTGCTAGTGTACATATACTCACAAGAAACTTAATAGCTTTGTTTTAGACATTCTTGTATTTAAATAAAACAACTGCACATTCAAAGCCAGTCAGCTGGGTCTATTGGAGCAACAGAAGGTCCACTTGATGCTGCTGCATCACTGCTGGTTTGTGCTGCTGAGGTGGAGGCAACAGAGGGATTGGCAAGGGTTGGACTGAGAAACCTCAGCAGCGCATCTGAAGACAGAAGAGGAGTATGTGACACCAGTCTAATAATAAACACATGATTTAAAAAATACAATAAAATGAAATAATATAAATGAGAAACCTGAGATAAATACATGATGTATAGTATAGTGTATAATATAGTGTATAATATACAATGTATTTTTTCAGATACAAATTATATTAGTAATTCATATTAGTAATAATTTAACTTTTATTGTCATTACAATTAAATTCTAATTAGCAGAATGCAAAAGAATCAGTAAACTGCAGTATAATATTGCATGTGGGAATGCTAAGTTATGCTCTAACATTAATGATGTGCACTTTAACACAGGTATAGTTTTAACATGACAAACACACTTTATAGACAATATGAGCTGTAACACAGTTAACAGCTGGCGTTACGACTATGGAATTATTATTATGATTATTAATGGTATTTTGATTGATTATTACAAGCCGGGAAAATGTGAGATAATGAAGCCAATGAAATTAACATTAATACACCTGCTGATTAGATCTAATATTTACAAATTTGTCCGAGGAAGGTACTTCTATTACTATTTTCCATAATAATAGCGCTAGGCTTATCTGTTAGAACCATTGACTTAATATGTTGGTTAGAACTAGCAGATAGCGCTGGCTATTTATAGATTATACAATACATTATTGATCATCGTTCTGTAACATCAAAATAATATCATTAACATCATCTTTATTGTAACATTACCTTTGTCTTTGGCGCATTTTCCTCCTGTTCTTTTCTTTTTTTCCTCCCCTGGGCACCAGATAATTTGGGAGCTTTGACATATTAACTTATTTTGACGTGATAAAAACGAAAACCGAATGGAGGGTAAAAGAAGTCTGATTGGTGGAGGTGGTTTCCCACCCTGCTTTGCGGCGCCTCATGTTTTGTTCTGCACCGTGAGCTAAGTGTATGTGTGATCCCTTCAAGTCCCCCCTGGTCGCCTTATAGTAAAAACTAGTAAGAAAAATGTCAATGTCTTGTAAATCCCATGACTGCACTTCTCCTAGTAGTGTTAAGGAAATACAATTAAAGTAGAAAGTTCCTTGACTCTGGCGCCCCAGGGTATATGTGGCCCTTAGCATTTGCCCATGCTGCCTATGCCGCGGGCCAGCCTACACAGACATATGTAGTAAATTGGTGTTCGAAGAAGGCCAGGAGCTCATTTCTTTATCTTCTTGTGTAATTGCCTCAGTCTTATCAGGCCGGTAATCATAAACATGAACTGAGACTGAACTATTTGGCTATTATTATTTTCCTTGATCCTAGGATGGTGCTCCAAACGTTGTAATTTTGACATAAAATTATTAATCTTCATAATTGCCCTAAGCAATTATTCATTATTCATAGCCAAAAGTTACCTATTGTGTCACAACACTAGCATTAGATTAGAATTTAATTTTTATTGTTGCTTACAAGAACACCAGTAATCTATGGATCAAGTCCTATGGTATACAGGCCCTGGATTTCAAAAACACATTTTCTTTTTAGAAATCGGTACAAAGGAGAATTCTTATGAAAATGCTAGGAATTCAGATGTAAATGCTTGGTTGGGAGTTTTCCTTTCTTCGCTCTCGCTAGTGATTCTGTAGCTGTCTTGCACAGCACCATATTTGGTCTTTGTTTTGGGTAGCTGAAAAAAAGACAGAGGATACATGGAATGTTTTCACAGTTCACTGCAAGGTTAACCTCTGCAACAGACAACAAATTAGGAATACCTTGCTTCACACTGATGCAGAAAGAAACAGTTCTATCCATTTGTTACTGAAAGATCAGACTTCTTTACAGCCAGCCTTGGCCAGAACTTTTCTCAAGTTCACCATCTATTTCAAAATGTTCAAACACAAGAACAATGAAAGATAAACAGTATAAGTCATATTTCACAAAGTCCTCTTCAAACCTTCCACATGGGAAAAATGCAAACTGTAAAAGGCTTGTCTGTTTACATAGGTCACTTGGACTTTTTCAATACAGATGCATGCCTAATTTTACCCTTTGTTTGGGTCAGCTGAAACAACAACTTCCTCACACTGCTTTTTCCTTTCCTTGCAAAAGTGTCTTGAAATAACTTTTGAAATTGTTGACCTGTTACTCCTTTTGACAGAGGAGGGGGATATTTTCCTCATCTGTAGTGATTCACAGTCAGCATTACGGAGTTATGTCGAAGACAAAAAAGCAACTTTTATATGAAATACGTAAGAAATGTTATCTCATGTGTGTATTGTGCTGTGAAAAAGTATCTGCTCCTTAAGTATATTTACAGTTGGGCAAAAAAGTACTTGGCAGGCATCGATTTTGCAAGTTGTTCCACCTAAAAAGATGAGAGATCTGTAATTTTTTCATCATCATCTTTATTTATTCATCTGCATGGATGAATGGGCCAAAATACCAGCTACAGTGTGTCCAAACCTGGTGGAGACCTACAGGAAATGTTTGACCTTTGTAATTGCCAAACTTACTTACTTTAAGTTGAGGTGAACTTTTGTTATTGGCCAAATACTTATTTTCTGCACCATTATACAAATAAATTATTTAAAAATCATTCAGTGTAATTTCCTGTAGCTTTTACATTCTGTCTCTCAAAGTTAAAGTGTACCCATGACGTGTTGTGACACAGAGTGAGCAGGTTTTGTCTGGTTTACATACCCATCAACTACTATGATCAATAATTCAATATTAATATAATTATGGATGAGGTTCAAGTTTAATCAATTAATATTTGGGGAACCACTTCTTTATAGAAGACCAGACATCCAGTCTCTTCTTGAAGGTGTAAATTCACAAGTTGTGAACAATAATTGTACACATACACTATTTAAACACAGACCACTTCTCTTTAAGCTAAGGGGAATTTATTTTGAAAATAGATCAACCTTACAGCCAAAACATTTCATCACTAATTCCCATCTATTCTAAAGCATCCAACTAACAAATACAGATCTTAGAAAACAATAATATGTGAAAATTAAACACAATTAAGATGAAATGGATCAGGGATAAACAGACAGCTCAGGTTTTGTTCAGGGAGGGAGGTGGCCCTCACTCCAAGGGGGCTCAAGTCACAGATAGCCTGTGGGACAAAGGGTCATAAACTTAGCTTTGGGCATATATGGAGGACAGCACATGTAATGTGAGAAGACAAAGGGTCATAAAACAAGTTTGGCTAAAGTGGGGCAGAGCACATGTTGTGTACTGTACACGTGGAAGGCCACAGCTTTAACTAACAGACAAAGGAACAATGGAGCTAACCTTTCAGGTAACAGCTATAACAGCTATAGCAGGTCGGACCGAGCCCGACTCTGCCGACCAGGTGAAAGAAAGAAAGAAAGAAAGAAAGAAAGAAAGAAAGAAAGAAAGAAAGAAAGAAAGAAAGAAAGAAAGATCCGCTCAGGATAAAAACTAGTTTCAAATACAGCTCAAACGTATGCGTGCTGCTAAGCTAAATGAGCCAACAGGTTCAGCGCTTAAAAACACTTTAAACCAACAATGAACGAGATCTAACTCGTTAAAAACTCTATTTTCCCTATTTATCACCCAGACACAAGATTAGCATAAATGAACCAGTTTAGTCCTACTTTGGTTTGAGGGAGGTCCAGTCCATGGAGAGGAGAGCAAAATGTGTCCGTAGTTTAGCAATGAAAGGAAGAGTTAGAAAACCTGGGCAGGATTTTTAGGACCGAGTGTCCCAACTGCAGGCCAGACAGGTCGACGTCGTAATGAACTGTCTTGGAACAGTCCTGATAAAGCCCAAATTGGATACACAAACAGGGTAGACACTTCGAAGCGTCGAAATGAGAGTTCTCCCAGGTCTAGCGGGACAGAACAAAAGAGAATCTTCACCGGTGAGATGTCTTCTGTGCAGCAGGAGTTTCTGCTGAGAACAATTTGAAATGGCTACCACCACCTTCTTATAGCCCTTTGGCTGTGATGTCATCGTTGATGTCACCATGGGTGGTCATGGACCAATAGGAGTGTGTTGGGTGTCACCGCTAGGATTGCTGGGAAATGTGGTCTGCTCAGTCCATGTGGGAAATGTGGTCTGCTCAGCCCATCTGGGAAAATGGCTTCCAGCCGTCCGACAGTCTGTTCAGTTCATTTGTGGAAAATGGAGTTCCAAGACATGAAAATTACAGACCTCTCATGTCATGATTTTAGCTTTCGGACTATAGTGCAGACACACAACGACTCAGTGAGACTGGAGGTAAAGTTTGCAAAAGTAATTTATTTTCCCCTATTTGCTCGAAGGGTCCAGGAACACAGGAACTCAGAAAACTCAGAACCACGGGGAACTTGGAGGACAACCACTGGAAACAAGAGATGGAGGTGAGTGATCTTTCAATGTTGCTTGGCAGGAGGAAAAACAGAAGTTTGTGGATTCTTACTTTGCCGTTGGTGCAGATTCCACTGAGGAGGGATTGGGGAGGATGTGGTCCTTGGTGCGTGGAAGAGGGACCGACCTTGGGGTGTTTGTCTCCAGGAAGCAGAGAGAGGGTGGACAGGCAGTGGGGACCCTGAGCTCAGCCAGATACCTTGAGGAGGAAGCCCAGTATGCCGGGAAGGAGCAGACGCCCAGGCTGCAGGCCGACCAGCAGGTCCGGGACCGCAGAGTGACTGGAGGGAAAAAGGCAAGGAGGTAAGGATCTTACGTGGAGTAAGTTGCGGATGGCAGAAAGGCAGAGGAAGTGGCTTGTTACCACACGACGCGGTTTAACCATCTGGCGTCTGCTCCAGGTTGGCACTCTCCTTTTGAGTGCTCCTCCTCAATCAGGCTGAGTGGCACCAGCTGCAAGAGCACGATCACCAATCTGCACCTTTTGGATGGAAAACAGGTGAGGCAAGCACACACACCCACACACACACACAATCCTCACAGTACCCCTCCCTCAATGGATGCCTCCTGGCGGCCGACCAGAGTTGGAGGCAGAAGATCTCTCAAAGTCTGTGATGAGGGAGGGATCCAAAATAAAAGAGCGGGGAACCCAACGGCGCTCCTCGGGACCATACCCCTCCCAATCGACCAGGTATTGCCGGCCGCGGCCCAGAGGACGCACGTCTACGATGCGGCTTACAGTGTAGGCAGGATGCCCATCAATCACTCGGGCGGGTGGAGGGGGCTCGGAAGGAGGGCACAGGGGACTGTCGGAAACCGGTCTAACTTGGGAAACGTGGGATGTACACGGATATGGGCTGGAAGTTTCAGGCGAAGGGCAGAGGGACTGATGATCCTTTCAACAGGATATGGACCGAGGAACCGGGGAGCCAATTTCCTGGGGACACCTTTGAGGGGAAATTCCTTGGCGGATAACCAGACCAACTGACCGGGTGTGTACTGGGGTGCCGGGAGACGTCGCCGGTCGGCGAAGCGCTTATTTAGCGCCGAGGAAAGTTGAAGGGCGGCTCTGGTCTGTTCCCAGACCCTTTTACAGGCTTTGATGTGTGACTGGACTGAGGGGAGTACTGTATCCGGGACTGAATTGGGAAGAAGTGATGGCTGGTAGCCGAGGGAGGCTTCGAAGGGTGAGATCCCTGTGGCTGCTGAGACATGGGAGTTGTGAGCGTACTCAACCCACGGGAGATGTACGCTCCAGGTGGAGGGGTTGGTAGCACAGACACAGCGGAGCGCCTCCTCAAGCTCCTGGTTGAGTCGCTCACATTGTCCATTAGTTTGGGGGTGAAAACCGGACGTTAACTGGACTTGGGCGCCGAGAGATGAACAGAAGTTCTTCCAGACTTGGGATATGAATTGAGGCCCCCTGTCGGAAAGGATCTCACTGGGGATCCCATGGAGCCTGAAAACATGGAGGATGAGGAGTTTGGCGGTCTGGGCCGCGGTGGGCAGCTTTGAGAGGGGGATGAGGTGGCATGCCTTGGAGAAGCGATCAATGACTGACAGGATAACTGACTTGCCTCGGGAGATGGGGAGTCTGGTGATGAAATCGACCGCTATATGGGACCAGGGCCGTGCCGGGACTGGAAGGGGTTGGAGAAGGCCGGATGAGGGTCGGTGAGTGCTCTTATTCTTATTACACATCGGACAGGCCAGCACGTAGTCCCTGACATCCTTGTTCAGGCCCGGCCACCAGAGATGGCGGCGAAGGAGGGCGATGGTTCGACTTATGCCAGGGTGGCACGAGAACTTGGATGCGTGGCCCCACTGGATGGCCCGGGAGCGAATGGTGGAGGGGACATAAAGGCGATTGGGTGGACCGTTGCCAGGATCGGGTTCGTCGACTTGTGCCTTCTTGATCTGTGCTTCTGGTTCCCAGGTGAGTACCCCTATGGTGCATGACGGAGGGAGTATAGTGTCGGGAACCTCCGGCAAGATGTCTGGGGAGTACTGACGGGACAAGGCATTGGGTTTGGTGTTTTTGGAGCCAGGTTTGTATGTAATGTTCAGATTGAAACGGGAAAAGAAAAGGGACCAGCGATATTGGTGGGGATTCAGTCGTCTTGCCGTCTGGAGGTACAGAAGGTTCTTATGATCGGTCCAAACTATGACTGGGAGCTCCGTGCCCTCCAGCCAGTGTCGCCACTCCTCCAGGGTCAGTTTAATGGCTAGGAGCTCCCGGTCACCGATGTTATAGTTTCGCTCAGCTGGGGTGAAGCGTCTGGAAAAGAAAGCACAAGGGTGGAGCTTTTGGTCGGCGGAGGAGCGCTGGGAAAGAACCGCTCCGACCCCCGTGTCAGAGGCATCCACCTCCAAGATAAACTGGGAGTCAACATCTGGGTAAATCAGGATGGGGGCTTCTACGAACCTTTTCTTCAACTCGTTGAAGGCCTGGGCGGCCGTCTGATCCCAGACGAAGGTCCGCTTTGTGGAAGTGTGGGCGGTCAGGGGAGCAGCAATGGTACTGAATCCTCGGATGAACCTCCTATAGAAATTTGCGAAACCCAGGAAACGTTGCAGCTGCTTCCTGGAGGTGGGATTGGGCCATTCCTGGACTGCTCTGATTTTATTTGGATCCGTCTTCACCTGTCCACCCTCGAAGACGTATCCAAGAAAGGAAACAGAGTTTAGGTGGAACTCACACTTCTCCCCCTTAATGAAGAGTGAGTTCTCTAGGAGACGCTGGAGAACTTTACGGACGTGCTGGCAGTGTTGGGGACGGTCCTTCGAGAAGATTAGGATGTCATCTAGGTAAACGAAGACAAAGATGTTAAGAAAGTCTCGGAGAACATCGTTCACTAGATGCTGGAAGACGGCAGGGGCATTGCACAGGCCAAAGGGCATAACCAGGTACTCAAAATGCCCAATATGAGTCTTAAAAGCGGTCTTCCATTCATCTCCTTGGCGAATCCTGACGAGGTGGTAAGCATTGCGTAAATCCAGCTTGGTGAAGACCGTGGCACTCTGCACGGCTTCAAAAGCTGAGGTGATAAGTGGAAGGGAGTATTTGTTCTTGACGGTAATGGCGTTAAGGCCCCTCTAGTCTATACATGGGCGTAACGTCTTGTCCTTCTTCTCCACGAAGAAGAAACCTGCACCCACTGGGGAAGTAGATGGGCGAATTATGCCAGCTGCGAGGGAGTCATTGATATACGTTTCCATAGCTGCCCTCTCCTTGGCTGACAGGTTGAAGAGGCGGCCCGAGGGCAGCGGAGCACCTGGGAGAAGGTCGATGGCACAATCGTAGGGCCTATGAGGAGGGAGAGAGAGAGCCTGGGTCTTGCTAAAAACCTTGTAAAGGTCGTGGTACTCTGTAGGGACTTTTGACATGTCTGGGTGGTCAGGACATGAGGGGGTGGTGACTGAGACAGGAGGAACAGCTGATCGGAGGCAACGTTGATGGCAGTAGCTGCTCCAGGCATCAATTCTGGTTTCAGTCCAGTTAATAATGGGACTGTGTGTGGCCAACCATGGATATCCCAGCACTAGAGGAGCGTCCCAGGTGGGAAAAACATAAAACTGGGACCGTTCCTGATGATTCCCCGAAAGCACCAAGTTCAGGGGTAGGGTTCGCTGTGTTATAACAGCCAGAGGGCTACCATCAAGGGCTGAAACTTCTAAAGGAACTAAAAGCGCTTCCACCGGAAGGTTAAATTTCTTAACTATGTCAGGGCTAATTAAGTTTTGCTCTGACCCTGAGTCAATCAGTGCATGAAGTTTGGAAATGTGCTCTCTTTGGTTTAAAATTACTGCTGGTAATGTTAACCGGGGTTGATTAAGGGAGGTAGCGCCCGACAGTACCCCCAGATTTACTGACGGGCCAGATCTTTTGGACGGACTGGACAGGAAGAAATAAAATGCCCAGGAGCGCCGCAATACAGGCAGCAACCGCTTTCCATACGGCGCTGACGCTCGGCCGGAGAAAGCCGAGCCCTGCCGATCTGCATCGGCTCCGGAGAGGGCGGACGCGGGGAAGAGGCGGAAGTAGACAAAGCGGGACCAGCTGTGGCGAATGTTCGAGGGAATGGGGAAGCAGTTAACCTGGCTCTTGACCTCTCCCGGAGCCTGTTATCAATCTTAATAGCCAGGTCTATTAGCTCATCCAGGGAATCGGGTTCGTCTCGGTAAGCGAGTTCGTCTTTGATCTTCTCATTTAACGAATGTAGGAAAGCTGCTTTAAGTGCCGGGCTGTTCCAGCCAGATTCGGCTGCTAGCGTGCGGAACTCAATAGCGAGTTCAGCAACGGCACAATTACCCTGCTTTAGGCTCCAGAGAAGCTTAGCGGACTGTTCCTTACCACGCTTTACGCAGAAGGTTTGTTTAAAACTGAATTGTATTGAATTTAACAGACTTTTGGATTGCTGGGAGCCATTTCAAAGATGGACTGAGCAGACCACTTTTCCCAGCAATCCTTGCAGTGACCCCCAACACACTCCTATTGGTCCGTGACCACCCATGGTGACATCGACAATGACATCACGGCCAAAGGTGCTATAAGAAGTGGCAGTCGCACCCATTTCAAATTGTTCTCAAGCCAGAAGTCTTAGCATAGATCCTGGCTAAACAGAGGACATCTCACCGGTGAAGATTCTCTTTTGTTCTGGCCCGCTGGACCTGGAAGAACTCATTTCAAACCTTCGAAATGCTCATCCTGTTCGCGTAACCAGGGTGAGCCATATTCGGACTGTTCCCAGACAGTTCGTTAGACGTCCAACTGCAGGCCATCCAACCTGCCTTTGGGCCACACGGTCCTTAAAAATCCTGTGCAAGGTTTGTTTTCATTTATAACTCTTCCTTTTCTTGCTCAACTACGGACACAATTTACTCTCCTCCTAGTGGACTGGACCTCCTTCAAAGCAAAGTAGGACTGAACTGGTTCATTTATACTAATATTGTGTCTGGGCGAGTGTTAAGGCTATTGCCTTTTACTGAACGAACTGCATCTCCCAGGATCCTTTCACTGAACAAACTCCATCTCCCAGCATTCGTTGCGCCGCCCTCAACCCATTCTCATTGGTCTGTGGCCAGTGATGACATCACAGAGTTGATAAAGGGGGCGCGAAAAATGAAATCATCATCTTTTGGTTCACAAGGAGACGCTTTACTTCATTGCCAAAAACGTTCCCCTTTTTCGTTCAAGCCTGCTGGACCAGGAAGAACTCCCTTTTTAAACTTCGAAGTGGACCGGCCGAGCAAACAGACTTCCCGCCCGTGTAACCAGGGAGTCCGCTGGCCTCTGAGCTCTATTGAAAACGGGCCTGAGTCCCTCAGTGCCTAAAATCAGACAAATCCGCTTTCTGACCTCAGTTTTGCGCAAAACCGCTCCTTTAAACTGGCCACTCCCGAGTCGTTTCTACACCCTTCATCGTGGACTGTGAAGAGAGTCATCACAAAGTAGGATAAACCTGGTTTATTTCTGTGTGGTCTGGGTAGAGGAGAATTAGGTCTAATGGGTTAATATCCGTTTTCTGTTGGTTTAAATAAGTTTGTCAACTTGTAAACCACTGTTATTCTTGGTCATCTGGTGTCGCCGTACACCGACTCTGGATGTTTGCATGCTTTGTGTTTTTATTATTTTACTTTGGTTGCAACCAGAAGCAGTATATTATATTATATTATTTCCCAACTTGTTGTATTGCCCGCTGCGGTCGGTGCGTGCATGTTTAGACAGGTCGCGTGGCCTTCTGTTGATCCCCTTTCTCTGTCATCTCGTTTCTTTTGTCTAAGTCACCATTGCTAATTGAAACTAGCCTTTGTTCAATCGCCATGCAGCCTTTCTTTGTCTCCCTTTGTGAACTGATAGCGCCAATTGATAAGGCTTGAGTTATTGATCACATTGAGGGGGTAAGCTAAACCCCCCTCATTCACTTGCTGTCTCCCACACACACACACACACACACACACACACACACACACACACACACACACGCCCCCTCCCCTCGATGTTAACTTTGTTCTATATTTTTGCATGTGTTAGAATAGATGGAAATTATAAATGAAATGTTTGGCTGTATGGTTGACCTATTTTATTAATAAATTCCCTTAATTAACGAGAAGTTTCCTGTTCTATTTCAGTGTGTGCTGTAAAGTTTGTTAATCCTCGCGGACGGACTCCGCCCTTTAAGAAGAGACTGACGGTCTGGTTTAATTAAAAGTATCTCATTTATGAGACTGGTGCCCCGATGATCTTTAATAAACAAGCTAAACTCGAACGTCATCAATAATTATATTAATATTAACTTATTGATTATAATTATTGATGCTCAGAAAACCAGACATACTTTTTTAAATTAATAGTTACAACAAGAGAAAACAAAGTTTTAACGAGTTAGATCTCGTTCATTATTGGTTTAAAGTATCTCTAAGTGCTGTACCTACTTTCTCATTTTGGCGTTGCCGCACGCATAAGTTTGAGCTGTAATTGCTGTGCTTGAAACTGTGCTATCCTGAGCAGATCATGCCTTTCTTTCTTTTTCCTTCCTCTCTTTTCCTCTCTCTCTCTCGCTCCCTGATCACTCGGTCGGCAGAGTCGGGTTCGGTCGAGCCTGCGTTAGCTGGTCTTAGCTGAAAAGTTTAACTCCATTGTCTTTAGTCTGTTGGTAAAGCAGAGGCCATCCACATGGAGCCTTCACCCCATGTGCTCCTTTAGCCAAAGCTAGTTTTATGACCCCTTTCTTACAGTCTATGTGCAGGTCTCCATCTTGGCACAGAGCTGAGATTTAGGACTCTTTGTCCAACAGGCTACCTTAATTAAGCCGCCTGGAGTGAGGGCCACCCCCTCCTTTTCTGACCCGGCCCTCAGCTGTTCTCACTGATTCATTTCATGTTAATTGTGTTTAATGTTCACCTATTATTGTTTTCTAAGATCTGTAGTAGTAGTTGCATGCTTTAGAATAGATGGGATACATTTATGAAATGTTTGGCTGTCAGGTTGATCTATTTTCTAAATAAATTCCCCTTAACTTAAAGAGAAGTTGTCTGGGATTACTTGGAGTAATGGGTACAATTAATGTCCACAGCATAAGAACGTATTCCTTCATCTATTGTTTAATTATCTCAGCCTTATCAGGCGGGTAATCATAAACATAAACTGAGACTGAACAATTTGGCTATATATATATTCCTTGAATCCCCAGGTGGTCCCCCCAAACTTGGTAAATTTTACCTAAAATTATTAATCTTATTAATAATTGCCCTAGGCAATTATTCATATTTATTCATAGCCAAATCCTACCTATCTGTGGCACAATATCTACAATCATCTCCTTTGTTTTGTTCACATTTAAAGTAAGACAATTGTTTCCACACCATGTCACAACGCATTCCACCAGCTCTCTTTTTTCAGCTTCTTGTCCATCTCTGATACACCCAACAATTGCAGAGTCATCTGAGTATTTCTGCAGATGACAGGTCTCTGATTTGTACTGAAAGTCTGAGGTGTACAGAGTGAAACTGAATGATGAGAGTACGGTCCCCTGTGGTGCTCCTGTGCTGCTGACCACCTGGTTTGACACACAATTCTTCAGTTTCACAAACGGTGGTCTGTTTGTCAGGTAGTCATTGATCCAGGCGATTGTTCAGGGCTCCACCTGTGTCCTCAGGAGTTTCTGATGAAGCAAATCAGGCCGAATTGTGTTAAATGCACTGAAGAAATCAAAGAGCATGATCCTCACAGTGGTGCCTGCTTTGTCCAGACGACAGTGGGTTGGTTGAAGCAGGTGGATGATGGCATCTTCAACTCCAACTCCACAGCGATAAGCAAACTGCAGCAGGTCCTGATAAGTTCTTGTTTGCTTATTCAGGTGGGTCAACAGGAGTCTCTCCAGGACCTTCATGATGTGGGATGTCAGAGCAACAGGTCTATAGTCATTAATGACTGATGAGTGAGTTCTCTTTGGTACTGGAACAAGGCATGATGTCTTTCACAACACTGGAACATTCTCCTGAGACAGGCTAAAGTTGAAGAGGTGCTGCAGAATCCCACAGAGCTGCTTTGCACAGGCCTTCAGGACTGACACCATCTGGACCTGCAGCCTTGTTCCGGTTCAGTTTTTCCAGCTGCCTCTTCACCTTACTTTTGGAGATAAACAAGTGGGAGGGTGAGGCAAAGGGGGTAGCAGCATTTCCTGACTTGGTTGAAGTCAAACTTGTGGAATTAGAAGAGTTCATGGCTGAGGTGAAGGATAAAACACCCACGGTGTAACAGGAAAGCTGTTGGTTAGAGGAGAGTGGGATGTCTGTTTGGCTGGGAACAGGAGATGAGGATGCTGAACACATAATCCAGACAATGATAGCTTCCATTTAGTTGTCATGTAACAACAATTGGGCAATCATTGTAGTACTTTGTGTTGAATTTGTGTATCTCTAAAAAATAAAACCTTGTTTGACATTCTCCATAGTGTGGTCTCCCTTTCTTGTAAATTGATGTTTTCTACATATTGTCAGGAGTCTGGGTTTTGGTTTCTGTGCATTACTTTCATTTCAGCAGGCTAAAGTGCAACTCACCCCCAAATCTACTTTTTTTGCTGATAAATTTTATACAGGAGTGTCTAATAGTGCTGTCTACATGTCTGGCCATTACTTTTGGTATTTTAGTACATTTCAGTAAAAATATAAATTTTCTACCAAAAACCATCAGTCGAGGGCCCTCTTCAGGTTAAAACTTTACACTGCACTTGATTTTCAGACTGTGGTAGGGTGAGTTGCTCACTAAGCACTGGAGGGCGAAGTGAAGCCATCAGTTTCTGGTTGGTGGGGACCTGCAAAACTCACCGATGATCATGATCAGTAGGATAAAGGGAGCTGGAAGCCAGTCCTTCTTTGCCTGAGTGTTTGTCTGACTGGTAACTCCAATCCCTCTAAGTTCCTTGTGCTAGATTTTCCCTGTTAATATGTCCAAGACTTACTTTTCTTTGTGCTCCTTTAAGATTTCCAGTGATTCTGGTTCTGGGTTTAAGCTTCAGCAATCTTCATGTCCTATTACATTCCTGGGAAAAAATAGTTTCCTCCCACAACAGGCTCCCAGCTTCCTCAAAGTAATTCCACCCTCCTAAAAGTCTTATTCATAAACCTTCACTTCATCACTTTCTGGATTCCATCATCTTCTTCATCAGCGTGCCCTCTGCACACCCTCCAGCAATAACCCGTAAGACCTATTCATTCATTCTGCTCATAAATTCTGCTCTCATCTCCTGTCAAAGTTTATTCATCTTTAGAATAGAATAGAAAAGAATAAAATAGAATAGAATAGTTTTTATTATTGTGTCTTGCATACACACTATATGGGCTTATATGACACCAGTTTCTCCAGACTTCTTTTGCGTCTGCAATCTCAGTTACACCTCTCTGGATAACCACCACGCCGACCTTTGCTCAGACTCCACTCATTCCTAACTGGCACATCACTTCATCTTTATCAAACTGGATATTTCCAAACACTTCAGAATTTTTATATTTTATTTATGTCAAACATCACATTCAGTGTAAACTTTTTATGTTTTAGATCAATAAAAATCAACATATTTTTGTACTTGTGAAATGGCAGAATAAAGAGTGAATTGTTTTTGTGTATTTTTTATTACTTTTATCAATGTCAGAAGTATACATACATTTCCTTAGTATTCGGTAGAATGGCCCTGAACAGTTTCACTTGGGCCAACCGTTTCAGGTATCATTCCACACGCTTTCTACAATAGTTTACTGGAATCTTGGCCCAGTCCTCTTGACATAGCTGGTTTAACTGGATCAGGTTTGTAGGCCTTCTTTTGTGCTGTCTCCTTTTCAGTATGGCCCACAATTTTTCTATGGGGTTGAGATCAGGGCTTTGTAATGGCCACTCCAATATCTTGACTTTTTAATAAATGATCATTTTAATGCATTTTGTTTATAAAGCGCTTTTCTTAAAACTCAAAACGTGAAGGATAGAAACAAGCAAGTAAAAAACAACAACAAATAATCTAACATTAAAAACAGGGTTGAAAAGGAGAGTCTTAAGCAGAGTTTTGAAAGTGGAAAGGTCAGAGCAGTTGCGGATGGGTTGTGGAAGTGAGTTCCAGAGAGTGGGGGCAGCAATCAAGAAAGCTCTGTCTCCCCAAGTTTAGAGTTTGGCCCAGCAGGGAAAGTGAGGAGTTTTATCATTTGAGGAGCGGAGCGGAATGGGGTGTGGTTGTGGAGCAAGTCAGACAGGTAGGTGGGAGTCAGGTTATTGAGTGCTTTGAATGTGATGAGGCGGAGCTAAAATTGGATGTGCTGAGGGATAGGAAGCCAATGGAAGTTTTGAAGGACAGGGGTGATATGATCACGGGTGTGGATCAAGAGACAGGTAGCAGAGTTCTGGATGTAATGAAATTTGGTGAGGGTTTTGGAGGGGATACCGTACCGTATGCTATTGCAGTAGTCGATTCAGGATGTAATGAACACATGAATCAGGGTTTCACTTGCAGATAGAAGAATTGAGCGGAGAAGTCTGGTGATGTTTTTAGATGGAAGAAAGCAGTTCAAGTTATGTGGTTAATGTGTTGTTCAAATTAGGGGGAGGAATCAAAGTAGATGCCAAGATTGCGAATGAGTAAGGATGGGGTGAGGGTGGTGTTGTCCAAGGTCAGACAGAGGTCCTGTATGAATTTAGTGATGGTTTTGGGTCGGATGATAAAGACATCTGATTTATTGCAACTGAGTTTGAGAAAGTTGTGTTCCATCCAGCGTTTGAGCTCAGAGAGACATCGGGTACGGGTGGAGAGAGTGGTGGGGTTGATGGTTTTAATTGAGATGTACAGTTGGATGTAAGTTTTGCTGTCCTTAAGCCACTTTGCAGCTCATTTGGAAGTATGCTTGGGGTCATTGTCCATCTGGAAGACCCATTTGCACCCCAGCTTCAACCTCCTGGCTGATCAACATAATTTTCTTTCCTCATTATGCAATCTATTTTGTGAAGTGCACCAGTCCCCTTTGCAGCAAAAATGATAGGATTGTGATCTAAGGCTTTAAAGCTTTTCCCTTTTTCACCCAAACATACTGTTTATCATTATGGCCAACCAGTTCAATTTCTGTTTCGTCAGACTACAGGACTTGTCTCCCAAAAGTAAGATGTTTGTCCCCATTTGCAGTTGTAAAGTATACACTGGCTTTTTATGGTGGTTTTGAAGTAATGGCTTTCTTCTACCAGAGTAATCCATCAGCTCGTTGGTGGTACCAGACTAGTTTTACTGTGGGTAGTGACTGTAATGGTCTTGTTATGGTGCCCGATACCCACAATGACCATCAACCAAACTCCTTTCACAAGAGTCAGGATTAATCACTTTATTTTTTTCCATATGAAATGTAGCAAAACTGTCAAAACATAAACAACTCAGAATGAGCCCAGAAAAGCTAACAGAAACATATCCTACGTTCAGTTTTGTACATTCGCAGTTGAGCAATTTTATTATCACATAGGGATAAGCAACTTTAATAATGAGCTGTTATTTTACATAAGATATAGCCTAGCAGCATCCTAATTTAGGGTCTTTTTACACGACAACGTTTTTCAGCAAAACAGAGGTTTTTCTCTCCGATTCGGCCTCTCGTTTACACGACAACGGGAAAACGGGGGGGCGAAAACGCAGCTTTTGGGAAACAGCTTCCAGAGTGGAGAGTTTTTAAAATGCTAAGGGATTCGTTGTCGTGTAAACGCAAGCCGGAGACTTTTGAAAACGATGACGTCACTGCCAGCCACCTACGGACATGTTGTACTTGCGCACTCCGCCTTTCTACAGAAAAACTACAACAATGGCGGATCCAGGTAGGCGGTTACTGCTGATGCAGCTTCTGAAGTTATTTGGTCGCATACAGTACGTGCATCAAATAATCAATATGTCTTTATTTGAGCGGAGAACTACAAAAAGACCGCCATTGTTAGGTATCATAAAATGTTTCTTTTCCGGGTTGTGAGGGGGAAACCTTGGAACACTGCATACACGAGGCAGACTGCCATCTAATGGCCGGGCATATGTACTACATCGTTTTCAAACGCGCGCCCTTTCGTGTAAACGCAGCACGTTTTCACCCGCGTATTCAAAGAAAAACGGCAACGTTGTCGTGTAAACAGCCCCTTAGGTTATTGCATAACCAACAATGAGGGCTCCCACAGTATTCAAACAATTCCACAACTAATTAAAGTAAACATAGTCCACTTCTCCAGCTTTGAAAAAATGGTGTTAAAAATACTGCGGAGATAGAGACGTTGGTGGATAACATGAAATGCCTGGAAATACAGTGCAAAGAAACAGGTGACTCTGTGTTGTTAATCAAAAACCAACTATCCACCATGCAGGAGAAGCAAGATGAAGCAGACAGGTACAGCAGGAGGTGGAATCTTTGTCTTCTAAATCTGCTTGAGAAACCAAACGAGGATGTAAGAAAGGAAGTGCTGGAAATCATCAGCCAGATAATCCCAGAGGAGAGAAGCAAGCAATGGTGGATACAGTGCACAGAATCGGCCGACCACGTGTGCCCCATCATTTTTCAGTTCACAATGCGCACCTTCAGATTCAAGGTTTGGAGAGCATCTCTCACGGCAGATGTGATGAAAGAAAAAAAGCTTCGGATGGCGAAGATCTCACCTTTCAGGAAAAGCAAAGCAGAAACAAACTTTAGCCTCTCATCAAGCAAGCACACCCCAAAGGAAAAAAGACTAAATAGCAGGGTCCTGTTGCCATTATTGATGGTATGAGATTCACTGCGTAAGTTTGGATACTGTTAATTTAGATGTTCCACTAACTATTAAGATGCAGTCCATGTTTTATTTGTTCATTTTTTATACATTTATGTAGACAGGGCTTCATATTCACTTCTGTAGCTTATACTGATGGTATGATTTTTTTTCAAGGTACTCAACACTCAGCATTTAATACTCTTTCAGCACTTATACATAAAATATATTTCTCTGACAGTCTCAGCTCCGAGCTTTCTTATTAATTTTTATTTTCCTTCTCTCTTTTCATGGGAGACTGTTTTAACTCTTTGAAAATAATATCTCTTAATTTTAATGGCATTTGTGATATGACCAAAAGGAAATCTATCTTTATTTTTTGTAAACGAAAAAAGGCTGATATAATATTCCTACAAGAGACTCATTCAGTCGACAGTGATGTTAAGTTTTCGAAGTCTCAATGGGGTGATCAAAGCTATTTTTGCAACTTCTCCCAACAGTCCACAGGTGTTGCCATCCTTTTTAACAAATTTAATGGTGATATAACTGAATCTCTTAAGTCAGATGGTTAATCTTGATACTCAAACTGAATAACTCCTACTTCCTAATGTGTAATGTATGTAGCCACAATTGCCCAGCTCAAGCAAAGATTATGTTTACACAACTTGATGACAAATTAGTTGACATTAAAAACAAATACAAAGAAGCACACATTATAATTGGTGGTGATTTTAATGATGCACCAAATTATTTCATAGATGTAATACCTGCAAGAACAACTCAAAACTCAAGATTTAAATGCACAACCTTTCTTTCTGAACCACTCTCTGTTGTTGACATCTGGCGTTTCTTAAATCCTGACAAAAAAGGATTTACTTGGAGCAATGCTAACAGATCTTTGCGATCAAGGATCGACTTATGGTTTGTATCTCCCTCTTGCACCCATTTTGATTTAGAGGCCTCGCATGAATATGCTCCCTTATCAGATCATCATTTAATTACTATTCATCTAATTGGAACTCAACAAAAAAACAATCATTTGCGGGGTTACTGGAAATTAAATACTGATCTGCTCAAAGATGATATGTTCTGCAATTTAGTCAATTTAAATGCCAAAACAGATCTTTGATAACAGTGATTCTAGTCACACCCAAAAGTCGGAATATTTAAATTCAACATTAGGGAATTAGCAATAAGTCGGGCCAAAAATATCAAGAAAAATAATTTGGCTAAAAAAATCAGTGTCACGAATGAACTCCTCCTCCCCAGGACGGATCTGTGACGGGGTAAGCCGTATTGCATCATTTCCTGTTGTCGCTGTTGCACTCCCTGTTGCTGTTTGGTGTGCAGACTCTCTTGAATCGATCTTATTCTCTCTGTGCTGAGGCCTTTCAAAGTTATTTTAACACACAAGCATACTAAAACGCACGTTTTGTGGTGGTATACTTTACGTTTTGGGAACTCCTTGTGTTTCACACAGTTTTTCTTGGGGTGGTAAGGTCTCGCTAGCTTAGTTAGCTTAGCTTCATTGCGGCTATGGCTACTCTTCTCTCTCCTATCTCTAACTCTTCCCTCTTGCTCTCTCTGTCAGATGTTTAGTTATTTCCCTGCCTCCTTTAGTGATAATTGTAACTGTAATAAATGTAAGATTTTTGTAGCTTTGGAGGCGAGGGTATCGGAATTAGAGGCCCGGCTTCGCGCTGTTGAAAAACCAGCAGATAGCCGAGGCCCATTAGCCAGCGCGGAGCCAACAAGGACAGAACCCCCTAGCGGTCCTCCGGTAGAGCCCGCGCAACCGGGATCTCAGGCCGGCTGGGTGACGGTACTTAAGAAGCATAGTTCTAGGACCCAGCCCACGGGCCACCACCAACCGGTCCACGTTTCTAACAGATTTTCCTCGCTCAGCAACACACCCTCTGAGAAACCGACCCTGGTAATTGGCATCTCCATAGTCAGAAACGTGGCATTAGAGACACCATTGACCATAGTCAAATGCTTGCCAGGGGCCAGAATGGGCGACATCAAATCCTACCTGAAACTGCTGGGTAAAGATAAGCGTAAATACAGTAAGATTGTTATACACGCTGGCGGTAATGACACCCGGTTATGCCAATCAGAGGTCACAAAAATGAGTGTTGCTTCAGTGTGTAAGTTTGCCAAAACAATGTCAGACTCTGTAATCTTTTCTGGTCCCCTGCCCGATCGGACCAGTGACAACATGTTTAGCCGCATGCTGTCATTCCATCAATGGTTGTCTAGGTGGTGTCCTGCAAACAATGTGGGCTACATTGATTACTGGCGAACATTTTGGGGAAAACCTGGTCTGATCCGGAGAAACGGCATCCATCCCACTTTGGATGGAGCAGCTCTTCTTTCTAGGAATATGGCCGGATTTATTAGTCCTCCAAAACACGGACAACCCAGGGTCCAGACCAGGGGCCTGTACCATGAAGGTGGCTCAACAAACTCGGGGTTACAGGATTGGTTTTGAATCGACAAAACCAAACCGATGCAATCAGGCTTTATTGGTACCATGACGCAGGTTATCAACTTTCTCTGTCAACTCAGGCTTTGATCCTTAAGCTATGATTAATCCACAGGCGCGTGCACATAAAAGAGTGACGACAACACTGAACAACCAATCGCGTTCGATATGGATAGAGCGAGAGCTATCTACTTTTCAACGGAGGAGCAAGAGATTATTCTCCAGAAATATGAAGAATTTAGAAATATTTTTCAAGCACGCAGTAACACTGTATCTGCTGCCAAAGCAAGAGAACAATCGTGGAGGAAGATTGCTGATTGTGTTAATGCGTGGGTTAAACAATTAATGTACATTTAAGTAGGCTAAGCATATTAAAATATATTAAATGCTAAAATGAAAATGTATTCGTGTTGATATATATATATATATATATATATTATGTGTGTAGATGTATGTAAAATGTGAAAGTATAGGCTATTACATCCTAAGAAAGATTGATATTCATTAATTTTTAGATGCAACCCCAACTCCAAACGGTCTTGGCAGCAGATCAAGACAAAATATAAAAATATAATTCAAAGTGGTGAGTATTTACCATAACCTTTTATTATTTTCTTAGAACATTTAATCACAAACACTTGTTTGCAGCAAACAGAAAAAAATAAATGTGAAATAAGGAAAACTGGGGGAGGGCCACCTCCTCACGATTACACTGTGGCAGAGGAGTTGGCTCTGAGCAACAACAAGGGGCGGCCGATTATGGATGGGATTGCATGTGCTGTACAGTCAGGGCATGGCTTCGACGAGTCACATTTGTTATGTGCGGCTCAAGAAGCTCACAGAGATAAGACATTCCTTCCGCGGAAAATCTGTATCTTTCATACAAGTACGCATCAGGAAAGTCAAATGGATTTTGTCTGTCCCTAAAAACTCGTTCTCTACGAAGTGCTCGTCTAACAATTTGCGCGGAGATGTCCACAGGATTAGGGGAAAAAAGGTGAAGCCATTGCAACAGAGAACAGACGCTGGGAATTAGTTACGTCACATATATATATGTTTCTTTGCTCACAGCTGATTGGTCAAACTTCAGTCTGAGATCGCGAATCCAGAACATAACCTGCCCCGGAGCAGGTTAGCCGTGCAGCGTAAGATACCATGGCAACGAACACCGATCAAAGCCGAGCCACTTTCATGGTACCCAAAACCCAGGGTTGGTGGAAACTAAGCTGAAACATAGCTGGCTAGCCACCTAATCCGGCTTCATGGTACAGGCCCCAGGAAGCAGAGTCGTAGTTTAATCCACCTCTCTGCTGCTTCTGTACTGTTACCCACCCATTACCCTATCTGTATTGTGTTCAAATGTTTCAGTGACGATCAACAGCTATGTTTTGCAGCTGTAAACTGAATGAAAGGAGCTCCGCCCACCACAGTGTCTAAAATGAATCATAAAATAAAGTTACTTATCTGATGTCAGCTTTTGTTTTCTCAGTTAACACGCATAGGGTACAAAATGGTATGAAATGTATTAAAAGTAATAGAAAAATATAATAAATTGTAGTCTTTCTAAACTAATGTAAGGCCATTTTAGAATGGAGACAATTGTATTTCATCCTTACAGCCTACCATTCAGATTAATGACTCTTGTTTTGAAAGGGCACATTTCAAACATTCTATCTGAGTCCCAAATCAGATCAGCCTTGTTTAGTTTTAAATTTATATTTACGAAAAGTTGTAATTGGTGAGACAACCTTAAAGTAAATCCTGAGTGTGATAGAGATCGCTGATGTAAATACAGACAAACTGGAATATGAAATGAATACTTTAGATTGCCTTACTTTCTGTATCAACAGTGGTAACAAATTTATCTGGGGTAACACTGCCAGCTGAGAATGATCTATCTATCATATAGGTGAGGTAGTTAAAACTGATGTGCATGTTGGTCTAGTGGTTCAGTCATTGCTACAGTGTTATGTTTTCCGACAAAACCGCGGGATCGAACCCCGTAGATTGTCTCGGTTTTATATGTTTTTTATTTTGTGTTTTTTCATTTGATCTTTTATACCATTTTGTACCCTATGCGTGTTACCTGAAAAAACAAAAGCTGACATCAGATAAGTACATTTATTTTATCATTCATTTGAGACACTGTGGTGGGCAGAGCTCCTTCCATTCAGCTTCCAGCTCCAAAACATAGCGGTTGATTGTCACTGAAACAGTTTAACACACAGGAATACAGTCAGAGGTCCAGTCTGCTTATAGTTGATCGCTAAGCAGCGCCCTTGGGCTCAGTAACATCTATCTAATAGCAACCACTAACGCTAACTGAAGTTGGAAACCAGTCAACACAAAAACATAATGTTAATTCGTAGCACCGGTTTTTAGAAGCTCCATAATTAATGTGGAGTGTGGCTCCAGCGCTGCCATGGTGTCTGTCGCTACCCTCCCTGCATTTTCGCATGCAAAACAATTTCCGGGTCATCTACGTCCCAGCAATTAAATATTAAAAACTAATTATTTCATACGGCCCGTTTTTCAATGATGTATTTTTGAGCCGAGACAAAAATTTAAAACGAGAAACAAGGCATTTTTCGTATTTTGTTTCTGATTTAAAAAAAAATAAAAAAACAATCAGATTTTCGTTTTTTGATTTTTGTTTGTCAATCAAAAATAGAAAGAACGAATCCATTTTAATTTGATTTATTTTACATATACTTCCATAGCGATGTCTGTGGCTTTGTTTTTTGTTCATTGTTCTACTGTTGCTATTGAAGAATAAATAAAGGTTTTTAAAAAAGAGAAAATGATCCCCAAAAAACCCACAAACATGGCACTTAGATAACCCAGAAAAAGCAGTTCCCTAAAATACCACTAGATGGGAGCAACGCGCCATGTAAAAGAAAATATTCACAGTTCAACTGCCAGTGACACTGCCTTACCAGTTTCGACCAGCATCTTCACAAGGTTTTTTGTTTTTCCTCTCTGGGACTCAGAATCGGGCTGCACAGTGGTAGCACTGTTGCCATGCCGCAATAAAGTCCTGGGTTCAAATCCTGGCCTGCATGGAGTTTGCATGTTCTCCCTGTGCATCCGTGGGTTCTCTCCATCCGGGTACTCCGGTTACCTCAAACAGTCCAAAAACATGACTGTTAGGTGAATTTGTTTCTCTAAATTGCACTTAGGTATGAGTGAATGCATGGTTGTTGGTCCTATATGTCTCTGCGTTGCCCTGTGATGGACTGGCGACCTGTCCAGGGCATACCCTGCCTTTTTCCCTGTGAATGCTGGAGATAGGCACCAGTACTCACAACCCTGCATAGGATGGACGGTTAAAGAAAATGGATGGACTCAGAATCAGTCTTCTTTCCAAGCAGTATGATGATTGTACGTTATCATGTTTTTTATACTTGCGTATTTTTGTCTGAACAAATGAATTTGGGGCCTTCAGTCATCTGGAAATTGCAATTAAGGAAGAGCCACAGTTGTGGAGGTCCGCATTTTGTGGACCACAAATTTATTGATGTCTTGGTTGATTTCTCTTGATTTTCCCATGATGTCAAAGAAGAAGGCTCTGTTTTTTTTGGGTTTGCCTTTGTATGCATCCACAAGTGTGCCAAGAAAATATGTTAATATTTTTTTATCTAAAACAAAGAGGTTTACTCTGATTTGATGTTTGACAATAAACAAAACTTTTTTTCTTTTTTTCTGTAATCTTATAATCAAGATGGCTCCTGTGTATTTGGCATGGTGTCTGTCACTCCTTGCATTTCTAATAAGATTGCTCCCTAATGCTAACATGTCTCTGCTTCGTTTCCTTGAACTGTTTTGAATTTGAGTTTTGAACTGAGTTCATTTGTTGTGGGCAGTCTGACCTGGTACTGTGTGCCGTTATATACTGCCCACCTGCATATAAAAAGGATGTTATGACTGGCTTTGCTGAAATGCTGGCGGAGGTCTTAAAGGCTATGATCATGTTGTCATTGTAGGTAATTTTAATTCATATTCGTTGTCCCGAAAAACCTTTGGTTGCTGAGTTTTGAACCTATAATAAACCACTTCTAAGATGGTTTAACATTTAACTGGCCATTGTAAATAGTGTCTGTAGGAGAGTCAGTAGAGCATGTATTAATGATTAGTAGGAAATATGAAAAAGGGTTACTCATGAACTAGTTACTCATGGACTCTGCATTTGGGGGCCAGTCCCAGTAGATGCCACTGTGGAACTCTATGCACGCCATGCTTAAATTAATCAGTAGAACAGGATCGTTCTTTATAGATTAATTTTATACAACAACTGATTCTGTTACCAAGAAGATTCTGCTATAAACATTTGTGTATAACTATCTAAATCTTTGCCAGGATACTGATAAGCTCAGTAGGGTAACTCCTCTTGAAGCAGCAACTGGGACTGGCCCCTTAACCTTTGTTTAAATGATGAACATCTGAAATCACAGTAGACAGCCGAGGGACACAAATGCCGAGGCCCCAAGATGAGATTTCGCTACCTTCCTCGATAGAGACAGACAGCAATGCACCATCTTGCGTGCAGTCTGCCAAATATTTACAAGAATGCTTATATTGAAGAATACACATTAACATGCACAATATCAAAATTTTACTGAGTTGGCAATTCCTCCTGCCATGATTCTACTAATTAAAGGCATGATAACATATTCGGTAATTATTCCAAAAGAACTATCATTGGCTATAAATGGATGTGACCTTAAAGACAAAAAATGTAATGACAAATTTAAAAGATATAATTTTACTTTAACACCTTTTCCATCAATCTTGAGAAGAAAAACATTTGCTTTATGATTATGATAGTATTTACTTAAAGAAAATTAGAAAGCAATAACTTTCCTTCCCAATCCCACAAAAAGCCATTTCAAAAGTATGTATGAGATTTACCCTTGCAAGGGCCTTTTGCAAAAGAAATTTGGCATAAATTATAATTCATCTGCATTCTGCAATTTTGATATTGAGACACTAGAACACCTCTTTTTTCTTTGCAACGTCATACATGTTTTTTGGAATGAGTTCCAGAACTGGATATTGAATAGGAAACTGATTCCACCTTTCAATTTTGATATAATAAAGGTTGGTCTAATAGGAAATGATGAATCAAAATACTGTAATAATTTGTTATGGCAAAATGTTTTATTCATAAGTCTCGATTTAAAAAAAAACATCCCTACTTTAAAGAATTTTTTTTTTAAATAAATCTATTTAAGGAAGTGTTAAATCATTGCAAAAACACAAAAGCCCAATCATCATACCAATATATTGACAATTTAAGCTAACATCTGAGAGTCCTCTTATGAATGTCTAAAATCTTTATTCATTGTTATAATAAGAACAACCACATCATCAGCGTAAGCTGATAGGACAAGGTTTTCCTTAGAGCCTAGTACGACAATCCACCTAAAGTTGATCTGATTCTACAGAGGAGGGGTTCCAGGGAAAGAGGATAAAGCATCCCAGACAGGGCACAGCCCTGTCTGACACACCTGTACACCTTAAAAGGAGCACACAGACTGCCATTTTGTACAACATCCTGATCATGGCAATAAACCCAGCGCTGAAACCCAACCTCTCCATGGTTCTCCATAGAAAGCAGTGTTCAACGTGGTCAAAAGGATTTTCTTGATCTAGTGAAATCAGACCAACACCATTCTCCAAAGAACTAGAGATTTCCAAAATGTCTCGAATAAGGTAGACATTATCTACAATGGACCTGCCAGGCACACAGTATGTCTGGTCATGATGAATAACTTCCTCTGTGGCTCCTCGCAGACGTAGGGCCAGGGTCTTGGACAGTATCTTATAATCCACACAGGAGGGACACAGGGCGCCAGTTCTTAATATCCTATAGGTTACCTTTCTTTGGTAGAAGAGTTACTACCGCTCTGCGACACGAAAGCGGGAGTAGCCCACACGCCAGGCTTTCGTTAAACACTTCCAGTAGATCATTTGAACTAAGGTCCCAGAAAGCCTTGTAAAACTGGGCCATCCAGCATAGAGCGCGTCTTATCAGTGACCTTTGGTAGACATGCAAAGAAAACATCCTGCAAGTCACTGTTTTCTGTGTATTTACTCTGGAATAACGAGGAATAAAAGGCCACTGCTCTCTTCCTTATCAATGCTGGATCAGTCAGTTCCTGCCCTTCACTGGACAACAGAGCGCGGATGGTCCTCCTCTGTCCCTGTTTCCTCTCCAGATTGAAGAAATAACTGGAGGAGGCATCCATCTGGGTGATGTTTTGAACCCGAGAGCGAACCAGAGCACCCTGCACCTTTGTGTCAAGCAGGTTAGCTAAAAGAGCTTTTTTGGTCTCAAGGACTTCAATATATCCTTGATTTCCTGTGGATTCACTCAATCGCTCAAGTTCCACAATATCAGCCTCCAGATCCCTGACAGATCTGGTGCTGCCACATGTGAAACCGAGACCATACTGTTGACAGAGTAATTTGATCTGCACCTTTCAATGGTCCCACCATTGCCTCAGAGAAGAGAATCCGTTCTTTCTCTGCTTAAAACAACACCAAAAGAATGTAAAACCCTCTCTAAAACATTTGTCAGAAGTTAAATTCATGTTAAAATGCCAGTAGGCATTTTTAAGTGGGATATATGCACAAGACACAACACATTCAGCCAACGCATGATCAGTAAAACCAACAGGCAGTATTCTACACATTTTAAAGATATTAAAATGATGCGAAAAACAACAAAACCGATCTAACCGAGCCAGAGAGATCCTACCCTCTTCATGGTGAGACCATGTGTATTGTCTGCAGTTTGCATGCATCCTTCTCCATACGTCCACCAAGCCATGACTGTGAACCAGCCGCCTAAGGGCATGTTTAGAGGGCAAATGAGGCTCTGCATGATTTCGATCTAAAAGTTCATTCTCAGTGCAGTTAAAATCTCCTCCCAAGAATAAATACTCAGTGGCATTAAGACTTTTCAACTTTTCGTTTACAGTGTGAAAAAAACCTGACTCTTTCTGCCCCAGCATTAGGAGCATAAAGGTTAAAAAAACAATCGTGAACATCTCGAACATGGCAGTCACCAATAATGCCCTCCCCTGGACGACTGTCTCAACTCTCACTGAATCAGGTGAGAAAGTTTTTGAAAATTAAACACCCCCACCTGCACTTGCCGTTGTTCCATGATTTAAAAACACCTTTCCTGTCCACTCTTTCTCCCAGTCTACTTGATTGCCTAAGTCACTATGAGTTTCTTGTACAAATAGCACATCTAGATACTTGCGCCTTGCCGTGTCAAAAACGACTGCCCTTTTCCTCTGTTCTCTTGCACCGTTTATGTTTTAAGTGCCAACCTTAAAATTTTCCATAAACCCTAAAATGTTTAGAAAAACAAAAGAAACCAAAAAGAGAGGAAAAACAACAGCAGTTAGATTCACTTTTCTCATCCTTAAAGCAGTTTCTTTATCTTGGACAACAGCTTTTTCAACCTATAAATTTCCTGGGTTGTCAGACCAGACTTTAGCCTTATTTGCAATGTGGTATTTAACTGACTTGTGGAAAACATTTCCATCCGGGAAAAAGGACTCGATAATCAAGCCCTTCATGTTTTTTGTTTCCTGCTGAAAATTCTTAATTTCAGCAACAGGACACATTTTTTCTCTAGTTTCAGACATCTGACTAAATGACATATCACTCACATCGGAGAAAACACTCTCACAGTCACTATCATCAGATGAGTTTGCCCCAAGACCAAGCTGCTCAACATTGTTTGCTGGCTTTAGCTCCAGCTTCTGTACCATCCTCCCTTTCAGCCGGCACGTTTCAACCTTTTACTGCACTGCTTTGCGGGGGGAGCAGGAAAACCAGGCTCCATCCCTTCGACCTGACCTACAGGAACCACCTCGCTAACCTGAGCAGCACAAGCATCAGATTCTTTTAAATTCCCTCCTGAGACCCCCCCAGACTCAGTTGACTCCACAAGATCCTTACCAGATACGCTTTTTCCCACTGTACCGTCACTCCCTGCACGCAACACTCCCGCCGTCTCCTCCTGTATAACTATGTATCAGATGTCTACACCCTCACGGGTCTTATCCTTTTCCGCCTTGTCACTTTTATTGCTCTGCCCAACCGTAGACTGATTTTCACTGTTCATCTGTATGTCACCCTCCTCTGAGACAGCAGCACCGGCCCCCGCGGCGCCCGGCGCCGCAGCAACAACAACCGCAGGACTGGTTGTTGGGAAACAATATGGGTGAGAAGCGGAGACTTACACCCAGACAGAATCTTTTTAATTGGAGAGACAACCTTTCCATGTCTGGAAAGTTCTCGCTTCAAAAACTCGTCACTAATAAACAGAGGAACAAGTTAGTTTATTAGTTACAAGATGATAGGAGAAGCCGGTTGGGCCAGCGGGACAACTGACACAAACACTCCCCCAACAGTAATCCCCTCTTCAACCAACCTGTTAGCCTGCTCCACCTTTTCAACAAATAGGACCACAGCTCCGTTCATCCTGGCAGCAGACTTCACGGAGCTGTGTCCAACCACTTCCCCCACCGCTAAGGCAACCCCTTCCACGCTACACGGAAAGCCGGTGCTGACTGACACCATGCTTCCACGTAAGCGTGGCAAGGCCACCAGCACTTGCCATGGCATCAAAAAACGCCAACAGGCCAGAAACGACCCCCCCCACAAAGACAAAATAAGGGATATCACACTAACGAACAATAAAATAACCCCCCCAAAAAAGGCGAACAAGAATAGAGAAAGTTTGAAAAAAACAATCACTCAAAGAACACTCTCACTCACCTTCCACTCCACTTCCAGTAAGAAGAAGAAGAAGAAGAAGAAGACTACTGCAGGAAGTGTGCAGCATAACTCAAATTAAAATATCGGAATAGCATACGTCACAAAAATAACCATAATAATAAACAAATGAAGTAGATTTTTTGATGAAGTCTAAATTTAGCACCTTGCCTCTTGAATGAAGGTTGGAGTCACCACCAGCCAGTCACCAGCCAGTGGGTTTTAACATCATTCAATGACTTTAAGAGATTATTATGGATTCAATGGAGATTATTTGAAAGATTATACAGTTATTGAAAAGTTGGACCCTGATGAAAGATCTGCCTTTTTTTTCAAAAAGAATAACACTGGTGAGTGACCCTTTATTAGTAATTTCATGTAGGCTATAAAAAAGGTTTCCTTCCTCAATTAGATTTACATAAAATGGCGTTTGTAGATGTGTGCTATTTTATATGGTTCATTTAATATTGACTCAATATGAAATCAATCACATAAAATAGCAATCAATATTATTGATTGAAGTCAGATTGTATGCATTACAGAATAATTACTTGCTGCTATTAGTTGTTGAGTTGCTGGCCCCCACATAATGTATCATGCCAGAGACGCCACTGTTCATGGATCTGCAGAGCAGAAACAACAAAGCTTTGGCGATATGGTGGACATTTAAACCAGGAGGAGGCGGTGTGGATACTAGCAACCGTAAAAGATCGAAGAAGAAGACGTAGGGGGAGGAGGAAGTAGTAGAAGAAGAAGAAAAGGGATTGTTTCTTGCTTAGGCCTGTAGATCTCGTCGATTTCATTCCTTACTTTCTCTCATTTATACTAACAATAAAGTAAGAATATAGACAAACGGAAAATGCCTTTGCCTGTGCAAGTGTTTAACTTTCAGGTAAGCCAACATCAAAAATTACACTTAGTTCAAATGTGGTTGCGGTTAGTAATGTTTAGATGTACTTCGTTGTATTCGTGATTTGTAATACTCAGATGAAGCTTTACTGAAAGGTTCTGTAAATAGGCTTAGTTCTTGTAACAGCAAATGAGAGAAAGTGATAATCACAGTCTTTTTAATGCTTTGTGTAAGAACTCGTTGAGCAATGGCAGCAGACAACTGGTTCGTTTGTGTTAACAAACTGGATCAGCATTTTTTAATGTAACTTGTTAAATTGACATTTAAACAAAAACTGGACCCGTTTTCAGCTGCAAGAACGGAAGGAAACGGATCAGAAGGCATAAATTAGCAGCGACTCTACTGTAATAAGAAGAGGGGTACATGCTAAAAAGCGTTTGGTTCCCGTTTAGCTTCTTATTAAACACAGCGCTCACTTTTTTAATTAAAATGAACTGTACCTAGAACTGTTAAATTCTTATGTTGCTCTCAACAGGACTGAGTTATTCTTAGAGGTGGGTATAGTAGCCTAACAACTATCAAAGGAGGAGTAGCACTACTTCAATGTATTTTGCCCAAATAAAAGTAAAAAGTACCCATCCAAGAAATTCCTCACGGGTAAAAAGGGTACTGAGTAACTACTCATAACATCTGGTTTTTAAAATTATGTGCTCATAATTGGACTTGATTTTATTATATATATATATATATATATATATATATATATATATATATATATATATATATATGCGCAATGCATCGTTCTTCAGTGTCAATTTGCTTACTAATCCACTGTCAAATAAACTTTTGTTCTGGAAGCAATCTTCTGTGAAATGGCCGGCACAAACAAAGCAAATCTTCTTGCGAGGAAGGTCGGTTCCAAAAATGAATTCCAACCATTTTTGACAGCTCATTTTCTGGAGGGGAGTTGTCCTGGCATCCATTTACATTTTCTCCAAGAAGGCATTGTGCTATTTGGAAAAGTAAATAGCTATATAGTAGTAATATCCACAGGTGCTATCTGATTGCTGTTGACCTGCTGCTTTTCTGCTCGGGGAGCGGGGGAGGGAGTAATTTGGAGATATGTGGGCGGTAATCAAAATGTCGGGGTGTTGCTAGGGGGTGAGGGCGTACCTCACAGAAGTCAGGCATTCTGCGATCAAAATGGTGGCCACGAGAGTTTTCAAAGATTACTCAAAAAAACATAAATTACCGTAAGAAACACTTAAGGCATATTTTTAAGGAGGGAATGACATAACAATATGATGAAAAGAGAAGTACAGAACATGGCTGAAACGAGGACCAATTCCTCAAATAGCTTCCTGAATGTTATGCAAGAAGGACCTGCTACCTGGTTTAATAAGAGAGGGTGACCCAGTGTTTCCCACATATTCGAAAGCAATGTGGTGGTCGGGCAGAGGGCTGTTCCTAAAGGGATTTCCTAATTCCTAAATGTTAATAATAAAAAAAGTTAATAATCGGTTACACAGACTTTATTACATTAATTTTAACACCCTAGACAACAATATACACCCTATACACACACCGTACGAAAAATACAGCCTACTTTTATCAAAAACTGCCTTTATATAGACAGCCTACTTGCAAACTTGTAAAGTTTGCAACTGTTGTTAGGGCACCTTATTTTGTGGGGCTTGCTAAAAAAGATTCTAAAGGGTTGAAGCTTAAAAATATTGTGAACAAATTAATAACATAACGAATTGCACTGGTCAGGCTGTTGAGCTCTGTTTCAGACTGCAGTGTTTCCCCTACATAGACTTACCTGTGGCGCCGCGCCATGGCAACATTTTCAGCGCCACGGCAACAAAATGCTAAAAATAAATTATTTTACAGGGACGAGGTAATTATTTCTTAATTGAACCTGCACTGCCGCCTCCTGAGGAAGCAGCAGTTCTCTACTGTCAGAGATCTGCACGTGATCAAAGTGTGCCGAGAGGCGCGGGAGGGGGCATAACTGATTAAGTGAAGGTCGAGCGCATCATACAAGCGTAAAAGGACAAGAGAGAAGGTAGCTGTGGTTAAATTGCTTTTTGATTTTACAAGTTAAACAGGCATTTCATTAAAGATATTGCTGAGCAGGGCTCACGATTGTATTTTTAAGTAATTGGCCGTAGCCATTGACTGGTAAGGCCGTAGCTAGGGTTGCCAACCTTCCTGTAAAAAACGGAATCGTCCCGTATTCAGAGAAAATTTTATGCGTTCCGTATTGAGGTGAAAAGGTACGTGGTTTTTCCCGTACTTGAGCTACAGTGACAAAAAGAAACAAAGGTGGAGTTATTCTGTGTCTTTAAGCTGTGCAGCTGCCTTTTCTTCTCTCATTTTCTCATCCTCCCTTTCCCATTGCTCATTCAATCATGAAACTGATTAATGATCAGCGTATTGACTTTCCTGTCGATAGTCCCGTCCCGTCTCTCGTTTATTGCCCACTTTGCGCAGAAAGAGGAAACCAGCTTTGCGCTAAACAGCAGCAGCACGTTTAATAACCTGTTAGAACTGATTTAATATGACTTTCTAGTATGAGCTGATGTTTTCTGAAGCCACAGCCATAAAAGCTGCTGGTCATGATATCGGTTTGGATATGTGGTGAGATGGAAACATGAAGATGAAACCAGGAGATGTTCTTACTGAATCATCAGAGCTGAACAGGTGACGGAGAAACAGGTTTACCTTTTAGGTGACATGAATGAGTTGAAGGAAAGTTATGAACTGTTTCTGAGAGACAAATAACACCAGGATCATTTTCTATGTACCTGACAGCTGGTAACTGTGCAGGGGGGGCTTTAGCAAAATTTTGCGAGGGGGCCAGTTAGGGCATTAACAGGGAAAGGGGGGAACAAATAAATACTTTTCTGTCTTATTCTCATTTAAAACGTCTAGCTTTTAATAAAAAAAAAATCAGAATCTTATAACTAAAGTGGTCATCTGTTAAATGTATAGAAATCCATTATCTTATATAGTAAAAATTGAGTTTAATATATATCCTAGTAAGCTATAGTACTTTTTCCTTAGGGAAGGTACCATCTGTGCAGTCTGCAATTCTGTCGAAGAAAGATGTTGAATCTACTTAATAATTGTAGAAAAATAATTGATTTCTGTGTATTTGTTTTACACGTGCATTAAATTAAAGTCGATTTAAGCATCATGAGGCGGCGGGTGGATCCTTGTTTTATTTGCTGGGAGTTGGCAACCCTAGCCATAGCACTAAAGTAGACTAGTTAAGTTGAAACTAGGTTAAACAATGTTGCCACAGTAATGAACGCTTTTCGCGCCACATTTGATCATTGTATTGTGTCACTGGTTAGAATTTCAGATGAGCCTGCTCAAGTATTTTTTCAAAAAAACGAAAGGCATCTGAGGAAGAGAGCTCCAGTCAGGTAAAAAAACACTAGGGTCATGCCGGATACTTTAACAATGTCAACAGTTCTGTTATGTACCTTTTTTAGATATATTTTTCTTGTATGCTGTTTAAGCTGAGATGTGCCTTTATTTTTGTTGTTGTTGCAGTTAAGTGAGATTGGCGTGATCATAATAAAACGTTGACATCAAGTTGAGGTAGGTGTCATAACTCCTCGCGTACACATCCATGGTGTAGCAGCCCCGGTCGGTCTCAACTGGTGTAGCACCACAGCCACAAAAATTACTAGGGGAAACACTGCCACTGAAACTATTGTATCCATAATATCAAATATTTTATAGCACTTTTTAAATTGTGATTGTGTGTAAAAAGTGTTCACAAGATACCAACCTTTAGCCAGCCGTCTTCTCTGCACCAAATAGACCACGCTTCCACAGGTGATCCAGACAGACGTAGTGTGCACGGAGGGGAGGGGCTTTGTGTGTGTGTATGTGTGCGCATTCAATTCAATTAAGTTTATTTATATAGCGCCAATTCACTACAGATGTCATCTCAAGGCACTTAACAAGAAGTCATTTCAATAAATTTATACAAACATATAAGATAGGGTTAGCTCCAGGAATTTGAAAAAAAAGGCTTTGAGCCTTTTGGTCATTCGTGAGTGCTCTGCCTGTGGCAGAAATGTGCCACGACCAGGTGTTTTCTGCTAAAGATTACGCGATGGGGGGAAAAGTAGGGGCGTGTTTGGGTAGGGATGGGTATCGTTAAGGATTTATCGATACTACTACTCTTAACTAGGGATGCACCGATACCGGTATCTGGTATCGGCCTTGATACCACATTTTCTAAAGTACTCGTACTTGTTAAAAGTCCCCCGATACCGGGGACCGATACCATGGTCTGAGAAATGTCTATGTTTGAGCGGCGTGAAAGGGGTTAATCACAGGCGCCGAGTGCCCGCCCCCATGCCCCGGCTGCAGCTCAGAGCGGGGAAGGCGAGACGAGACATGTCAGCCGTGTGGAACTATTTCAAGGTGAATGAAGACGACAAAACAAAGGCGGACTGCAAATTGTGCTCAGCAAAATTGTCCAGAGGAGGCTAAAAAGGTAGCGCATTAAACACAAGTAACTTAATCAAGCACCTAAAATCCCAACACGACGAGTACAAAGAGTTTACCAACGCTTCTAAACCAACACAACCAACGCTACAGCAAACTCTTGCAAGATGAGAGAAAATGTCCAGAGATAATCCACGTGCTGTGAAAATAACACAGGCAATTATCGAGTACATTGCATTGAGTGACCAGCCACTCTCGGAGGTAGAAAATGTAGGATTCTTGCGTCTCCTCCATGTTCTGGAGCCTAGATATGATGTCATCAATATAATTATTTACTCTAATATGTTGCATACAATATGCTTTTCATTTTAAATAAATGTTCTTAATTTAAAACTAGTCCCTTGTTTTTTTGTTAAATTATATGACTAAAGCTGTTACCTGTAAATTTAAATCATGTTTTTATTAAGTACTCTGTATTGGTATCGGCGAGTACTGAAATGCAAGTACTCGTACTCGTTTCCCAAAAAAGTGGTATCGGTGCATTCCTACTCTGAACGATACTCCTTATCAATCCGGTACCTTATCTGTATCCTTATCTGTACTTTTTTTTTTTGAAAGACTAAAACAAAAGGGGAAAAACACAAATAATGAACTGTAGTTTAAGAAAGAAAAAAAGTAACTTGGATAAGAAGGAAGCTGTTGTTCAAAAATATCCAGCATTTATTAATTGTAAGAATAAAATAGCAGGTTAACTGTAGTTGAAGAATTTTTTTTAAAAAGTTAGATAAGAAGGAAGCTGTTGTTCAAAATATCCAGCATTCATTAATTGTAAGAATGAATCCATCGTATCTGTAAGGCAAACACACACGTGAGCGCGCAGCAGTCGCCACTCCGTCCCCGCAGCGTGTGTGCTTGTTAAGGAGGAGTGGGCTGCAATACAGTCTTTTGCTTGTGTTTATATCTCCCGCAAAACATGAATAGGACCTTAATTTTGCCGTTAAGAGTGGAGTCAGAATCAGCCCCGGGGCCAATTTAATACCTGGTTTCGGTACCCATCCCTATGTTTTGGGTGATGTCCAGGGTGTTCATGGGCAGGGTTGCGTATAAACCGCGAGACGGAAGAGTCTGTAATAATTAGAGAAAATGGCCCTGCTCCTCAAGCCTTTTTGCGAGCTGCTCTAAAAGGTGACTGTCCTTCACAGTCCCTGTGAACTGTCTGGCGATCTAGTCTTCAGCTCTGAAGGCCAGCTGCTCCCAGACCTCTGCATCACTCCAGTTTGCCATTTCAGCTGATACAATTTACAAATGTTAAGTGAAGTCCCCCTGTTTACTTGCATTTTAAATACTGTTGCTGGCCAGGGCTCAGCGCACATTCCACACATCATCGTGTGGATTATTCGCGTTTTGCCATGCCCTCCATTGCGCTTTCATAAGACACGCCGTGCTGGGAATAATACCTAATATGCCGCCATGGTGTGTCCTTCGAAAATGCATAAAGGGTGTGTAGCTAGGTTTCAAGGAATGAAAAAAGAGAACAGAAAGATACCCTCTTTGGATACAACCAGTTTAAAACTTGGCAAATTCAGCAATTCACAAACATGCGTTCTGCAGCATCAGTTAACAAACTGCAGTTTCAGGATTCAATATACACCAAACCAACTATATGAAATGATATCTAAATCGTTCCAACTTATCTCTGCCCAGAGATATATAGGAGAATAAAATGAACAGGTTTGATCCTATTTTGAGGGGATTCTTCAACTGATCAGTCCCAGCAGCAATTAAGAGTCTGGTCCACAAGGAAAGAGAAGAACGGGTCCAAATGTCAAAGACAGTGTGCACAGCAAGGCTCTCCTGAACCTGGTGGCTCCGTTTGCGGAGTGCAAACCAGTCAATGTTGCGAGTTGACTTCAACGATCGCCGTCTGCTGTTTCCTGGAAGAACTGCCCTGTTGCACTTCAGTTGCCATTAAAGCACTCCTGGATACTGTAACATGAACCTTAGAGCTGTTCAGCGTGTACTTAGAAGGTGTAAAGGGGTTTCTCTCCAGCCCAGCGGGTCAGAATTAGAAGGGGATTCACTAGTGAAGTTGCACCTCTGTAAGCTGGCAAGGCTGGCATAGAAAGGCAAAGATGACTGCCCATCTCAGGCTTTTATGGACTTTGTGTTATCGCTGTGCGCTGTTATCAAAATTATTAGATCAATATTATGGAGGCATTATTTATCTTAATAAAGATGAGAAGATTCCTTCTGTGGTCCAAGAGTATGTTTTAATTAGTCTTGTCAATTAACAAGGAGCATCAGCACACACAGAGTATTGTATGAACTGACCTCCACCCCCAGTCTAAACATTCGTTTTATGCTGATTGATAAACATTCATCTTTTTTGAAGATCCTCCCATGAAGTTTTTCCTGTCTCCTCCAACAAGACTGGATCACAGACATGTACACATGAGCCAGTGCTTACAGGGTCAGAGTTCCCAGAGGCATGTGGTGTCCCTGACATTTACTCTATCCAGTCTACATGTTAAGACATAACAGAGTTGTTTTTAATATTTTACTAATATTAAACCCTTGACTTTAGATCCAGAAATAATTCTTCCACATCAGCGTGGACACTTAGGAATGCTGGGAAATGCAGTCTATTCAGTCGGTCTTGGGAAATGAACCCCAACAGTGAATTAACCATGGTTATTAAACATTCCTAAATATGACTAGAATAATACTATTTTCAGTGTAAATGAAGGACAAAAACCGGATGCCTTTTCTCTTTAAAAAAAAAAAGTATATGTAGTAGACCTGCATTAAACCTCACTATCACATTTACACGTGACCCTTTTAACCTATTCATCTTTTAGCCAGTTGCTAAAGCAAACTAATTGGTTAACATTTTCTGAATGTAAAGCTGATCTTTTCTTCTGAACAATAGAGGGATTATATGTTAACACAGCGGATGCGTGCGCAAATGGTGTGACACCGGCCCTTTACATAGCTACATATGTAAAATGTTGGGGGAAAAACTGGTTGAGAAGCTGGAATATCTAGCAGCCAATCTAAGAGTGCTATTCATTTTCCTTGGTGCAGTGATTGGCTGTACTAAGAAAGACATTAGGTTCTGTGGTATTGCTGAGATGCTCCAGTGTAACTGGATCTGCTCCAGTGTAACTGGATCTGCTCCAGTGTAACTGGATCTGCTCCAGTGTAACTAGCTCCACTTATGAATGAGCAAAACAGTTATTAATGAGCAAAAGCTCTCTGATACCGCCTCCGCTTTGAGCAAAATTGGTGCCATTGTTTTTCAAAACAGGCTATAGAATCAAGAACATTATGAACAACCCTGAGTGTCCTTGTCATGAGACTATCCTACAACAACTGAGTGTCTTCAATCTGAGGCTTCATTAGACCAGCTGCAATACAGACCGCTACAGGAGATTCTTCCTGGAGATCCTTCCTGCCCCGAGTCGTCAGCATTTACAACAGCTCTTTGAAGAATCTAGAACAATATGAGTTAAAACAATGCTTATTTTCCCTGAGAGATCAATAAAGCGTTTTTTATTGAATTGTAACAGTTTACCCCTGAACAAGAGTTTTACATTCTGGGCAAATAATGTTGTGATCTGATATTTTTTCCAGAGGAAGCCTTGCTTTGGAGATGTATGTATCCTTTGCATAAACCAATCCAATGTTTAGTTTTTTTCTGATTGACCAGCTGACAAATTGTTGAGATGTTAAAAGTGTAGCAGAAAGTGAGGCATGAAATAAATAACGAGCTTTTGCCACATTGGGGTGTTGTGTCTGCATCTTAGTAATAATTGAACTAATCACTTCACATGCAGTGTCGGCAACAGCTGAAGGTAGAATGTAAGCGGTTGCCGAAATAACACTTGGTAAATAATTTAATAATATAATTAGCAGCTGAGAGGACACTTCGGTAAAATGTCCTGGATTACGCCATCTTTTTGTTGAGAAGCACTGCTACTCCACCTCCCTTTCTTTTCCTGCCCCTCTTCAGATCTCTGTCTGCACGTATAGTCAAGAAGCTTGGCGGAAACATGTTGGAGTGAGGGATATTATCCTGCATCCCTGCCTTAAGTCCCTTTCAAAGAGGCCATGAATTTTCCGGACTTCATCTGTTTTGCTTTTGAGTCTGAAAGCAATCTTCCGGACTTTGTCCAGATACCCTTTACCAGTAATTTTATGGATGAAGACCTAGTAACAAGAGCGGACTTTTCGCGGTATGGTGTTTGCATTCTAATTATCAGGAAATGTTGCGGAAAAGCTGGATGGGTGTGGGGCGGTGGGGAAAAGTGGAAGGGGGCAGGGAACGCTGTGAGCGCACACATTGATGACGTATAAATGTCACGTGAATGGTAGTGAAGAACACTGGTTCTTCAACTTCTTCATCGATGTCTCTTAAGCGTTTCCATGTGCGCAAAATTATTGCACACATCACAAAGACGATCACTGTGAGTAGATATGCTGTTTCGTCTGCCATCTTTGCAATAATCCCTTTGTTTGGGGAAATGACATGTACGCCCGCCACACTAAGTTTACGTCATATCCACATACAACCCTCCCACTCCCCCTGCCAACCCCAGACATTCATCAGGATACTCCGGTACATTTCTTGCTGTGTGAAAGCAGCCGAAAGGCAATGTTCCGGAAAAAAGTAGTGTATTTGAAAACACAACTCCGGTTAAAGACCAGATGGAATTGTCTGCCAATATTCCAGAACTTCTGTCTGAAAACCGCTTTAGTGAAACATAATGCTGTATTCCCTTTCATAATAGCAGTGTTGGCATGGCTTACATTGTGTATTTCTTTACTTAAGTGACACTATGTGGCATTAGTTTTGTATATTTATCCCTTGCTTAAATTTGTTTATTCAGCGCTATTTTGTCACAAACGACAAAGGTATATTGGATCCGTTATGTCTTTCCTGACTTCCCTTTTGTAAGACTAAAGGACATCTTTATGTGGTCTTCTTTTTCAGGGGTCTGTGGAGCCAATGCAGATTGATGCAGACCCTCAAGACGACCCGCAGAATGCTCCAGATATCAGCTACATAGTTGAAAACCCAACACTGGTATTGATCAAGCAATTTGTTTTCTATATTATCTGATTTTGAGCAATGGAAGCTTTTGTTACCAAGTAGAAAGTATTTTTTGTTATTCATAGCTCACTGATTGCTGAAACAAGGAACAGAAAAAAAGTTGGAATGCAAGTTTTAAGTGCAATGTCAATGTGAAATTTACAATGGCCAATTTTTTCCATAGATTTGAATCAGTCTTCAATATCATTTAATTCTGATGTTCCTATTGCTTTAGTGCCAACAGGTATATAAAATCTAGCACCTAGGAATGCAAACTGCTTTTGCAAACATTTGTGATAGAATTGGTTGCTCTCAAGGGCTCAGTAGATTTGAATGTGATGGAGTGATAAGATGCCACCTCTAAAATAGGTCTAGTCTTGAAATATTCTCAATTCTAAATACTCCACAGATAACGGTTTGTGTTATTAGGACAATGTATAAGTGACTGGGACTGACAGCAACTAAGACACAAAGTAAATACAGCAGAGTCAGCAAATACAGAACACAGGGTGCATAGAATTAATACTACCCCTGAATGCATTATATGGCTACCCCACTCACCTCTGTATACTTATTTGAGTGAAGAACAAGCATTGAACATGCTGTGCAATTTGGGCAAGTACATATTCAGTATACTGCATAGTTTGAAACTAGAAATCGCTTGCATTGTTCAGATGTGAATACCAGACCTGCCAACCTGTACGCATTTTGCGTAGCAGGAACGCAATTTGCCATCTAAATACGCTGGTACGACCCGCCCCTCTAAACTACGCAAAAAGCTGCGGACGTGTGAGTTTATATATATTTGTGTGTATATATATATTTGAGTGTGTGTGTGTGTGTGTGTGTGTGTGTGTGTGTGTGTGTGTGTGTGTGTGTGTGTGTGTGTGTGTGTGTGTGTGTGTGTGTGTATGTATGTATGTATGTATGTATATATATTTTTATAGCTGGAGTCAGGTCAAGACCCCGATGAGGACGACGAGCATGCAGTTGAGCTTCCCTGAGACGGTTTCTGACAGTTTGTGCAGAAATTGTTTGGTTATGCAAACCAATTGTTTCAGCAGCTGTCTGAGTGGCTGGTCTCAGACGATCTTGGAGGTGAACCTGCTGGATGTGAAGGTCCTGGGCTGGTGTGGTTACACGTGGTCTGCGGTTGTGAGGCCGGTTGGATGTACTGCCATATTCTCTGAAACGCCTTTGGAGACGGCTTATGGTGGAGAAATTAACATTCAATGCACGAGCAACAGATCTGGTTGACATTCCTGCTGTCAGCATGCCAATTGCACGCTCCCTCAATGCTTGTGGCATCTGTGGCATTTTGCTGTGAGACAAAACTGCACATTCCAGGGTTGCCTTTTATTGTTGGAAGTATAAGGTACACCTGTGCACTAATCATGATGTCAGATCAGCATCTTGATGTGGCACACCTGTGAGGTGGGATGGATTATCTCAGCAAAGCAGAAGTGCTCACTATCACACATTTAGACTGATTTGTGAACAGTGTTTGAGAGAAATGGTAATATTGTGTATCTGGAATGAATTTTAGATCTTTAAGTCCATCTCATGAAAAATGGGAGCAGAAACAAAGGTGTTGCGTTTATATTTTTGTTGAGTGTATGTACAAGTCTCAAGATTACCCCCTCCTCTCCTTCACCTTGTCTAGGCACTGAATTTAATTATAACTGAACTTAATTATAAGAGAATAAACCGGTTTCTTACCAAATGTAAAGCATACAAATATGTACAAGTCTCAAGGTTACCTGCAACTCAAAAAAATTATTTAGTAGTTTAAACAATGGTTTGCATTTGAAACGTGACTCATGGGCCTTAATTTTGTAGCAAATGAGTCATGTCTGGTTTAATTTAGAAAACTATAAACTGGCTTTAACTCTCCAACAATCCAGATAGCAATCTTTTGTGTCATATCTAAAAGCCTTCAGTTGATCCAAAAGGCGGCAGCAAGAGCTCTGATGAATATTAAAAAGCGAGATCTGTTTTCTCCAGATTTAGCTTCCCTTCATTGACTCCCTGTTAAATCCAGAATAGAATTTAAGGTCCTCCTTCGTATAAAGCCCTTAATAATCAAGCTCCATCAGAGATCCACAGACCACTTTGCTCTCAGACTGCAGGTTTACTAGTAGTTCGTAGGATTTCTAAAAGTATAATGAGAGGCAGATCTTTTAGTTATCAGGCTCCTCTCCTGTGGAACCAGCTCCCAGTTTTAGTCCGTGAGGCAGACACCCTGTCTACTTAAAAGACCAGGTTTAAAATTTTCCTTTTTGATAAGGCTTGTAGTTGGGGTGGCTTAGGTCATCCTGAGCCATCTCTGTAGTTAGGCTGCTACAGTGGGGTAAAAAAGTATTCAGTCAGCCACCAATTGTGCAAGTCCTTTTGATCATAGGTATAAAAGACACCTGTCCACAACCTCAAACAGTCACACTCCATACTCCACTATGGCCAAGACCAAAGAGGTGTCAAACGACACCAGAAACATAATTGTAGACCTGCACCAGGCTGGGAAGACTTAATCTGTGATAGGTAAGCAGCTTGGTGTAAAGAAATCAACAGTGGGACCAATTATTGGAAAATGGAAGGCATACAAGACCATTGATAATATCCCTCAATCTGGGGCTCCACGCAAGAGCTCACCCCGTGGGGTCAAAATGATCACAAGAACGGTGAGCAAAAATACCAGAACCACACGGGGAACCTAGTGAATGACCTGTAGAGAGCTGGGACCAAAGTAACAAAGGCTACCATCAGTAACACACTAGGGACTCAAATCCGGCAGTGCCAGACATGTCCAGGCCCGTCTGCTAGAGAGCATTCGGATTATCCAGAAGAGGATTGGGAGAATCTCAAATGAAACCAAAATAGAACTTTTTGGTAAAAACTTTATTTGTGATGTTTGGAAGAGAAAGAATGCATTCAAAGAACACCATGACTACTGTGAAGCATGGGGGTGGAAACATCATGCTTTGCTGTTTTCTGCAAAGGGACCAGGACGACTGATCCGTATAAAGGAAATAATAAATGGGGCCATGTGTCGTGAGATTTTGAGTGAAAACATCCTTCCATCAGCAAGGGAGATGAAACATGGCCGGGTCTGTCAGAATGACGATGATCCCAAACACACTGCCCAGGTAACAAAGGGGTGGCTTCGTAAGAAGCATTTCAATGTCCTCGACTGGCCTAGCCAGTCTCCAGATCTCAACCCTATAGAAAATCTTTGGAGAGAGTTGAAAGTCTGCGTTGCCCAGCGACAGCCCCAAAACATCACTGCTCAAGAGATCTGCATTGAGGAATGGGGTAAAATACCAGCACCAGTGTGTGAAAATCTTGTTAATTCTTACAGAAAATCTGAACTCTTGTCATTGCAAACCAATGTTACATTATACAGTATTGATGTGAACTTTTATTGACCAAATACTTATTTTCCACCATATATTTGCAAATAAGTTATTTAAAAATCACACCATGTGGCTTTTCTGGATTTTTCTTTTTTCATTTTGTCACATAGTTGAGGTATACCTATGATGAAAATTACAGGTCTCTCTCATCTTGAACTTGCACAATTGGTGGCCGACTAAATACTTTTTTGCCACAATGTAAAGGCTTAGACTGCTGGAGGACAGACTGACCACTTTTCTTCACTCTGCTACTTTATCCTCTACTACTGTCCTAAGGTATTATTTGCTATTATTTTAACTGTCAACTTTGTTTTCTCTGTATTTTTCTCTCCATAGAAGGTACACCTGGTCTGATATCCTGCTTAGCTAGGGTAAGGCGGGGTGACCCCCTTGGACAGGGGTGGGGGGGTGTCCTCAAGTGAGATGATGCTCCCAGTAACTTAACATCCCCCTGTCCTGTTATCCACTTTTTACTTTAATATAGAAAGTACTCTTACATCAGTTCGTCTGTTCTTTCTGTGTCTTCTCGAATCCCCAGACGGTCGTGGCAGATGGCCACTCCTACTGAGTTCAGGTTCTGCTGGAGGTTTCTTCCTGTTAAAGGGGAGTTTTTCCTTTACACTGTCGCTACATGCTTGCTTAGTATGAGGGATTGCTGAGGATTGCTGTGGTTGGGGTCTACATCAACGGGGGCGCAACTGCCAGCCAATGATTTGATGCAATCGGCTGGGATTCCTTAAATAGGAAGTAAATCTTTAAACTGATTGGAATGTTTGTATAATTGCATTGAAATGACTTTTCTTGTAAAGTGCCTTGAGAAGACATCTTTTGTGAATCGGCACTATATAAATAAACTGAATTGAATTGAAATACGTACATTTTAAATGTAAGTCTTACCCCTACTGTTGACCGAACGTGTAAGCTGCAAGTAACGTCTGCAAGTAATACACAGCTGATAGCTTTGTAGTCAATGGGTCCATTTCCACTGGGTGTGAGGTGGACATGTTCCAGAAGTGTTGTGTCACGGCCCTCTCCGAAATTACGCGGCTTAACTATGAAAAAACTACACAAACGTCATTATCTGTGACACCAGGGTTGAAGTCAGTCGGTCGCTGGTTTTTATAATGGACGCTGAGAATTTAATCGCTGAAGTGGAGAGTCCCCCAATTTATATGACACCAGTGGTAATTTTTCCAAGGACAACATGAAACAAAAAAGGCATGGATAAATATATCTGCAGTTTTGGGAGGGGATGGTGAGGGTACAGTGGAAAGCAGGGGTTAAATGCATCTCTGTACATTTGTGATTTCTACTTTATTGCATTTAATGTCATCCATCCCATTTGTACTTCTGTGTTCTTGGCCAGATAAAGAAAGTACAGAGAGACACGTCAAAGGAGGAAGATTATATTTCTCTTGAAATACTAGCAACAGTTTTGGATCATGCATGCTCAGTATGAGGGAAAAATGGAGCGGGAGATCGATAGACGGATTGGTGGGGCATCTGCAGTTATGCGGGCGCTCTACCGGTCTGTCGTGGTGAAGAGAGAGCTGAGCCAAAAGGCGAAGCTCTCGATTTACCGGTCGATCTACGTTCCTACCCTCATCTATGGTCACGAACTCTGGGTGGTGACCGAAAGAACGAGATCACGGATACAAGCGGCTGAAATGAGTTTCCTCCGCAGAGTGTCTGGGCTCTCCCTTAGAGATAGGGTGAGAAGCTCAGGCATCCGGAGGGGGCTCAGAGTAGAGCCGCTGCTTCTCCACATCGAGAGGAGTCAGTTGAGGTGGCTCGGGCATCTGGTCAGGATGCCTCCTGGACGCCTCCCTGGTGAGGTGTTTCAGGCACGTCTCACCGGGAGGAGGCCCAGGGGAAGGCCCAGGACACGCTGGAGGGACTATGTTTCTCGGCTGGCCTGGGAGCGCCTTGGGGTTCCTCCCGAGGAGCTGGAACAAGTGGCTGGGGAGAGGGAAGTCTGGGTCTCTTTGCTTAGGCTGCTGCCCCCGCGACCCGACCCCGGATAAGCGCAAGAAAATGGATGGATGGATGGATGGAAATTTAAATGATGTCACCATGGACACAAAGTCAGTTCTAATGGTTAACATTGCCTTATGCATCGCTAAGAAAACGATCCTCCTGAACTGGAAAAATAAAAAAGCTCTTAATATTAATCAGTATAGAAATCTCTTGTTGGACCATTTTGGTCTTGAGACGGCCTATGGCTCCATATCTGATCAATCTCTCTGGGCTGGGTTGGAGGCGTCTAGGGGGGACCCCAGGGGGTCGGATCACTGGGCGGATGGGGCGCTGGACGTCGTGGCCGGCCTGGGGTTGGGCTTTGGGTGGTAACTCCTGATGGCTGCATACGGTGCCTTGGGGGGGTTGCACGGGCGGACATGGGTTACTGGCCTGGTGGCCGTGCTGCGCCTGGGTAGGGTCTGGGGTGGATTTGGGGATTCGGGGCTCGGGGGCGCCGCACCCCATAGCTGTGGTCCTGGCTGGGGGTCGGCCGGCGTGGGGGTCGGGGCCGGCCAGCGGCCGGCATGTGCAGCCGCCTCTCTCTTTTTCTCTGGGCCGATTGTCATCGCCGGTCCCTGTATGGCGTCTCGCCTTGTTTGCTGGTTGGGGTGCCTGGCTGCTGGTCGCGGTGGGTGGCGTTTCTGGGCCGGATCAGTCCTTTTTCGCACTGGACTTGGCTCCTGGGTCTTGGTCTTTGTGCGGGGTGCTGGGGTTGGGCGTTTGGCCGGGTTCGGTCGGACTTGCGGGTGGACTGGCCGGGTGGTGGGCGTGCAGGGCAGGTGGGTGGGGCGCTGGGTTTGGTCTCCTGCCGGGCCGTTGAGCAACAGTGGTCGCTCCACAAGGAATGAGGCTGGTGGATGTCGACCTGGTGGGTCGGCCGCCCGGCTCATCGGTTTGCTCCTGGTCTGGGCAGGTACGTCGCCGGGGTTCGGGCTACGGGGGCCTCCGGTGTGCGGGTGGCGCTGGGGGCATCCTTTGCTGGCAGGGAGGCTGCTGCTGTGTAGCGACAGGTGCTCTCCCCCTACGAGGGCACTTGGACGGGGGGGAAGGGTGTGCGGGAGGGGGGGTGGGGCGAACTCAACCTGGGTGTCTAGTGTCTTTTGTGTTTTGAGAGTAGAGCGAATGTCAGGGTGGGTTTAGTTCCCCTTCTGGGATGGGGCTGGGGGGGCTGCCTTGGGGTCCGTGGGGCTTTGTGGTGCTGTGGCCGTGGGCCCCGGGTCGAACGTGCCATGGCCTCCCTTCCCTGGTGGATCCCGGTGAACAGCGGTGCCTATTGGGGTCAGTGGGGGAGCTGGCTCCCTGGGAAGACATTTTGTCTCCCAGTCCTTCCCTCCCCATCCCTGGACACCTCTGTCCACCCGCTCCATCACTTTACCACTCATATAGGGTCTTGGGGCATGGGCTCATCACTGGGGTGCGAGGAGGGGCTTCCCTCCTCGCTATCCCGTGGTGTCCTGGGTCCCAGTTTTAATATACAACTTAGACACTCCCACTTATAACATTCTCACGCGACACATATGTAGGGTGGGCACACTTTTCGGCATCCAGAGGGGGAGCGGTTCAATCAGCTTCACCTCTGGTGCCGGTGCCCACTGTTAAACCACATATAGACACTGAGGGCTCGGGGTGGGGGTTGGGGGATGTGTGGCTGCCTTCCCCACATCCCACCCCTCTGTTTTAAATGCCCATTATAACAACACGCATCAACACCATACTCGAGCGGGAGGATGGAGGCTAGGGGTCTTTTCACACCCCTGTTTGCTACGGGCCCTCAGGGGTTGGGGTCTGGAGGAGGACAGGCGGTCTGGTCGGGGTCCTGGGCTGTCGGGCTGCTTTGGCACTGTGGGGCCCTTGGCGGTCTGCTTGTCTCCGTCCTAGAAGCTAGGGGGTCCATCTCCCGGGTCCGGGGGCTGGTGGCTCTACTGGTGCATCGGTACCTGAACCTGGGAGCATAAAGTGTGTATGGGGTATGTGAGTGAGGGTACAGAGTCATTTTTTTGGGTGTCTTGGTGAGTCAGTGAGAATGTATGGGTTTAAGAGGGAGGGAACTGAAGCTGAAGGGAGCTGAAACTCTGTGTTGCTCAGTGACAGCCCCGAACCTGACAGATCTAGAGAAGATCTGTGTGGAGGAGTGGGCCAAAGTCCCTGTTGCAGTGTGTGCAAAACTGGTCAAGAACTACAGGGAACATTTGACCTCTGTAATTGCAAACCAAGGCTTCTGTAACAAAATTTTCTATTCAATTCAGTTTATTTATAAAGCGCCGATTCACAACAGAAGTCATCTCAAGGCACTTTACAAGAAAGTCATTTCGATACCAACATTCCAATCAGTTTAAAGTTTTCCATAGTTTTCTATTTAAGGAATCCCAGCAGATTGTCTTGAGTCTTTTACTGGCAATTGCACCTTGTTGATGCAGAATCCAACCACAGCAGTACAAGAATTTCTTATACTGAGCAAGCATGTAGCGACAGTGGAGAGGAAAAACTCCGCTTTAACAGGAAGTTACCTGCAGCAGAACATGGCTCAGTACGAGCGGTCATCTGCCACGACCGTCTGGGAGTTCGAGAAGACAGAGCAGAGACACAGAAAGAACAAAAGAACTGATAAGAGTACTTTCCATATTAAAGAAAGTAAAAAGTTGATAACAGGACACAGGGGATGCTCAGTTACTGGGATTCTCCCAAATTATAACACAAATTTTGTCAGGTGTTCAAATACATATGTGCAGCAATAAAATACAAATACATTATTTAAAAATCAGACCATGTGCTTTCCTGAAATTCTTTTTGGGGTGCTGTGTCTCGCAGTGGAAATGCGCCTGCGGTGTGAGTTTCGGACCCCTCCGTGGTTTCTGGGTGGGGGAACTTGCAAGGTCGCGGGGTGTTCAGATACCTATGTTCCTCATTGTGTGTAAAAACTGTAAGAATGAGGCAACTGTTGACATCATCTTTGTGACTGATTGAGGTGAAAATGACTGTGGTATTTGAACAATTAATGGAAAGACAAAGCACATTTAAAAGAGCTTTTCAACTGTTTGATGTTCAGCACACACTAAAATTAATGACAATTCCTCCTCTTGTCTTTCGTGAAATTTAAGATCAACATGTTGCTAAACCTTCTGTGGGAAAGTAAACTATTTAACTGCACCTTGAGTGAAATACACTGTAAAGAATTTCTCTGTAAATTAACAGTAAATTACTGGCAGCAGGGACGCCAGTAATTTACTGTTAATTTACAATGCCACTACTGTTCTTTATTTTACCAGTATATTACCGTATTTTGGATCAAAGTATATGACCGTAAAATAACGGTGGGTGTTGTAGTTATTTTACTGCAGATCTACCGTAATTTATTTAACAGTATAATACCGTTTTTTTTATTACAGTACATGCCGGTTGGATAACTGGGTTATGATTATTTTACAGCGCATCTACCATAATTTATTTAACACTATTTTACCGTATTTTGGCTTACAGTAGAACTGTGGGTTATGGTAATTTTACAGTATATGCCAGTGTGCTATAAAATCTGCTATATTTGCATTTGTATACAAATTCTCACAAATTTAAAAACAGAGTATGCAGGGCTTCTCCAATTGTTTTGACAATTTGTTATGATGCACAACCATGGCAACAATGTGGTTTACAGCCGGGAGCAGGTGATTAACATAGCGAAAGCTGGAATAATACCTCAACTGAAGCCACAAATCCCTGATGAGTTGATAAGGAGGAGACATGGATGCAGAGCAGGAGCAAAAGAAAAGAAAAGAGAAGAGTGAAAAAAAAAGAAAAAGAGAGAAAAAAAAAAGAGGTAGGGAACGTATGACTGTGTCTGTATGTCTTTGTCTACCTGTCAGGTTGGATCTTGGTCTGCCCCCTCGCCTGGCGCACCTCAGGCCTTACACTTAATGGGGGGCCTATTTCCCCTCCGTCACTCCCCGCCGGTGACGGGGGCCCCTGCCTGCCGGTGCATCGGTAGTCAATCCGGTTCGGACCTGGTGCGTGCCTGGCCGGGCCTGGGGGGGCCGGTGTGTCGGTCGGCCGATGTGCTGGGCCGATATCTTCCTTTGGTTGGTTGGGGCACCTCTTTGCGTTGGCGGTTGGGATTGGCCTAGGGTGGAGGCCCCTCGTCGGGTCCCTGCTGGGGGGTGGGGTGCCCCTGGGCCCCGGCTCTCCCGTGGGCTCGTCACTGCTGCCCCCCGGGCCCCTGCATAGTGGCTGCTGGATGTTCCCCTGGGGTTCTCCTTTGCTCCTCTCTTGGGGGATGCGGTCGGCCCCGCCCGGGTCCGCCTGGGGCTCTGGCGGTCCTTTGGATGTCTTTGCTCCGATCTCCTTCATGTCTGCATCGATTCCTGGGAGACGGATTGATGCCTGCTCACACCAGCTATCGAACACTCTTATGGAGAAACCTTATATGCACCAGCATGCTAACACACACACATAGATGTGGGGTCTCTGGTGTTTAAGGATATATTCTTGGGCTGAGGTTATCATTACTAGAGCTTGATTATCGGTACCATGAGTTTTTCTGTGACATTGTTGTTGTATTTTTATATCTATTTTTGTGTGATGTGGTTGTGCAATTCTTAGTTCACAATGTTTGGTTTGTTTTGTTGATGTTCCTTTTTCGTGTTTTGTTTTGTTTTTCCCCCTCTCTCTGCCGTCCTGTGGGTATGGAGGCAGACTTCAATATCTTCCTGTGTTTTCTTTGTTCCCCTTCCTCTCTTGTATTTTCAACTCACCCTCTCTGACTTTTTGTTTCCTACCTCTTTTTCATCTTCCTTCTTTCTTCTCCTTAATTTTCCGTCTCCGTGTCCATGACATCAAGAAATAAAAACCCCAACAATTCATAATAAAGACTTTTCCCACATATATCAAGTGGAGGACTATAGCAAGAGCTGTACTGCTCCACTTGTGAAAGTAAATCTGTTGGGCTTCTACTTGGTACTCAGACACCAATTCTGAGCTCCACACTGGCAAACTGGACACGTTTAAAAAAAAGAGGAAAAAAAGAAGAATTTGTGCTATCTAAATAAACTGAATTAAATATGAACCAAAAAATGGATTTTTATAGCAGTCTAATCTATATCAGCTTTTCAATGAAAAGTTCTCTCTTGCTCATTTTTTTGTTTTCATGACCTTTGTTTTCAGACATTTCTTTATGTCTGGGTTAAGATTTGTTTAGGCAAACCAATTATGCATTTTCCTAGAAAATCTTAGCAATTCTGGAAAAAAAAGGAAAATACCACCATGTCCTTTTCCTTGCTGTAAAATTATTAAAGCATAACATCACCACCTGCAATTTTGTCATATATCATATTTGTATAGAAGATTATCCCATGAAAGAAATGTAATGACTTCTCTGTTTAATGTTTGTTCCAGTTTGTTACATTTTTGGGGAAAAGTTAGAGGTTGATTTTAAATTGTCTTGCGGATGAAGCTGACTCAAATCTGTCCTTAAGGTTGAATCCATGCGTCCTCCTTTTTCATATTGTCCTTGTAAAAAGTAAAGCTGATAAATTGGGTTATTTTCCTTCAAGGATTAACTTCTCATTGTCCATGATAAAAACTAATAAATTGCACCTTCTTCAAACCTGTTGTCAGTTAAATGTTTTTTTTCTTTTCTTTCATAGTCAAACAATTGGAAATCTGCACATTTCTATTTTATTCACTGCAATGTTTTCACTCATCCAAATTAAATATTCAAGTTGATATAGGGCTGATAAGACTTGTCTGGATATTATAATAAACTGCAACCAAAGATCACAAGTCCATGAGGTATTCAGAGAATAGGGTAAAATTTTAAATCCGGGATGGGACCAATATAACATTTGCTTTTGTGGATTCCACCATGTAATGTCTTGTGTTCTAACTTTTAATATAACTTTTGAGTGAAGCTGTTTTGATAAGGTCTCTTGTTTGTGTTTTTTGTAGGATCTGGAACAATATGCTACTAGCTACAGTGGATTAATGCGCATTGAGAGGCTTCAGTTCATTGCAGAACATTGTCCTCAGCTTCGAGTTGAGGCCCTGAAGATGGCCCTCACCTTTGTTCAGAGAACCTTCAATGTTGATACATATGAAGAGATCCACCGCAAGCTAACAGAGGCCACAAGGTACAATTGCTAAAATTGCATTTACTATTTTTGTTGTATATTTTTGTTAAATAGATACAAACTGAAACAGTAATACACAGATAACACTAATGTTTCTGCATGGCTTATCCCAATGTCAGGCTGAGGAAGAAGCCTATGTCTATAAACCTAAACAAAAAACTAGATAGACAAGGCAGTTTCATTTGTATAGTAAATTTTAAGCAAGTCATTTAACAGTGCTTTTCAGGGTTGGAAGGAAAATGAAACGGCTAAAAAAAAAACATCACATTGCATTTGCAAAATAAAGGAAAAGGATGACGGGTTGAAAAACAAACTACACTTAATGTTCTAGTTATTGTCATTGTTAAGAAGCTATTTAGCTGTTGCAATTCAATTCAAAAATACTTTGATCCCACTGGGAAATTAAGTAAAATAACAACTTAAAAACCTAAAAACAAAAAAGTAAAAACAACGAAACAAAGCTTTTTTTAATCTTTCTGATGAATGGTGGGTTGGAGATTGACTTGTAATTCTGGAATAATCCAGATTTTTTTTCAGCAGTGGTTTGATAATTGCTGTTTTTTAGGCCTGGGGGAAAACACCTGATAAAAGGGATGAGTTTACTATATGAACAGGATCAGATGCAGGTAAAACTTTCTTATGGAAAGCTGTGGGTATGATATCAAGACAGCAGGAGGAGGTGGAGCTTAATTTATTTTTTATACTTTTTTTGGTTGACTGCAAAATTATGTAATTTTTTCCAGATTTGTATTGGTTGACCATAACAGTAATGGGCTTGATATTGATGTATAGGAGGATCTTTTGTGACGTCAATGTTTGTTTTCTTGCAATGCATCATGGTACTGTGTGGCAGGAAGCAGCGTATTTTACCTGTAATTCTATGGTTTTGCATCTTTCGAGGACGATTTAGCAAAGCTGATGGTTCATTCTTGCTGTGTGGGTAATTGTATTGTAATTGTTGGGGGGGCTGATAATTTTTTTTTTTTAATCCCTCCGAAAAGGATCACAAAAAACGAAAGAGATGCCTCCAGGCAATAAGGAAATTAAACTGTGATGATCCGAAGAAATCCTGGATTCCTGCAGCGTTCATTTCTAGATTCCTATAATTTTGGATGAAAACATCTATTTTTTCACCTAAATCATACTGTTCGAGGGTCCTTTTTTTTTTTTTTTTTTTTGAACTTTTTTTTTTTAAATTACAACAGCAACATTTACATGGAAATGCATTTGATTCTCTTCTTCCACTTTACCAGAGCAGTGTTTCCTCGACGAATGTTCGAATTTCCATATTGTCAATATTGGAAAAAGCTTGTATGTGTATTCATATATCCAGCATACATCCCCAGTCCTTTATGTACGTCATTCACACAAGCCTTCTCTGTATTCCTCCTATGTGCCCTCAACTAAAGTCTACTTTTATCTAGAAAACAACACACACCCACAAAAAAAAAAAACCATGAGAGTACTATTGTTCTAATATTTGTTTAATTGGTTCCCATAATTTTTCAAATTTCCATAGTCTCAGTCGTATTCTTGCAGTAATTAATTCCATTTTGTAGACCTAACTCTGTCTCTCCACTGTGCCACACTTGGGGGTTTTGTGTTCAACCATAGAACTGTAATACACTTCTTAGCCGTCATAAGCAGAATTCTAATTAAGTATATATAATTTCTGTGTGTACGATTTTTGGGTAGCATTCCCAGTATAAACCATTGTACTTTAAATTGTAATTCCACCTGCAAAGCTCTTAATTTCTCTTTAAACACCCTCCCAAAGAGGTATGACCTTTGGACAGTCCCAAATTATATGGGAAAAATCTCCCACTAACCCGCATTTTCTCCAGCATAAATTCAAAGCATTACTATATTTAGAAATGATAAATGGAGTTTTAAAGTAGTGCATCTTCACCTTCCACTCAAATTCCCTCCAAGACGGACCATTCGTTAGTTTACGTCCATATTCGAGTGTTTCCTCCCAGTCTTCATCTGTTATAATTATGTTTGCTTCTAGTTCCCATTTTTCTTTAATATCTGTATTCTTAACGGTCAGATCCTGTTACAAATCTTTATACATTTTTGAGATCAGTCCTTTTTGTTGACATGCCCTTTCTACTTAACATCAGCACTTCCTCCATTTTAAGTTTTTCTTTGCATATTTTATCTCTTTCCTTATGATTCTAAAAATAGTGTCATACCTGTAGATATTTGTAGAAGTCACCCTTTAGTAAATTAAATTCCTGTTTAAGTTGTTTAAATGATTAATTATTTACTCCCATAAACATTTGGTCAATAAATATCAATCCATCAGTTGCCCATTTTTCAAAACTTTTATCCAATAAGCATGGCTTAAAATCTGGGATTTTTGTAATTTTTGTTGCTCTACTGACTGATCTTGAAATGTTCATTGTATTTTTTATACTTGACCATATTTTCATTGTTTATTTAATACAGTAGTTCTGGATTTTAAGACTTCTTTGTACAGCTTTAGCTGTAAAGGGTAGCGCTTCTTGGGACATGGTCTCTGTTCCATTTCTACCCATGTGGTCTCTTTATCTTGGCTTATCCATGATTCGGACTGCCCAATAGTAATTCTTAATGTCCGGCAAATTTAGCCCCCCCTTACTCTTGGCCGAAATATGTGTTTTATATTTGATTCTTGCTTTTTTGTTTTGCCATAAGAATTTAGATATCATTCTATCTAGCCTTTTGAATGTGATTTTAGTTATATTGTTTGGAAGTGACTGGAACAAGAACAGTAGTCTTGGCAATAATTTCATTTAAATTATTTACAGCCTCCCGATCAAGTTTAAGGGTAGGATCTCCCATTTCTCCAAATCCTTCTTAATTTCCATTATTAACTTTTCGTAATTTGCCTTGAATATCTGTGAAAGTTGTGGAGTAATCTTGCACCTAAATATCTAAATCCCTTTACCGTCCATTTAAAATTCAGGTTTTCTTTCATTTCCTCTGCGCATTCCCCAAAGATCATCATAGCTATTGATTTACTTTCGTTGATCAAATATCCTGAGTTTTCCATATTCTTCAAGATCTTCCTTTAGTTCCAGCACTGATTCCAGTGGGTTACTTAAGAGTACCAATAAATCATCTGCAAACAGCAATGTCTTATGTTCCACTCCTCCTTTATTCCCAACACCTTTTCATTTTGTCTAATTAACTCTGCCAATGGTTTAATGCTTATTGCAATGGGTTTAAGCAATCCCCCTGTCTAACTCTTCTTTTAAGATCAAAGAAGTCTGAGCAGCATCCATCCGGCCTGATTCGAGATTTAGGATTTTTATAAATCCTTTTCACCCATTCTATGAAATTATAGTGGAATCCGAATGCTGACGAGGTCTGGTATAGAAAGCTCCAATTTACCCTTTCAAAGGCCGAATTAACTTAGTGATTCGTTTTTGAACTCGTTTTGCTAAAATGCTTAAGATTTTTAAATCATTACATAATAGGCTCACAGGTCTGTATCCTTCACACGACAGCACTGATATAATTGCTTCGGACCATGACTTTGGCGCACCCCCTGTTTTCAGTGCATAGTCAAATACTTTATGTAGAACTGGCATTAGATCCTCCTTAAAGCATATATAGAATTCTTTGGTATAGGCTATGATGAGAATCAGCACCTCCAAATCCGAGGCCATGGTCTTGAGCCGGAAAAGGGTGGGGTGCCTTCTCCGGGGCGGGGATGAGGTCCTTCCCCAAAGTGGAGGAGTTTAAGTATCTGGGGGTCTTGTTCATGAATGAGGGAAAAATGGAGCGGGAAATCAATAGACGGATTGGTAGAGCGTCTGCAGTTATGCGGGCGCTGTACCGGTCTGTCGTGGTGAAGAGAGAGCTGAGCCGAAAGGCGAAGCTCTCGATTTACCGGTCGATCTACGTTCCTACCCTCATCTATGGTCACGAACTCTGGGTGGTTTCCTTTGTAGAGTGTCTGGGCTCTCCCTTAGAGATAGGGTGAGAAGCTCAGTCATCCGGAGGGGGCTCAGAGTAGAGCCGCTGCTCCTCCACATTGAGAGGAGTCAGTTGAGGAGGCTCGGGCATCTGGTCAGGATGCCTCTTGGACGCCTCCCTTGTGAGGTGTTTCGGGCACTAACCACCGGGAGGAGGCCCAGGGGAAGACCCAGGACACGCTGGAGGGAATATGTTTCTTGGGTGGCCTGGGAACATCTTGGGATTCCTCCTGAGGAGCTGGAACAAGTGGCTGGGGAGAGGGAAGTTTGGGTCTCTTTGCTTAGGCTGCTGCCCCCGCGACCCGACCGCGGATAAGCTGAAGAAAATGGATGGATGGATGGTATAGGCTATTCTTTCTGAATGTTTGATTATCATCACATTTTCCATTCTTAGTAAACTCAGGATTGTAGGAAGATGTTTGTTTACCTGTTGCTGACATGTTTCGGCGTGTTACTTCCGCCTTCTTCAGAGCCGTCAGGTGTCACTGACGTTGCTTCCATTTATACGTGGGCATGCCATAGATAAAAGAAGCGATAGAAATAAGAATACGTGGACTCAACACCTTAAACCGGGATGAAGGGGTCTACGTGTTGGACCACACTTGGGACTGCATCATCACCAGGGACGAGGCGGGCAGCAGGGGGCTACTCCTCTCCTTTTTCCATGTGAAGCATGAAATACCTGATTGGCCCATTCCCTTCTCAATTTTCTATGTTCAATCTCCGTCGGTCCATGTCTTTTTAACCTCATCAGAATTAAAAAATATATTGTGCAGCAGTGCTTTGATACCTGCAAGCTTCACTGGTACGTGCAGCACTTGTTAGTCCTATCCTGACAGCTGCTTCCACTTTGAACATTAAAGCCACTACATGACTGCATGTTTCTCCGAGGCTGAATTTAAAAGAAGAACGGTGTAAGCGGTGATATTCTGTTTTTCATCAGAGACCAGACGCCATTAAAATTATCATTTTACTGTACTACTAAAATTGTACAACAGCGACTACATTTCCAAAAATAAATGACACTGATCAATGAAGTTTTACCCAGCTTTGCAGTCGCAGTGAGGATTTCGCCGTTCTCTTTAGCGATCAACCATGGGAGATGTGAATCACGGTGAGACTGTGCTTGGCCAAGTCTGACCTCTGCTTTAAGGAAGACCACAGGTTTCTGTTTTGTAGAAGAGATTGGAACAACTTTTCTTGAAATAAAGTAATTGTTGGTCTCCAGACTTTTGAAAGCCTTTAATTTGTCGTTGGTAAATGGTTCATCAACGGATGTTCAGGATAAGTTTAACGTTGTCTAATACCTGCTTACAATGCACAGGCAATATACCGGATCATTATATCCATGCGCTTTGGTTCTGTCCACCTTTTCTGAATTTCTGGTGCCAGACATGTGAGGACTTATCAAAGTGTCTGAAATTGAATATTCCATCGTCTCCCTCAGTTTGCTTGCTGGGAAACGTAGATAGGGTCTCCATGAACACACAGTTGGTTCAAATGGCTTACATTTACTTATGCATCGCTAAGAAAACTATCCTCCTGCACTGGAAAAAAATTTAAATGCTCTTAATATTAGCCAGTATTGAGATCACTTGTTGGACCACATTGGTCTTAAGTCAGCCTCTGCCTCCACATCAGATCGATCTTTTTAGGCTCCTTTGATCGGCTCCATCACCTAGTAGGGGTGGGTGGCCTTTGGTTTGGTCATATGGGATATTGTTGCTGATGTGGGGGTTTTTGGGGTTTGGGTCGCCTGGGGGAGATCGTTGAAGGTGGGATCGCCAGGTGGATCAAGTGCGAGTCTCATGGCCCCTGCCTGGGGTGGGGCTTTGGTGGCCATGGGTGATGGCTCCTGGGGGGTTGCACTGGCCGACATGGGTTACTGGCCTGGTAGCCGTGCTGCTCTTGGTTGAGTCTAGGGGGCTGTTGACACGACAACGTTGCCGTTTTAGTTTGAATACGCGGGTGAAAACGCACTGCGTTTACACAACAGGGCACGCAATGGAACGATGTAGTACATATCCCCGGCCTTTTAGATGGCAGCGTGCCCCGTGTATGCAGTGTTCCAAGGTTTCCCCCTCCCAACCCGGAAAAGAAACATTTCATGATAACTAACAATGGCTGTCTTCTTGTAGTTCTACTCCGCTTAAATAAAAGCGTATTTATTATTTGACACACGTACTGAATGCGTTTCCGTTGGCAATCGCATAGAAGTCTGATGATCTCTAAGTTTTGCTTACAGAGACCAAATAACTTCAGAAGCTGCATCAGCAGTAACAGCATACCTGGATCCGCCATTGTTGTCATTTTTCTGCAAGGCGGAGTGCGCAAGTCCAACATGTCCATAGGCGGCTGGCCACGACATCGTTTCCAAAAGTCTCCGGCTTGTGTTCACATGACAACGAATCACCCAGCATTCTCAGAAGTCTCCACTCTATAAGCCGTTTTCGAAAAGCTGCGTGTTCTCCCACTCCGTTTTGCCGTTGATGTGTAAATGAGAGGCCGAATCACAGAGAAAAACCTCAGTTTTGCTGAAAAACGTTGTTGTGTAAAAAGCCCCTAGGGTGGGCTTGTGTCCTCGGGGTTCTGGGGCGCCGTGCCTCTAGGGTGGGGGTCGGCCGGTCTGGGTGTCTCTGTTGCTGGTGCCTGTGTGTGGGGGTCTGGGTCGGCCGGTGGCTGCCGTTTTTTCCCCCCCTCTCTGGGCCGGTTCTCATTGCCAGTGTCTCGATGGCGTCCCGCCTTGTTTATGTGTTTGGGTGTCGGACTGGTGGCTGCGGTGGATGGGTGGCATTTCCGGGCAAGAAAAAAAATAAAAAAATAACCCACTTCTCTACAGCTTCTGTAATGTTACCCACCCATTACCCCATAGAGACAGTGTCTTGCCCACGACCAAAGTCAAATGGATTAAAACTTAACCTAACAAAAGCAAATCATGAGAAACTCATAAAGATAAATACAACTTTGAAACAGAAAATTAAACTATTAAATGTGATTTATTGGACACAAGATCTCTATCCAAGACTTTGTTAGTAAATGACTTGATTTGCGATAGTCCATTTAATTTGTTTTGCCTCACAGAAAATTGGCTGAAAAAGGAGGATTATGTCAGTATAAATTAGTCAACTCCTTCCAATTATTTAAATTTTCACATTCCTAGAAGTACTGGGCGATGAGAGGGAGTTGAGAAAATGGCGCTCTACACACCTCGAGGATTCCTATTTAACCTGGAAAAACAGTCTGCTGCTGTATAAAAAGACCCGTCGACAAGCTAGAACAGCATATTTTTCATCATTAATAGAGGCGAACAGTTAACAATCCTAGGTTTCTTTTTAGTACAGTTGCCAATCTTACACAGTCATAGCTCTGTTGAGCCACCTATTCCCCCTGCTCTTATTAGTGATGCCAAACCTTTAAACCGATTGGAATGTATGTATGATTGAATTAATATTGAATTGATAAATAACTAGAAAGTCCAGGGAAATACATTTGAAGGTCATACAGTCAGTATATCAAGAAATGTCCGAGGCTGAGACCCAGAGGGGGTAGAATGGTGAGCTGGTGCCGTCGAGCTAATGCTGGGGGCGGCATTCCCTCGGTGTAGGTCATCTCCAACATCTCCGAAAACAACTCCCACAGAGCAATGTTCTCTTGAACGGGTAAAATATAATTTATCGTTAAAATCAGAAAAATGGAAGGTGGCATCAGTGAGCCTTTGGTCATTCATTAAGTGGTCAAGTCCGGCATTTGGGTAATATTACTATCAAGCTTGACGGCACGGATGAGGCAATATTCTCACCTCGCCATGTTGCCACTGTGCATTCAAAGGACACATCGTGCCGGCAGTATTATCTTTATATGCCACCATGGGGTGTATTTTGAAATAGGCTAAATTCACGCTGTAAAGCTCCTCATCTTCCTCCTGGAAACATTCTGGGAATCAGAGTTTTTATACCAGTCTTTTGTTCTATGTGTAGTTCAGTTCCTCATGGCTAGATGCCCAACAGTACATAACCTCTCTGACAGAGGGACTTCCAGCACATACTTGGCAAATTGAAAGGTGCTCCCAGGGGTAGTTGACAGTGACATGTCTTATACAGTTCGTGTATATATTCACATACACACAGGTGATGGTAACCAAAACATTGTGGTGGCCGATGAAGTAGAGAGGAATACAGTAATGAAAAATGCACTGTTCTTAAGGTACAATGAAGAAATGTGAAAGCTCAAGAATTACTAAGAACCCAATAAAGATATTTCTTTTCTGTTTGTGATTTTAGGGATGTTCAGGGTGTGCCGGACACTGTTCCTGATGGAGGGGTTCTACCTCCATTAGATTCGGCCTGGGCAGAATCCACTAGGAAGAAGGCTCTGCTTAAACTAGAGAAGCTGGATACAGATCTGAAGAACTATAAAGGCAACTCAATCAAAGAGAGCATAAGGTGATTATTGCTATTATAACTGACCTTAATTTAATTAAACTTAACACTGTTATTGAAAACACACTCCTGATCAAGTAAACAGTTGTCTTGTGCTTGTATCTAAAAGCTCACAAACTGTAATTTAAGTCTATGCTTTAGAGCAACACACACCAACAGTTGCCTGAACACTGTCTGAAAAATATCATAAATGGAAATGGTAAGTAAATAGTTTTCAGTACTATTATGTAGTACTACTAAATTTGTTGAATTGGTTTTTTTACATTTATAAAAAAAAAATAACTCAAGGTTCTGATCAGCAAGCACTAAAAATAGTTAAAAGAAGGTAGCATTCATGTTGTCAGCAGGTTTTACAACGGACCTGCCTTAGTTCAACTGAAAACTAGAGTTTACCTTCTTAAAAGTGACCATGGTCATTGTTTAACTCATAAAATGCAGTCCATTCAAATAAAGATTGTATTTAGCTCTGTGCCAAAGAAGGACTGGCATTGTCCTGCTGAAATGGCCACTAGACATTTTAGGAAAGATTCTGATTTTACACATTTTTAATGCAAGAACAAAAGATAAAGAAATTGACTGTAAACCTCTAAAATATGATTGTCAAGAATCATTTTCACCTTCTGTACTGTAAAACTTTTCTTTTGGATTACAGGTTTGTTCAGTTATTGTTCTATGTCACATGTATTAAATCTAAATAACTGTGCAGGTACATCAACATAAGTTATAAAGATAGTTATTCCAATTTACAAATTCAACAACAGAGAACTTTTTACGACAGTCTACATTATTCAGAGGATAATTGGAATAGTCTTATACAGAAAGAATGCACAGTTACAGGAGCACCACAGGGGACCGTACTCTCACCATTCCTTTTCATTCTGTACACCTCAGACTTCCAGTACAAATCAGAGACCTGTCATCTGCAGAAATACTCAGATGACTCTGCAATTGTCAGGTGTATCAGAGATGGACAAGAAACTGAATACAGAGCTGGTAGACCGCTTTGTGACATGGTGTGGAAACAATCGTCTCACCTTGAATGTGAACAAAACAAAGGAGATGATTGTAGATTTCAGAAGAAACAGGGATAAGTCAAACACTGTTTCCATCATGGGAGAAGAAGTGGAGGTGGTTGAGGAGTATAAATACCTCAGAGTTCACCTAGACAACAGACTGGACTGGAGACTCAACAATGAAGCGGTCTACAAGAAGGGACAGAGCAGACTGTACTTCTTGAGGAAGCTTATGTCCTTCAAGGTTTGCAGCAAGATGCTGCAGATCTTCTACAAGTCTATTGTGGAGAGTGTAATCTCGTCAGCCGTCGTCTGTTGGGGTAGCAGCATCAGAGCCAGGGATTTAAAAAGGCTAAACGACCTGATAAAGAAGGCTGGTTCTGTTCTTGGGACAACTGTAGAACACCTGGAGATGATAATGCAAAGAAGGATTCTTCACAAAATAAAAAAAAATGATGGACAACCCTGAGCATCCTCTTCATGAGACTGTCATACAACAACAGAGCGTCTTCAGTCGGAGGCTTCTTCGTTTTGCTGCAATACAGACCTTTCTGCCCACAGCCATCATCATCTACAACTCCTTAAATAATTAATTAAATGAGCTATACCAACACTTAATTTCCCTCTGGGATCAATAAAGTATTTTTGAATTGAATTGTTACTTCCAGTAAAATATTTTAAGCCTTTATTTCTTGTAATTTTTTATTATTTTAAAGCTAACCCAAAAGGAGGCCCAACCAAGTACTGAGTGCAGGAGAGGAGCTAGCCATTTGGGTGCCCTATGCACAAATGATTTGTGGGATTTCAAATTATTTAAGGAAAATCCACCTATTCACAGAGTTTTTTTTCACAGAGCTTAATATCTCAAATTATATAACGAAAATGCATCTTGGGAAGATGAGAATGAGACTAAATGGAGACAGAAGGGAAAAGCCGAAAGAGAAGAAGGATACTACTTGACACTCTATTGATTTCTGCCCCCCCAAGACTTTGGATAAGGAAAACAGTAGATATTAGCTCCTGCTGTTGTACTAATACACTAGGGGCCCGTCCACACGGAGACGCGTTTCGCTTTATGTATATAAATTTTTTATTGTATTAGCGTTTGATCCACACGGATCCGGCATTTTGGGAGACTGAAACCGCTATTTCTTGAAACTGGGTTCCAAAGTGGATAAATCTGAAAACGACACCCTTGCGGTTTCGTGCGTACAGCCAATTCGTATATTTTGTGAAACGATGATGTCATAACATCATGGGTTGGCTGCGTCACACGTAACTCCAACAACAATAATGGCGGACTACATGATTTTGTTCGTGCTGCAGAAGTTACTAAGCCTACTAGCTTTATTACAGCAAAATCTATTGCTTCATTATAAATGTATTCTTCTTGGTTCGTATACAGCACGCAAGGTTATGCGCATGCTCAAAGTCTTCTTCTCCGTGTATAGTCTATCTCTGTGGCAGATTTACAGTGCCCCATACTGGTCTGGCATATATACCACACCGTTTTCAGGCGGTTTCAGTGGTTGCGTGTGTACGCAGATATTTCTTGAGACGACGACGTGTTTACGGAATTTTTTTTTAGAACGAAGAAAAGGGAACACACCGGCTTCATGTGGACGTGGCCTAGATGTTGGTCTAGATTTTTTCAAGACATGAAAAACCTACCTCGAACAGAGGAGGTGGTTTAGGATTACAGCTCCATAATGTCTATAGTGCAGCTCTGACTAGGCTCCCCAGGCAGTTTCACAAAAGCTCACACCTTTGGAAATGTGACTAAAACAGCTCAGAATTGTTGGGAGGGAATCGTCAGGGTTGTTGGTGCTGACGAATTGAATAAAGGCAATTGAATGAAGGGTAGGTCCAGGTTGTCATGTGGCTTTGCGGCCTCATTAGAAAACAACAATGGCCTCGTTAGTGGTCTCTAGTATTGCAATATTAGTATGATTGTTCCTGATTAGTCGTTACAAGCATGATGGTCCCAACCAAGTTTCAGAACTGAAGAAGCCTTTTGGATAAGAGGGGAAATGTCTTCAAGATAACAGGAGAAGTCCAGTTGCCTTTTATTTTTTAACTCTCCATAATACACTGGATGCATTAATGCATATTAATATATATCTGGTGTTTTAACTATTGAAATAGGCAGTTATAAACTTTATTTTAATTGGCTGATTTTAGCCATGCGGGCTGCTCTGGTCCCTAACCCTCTGTGATCGGGGATCCTCTGTAATACAGATCCAGGACTGATCCTATGAAGTGCTGTTATGATATTTTTGTGCTTTTTTTTACCCCTAAAAACCACAAAAAGGTCCAACTTTACAGTCAAAACTGACCCATATAATCATTACATATTTTGTCTGAGGAAGATTCATCAATAAGAACTGATAAAAAACAAATTCTCAATATGTGCTGAACTTCACATTACCTTACGTATTACCCAGATGAAGAGACTTTAACTCGACTTTTCAGAGTAAATGTAGTTTGGAGCAGGACATATTTAACAGGCTGAACATGGGATAATTTCTAATTTCTTTGCCGGTTTTCCATTGATAATTTATTGATGTTATTCATTTGTTCAGAGCAGTTCAGTGTTTCTTTTTTCAAATGAATTTATGTGAGATGATTAGTAGGGTTGGGCATCGAGAATCGAGCATCGATTGGAACTGGGACTCATATGTTGATTCTCCCGGAATCGTTCAATTTTTAAAAATACGATTCCTAGTTTCGATTCCCAGTCCGCTGACCAGAAGGAGACCCCCACCGAATACCAACGAAGAAGAATCCGCCAGAAGTGTTAGCGTTACTGCGCAATCATGGAAGGTGTGTGGAGACAGTAAGATTTGCCTTCACTTTAGCAAACAAAACAACAGAGCTCAGTGCCATGCCTGTATATAACCGACCGCTCTGTGTGTGACGTGCTGCGCCGGCTTACCTCATTAGCTCTTCCTCTTGGATCCAACCGTCAGCCCAGCGCCGCACTGCAGTCCAAATCCGGTCAGTAAAATACGTCTGTCAACATTACGGCAGCAAACAAGTTAATATTATTATTGAACCGTTGTTCAACTGCAAATATCCAGCTAACGTTAGCTCATGCATTTGTTTTCATAGACAAACGGTCTGAGATTGCTAAATTAACGTTAGCCAGGCAGCTGATAATACTGCTCTGCCTCCTCCTGCAGCTAATATGTACGGGATTGTTGTAGTTTTTTAAATTTTTTGTTCAATATTCTGCAGACAGACATGCAGGATGTTTGGAAATCGGTTTTCATTACATTTTCAAAAATAAAGCTCTCCTGTAAAAATGTTACCACTGTGAAAAAAATTTGTAATATTTATCCCCAAGTCCATAGATGACAGGCTAGGGATGGGCGATATGGCCTAAAATTCATATTGCGATATAAATTGCAGCCTCTTGCGATAACGATATATATTACGATATATAAATTATAATAGAACCATTTCAGAACAGGCCCTTAGGAAAACCAAACTGCTAAATGCATTTCTTTAAAGAAATAAACATGTCGTTTTGAGAACATTTACAGCAAAACTGTAATTAAACAACACAATGTTGCAGATAAATAAAAGAAAAGTCTTTCCTTCTAAAAGGCACTACACACAGTTTGTTTAAGTCATTGGTTCTTAAATGCCACCCAAGTTGCAGAGAACAAAAAAACTGGTGTATTTTTAGTTAAGGAACATACACTGTACTGAAAATACTTTCAGTATTAATTTGGCAAAGAAATGTATTTTGTGTAATGCACAGATACTTGAAATAACATTTCAAACCTGCAGCCTAAGGTAGCGCATTTGGTTTTAACATTGTGTTCTAATGAAATTAAAACTGGTGTATTGTTAATAAAGGAACGGACACACTGAATCAGGGATATACTTTCAGTATTAGGCATGGCTAGTTAAGGAAAATTCCTCCAAGTGTAGTGCACATATACTTCAAATGAAAATATAAAGTGCTAAATGAAAGCACAAAATAAATAAAAAACTTCCAGTATAAGGGACATATACGTCAACTAAAGAAATTTTTTAAAGTATAAACCTTTCTTTAGTGCCATGCCATATATACAGTAACAAGTGCAAATGTAGTTTTACTTATTCCTTAAAGGATACAAAATATCCAAACAAGTTACAACAGAAACACTGTCTGGTGTCTTCTCAGTAAAAAAGCAACACAACAACGAATCCTAAAATCAGGCACTCACTGAGATTTTGTTTAATACACACCATTTGTTAGGCCCTAAAGATTATTAGCCAGGAACACAAGCTTGTCCACAGTCTCTGGCTTCAACAGAGACCGGTGGCATGTAACAATGTTGCCGCCAAAGCTAAATGCCCTTTCCGAAGGAGCACTTGTGGCCAGGATACAGAGATATTTCTGGGCCAGTCTAGCCACCCTTGGAAAATTAACTTGGTGCAGCCGCCACAAGTCCAGTGGGTCAGTCTCTCCATCAACCTGCATTGTCTGCAGGTAACTTTTTAGCTCCACTTTGATGGCATCTCTGTCAGCAAGAGCAGCTGTGCCATCGGAGGCCTTTTTGAAAAAGCTTCCCAGGCTCCGTTTTACCTTCTTTGATTGCCTCTCAACAGCTGCTTCAGCACCATCAGCACCAACAGCTGTAACTTCTGTGCTTGTGTGTGGCAGTGGCTCTTTGAACGTTGCAGCTTGCACCTCCAACAGTGACAGAATTTCTGCTACCGCTTTGGTCTTGATGAACTCCTGGAGGTCATCAGCTATATATGCATCTTTAAACCGTGGGTCGACCAAAGAGGCCATATCCAGCAGGTCAACCGTTTTTGGGTCCGAGTACTTCTTGTTTAAGTACTCTAGGATGACTCTTTTCATGTCCTTGGTCAGCTCTGTGTCGTCATCAGCTGCAGCAAGAACAGTGTTGTTGAAAAGAGGGAGAACAGGTTTGATGTACGACACACTGACATAATCTTCTCCAGACAGAGCGTCTGTGAATTCCAGCAGTGGGCCGAGGGTCCGGCTTACAGATTCCAAGACATCTGTATCTTGCCAAGTGGGTACCAGGTGTTTGGTTTTCCGGTCTGCTTTCAGTACATGTGATAGGGCCTTCTCTTGTTCAAGCACCCTCTGGATCATCATCTGGCGTAACCCCCACCTTGTTGGTGTTTCTGTGATGAGCCGATGAAAGGGAAGATAGTGCTCTGCCTGGGCTTTCTTCAACTCTTTTCTTCTTTTCCAAGAGTATGAAAAGGCACTCACAATCTTCTTGCACATGCCAACAGCATGGTCAATTCGGGGGTCTTTCACACTTTTCTGTTGACAAATTTGTAAGATATTAGTTAATTTCATCTATAATCTCTCTCTTTCCCCACACACACTGAACTATCATTACAACTACTGAAACTCTTGATCACTGATACCGATTACGTAGATTGGCTGTAAATTTTTCATTTAGTTATGATGAGTGCTACTGGCTACATGATTTGGAAAAAAAGGAACCATTAAAATCACCTTAATTTAGAACAAAAAGCATGCTTTAACTTTTTTTAAAGAAAAAAAATCAAAAACCTTTCAGGCACACTGCAGCAGCTATTCAGTCAAATGTCAACAGAAGAACACTTAAAATAACCTAATATCAGTAACACAATCTAGATCAGTCTCACAGACCGTATAAAAGTTCATAACAAACAGACATGTTTGTTATTGTGGGCTTGCCGCCGCCTCACGTGCGCAGTGTGAAGAAAAGGGGAAGGGGGGACACTACTCAGCACACAGAGCCACTGCTGGCTGCAAAGTATGAGCTATAGCCTATGTGATCAGCAGGCTACTTGTGATCGGTTTTTGTGATATATTATAATATAATACCAAGTGGGTTTATACATTTATCAAAAATATTAATATTATGCATATGCACAAAATGTTTTAACCTACCGATGGCGAGGTGCAACCTGTGTCCAAAACATTGCAGCCTGGTCCAATCATTCAGAGACACTGCCTTGACCACGTTTGTTCCGTTATCAGTAGTAATGCAAACTTGGCTTTCTTCTTTAAACCCCCAAGGCTCAAGCGCTTCCTTGAGTCCTTGTGTGATCTCCTCAGCCGTATGTTCAGCGGGGAAGTACGACGTCTGCAAACACCGGCTGCCAAGATTCCAATCATCCGTTATATAGTGAATGGTCAGACTGAGGAAAGGCTCCATGGTACGGCTCGACCACAGGTCCGTTGTAGTAGCAAAGTATTTCAAGTCACACAGCTGTTTTTCAACATTTTCGCAGAGCTCGGCATACAATTTTGGCATCTCTGTTTCTGTGAAGTATTTGCGGCTTGGCACCTCATATCGTGGATCAATAGCTCTGATCATGGCTTTAAAGCCGCGTCTCTCTACCGTTTGAAAAGGGACCATGTCCTTACACAAGTAAACAGTTATGGCCCTGGTAATTTCAATCCATCACGGGCTCTTCCTAATATAAGGTGTACCTTTTGAAAATGACTGTTGGATTGAGGTTTGGATCAGTTCCTGTTTTTTCTGTCCTGCGTTCTTCGTACTTGATTTCGCGGTTGGCTGCATTGCCTGGCAATGCTGGTATTCAACAACATGTTTGGTTTTGAGGTGGTAGAACAGATTAGTCTTATTACCTCTCTTAGCTGGAACATTTGCCCCGCACACTCTACAGAGTATGTTTTGCTGCTGATTGTCGGACGGCTTAAATCCAAACCAAGTCCAAATAATAGATGTTGCCCCAGTTTTTTTCACGAGCTCCTCTGTTTCGCTGACGCTTTCAGACATGTTTATCCAAGATGACGAATATGATGATTCGTCAGCCGGCTGCAGCTCGTTGCTCTGAATTTCGCAGGTAGATTGCGTCATCAACATGCTTTATCGCGATAGTGCAATAGAATTAAAATCTCTATTGTAGGCCAATTTTGTATCGTTTATATCGCATATCGTTTATATCGCCCATTACAATGACAGCCCTGTGAGAAATTCATTGAAAGTAAAAAGTTAATAGAATTAAATTCCATGTTCCAATTCCATAGTTCAATTCAAAAATACTTTATTGATCCCAGAAGTAAATTAAGTTAATTAAATTAAGGGAAATTAAGTAATTAAATTAAGTAAAGTTTAGACTATTTCATCAAGAAAGACTACCGGTGGGTGTAGGTAGGGTGGGAGGGAGGGAGGGAGGGTAGGAATACTTTATTAATCCCATAAGAGAAATTTCTTGTTGCAGCAGCAGCACTCAAAAACAAAAATGAAAACACATAACTAAAAAAGAAACTGTTCAAGTAAATAAATAAGCTCAATATACATACATGTAGGACCAACACAAAATGATTAAGAAGAAATAGCAGTGTAAACAAGTAGTGTATTTTAAAGTAGGTCATTTAAATTATGCAAAAAAATTTTTTTTTAATAAATGTCCCTGTCCCTCCAAAGAATCGGAATCGAGAATCGTTTGGAACCGGAATCGAAACAAGGAATCGGAATTGGAATCGGAATCGTCTAAATTGAAACGATGCCCAACCCTAATGATTAGTATACCTATGATAATTTTTCATGAGCCTGATTTGTTGGTGCCTCCCTGGGAGCTTGGTGCCCTATATGCTGTGGGCAGAGCGCTGGCACTAATACAGTAGACATACCGTTTAAAGGCAGTTTCAAAAGACATTGCCGCCATTAGTGTCTGCATCAATACCGGCATCAGTGAGCTGTTTGATCATTCAATGTACTGTGATCAGATGTTTTTCACAAAAAATTACGCGATGACAGGATAAAGGGGGGTATGGGGGTGGTGTCTGGGCTGTCGATGTTGCAGGGTTGCACATAAACTGTGAGACAGAAGAGTCCGTGGTAAACAGACAAAATGGCTTGGATATAACTTGTTTTTTATCCCAGTTGAAGCCCCACTCCTCAAGTCTTTGTGTGAGCCGCTCCAAAAGGTGGCTGTCTTTCACAGTCCCCATGAACTGTCTGTCTGGCAATCTGCTCTTCAGCTCTACAAATGCTAAATGAACTCCTCATTTGTTTACTTCTGTTTTGAATACTGTTGCAGGGCGCAGCGCAAATTCCACACATCATCATGACATTTACCCTCTGTTGCAGCAAGGCATGAACTTCCTTCATAAGTCCAGTGTTCTGACAATATTGCGGTATAATTACTATCTACAGTCACGGCCAAAAGTTTTGAGAATTACATAAATATTGGAAATTGGAAAAGTTGCTGCTCAAGTTTTTATAATAGCAATTTGCATATACTCCTCCCCAGCATGGGCGTGACTACCCCCCGAATCAAATCAATAAATTAATATGGATTCAGGTTAGAAAATACTCAAATATTAGATTGATGAGGTAAATACAGTCAGATGTCATTTCCATCTCTCAAATGAATTTGAAGGACTGCTTTGAAAAACCAGCATAATAAATCAAATAGACTAAAGAATGTTTATTCATATTTAAAGAAAAATATCATTAAGGATTGTGTTCCAGCAAATATGTTTTTAAAAATGATGTAGGAATTTATTCTTCAGTAAATCACTGAGTCATGTTTAGTTCTTTACCTGCTGTCTGACAGAGAACCTCTTCTGTATCTTATAACATGCCGGCTGGATGGTGCGACTTGAAAACTTTATTTTCTAGTTGATGCATTAGATTAAGTAATTAATCATTATTACATTATTACCATTATAAACTATAGCAAGTTATCAAGACAATATAGTTTATTTTAAAACATTAAATCTGACTCATATGCACCAATCTAGATCATAATAATTAGAATCTGGCTTCCATCATTCATTATGCTTTAAAATTGGAATATTCTCCTTTTTATTTGATCTATATTTACCCAAGATCACTTGATGTTAAGATTGCAGTTTTCTACATCTGTTGCATTCAGCTTTTCAGATAGAGCGATGACAGTGGCATATTTACTAAATATGTCCAGATTGATTACTGGGGAAGGGATGCAATATTGATCCAAAGTCGAACTGTTTTTTACCGCGACGTCTGAGTCAAATGATTGTCGGTGATAACTTTGAACGTCGGATAATTAATGTCGTCGCGAAATGAATCCTAACCTACTGTAGCACCTCAGATTGTGTTAGCTCAAGTGTGCTGCTCACGTGACCTCCACTGCCCCGGTAAAAACGGCTCTGACGACCATGACTGAACATTGGGTATTTTTTCTACAATTCATCTGTGAAACTACACTTTCGGCATTTTAGTGGCACATTACAAGCATGCAGCGCAGCTCGTCATTCGTTTTGTGGGCAGTGGCTGCTTTTAAAGTTAGCTAAACCAGGTTCAATATTTGGGCAAACCCGGACATTTTATGATATTTAAATAAATCCCCCCGGACATCATTTTATGGCCAAAAAGGAGGACATGTCCGGGCAAAAGAGGACGTATGGTCACCCTAGTGTTGCAGATTTTGGATTCTTTAACACTTTTTGATATTAACAAACCTTTGATTTTTTGGCAGGAATTCCTTCTTCACTTTCATCCAGGTCTCTCGTTTGCTGTTTCTGTTATGTTCCCGCTATCTGCACAAATCTCGCGACAACTGCCACAGGGGCAACTGTATGTGGCGGTTCTCGCGAGGCTTCTTCTTCATTCTTCTTGTTTAATGCCGGTTGGCAACCAGCTTAAAGGAGCATTATCGCCTCCTACTGTTCCAGAGATCAGTTTGGAGAGGCAGAGGAATTTTAAAGATATAATATGGGAGATTTACGGGAAAATAATAATACAGGAGGACAGCGGAAAAGCGGGGTAAAATACGTTACTTTCCCGGCCAAAACGAGATACTTGACAGCTATGCAAGGCTGGAGATCATTATGTCAGGCTGATCGGGTTAGATGGCAGACTTGACACGTAAAAAGGAGGGTGATGGTTGAAATCATTGGTCTTCCATTGTTAACCATGGTGACCGGCAAAGAAACGCATGCAGCCATCATTGCGTTGCATAAAAATGGCTTCACATCCAAGGATATTGTGGCTACTAAAATTGCACCTAAATTACCAATTTATAGGATTATCAAGAACTTCAAGGAGAGGTTCAATTCTTGTTAAGAAGGCTTCAGGGCGTCCAAGAAAGTCCAGCAAGCGCCAGGATCGTCTCCTAACGAGGATTCAGCTGCGGGATCGGAGTGCCACCAGTGCAGAGCTTGCTCAGGAATGGCAGCAGGCAGGTGTGCGCGCATCTGCACGCACAGTGAGGCAAAGACTTTTGGAAGATGGCCTGGTGTCAAGAAGGGCAGCAAAGAAGCCACTTCTCTCCAAAAACAACATCAGGGACAGATTGACCTTCTGCAGAAAGTATGGTGAATGGACTGCTGAGGACTGGGGCAAAGTCATATTCTCCGATGTAGCCTCTTTCCGATTGTTTGGGGCATCTGGAAAAATGTTTGTCCGGAGAAGAAAAGGTGAGCGCTACCATCAGTCCTGTGTCATGCCAACAGTAAAGCATCCTGAGACCATTCATGTGTGGGGTTGCTTCTCATCCAAGGGAGTGGGCTCACTTACAATTTTCCCAAAAACACAGCCATGGATAAAGAATGGTACCAAAACACCCTCCAACAGCAACTTCTTCCAACAATCCAACAACAGTTTGGTGAAGAACAATGCATTTTCCAGCACGATTGAAGCACTGTGCCATAAGGCAAATGTGATAATTAAGTGGCTCTGGGACCAACATTTTGGGTCCATGGCCTGGAACTTCACAGATCTTAATCCCATTGGGAACTTCTGGTCAGTCCTCAAGAGGCGGGTGGACAAACAAAAACCCACTAATTCTGACAAACTCCCAAGAAGTGATTATTAAAGAATGGGTTGTTATCAGTCAGGATTTGGCCCAGAAGATGGTTGAGAGCATGCCCAGCAGAATTGCAGAGGTCCTGAAAAAGAAGGGCAAATACTGACTCTTTGTCAATAAAAGCCTTTGAAACATATAAAGTGCTTGTAATTATATTTCAGTACATCACAGAAACAACTGAAACAAAGATCTAAAAGTAGTTTTGCAGCAGACTTTGTGCAAACTAATATTTGTGTCATTCTCAAAACTTTTGGCCACAACTGTAGGATGCTGGCACGAATGCCGCAAAATTCAGGCCTCGCCATGCCGCCACAGAGCATTCATAAGACACTCTGTGCCGGAAACACTGAATTCTGGGTTTTCATTATCTGTAAGCTATAGTCATCAAAATGACAAGAAATTAAGGTCTGAAATATTAGTCTTTTTAATGAATATATGATTTTCACTTGTATTGAAAAAAGTTGGGGGGGGGGTTTACTCACGGAAAATGAACAGTCATAGCTCCGTTTGCCTTTGAGTTACTTATGTTATTTCCATTACTTATTCTTGATGTTTAGTTCTCACATTTGTTTTCTTTTTCCCACTTCAGAAGAGGCCATGATGATTTGGGGGACCACTACCTGGACTGTGGTGACCTCAGCAATGCTCTAAAATGCTACTCCCGTGCCAGAGATTACTGCACAAGCGCTAAGCATGTGATTAACATGTGTCTGAATGTCATTAAGGTATAACAGGATTGTGTTACAACTCACTACTGCTGTATGAACCTTGTAGACAACTAACACAGACAATGAGATCTGTAAGGTCATAAATCATTTAGTTTCTTTGCCTCTGCCATATTTTAACAGTTAAATTCCCGAGCTCATTAATGCTTTGTATATAACTCACCAAATAATTTTAAAAAATCATCGTAATACAGTTTTGATCTTTGAGATACCAAGAACATTGGGGAAAAACAAAAATGAATTACGAAAATTGTTCCGTATTTACTTATAGAATGAATAATCCATATTGTACATTTAAAAGTAAAAGAAAAAAATCTAACATATCAATTTCTCACTTTTACATTTCTCCTTAGATTTCTTTCCCCCAAAACCTTAAAAAAGGACAGCAAAATATGTTAAAACTACTTCATAATCCCATAACTAGTTTGTGACCAATACCTAATATTTCCACAGTAAGCATTTGTTTGCAATTACTAATTGTAATTAGTGACTAAGAGACTTGGTTCTCATGACGAGAGAAAAAGCGCAAAAGAATTCTGTACAATTTCAAATGCCTTTTCTTTACACTAACATGTTTTGTACGTTCTCTGGCTATTAGGTTTAAGTTAAATTCAATTTGGTTTATTAATAGTTCACAACACGTCATCTCATGCCATTTTACAATTCATTTCAATTCAATCATACATACATTTGGTTAGCATAAACAGAACATTTTGACCGTAGTTTAGAAAATTTGTTAATCAGTAACCTGAGAAAGTCAATCTTTCCATCCAGTAAATTTCATTCACAATATCTATCCATTATCCAAGACTAGATGGTTCAGGGAGGTTCAGTGTCTGGTTTTTTTTTTGCCAGCAGTTGTTAAAATTAATTATGTTGTTGGGCAGTCCCATAATATTTCCCAGTGATTGCTATCGTGGCTTCCACTTTGTCTCCAGCACTTAGACTTTGCCCATTACAATGAATCTGATTCTTTGGAGTAAAAATCTGATCAAGCATTTCAAGATGAATTCTCCCCTTGAGTGCAAATTTGTGCATTTCTACATGGATGGACAGTAACCCTGCCATTTTTCATCAGTCATCATAATGGTGCCTTCCTTTTTCGATTTAAATTTCACATATCTTGAGTATTAGTTTTTAATCATAAACACTTATATAATCTAGGATTTCGGCTTTTTTTAGATGTTACGTTGCATGAATTTAGTCTTTCCTTGAGCACTGTTTCCTTCACATCCAAAGGGAAACTTATTTCACGATTGATGTAACGGGACAGTTGCAAGTATCTATAAAAATCTTGTTTTTTCCAGAATATTCATGAAAGTTTTATTATTCAATTAGAGATTGTTTGATTGTTTGAAAATCCTTGATCACTCTTCTACCTGTTAAAGAGTAGTATGTTATACCTTTTAGCGTCCATCTACGAAATCTTGTGTCCATTGGATTAGGTTTAAAATCAGTGTCATATGCACACCATTTCACAGTGTGCAAATCGCAGATTATTCTCATCTTAATCATTTGACCAGAATGTTAATGTTGACTTCAGCCATGGATTTTCAACTTCATTTGGAATTTTTCCTTTATCTTTAATCTTTATTTCCTAATATTGTTTCCAAAAATAGGTCTGACATAATGCATACCTCAATATCCTTCAACTGAGGTTGATAATTAAGGTTACATTAATTTCAAGAGTTTGATTTGTGTTTAATACAAATAGTCTTTAAAATTAGGTACTGCCATATCCCCATTCTAAAGGTCGTCCATTTTCAAATATTTTGTATGATTCTTGCAAGGTCATAGTCATGTGTGGGTATAGTTGCAATTTCTCCGGAAATTACAACTCTTAAATATTTCAAAGTGCTTAAATCCCATTTTAGATTTAGTTCTCCACGTACGTTCTTTGTAGGATAATGATTGAAAGTGTTTTATGTTTTACTGGCATTCACTTTTTTGGGTAAAATTTTTAGGTAACTATACTAGGGCTGCCACAAACGACTAATTTAATTTCGATTAGTCTATCTACTAGTTTACCGACTAATCGATTATTCTTAACGATTATTTTGTTTTAAGAATAAAAAAAATATTTAATTCCACTTCATTTTATTTCCAGTAAACATTACCATTCAATTCACAAAACTAAAAATATTTAAATTGAATAAAATTCTTATTTTATTTATTAAATTCTTCACTAATTAAGAATTTAATTAATTAAATAGTATTAAATACTATTAATTAATCATTTATTAATTCACTAAATGTATTTTATTTTTAAAATTCTTATAAATAAATTTATTTAAAAATAAAGAAATTGAAATTTTTTTTTGTTCTATGCAACAAGATTTTGTTGTGTACTAACAGCCATATCAGGGCTGTACGTCAAGTTTTTCAGCTTATTGCACTGGTGCTACAGAGGTTGCTGGTTTTGTAGCACACACAAAAACATTGTAGCATCAACACAAAATGTATTTTACAATCTCTTAAAATCTTGTCTTGTCTTAAAAAAGAGACAGTGGAACAGGTTAAATTTTTTGCCTTAAGTATACTGTTGAGAGAAGAGAACTGGTACAAAATTTACAAGATATCAAATTGCAATTGGACATCCAAAACATTTTAAACAAAATTTCTAGTTTTGAAAAAAATGCTGATATTTTAAAAGACAAAATAATAGAAATAATATAGCTTTTGTTTGTTCTTTAGTACTTAGTAGAAAATAAGTGGTTATATTTAGTATGTACCAAACGTTGCTTATCAACCGCTATTAAACAGAAGTGTATGGCTTATGTTATTATTTTCAGTGTTTTTTTGTCAGAAGTTTAAAAAGTCCTACGTTATTGAACTCTGCATATATTTCCAACGTTACTTGAATGCGCCAGATATGTGCAGCTCTGCCGGAGGTTTGTGTGTGACTTATAAAAGAAAGATTGCTCTTATATACTTGCAAATTTGTAGTTAAAAAAAAGTAGTTAAAGGTGGTCATTAGCATGGAGAAGTCTTTTCAGATGGCCCAAACATTTACCTTCAGCGAAGACGGAGCAGACCTTATTTTACTTTCGTCTTTGATGCTGAAGCATCAGGCTGAGCAGAGCCTGGGCATGCAGGCAGACGGAGCTGCTTGCTGTTAGTGCTCTGGGCTCACTGCAGCACAGTTGTTCAGTGAAGTGAGAACAGTAACAATGATGTGTGCTTTACGTCATTGTTTCCAAAGGTCTCCAAAAACACCATATAAAGTCGCTAGATATTTCGCTTTCTTGTGAAAGAGTTGGTAGAGGGGTCTAAACACTTGCTATATATAGCGACACAGTCGTTATGTTGGCAACAACGTTCCCTTGTTTCAGCCGAATGGGGTGAAGTCACATGATTATATGTAGTGAACAGGTAGTGACTGCATCCACTGTGCAGTGTTAAGAAACCATTGCTTCATCGTCATTGGGAAGGCCTTCATCTGAGTTGAGTGGAAGTCTGCGCCATCTAGTGGCTTGGGAGAAATATGTTGTTTTGGTCCTTTGAAACTTTATGCACGACGGCAAAAATTGACATATTGTCGACAGTTAGGTCGACTACTCGCCATCTATACAGTGTATGCATTGTTTTCGTTGGCTCCCTTTTGATATAGAAAGACATAGTCAGCATATAGGGCCACCCTATACATTAGTGATGCGCGGGTCAAGTATTTTTCCAACCCGCGGGTCCCGCTTTTATTAAATTATTCGGCCCGCCCCGCACCACTGTATCTATGTTTACAACCCGCCCCGCCCCGCACCCGCGACCATTTAATAGACATGCTAGGCACTGTAATTCAAATGAAAACAGCCTTTATTTCAGCCTGAAAGTGCTTGGAAACATCGCCGTGTAAACTGGCAACAACATGATTATGAATATGAACGATAAATCAGGTCATATTAATAACAAGAATGATACACATTTTAAACATTTACAAAGCAGCGTTTGTAATCTAGGCTAAACATTTTTTTGATTTTAGATGTGTATAGGGCAGGCGTACTGCGCCTACGCTAAATAATCACTGACATTTATTTTTTTTATCACACGGAAATGTTCATTTAGCGTTTTTACGTTCACTGTGCAAAAAAAGAATGGCATCCACTGTACCGGGGTTTAATCTATTTCGCCTGGACTCCAGCACCCGGCCAGCAGAGCTGAATGTGCGCTCGCTTGATGCGCTTGTGGCTGGGATACAGATAATCATTTTTGACACCTTGGCAAGCACAGGAAAGGCGAAAGGCTATAGGGAATTACACGCAACATACATGGATTTTTTATTTAATTTTGTTTTTAATGACCCGTCCCAACCTGCCCCGCAAATAAAGTGACAATTTCTTTACCCGCCCCAACCCGACCTGCGGGTTACCCGCGGGGTCCGCGGGTTACGAGACAACCCGCGCATCACTACTATACATGTCTCCACAAATGGCTGTCCCTTTTAGATTATTTGTCCTATCTGGATGAAGCTCTATGTAAAGAGAGAACAAAAGAGGCGAGAACCCACAGCCTTGCCTGGGCCCTTGTCCATCTTCAATCGTATTCAATTGCCCTTTTATTTTTATCTGAGCAGTTGGGTTTATGTATAATGCTTCAATTATTTTTATGAAATTACCTTGAAATGTAAGTTTCTCTAGCACTTAAAATAAAGAGCTCCAACTTACAGAGTCAAAGTCCCATTTTGCATAAAGACTGATTTACACTGCCCAAATCGTCTGGTTTTTAAAAAAAAATATTGTTCATTTTGTGAGAAGTGTGCCTTGTATTATGTTTTTTTTTTCAACATAAATACACAAAGAGATGGAGGAAGCCAAGACACAATATATTGTTAACAAAATATAAAATAAATACTGAATTTTAATGGGTGTTAGAATAACAATGAAAGGGGGGGAAGGAAGATTGCCAGCTCTATACCATACCTAATGGACTCAGAAAAACTGAAAATCAAAAAGGGTGATGTAGCACAATGAAGCACAGTCCTAGTAGTGTTGTAACAGCCTGACAGACCCACCAGAAAGCAAACCAGTCTTGAAACATCAGCATCACTTTAGAATACAGTATTCCTTCTAACCTGTAAACAGCTTGCAAAGCTCTTCAGATTTAGGATAAGCATATATAGTCTATAGGAACCAAAAGAGTTGCTTAATGACAATAGTTTAGGAAAGTAGAGAATAAGTTAATTAAAATATCAATTAAAAAAATATCTTATATCTCAACACGACAAACTCTAACCAACTCTAGTATTATCATATGTTTGTCTCTGTGAGATGAAGCCGTCTGATCCGTATTAATACGTTTTGATAAAATTGCCTCTAATCCCTTTGCCATGATTGATTGATGTTTTTTGCCTCGACTTAAAGAGACTTAGTGTTGCAGCAGCTTTGCAGTGGTCTGTAAGTTTGTTCCAGATAAGAGGAACATAGAAACTGAAAGCTGCTTCTTTATCTTTGGTTCTAATTATAGGGTTGCTGAGTAGACTGGAATTAGAGGACCTGAGTGGTCTGGAGGTTGGTATAATGAAAACAGATGTTTAACATACTTTGGTGCTAAGCCATTAAATGATTTATGAACTAGTAAAAATATTTTGAAGTCTATTCTCTGAGCTAGTGGGAGCCAGTGTAAGGACTTTAGAAACGGGGTGATGTGCCCTACTTATCTGGTTGCAAGAAATCTATCAGATTGCACTTTTTATCATCTTTACAAAGGTTTCACTTTTATGTTGAAGCATTGTATTTTTTCTGTTGGATAAATGACTAAAGACTAAAAAATGCAACAGTGAGCTCTGCCTGTCACAGAAAGCCAAAGGTTGGGATAGTTTGGTTTTTTTATTGTTAGGAATTAGCTATTCCTATTTGTGACATCAAGCACAACAAAGGTTATTGCTCTGCTATGGTGTTCTCTGGGGGGGAAAAACTAAAAATTACCCAAAACACAATAGTAAATGTGTCAGGCCTCTTTGTGTATGTCTATGTGTAACACTGCCAAGGAAATGAAGCAAAAGGATTGGAGCAGGCCTGAAAAGTCAAACTTGGGATTGAAAATTAGGTTTTGTTTCTAACTTCTTTTGAGGCTGGTTCTTTTTGTATCCTTGGCTGAAATAATAAATTCACCTAATGCCATTCCCTTGTGCACAACACCTAAGTCACACCTGGCGAAGTAGTTGCAACCTTTGGTAGCTTTAAGGCAGGTAATTATGTCACTGAAAAAAATTTCTCCCAGTAAATGTTTGATCCTCATGTTAAATTTTAATTGCAGTGAGGAAGCTTAATGGGGGGTAGAGCGTGGTGGCACCCACCCCATAAACAGAGGCTATTAGTTCTCGATGCAGCCATCAGGGGTTCGATTCCCTACCCAAGGACCTTTGCTGCATGTCTTCAGAACTAGGGGTTTGGTACACATGTGTACTAAAACTAATACAACATTGTTTTAAACCTGAAACGGAGGCAGACTGATGATTTGTGCAGTTCTAGGTGTATAACACACCGGTTCGTTGCACAACTTCTAAAAGTACATCAAAACAAAACCCAAAGGACTCTCAGGTATCTCTTAAGTCTTCTATTTGTTTTTTTTCAAAAGTAATAAGGTTGGTACATAGCTCACTCTATTCTTAAACGCAATTAGTCACCTGAACCTACTTGAAGCCGAATGTAAACATCACCGGTGATGGAGAAATATAATTTTAAGTTTAAACAGCTGAGTCCACAGCTAAATGATGTAATGGTCAATGTCATCAGCTCAGTCAACTACTAACGACCTGTCTAAGGATTTTTGCTGTGCTGTGCAAGGAAATGGGTTCTTACCAGACAGCTGTTCTGTGTTGCACCGAGTCCTGATGACTGTCAGGGGGGAAGGTGCTGTCCAGGGTCTTTGAACTGCAAAATGATATCTGCATCTTTTTGAAAGAATAGTGCAGTGATCGTGCCCACAAATTTTACTGTAACAAGTTCTTTATTAAACTTGCATACAGTGATTTCTTTTTTCCTGAAACCAGTGTTCAATTAATCAAATTCCTTGATGCAGGGCACAAACACACCGCCACTTGGCAGATAAAGTGACATCACAGCAGGCTCACACCAGGTACTGAAAGTTATGATGATTGAAGGCCATAGTTTTGTAAAACAACCCTTTACATTAGTTATTTCTTGCCTTTTGGAGTTCTTTAAATTTTTTAAGCACTTGTGCACAGAGATGATTTAAAAATTATAATAAATTGAAAAGCACTGAAAACATTGTTGGATACTGATGCTCAGTAACAAAAAGAAGGCATCCTTAGAATGATAATCTTTGGAAGGTATGGGGTTGCGTGAACATTTTCTGATAAACCAAAGGAGGGCTCAGTAAATATAGTTTGGGAACCACTGGTCTATATACAGTGCATCTAGAAAGTATTTCCACCTCTTGCACTTAAAAAATTTCTTTTTTTTTTTTTTTTTTACAAAACAAATTTTTTCTTTTAAAGTATATACAACATGGCCAACAGTGACAAAGTAAAAACACATTTTTAAACGTTTTTCTTCATGTATCCAAAATTTAAATGCACAAAGAGGTCGCACTAGATATTTTTGCGTGGTAAAAAACAAAAAAACAATTTTTACAAGTCAATTTTTAAAGTGATCACAAATTTAATACTATTTTTTTATTTGAAGTAATATTCAGCCCAAACAAGCTGAACAGAGAACTACATCTAAACACTGAAATTAAACATTTGCACTTAAAATACAAACCTGTGGCTAGAACGCATAGTCTCGCATCCTTCTACTGATCTACATGGAACTGAAATGCGCAATTGTGCTCAATGAAATGTCTCAAGTGAAGATTGCTGCAGAGGTTATTGTCATGAGGTTTTGGATTTTTGCCTCAAACAGATGGCTTCTCATGGGGGTTCAGATGTTGTTCTGGAGGCTGTGTCTGTGGTTCGTTGCCACACTGGAGACTAACAAAAAACCCTCAAATATGGAAAAAAGTTGGCTAATTCCATTGGCAGGCGCTTTAATGACATACCCTTTTACATGTAAGGACTTTGAAGGGCTCTGCACAGACAGGGCGCAGAGTGCGTGTCTCCCTCCATATGCGGGGTCTAAACAGCCGAGTCCAGAGCTACACTACTCACAATAAGTTAGGGATATTATTTACATGAGTACTATTCCTATTTTGTCTGAATTTCCTATTAGTCCTATTTAGTCTGAATAAGTAAAATTATCCTTTTATGTAGACAATAAAAGTTACACCTCTTCCACCAAAGCTAACCCTGGAGACCATGTTGACCTCAGCGTATCGTTCACCTCGCCTTCTCCAGCAACGCTGACGACCATCATTCCTGTGCAAGGTGACCCGACACTAGTCAGTGAACAGGACGGTAGACCGCTGTTGCATTGTCCAGGTCACATGGTCTTGTGCCCACTGCAAACATTCACGGCAGTGTCTTGGTGTCAATGGAATCACCTGCAACGGTCGTCTGGCATTCAAGCCGAAGCGGCGGAGCCTGTTGCGAATGCTTTTTCTGGTAACCCTAGTACCCGTCACATCTCGTAAACGGGCCAGCAGCTGTGTGGCAGTTGCATGATGATGTCTGAGTGCATAGGTCCTTAGGTACTGGTCATCGTTGCGGTCTGTCACTCGTGGGGCTCCACTCCTGGGTCTGTCACGAACTCTGCCAGTAGTTCTGTGTCTTGATGCAAGTCTCCTGATGACACTTTGAGACACGCCAAGTTCACATACAACATCTGACTGCCTGCCACCGACCCAAAGGCGCGCTGTGGCCAGGTGGCGCTGCCTGTCCGTCAAGTGACATTGTGTGTTCATGGCTGTTTGAAGGATGAAGTTGGAATGACTCACTGACAATACCAGCTTTTTAAACCCACAGAATGTTGAAATGGTTTGCCACATTGAAAAGGGTTTTCCTTAGTACTTTTTGGTGTTGGCCCCAATAGTAAGGCACACTGTACACAGTGAGACCATTAAGTGGAAAACTCAAAATGAGGTGTGTCCATCACCCCAATACAGTTGCCTCCCTATCCCAAAAATCTTTGAAGTGAAACAAACACCATATGTATGACATCCACTGAATCACTCATGATATCCCTAGCTTATTCTGAGTAGTGTAAATGATGTAGCCTAAGGATCGATGTCTTCGGCACAGTCAACTACTTTAAAAAAGTTTCAAAATTTTTTTGCAGTACTGTGCGAGGAAATGGGCTCCGACCAGGCAGCTGCTCTGTATCACAGCGAATCCTGATGACTGTCAGGTGGGAACTTGCTGTTCAGGTTCTTTGAACTGCAAGATGATATCCACATCCTTTTGAAGGAGGAATGCAGCGATTGCGCCCACAAATTTGATAAAGGGACATTACAGCAGGCTCCCACCAAGTACTGAAAGTTATGATGATTGAAGGCCATAGTTTTGCAAAACAACCTTTTACATTAGTTATTTCTTTCCTCTTGCAGTTCTTTACATTTTTAAAGCACTTATGCACAGAGATTATTTAAAATTTAAAAAAATTTAATTAAAACATTGAAAATCTTGGATATTGATGCTCAGTAACAAAAAGAGGGTATCTTAAAATGATTACACCGGAAGGTATGTGGGCGGCGCGGAGAAACATTTTCTTATAAACCAATATTATTATATTTAGCCCAGTAGAAATAGTTTGGGAACCACTGTCCTACATCAATATCAATCTAATTTTTACTCTAAAACAGACTTGGAGTTGGGGATAGCAATTTATTAAACAGCTAGGTATTTCAAAGATAGTTATTTTTGTTAATGGAAACTGACAAACATTTTCCGAGACCAGAAAAATAGAAAACGTTCTACCCAAATAGTTCTGAAATTGTACACCTTTTCTTTTATGAAGGCAAACGTCAGACCTTTTTCATTTTAATTCCTAGCTACAATTTTGTTTTTACTGCTGTTAGTGAATATATTCCCTGTTAATTAAATTAAATTAACAGTATTTTTTTTCTTTTTAATTGGGGGAAAATATGGCCCCTGTATACTTAAAGCATGGCAACTTAATTTATGTATGTGTGTTTTGGGACGTACTTATGTAAAAAGTATGAAAAATTACAGAGGCAGAGGTTTTGGAAAAAATCTAGTTTATATGGACATAATTTTTAGAATGATTCACCTAATAATTAATAATCAGAAGGCTAAGTTTTTTTGTTTTTTTTGCCAGGTAAGTGTTTACCTGCAAAACTGGTCGCATGTGCTGAGCTATGTGAACAAGGCAGAATCCACACCAGAAATTGCAGAGGTAAACTCAACTCAGTGTGGAACAGCAATTAGACGTTTCTCTTTAGAGTTGTGTTCACCGTTACTGTGTTACTGAAATGTTTGTTAATTTGCCATTTAGAGACAGAATTGCTATTATATATTACCCTATATTTATCTTTATGACGGAAGCTAAATCTTTGCAAAATAAGTTTTTCCTACATCTCAGAAATTCACTTTTAAAGCCTCTTCCATTTTCCTCATTTAATGATCTGTTTTCTTTTTTGTAGCAAAGAGGGGAGCGAGACAGCCAGAATCAAGCAGTTCTCACCAAATTAAAGTGTTCTGCAGGTATTACATTGATTGCTCAAATATTTTTCATCTTAACAATTTAAGTAATGGTTGCAAAACATCTACGCATAATGCATATTTACATAGAACTAAAATTTTGTTTTGAGCTACAAAAAATCCTTTATTTTGTGCAAACATTTTTCTCCTAAAATCAAAAAAAATTTATGGGGTTCTACTAAATAGTAATAGTTTTTGAATTATTTTTTTCTAACTCAAAACAATATTTCTTTTTTTAATGAAGGTTGAATCAAGTTTATTTGTGTTACAGCATGAGTATTAACATGTGAATAAATATGTAATTCTGCTAGTTTTTCCTACAAGGTTTGCACACATTTCTAAAATTGGGTCATTCTCAGCTACCAAACCTGTATACCATGGGGACTTTTGAACTTATTCAAGTTATTTAGCTGTATTATTTATCGACAAATGGATGTCCAGAAGATATGTAAGATTATGACCGCTGTTTCCTGAAATGACTCTTGGAAACCTCCTGCTGGGTGATATATTGTAAACTCGCATAATCGCATTTCTTTAGCAGATCATAAAAATTTGTTTGAATGTGAATTCACAATTGTTGGTGAATTGTGCTCTTCAAGGTACTTGATCTGAGTGTCGAGATCAAGGCACATTTTCTGTTCTATTTGTCTATTTAAAGCAGAGTTTAATACCTTCTGATTTCAAATATTATTGTTTTCTTTAGGTCTGGCTGAATTGGCCTCCAGAAAATACAAACCAGCTGCTAAGTGCTTTCTGCAGGCTTCATTTGACCACTGCGACTGTCCAGAGGTGAGGTGCCCTTTTAAATTCTAAAACTACAGTAATGAAAAGCAACATATTATACAAGTTTCAATGCTCAAAAGCAAACATAGAAATGTGTTTAGTTCAAAACATTTAGAATAACTGATTTGTTGAAAAAGTAACATAACTACTTATTTTAATATGAATTTCAAAGATAGGTCTGTAAAGCATCTCATAAAACGCTTTACAAACAACACAGAACAACACAACAGCATGATTAAAAGGGACAAAATGTAATTATATATGTAATGAAATACAGTAGAACCTCATAATACAAACTTCATTTGCTCCAGCATACATCTGTATTTGGAAAATGTCTAAATGGAAACATTCCGAATACGATGGGGAAAAAAATTTATTTGTTCTTGCTGTTTGATTACTCCTACAAAAACATGGATAGCACTCAAAATCAGTAATCTTAATCAAAACTAAAGTAATAACTTTGTTTGGAGTATTGTATAGTGAAATAACCAGACAATAACGAAGAAAATTAACAGTTTTTCTAGGACACACAGCAGCTTCACATAGTTAGATGGTTAAGAGCTTTTTTAAGTTAACTTTTGAAAGGACAAAAACTTACATTATGGCTTAAGAAAACATTATGCCATGTTCTTCATCATAGAGAATTAATAGCAATAAAGCTGAAACCCAAACATAAAAACGATTTGTTTTTGTTTTTTCAAACTGTGCCATACTGTATGTAGTATGTGTAAAACATGATTTCTAAACTGTAAAAAACTTTGTGCATAAATTTGGGTACTTGCAATTGTGATGCACACCTAAATATCACTTAAAACTATGAATTCAAATAGACTCTTACAATTACAAATTGTTAAATACATGTGCACCTATTACCTGATACACACAGACAAAACCACATTTACACATAGATCAGGTTACAAGTGCACAAAGCTTTTTGAGCCTCTAGATTTGTGCATACATGATGCGTTTAAATGCTGGTAGAATGTGGGTCATCTGAACTTTCTTATTATTTCCCTATGGGCCAATAGAAACTTAATTTGAATAAGTTCTATTTGAATTTGCATTACTCCGGTTGAATCCAAAATGCTCAACTTAAAAAAAAAAGCTTTTAAAAACTACATCTGAATTGGCCTAATTTGAAATCCAATGTATTAGTTTGGGAATGATAGTCAAAATTTAGGCCACATCCCTATCCGATAATTTTTTTTTCTCGTTCTAAAAAAAAATGTTCGTAAACATGACGTCGTCTCAAGAAATATCTGCGTACACACAAAACCACTGAAACCGACAGAAAACGGTGTAGTATATATGCCAGACCAGTATGGGGTGCTGTAATTCTGCCACAGAGATACACTATACACAGAGAAGAAGACTTTGAGCATGCGCATTACCTTGCGCGCTGTATACGAACCCATAGATATATATACTGACAGTATATATAGATATATATACTGACAGTATATATAGATATATATACTGACAGTATATATATCTATGTATACGAACCAAGAAGAATAAATTTATAATGAAGATAGATTTTGCTGTAATAAAGCTAGTAGGTTTAGTAGCTTCTGCAGCACGAACAAAATCATGTAGTCCGCCATTATTGTTGTTGCAGTTACGATTGAAGCAGCCGACACGTGATGTGATGACCTCATCCTTTCACAAAATATACGGATTGGCTGTACACACGAGACTGCAAGGGTGTCGTTTTCAGATTTATCCACTTTGGGACCCAGTTTCAATCTCCCAAAACGCCGGATCCGTGTGGACGAAACACTAATACGATAAAAAAATTATACGTATACAGCGAAACGCGTCTCCGTGTGGACGGGTCCTTAAACTTCATATTCTATTTTGAAAACAAATTAATTTGCTTTAAAACTGGAGAAGCTCAACAGATTTTCTTTTCACAAGTCAGCATTACAGTAGTGTGGCTTTAATATAAACCTCTGAGTGGTTGGCAGGACTAGGAAAGTGTGATATAAATTCAATCCATTTACCTTTCTATTTACCAAATCTCATTGATGAAAAATTCTTTAGTTATCAGTTTCAAATCGTTAAAATGTATCTTTTTGAAGTATACATTCTTTTTTGGGGAGCTTAAATTGCAAACCTAATAAAAGGAACGAGGCATTTATATAATGACAAATTGTTTACACTCAGAATCTCAATATATTAAGACTTGGAATGGAATGATACTATTGCATCTAGCCAACAAAATAATCAATAAACCTATTAGTTTCCACATTAATAAAATTAATCAATCAACAAGACAGCAAATTTTTTATATTTCGTTTATTCACAACAAATGTTTTAAGACATCTAAAAATATATATTTTTTTATACAGAAATATATAGTCAATCCAATCCAAGTGTAAAGTCATTTCAGTTTATGTCAATTGATAAAAAGTCTTGCATAAAGAAAACCCCTTCCAATTGCTTTAGTCACCAATATTTTTACTGCTTAACGGGAATTCCTAAAGCATGAGGGAATGCTGTTATTGTATTTAGTTTAAGCTGTTTAAAAACATGTTTTGATACATCATTTTCTGTTTGTGTTATATTTCAGCTCTTGTCACCCAGTAATGTAGCTGTATATGGGGGCTTGTGTGCTTTGGCCAGTTTTGATAGACAGGAGCTCCAACGTAATGTGATCTCTAGCAGGTAGGATGTTGGTAATGGTGGTTATCTAAATATATCCTGATAAATTTGATGAAAATAAGTGTATTTGTTTTTTTTCAACAGCTCCTTTAAGCTATTTCTTGAATTAGAACCTCAGATCCGTGATATCATCTTCAAGTTCTACGAGTCCAAGTATGCATGCTGTCTCAAACTGTTGGATGAAATTAAGGTCAGAATATACACCTATGTTTTAAACTACAACTGGTTTGTATTACAAATATTTGAGGAATTTGCAAAACGGTGTAGTACCTAGGGATGTATCATTATGGACAGGTTTGTATCACGATTGTATGCAAAATTGATTTATTCATAACTGTCATGGTTTTGTAAGAATGTGTTGACGTTATGCATTAGTGTTATTACAAGCTGAAGGACTTTCAGTGGAGCCTATATCATTAGTACTAGTGACCAGTGTCGCCAACTGTGACAGAAAGTAGCTGAAGTTGACCCAGAAAGTTGCTAGATGTCGCCAGATGACAACACGCACTAATTTGCATAATAATGACTTCACCACAGCACATCAACGTGATGACGAATGAAATGGAAAGGAGGAAATAATTATATCTGGATTAGGATTTGGTCATATAGGATTAAACAATTCATTATTTAAACAGGGGAAACATGCTAGAGGGAAGTTTGACTTTTGTCTTCAAGAAGAGACTGTGGAACATGTTATACCCTGCTCCAAAGAAAGGAAAGACTTAAAGAACCCAATGTAACTCCAAGTCAATCACACTTCTGTGAAATCAAACTGTCCACTTGGTAAGCAACACTGACTGACAATCAATTTTACATGCTGTTGTGCAAATAGAATAGACAACAGGTGGAAATTATAGGCAATTAGCCAAACACCCCCAATAAAGGAGTGGTTCTGCAGGTGGTGACCACAGACCACTTCTCAGTTCCTATGCTTTCTGGCTGATGTTTTGGTCACTTTTGAATCCTGATGGTACTTTCACTCTAGTGGTACCATGAGACCCACACAAGTGGCTCAGGTACTGCGGCTCAGGTACTGCAGCTCATCGAGGATGAAACATCAGTGCGAGCTGTGGCAAGAAGGTTTGCTGTGTTTGTCAGCGTTGAGCATTGAGGGGCTACCAGGAGACAGGCCAGTACATCAGGAGATGTGAAGAAGGCCGTAGGAGGGCAACAATCCAGCAGCAGGACCGCTACCTCCGCCCTGCAAAATTACCAGGCCACAAATGTGTATGTGTCTGCTCAAACGGTCAGAAACGGACTCCATGAGGGTGGTATGATTGCCCGACGTCCACGGGTGGGTGTTGGGCTATAAGACATTTGGCAATTGCCAGACAACACCAAGATTGGCAAATTTGCCACTGGCATCCCATGCTCTTCACAGATGAAAGCAGGTTCATGGTGAGCACATGTGACAGAGTTTGGAGATGCCATGGAGAACGTTCTGCTGCCTGCAACTTCCTTTAGCAGTTGGTCAGTAATGGTGTGTTTCCAAAGTTTCTTTGGGGGCCGCACAGCCCCCCAATGTGCTCGTCAGAGGTAGCCTGACTGCAATTAGGTACCGAGATGAGCTCCTCAGACCGCTTGTGAGACCATATGCTGGTTCGGTTGGCTCTGGGTTCCTCCTAAGGCAAGACAATGCTAGACCTCATGTGACTGGAGTGTGTCAGCAGTTCCCGCAAGAGGATGGCATTGATGCTATGGACTGGCCCGCGCGGTTCCCAGACCTGAATCCAATGCTTGCACACCGTGCTTTGTTTGCTGACGATCTTTTTTCCCTTTTCATCATACTCCATGCTGAAGCCACAATGTTCCCATACAGTGGATTTGTAAGATGACGGTGCCTCTTCAAATTTTCTTTTCTCCGTTTCTTGTTGACTCGCCATGATGATGCAAGCGGGAAAGTTTTATTTCGCTGAACAGAACTCATCCCCTGGGTCCTAACGCCCAATTCATTCGTGCATTCGTTATAACCACATATTAAATTAAAAGTTTAATGTCACGAATACCGAAATGTCGCGGTTCGTCTGGGTCAAACGAACCGAACAAGGCGAACCGTTTGGTTCAATAATGTACCGAAAACCGTTGCATCCCTAGTATGTATATATGTATATGTATGTATATATGTGGATGTATATGTATGTATATATGTGGATGTATATGTATGTATATATGTGGATGTATATGTATGTATATATGTGGATGTATATGTATGTATATATGTGTATATGTATGTATATATGTGTATATGTATGTATGTATATATGTGTGTATGTATATATGTGGATGTATATGTATGTGTGGATGTGTATGTGTATGTATATGTGTATGTGTATGTATATGTGTATGTATGTGTATATATGTATATGTATGTGTATATATGTATATGTATGTGTATATATATATATGTATGTGTGTGTATATATATATGTATGTGTGTATATATATATGTGTGTATATGTGTATGTGTGTATATGTGTATGTGTGTATGTGTGTATGTATGTATATATATGTATGTGTGTATATATGTATATATGTATATATGTATGTGTGTATATATGTATATATGTATGTGTATATATATGTATATATGTATGTGTATATATATGTATGTGTATATATATGTATGTGTATATATATGTATGTGTATATATATGTATATATGTATGTGTATATATATGTATATATGTATGTGTATATATATGTATGTGTATATATATGTATGTGTATATATGTATGTGTATATATATGTATATATGTATGTGTATATATGTATGTATATATATGTATATGTATATATATGTATGTGTATATATATGTATATATATGTGTATATATGTATGTGTATATATATGTATGTGTATATATATGTATATATGTATGTGTATATATATGTATGTGTATATATATGTATATATGTATGTGTATATATATGTATGTGTATATATATGTATATATGTATGTGTATATATATATGTATATATGTATGTGTATATGTATGTGTATATATATGTATGTGTATATGTATGTGTATATATATGTATGTGTATATGTATGTGTATATATATGTATGTGTATATGTATGTGTATATATATGTATGTGTATATAGATGTGTATATATATGTATGTGTATATAGATGTGTATATATATGTATGTGTATATAGATGTGTATATAGATGTGTATATAGATGTGTATATAGATGTGTATATATATGTATGTGTATATAGATGTGTATATATATGTATGTGTATATAGATGTGTATATATATGTATGTGTATATAGATGTATATATATGTATGTGTATATAGATGTATATATATGTATGTGTATATATATAGATGTATATATATGTATGTGTATATATATAGATGTATATATATGTATGTG